>JAJFZO010000896.1:5522500-6722500 GCA_021397835.1 Moringa oleifera | reverse complement strand
TATATAATGAGCGAAGACGTGATTTTTGAGCGATGTATAAAGATTAAGGTTAGAGATTTGTTGAAGAATATAAAAGTACCTTATTTTAAGGATAGCAATTTGAGACAATTTTTATAGGTTTAAAATTTAAATTTAATAAAATATAAAATCTAAAATATAAAATTTAGATAAAGAGCTGAACTGAATGATTGCAAAACAGTTTGGTTAAATCAAAAGAACTAGCTTGATTACTAAGGTTGAAAATAAAGGTTATTCTACAAAAAAAAAAATGAAATTTAGTGAAGTGATCAACTTAGATAGACTTGATGAGCAAATTTAGCTTATATCTAAATGATTCATTTCAGTATAAGGAATATGAAGTGATAAATCAATTATGCATAAAAAAAAATAAACACTATTATAAATATGAACTTTACTGATAGTTAAAATGACTTTTAATGACAATTCTATAAAAACTGTCATTAAAAATGGGTTTGTAATAACAGTTTCAATAGAACTATACCAAGAGCTTTCATGATTACATCTTCTGGACCCAAAGGTGTAAATCTATCTTGTGTGCTCTTCATCATCAACTCATCCTACAAAATTATAATAAAATGAATCAATCATCATGAAACTAAAATTTAAACAAAATAAATAATAATGAGAACTAATATGATACTTAAAATCCTCTCAGCACACTATCGACTGGCTTCATTTATATATTCTCCTTTTTTATTCTATCATTATGCTTTCCATAGTGTAACATGATCAATTTGTTCATCGCTACGAATACGTATTTCCATCAATAATATGAAAAGTGAATAAGTTAAAATTTAATAATAAATAATAATCGTTAACATAAAAAAATGAAAAATAACTTATAATTTTTCTCTCCAACCCTACAAACCCCTTTTTGGTAAGACGGTGGTTATACACATTCTTTTGTTTTTTTGTTTTTTCTTTTTTTTGAATTTTTTATAATACAAATACACATTAATATTTTTAAAAAATGATCAAATAAATATATTCACTATTATAAAGTTATACCTAAAACTCTATAATAGGCAAGAGTTTATAAAGTCCTACCACACCTTAAGATTTATGACACTTTTATATTCTTTAAGTGAAAACCTCAAGAATTTGAAGTTATCCACATAAGGAAATATATGCTTCAACATAAGATTAGTATTAAAGTTTCTCTATTTGTTTGCAATAGACTAAAACACGTACCTCCTCAAAATGGGTATTATTCCTCCTAACAGGCTGATCGTTACCATTTACCTTAACTGTGAGCTTCACACCAGAAGCACAACTCTTAAGTGTTTTAGGCTTCCTTGCTATGCCTCATTTTTTAAGTCCTTGAGAGCCATCACTTGAGTGTCTAGAAAGATCCATCAAATCTGCAAACAAAAGAACATATAGTCAACATCAACATATCCACAACATATTAATAATCAATAAAAAAAACATGATAATACACCACAAAGCTAATAAAAAAAAATTAAAACGTACATAATTTTTACATAATTCACCATCTTCTCGAGCATATGCAAGATGAGAACTAACTAAAGTAAAATGCAACGAAATTTCGCCTGTCATGCATGATTATGCTTGCAAATATCATAATAGTATATCTTACATATTTATAAGATAATTATAAGGTGAAGAAAGACAAGAAAGAGAAAGTTCACATGGAGACTAAAACTTCTAAAGCTACAAGAAGTAAATATAAATAAATTATACGGTTGAATATACAAAAAGAGTTTGTATGTTTAAGTTATCAAGTGGATTGGTGCCTTGAATTGTTTTTGAACATTTAAAACTGTGTTGGACTTACTAGACGAGTACTTGCATAAATGAATAAAAATAACCAAGTTATAATTTATTTGATAAGCCATGCAATTTCATATATGACATGGAATACTATATTAACAAAAGGTCGATGATACGAAATCGATTTTTTTAGTCACAAGCCTATGATAGAAAAATACATGGATATAATTATGATTGGATCAATATATTCATATAGAATCTTCGAAGCATTTGTATCTTGTTAGCCATAATATTAAAAGAAAATAAAATTGCATATCAGTTGCATATATCTATTTATACTTGATCTTTGACATGTAAGAATAATATCTTTAGCAGTAACTTGTGGTATGGATAATATGTTTAGTATAATTAGTTGTTTTTATATATTTATATTTATTGAACTGTAATTCACTAAATCACAAATAAATTTTTAAATAGTAAAATCCTCAACGAACCCTAAAAACCATATGGAGTGCAAGTTAATAGCCTATCTTCTTCTACATTCTCTCATCTTGAGCACTTTTGTACACTTAGTACTATTGAGGAGTTTTATATTCATGTATATATGGTGAGAAGGTTAAGATATGCGAGGTAAAAGAAAACTTCTATTAGTTTTGTAAATTAAGTTACTCGTATAATGCACAATTGTCAAATTTTTTCATATGAAACATGCTTCGAAGGCTACATGTTTATGGCATTTGTATGAAAAAAAAAATGATAATCCTCCATAGAGATATGACATGATATGATATAATTTGATGGGATAGATGCTAATATATATATATATAAAGTTAGGTTCTTTTCATTCGAACTACATTGGACAGCAAATTAACGTCAAAGTTATGTGATGCTCATGAGATAGAGTGACAAGCTGCTTAGTTGTAACATTTTAAGCGTAACTTCTTCATCTGAACTTTAACTAAAGTAACTAAAGATGCTCTAGAAAGACAAGATATAAATTTAGAACTTCGAAGTTTTTAAGTCTTTAAAGATTCGGATAGCATTAGATAGAAAATTAGGGTAGAACTTTTGTGATAATGAGATAAAGTGATCAACTACACTACTATTGTATTTTACGGATAACTCTTTCGTTTGAGCTTTGGTGTTGAAAAGCAAGAGACTCTACTACAAGTTATGTGTCGTAAGTAAAGATTCAAATCACATCAATGGCAGATCCTCTTTTGTTATATCCAGCATTGATATGCATTTTGCTGATCCCGTATCAATTAGAAAGAAACAAATTTGTGCCAGCAAGCCCTAATATATATAAGTAATGATCCTACATCAATTAAAAACCACAAATTTATGCCATCAAACCCCAATATATATAAGTGATGATCTCACATCAATTAGAAATTACAAGTATGCACCCTTATAAATAGAGTTACCTAGCTCATAATTGGTTATGAACAAAATCGAGGAAGTCTTAACAAACAGCTTTGGAATCACTCTATTAAGGTTTTGCATTATTCTAAGTAATTTTCTTTTCTTTTTTAATTCTTATAATCATTGAAGTAGATGATTGTAAATTAATTTTTTTTCAATGGTGTTGCAATTGATTAGTAGAAGTTGTCTTCAAATTTTAGGTATTGAATTTGTTCTTGCATTTCTCTATAATTTTAGAACAATTATTTGTACCAAGAAATACTGGCATAGTTTTTCTTGAATGCCTTTCTTTGCAATATTAATTAGACTAAAAAATTAAGTAAAGATAAAAGAATGAAGGGGGAAAAAAAGAAACACTAATCAATTAGAAATGTTTTCGATAGTACATTTCTAATTTTCTTTTTTTCATTATAAGTTCTTTCAATTTGCTTTAATAGTGATAACTAACTTGTGCATGTTTTTGAAAACGAATTTTGGAGATCAAGAAGACAAAGATGGATGAATTCTTATATCCTTAAACACATAAAATGATTTTGGATTTTGGAGTTAGTGATTCAAGAGATGATTAAATTTGAGACTCCATCATAAATTGCATAAAAATATATTTTAAAGAATTGATTGTCAAGCGATGGCTAGATATGACATCCTTTTAAAACATGTTTTGAGTGAAAATGTAGAATGATGCTTAAATCTTGAAACTCTTATGTGATTTTCATGTAATTATATTACTAGAATGGGAATCATTATTAAATCTTAAAATATTTTCAATGCTGAAAAAATCTATTTTTAATTAGTACCAATTCTTGGACACTATAAGGATGTTAACTCTTTCTCACGCGTAACTGACTCGCAAATCCTCATCTTTAAAAAACAAACCAATAGCCTTTTTTTTTGTTTATTTTCATTTTTCTTTCTTTAATAAGGTTCATCAAAAATAAATTTTAACTCGGTGATCAATTGCATTGTAAAAAGAATTGGTGGCGACTCCTTTTCATTTTCATTATTTTCTTTTAAAATTAAGCAAAGTTAGTAAAGCCAATTTTGAACTTCATAATTTCACTTCAGGATATTTTTAAACCTGTTATGATACCTCTTATCCTCTCTTAATTTTCAAATCAAATCAAAGCATGCATAGCATGACAAAATCTTTCTTGTTACAAGATGATGGTAGATAATAGGTGTAAGGTTTAGGTCTTATATTTACATGAATCACATATACATTATATCATTAAAAATTTGTATTTGAGTAACGTAAGAAATGTGTGAGTAACAAGTGGAAAAAGCATTCTCCTATAAATATCTCATCTCTTTTAATTTATCACTAATAACAACTACTAATAACATTCTCTTTACATTTCATACTATTAAATCTTCTTAATATCTCTCTCAAATTCTTTCATATTTTATCTCACGAACTCTATTTATTTTGTTCAATCTCTCAAGTTCACTAATCAACTCTTTTTAATATTCAATTAACACTTTAGCTGAATATTTAATTTTTTTTATATTTTTATTTAAAATTAAATATTTATAAAAATAGCATGTCATGATAGTATTAGTTTTTCTCTTACTAATGATGAAAAAAATAAATTTATAAATATAGATGTTAGTTTATGGTCTATTGGTTCATCTCCCTTTTACTTTTCATAATACATCTCAATCTGATTCTAGTAGTGATGTTAATATCAGATATTTTAAAAAATTAACATCCTTTATTTTGAACCGTTGTGATAAAGCAAAAATAACAACAGAGATGATCATAGGAATGAATTAAAAGAAAAATATAAAATATGTGGTAAACTTCTCACTTGTATTTCTAATGGAGGTACAAGTAATTTCAAATGACATCATAAAAATTGTTGAAGTAAAACATAATGTAGATATCATGGTAATTTAAGCATATTTTCATATAATGAATCACATGTACATTTTAAATTAGTTGATTATATTATTAAAGTAGAACAACTATTTACTTTTATAGAAAAACATGATTTAAATAAGATAATTCAAAAATGACTAAATCTTCAATATAAAAGATTTTTTGCTTTTATTATTAAAAGAAATATAATGATAAACTTTTTACATGAAAAATATAATTTTAATAATTTTTTAAAAAAAGTTTGATGGAAAATTTTATTTAACTTTTGGTATGGGAACCTTAACTAATCAAATAAGTTTTCTTTCTTCAACTACTTATCACGTAGATAGTAATTGGGATTTGAGTAAGAGAATTATTTTATTTTTCATGGTTGAAACACCTCACATTAGTTTTATCAATGAAAATAATATTCTCAACAATATAAAAAAGTAAAAATAATTAATGAAAAAAATATTTTTTTAATATCAAATAATGTCAATAATAATTTGTGGTCGAAGAATTTTTGCATGGTTAATTACAATAACCACTTAGTAGGTTGTTGTTTAGATTTCCTTATTGTGCTCGTTTACATTGAATTGCTCAAAATGGTTTGTATTTTTATGTGGCTCTATTTCAAAAATTAGATATAGAGCTCATTATATTGATTCAAATCAAGTTAAACATGAATTATATTTTAAATGTTATGAAAAATTATATAAAAAAAATATTGATATCGATGTACTACATAGATGGAATTCCAGTTATGACATGTTAAAATTGTCAATAAAATATGAAGATGTTTTAAATTTGTATCATATTGAGTCACTCTTCATGTAAATAATTACGTATTACACAACCTTTAGATTATGATCAGAAAGTTGTTCAAGTAATTAAAAATTTTCTTAAACTTTTTTATACTACTATAAAAATTTTATGTTCTATATATAATCTTACTGGTTGTCATATTTTTAATTCAACTAATTAATGTTTATTATACATTCAACAATATTTTAATAGAGAAATATTCTCAATTATAATAACTTAAATGAGAAAAAAATCGATAAATATTTTATAAATATCTTTAATAAAGATTGTTATTGATCCTAGATATAAAAAGAAAGATTTACAATCATAGTTAGAAATAATATATAATAATGATAAAAAAATAATATCTTTTTTATTTTTTATAAATACTATAGTATTGATATTTTGTGATCATTATAAACAAAGAATTGCTCTTAATAAATTATCTAGAGACACTTCGTCTAGTTCAAAATCATCATCTTTTTCTTTTTTTTCAAAATTTTATTTATAATTATTTCAAAAGTAAAAAAATTTTATTAAACAATACATATTCAAGCAACGAAATAGAGTTAAAATGTTAACTTCATCACCCCTTATTAAAATACGAAAATAATAATTTTAATATATTGGTTTGATGAAAAACATATGGATGCAAGTATCTTGTACTCTCTGTCATAATCTTTGATATACTAACTACACCTACTTCCAACTTAGTATCCGAATCAACTTTCAATGCTAGTAGTCAAGTTTTTCCATACGCAAAAATGAGTTTGACACATCCTAAAATCAAAACATTTACATATTTAAAGGATTGGGTTCTAGCAAACAAATGAATACAATGCAAAATAGGAAGATATGACATAACAATTAAAAAATATTAATATGTATCGAGTTATATATAATGGTACTTATTTTTTAAAAAATCAAAAATTATGTCATAGATATAATTTTATATAATTTTTTTAATTTAAAAATATTTTTGTTTGGATAGTAAAATTAAAAAATACATGTGAATTAACAAATGAGTAAATAGAACCTAATTGAGATATACTCATCTTATAGTATTGATAAATTCCGTAAGATTTTAATTATTTAATTAAATAGATATTTATTTAAAGTTATGTGTAAATTATTTTTTATTTATATTATTTACTTTATAACATAATTCATAAGATATAAATCTACGTATGTGTAAAATTCATATAAAAATTATATAAGATATATATCAAACTCTATAAAATTCAAATACAAATCATATAAAATCTGTTTAGAGCTTATAAATAATCTAAATAAAATCTAATACATTAACCTTGCGATTAAAATCATAGGTTGTATATTTTTAACGAACAATTTGATTTGACCTGTTGAATGAAAAAAACCTGTCAAACTTTAACAGAAGGCAGACTTAGGCCTTACATTTTCAGGGCAAACGAACCCGACCCGTTGCCGATGCTAATATTAGTAGATACTAATACTGACACTAAATAAGAACATAAAATAAATTGATATCTGGTACAGCCTGAAGGATGCACTTGTTTCTGTGTCCCACAAGGGCAGTACCCAACAATATGCTTTGGACACAAAGCGCGGCCTTATAAGTTCTGGCTGCGACCTTTAGGGAACTTAGTTATGGTTTATCTCTCTTGCTTGAAGTACCATGTGGGCGACAACTGTGCCTTTCCCTTCACCAAGCACTGTGACTTCTGTCACAAATCCTACGAACCGTGGGACATTGACGCTGAGAGCATCATTCTTCAACTTCCCTCTTGCCAGCAGAATCATAGTTAGAAGTAAGAACAGCATCTCTTTGAGTTCTCCATTTAATTATTCCGTCTTTTTTCAATGGGTCTGATTCATTTTACTCCCGGATTTTCTCATATTTGTGTCTTTGCTCCTCTGCTCTCCTTAGTTTGTTGAATTTTGCGGTTTGGCCCAACTAACCGTCATTTATGCCTCTAGTGTCGTACTTTCCATCTCAAGGATGAAGCTTGATATGTAGGTTAACATGGTTATTTTCTATGCATATGTTTTTGTGCATATGTGTGTGTGTGTGTGTGTTTGTGCAAGAAAACGAGGCATAAAAAGGAATGCGAGAAGGGAAGCTTTTTAGTTTTGAAATGGAAGAATATCTGGATAGATGCATTGCGACAGATTGAATTTTCAGTTTGGTAGAGTTACAGCCACTGAAATGTTGGAGTAGATTAATAGCGAGTATGAACTACATAGGATCTTCTGAGGGATAGTTTTTCCTAATCTTGAAAACGAAATGTGTGAGGGGAAATATATGTTGACCTGACATAGGACACATGATGAAATTTGAATGCATTGGTAACAACAGTTGGTGTAGTGAAATTAACTGTGGATTAGGTTTATACTGATATCAACGTTAGGGACATCTGCATCATTGCAGTGTTCAGAATGTAGCTTGTGCTTGAAGAGGTTCCATAATCTGTTCTTTTGTTGATCATATAATCATGAACCTACAGCAAGGTGAAATAGTTGATAGCTTTGTGGAGATGTTTCCAGAATTAGGGATGACTAGCATGGAGCGGAGGATCTAATCAGGTCAAGCTAAGATTACCAAACAATATACATAGTTTAAGGTTCTTCTTTGATCCATTAAGTGGATTAGATTGAAGAGGATATAGCCATTGTATTAGTGTAATCAAAGTGAATAGGACAAGTTAGTCTGAAATTTTGTGTTAATTTCTCTTCAGTTAAGGAGAAAAATTTACATGACTTCCATAAAAGTGAACCTTAATGATCCAATTTGATACCAATACAAGTTAGACAATCAAAAGAAACTAAAGAGTAAGGGGAAAAGTGAGTTCTGTGGTTTTCAAATGAATTTTTTGATCGTGCAGAAGACAGCATTTTTTAACAGATTGACAGAACTTGAAGCACCTGTAGTTTCAAGACAGGAAGACCGGTCATTTGCATTTCCTTTGACGGAGAAGGCAAAATAAAAACTTAAGTGGTTGTAGTTTATAGATTCCCCTGCATAATGGAGGTGTCTCTTGCATAACTATAATATGTGACCTACCTATTCTCCAGAACTCCCTGGATCAACCCTTATCGTTAGGTGCGGGGTAATTAAAGTGATACTGTCGTGTTAAACTTAGACAAATGAGAAACTTGAGATATATGAATTACAAGTCAAGAGAAACGTAGAATTAGAAATGCCAACGACCTTCAGGCTAATAAAGGAATAGTAACTCTACCAGTCCATGAGAGTGGGGTGGAAAGTAAGGTGATAGTCTTGTACCTGCTTCTAGGGGTGTGCGTGTGCCGAGATCAATCTAATCATTAAAATTTATGGGATAATTTTCTGGTTCGCTGATTACACAGATTTTAAATCAGTCTTTTAAGCTGAGAAATTCAGTTTTGGTTCTTTAATAGGGGAGAAAAATTCACATTCATGAAACGGTATGCACACAAAATCTCAAGCTGTCATTGCAATTAGTTCATCAGATTACTAGGAAATCTAGAAGAACAGGCCTAATGAAGAAAGAGAAGACAGTTTGCTCAATCTGGTCCGATATAGCAATGACAAGAAAGAGAGAAACAGTTAGAGATTTCTTGGTGATGATGCAAATAAATGGAACCTGAACAAAAGCAGAGTAATGACTGGGGGCTTTTATGTTGCTGATGCTGAAGGTTTCCCGAAAGTTTGGTTTGATGCTGTCTAAGAAGACCATACATTTGCAAGAGGGCAACCAGTAGGATAAAGAGGGTGAGAGGCTGCAAAGGTGGCCGGGTAGTGAAGGCTGACTTGTCAGGATTGATGTACTGAGTAACACAGAGAGCGATGAAGAGAGAAAGAAAGAGAAACAAACAGACAGACAGAGTATATAGATGCCTCGAAGAGAAAAGAAGAAACTCTAGTAGGACTTTCATTTCTTAAAATATTAAGCAAAATATATATTTTACATATTTGTATAATTACGTATTTTTAATTTGATTACCTACTTTATTCAGTTTTTGTTATTTCAACAGAACTAAAAACCTAAAACTGGAAACTGAAGCCCAGAAATTGAAAAACTTAAACCTGGACCCCATCTTTGAAAAATTTTTAAAAGAACTTTGAAATAATTAAAATTACTTAAATCATTTAGCTGATTTTCATTGGTTAGTTTAGTTAATCTGGTGTTGTCCAAATAATTGAAACATGCCTTCTTGAGTGTGTCTGATAATTTGCCTTGTGAAGGAAAAAAGGGTGGGTGGGGGATAAACAAGTTGAAGCATTAGAAATCAGTTCATTCATTAGAAGATTACACCAATTGAAGGAAATATGAGAGGTCTACTTGCGATAATTCAAATGCCTGAAATGTGAGGTCCTCACAAGGCATTGTAGAGGAAAGCCATGCACATTAAGGATTTCCCTTCCCCTTAAAACAAAGGGGTAGGAAGGATTATTTCAGCTTAGACTCTTGCAAAAATTTGTGTGATCACCTAAAACCCTTGGAGCTAGATCAGATGTTTGATGAGTTGTCAAGAAAGAAGTAAAAATTGTAAATAGTGGCAGCTAAAACCTTAAGATTTAGTAGCTTCCAACAAATATATTGGGCCTAGCAAGACGCTATAGGGAAATTTTACTAATATGTTGTAGAAATGACATGAGAAATTATCTTCTTTGGGCTCTATCTAACAAGAATTGCAAACAAATATGTATGTTATGTCCCCTTAGGGCCACTGAAAGTTTTCTGATCGTTAACTTCAGGGTCACGTGGATTAGATGTTGGGCCCTAAGCTCTCATTGATCAAGTGGTCTAGAATAGACGAAGAGAATTCAGTAAATGCCACGATTATTTTTAAAAATGGGGTTAATTACATGGGAAAAACCCTGTATTTTGCTTATAGACTCAAATCGAGACCTGTAAAAAAATTTGCATTTATTTGAATTTTACGTTTCTGTTAATTTCTAGTCTATAATTTTCGTTAATGTTATCAGCTATATGCACACACGTAATATGTATGTGACTTTATTTGTATAATCACCTTAACACCTTTTTAAACATTATCAAAACAAATAAAATATTTTTTAATTTATTTAAATATTTATATTTTACATATTCTTGTTAAGTTTGATGCAAAGAAAAAATATTTTGTTTGTTTTGATGGTATTTTAAAAGAATAATTGGACAATTGCACAAATTAATATCACATGCATATGATGTGTGTGCGTAAAACCATTAGTATTTATGAAAACTATTAATGAAAGTCTCACATTGAAAATCCAACAAAAACGTAAATCTTTAATAGATGTAATTTTTTTTTTAGGTTCTAATTTGAAGCTGTGCATAAAATACATGTTTTATTGATGTAATTAACTCAAAAAAATTTATATCCTATTTTCTCCTGTAATTTTCTTTTTAGGATTTTAGTGGCACTGGAAGTTGCATACAGTGACTACCTCAAATAATTCTCTAATCCTTTTTGGATGGTGTTCTCATTCTTTTTTTTATGTAGTACTATTTTTTCCTCCATCTTTATCATCAATAAGATGACTAGTTGAACTCCTTCATGAAGGTATTATGTAAGTTATGTAAAGTAAAAGATGAGTTGTTTCTTTTGGATGTGATCAGTGATTTCGACCTGTCATCTAATATCTGAATATTGGGCAAGTTAGTTTGGAGCCTGGTGCCTGATTAAAAAAGCAGAAGTTTTGATCTCCTGGTGGAATTTGTAGCCAGCCTTTTGTTTGTGATGGACAAAGCAGACGTTCTATGCCTACTAAATACTTCTACTTGTCTCATCTTGATATTCTCTTTATACCTTCTGTGAGATAAGGTCATTGACTGGATTACTTGTGTACCAATCTGCAGTTGGGGGGTACAATTGATGCACATCACAAGAAATTACAAAATGTAGCTGTATTATGTCTCAAATTACAAGGGAAAGAAGATTACTTATTTAAGTGCTTAGGGAACTAGGGTCTTCAGAAATGGCCTGAAGATCACACTGAAATGATTTAGATATCTAGCACGATGATGAGAGGACAAGAGAGGGATTATGGCCGTCTATGGCAACTTTGTCCTAAACTTTTTTTCTTCTTGTAATTGAGCTGCAGATTTACCATATTCGACAAGTGAAAGTAGTCTGCAGAAGGAATTTTCAAATTTTGGAGAGATAGCTCAGGGTAAGTATAATTGCTCCTCATTACTCATCAAGTGGCTTTGAATCAGTTGGAAATATTTCCTTGGATCTGTTGCAGTACAGGATTAAGTCTCTTAACATTATTGCTTTGCATGGTAGTTAAGCTTGTCAAGGACAAATTCACTGAACGGTCCAAAGGTTATGCATTTGTTCAATATAATTCTCAAGACGATGCCCTGCTTGCCTTGGAGAGTATGGATCAAAAGGTTCTCTGCTAAAACAATGTTTTCTCTTGGAGAAACATTTATTAACTTTTGTGATTGATTTCATTCTTTTTACCTTGTTCTAGATATACAATGGAAGGATGATTTATGTTGAAATTGCAAAACCTGGAAAAGATGCATTTGGAGGATATCCACGAACTTCTGGACCCCCAAAGAAGCAGTATTTACAAGAACCTGATGAAGTGGCAGATTGCTGGTATTGATCAGATGTCAAATTTGGTTGAGCACAACCAATGACATGTAAGAAGGTATATGGGAAATGATGTCATTGTAGTGCACACCTTACGTTTAGAACTGCTCTGTTTAATCAATTCAGCTGATAATATGTCATTTTAAACAGTGACATCTGATACTCAGTTTTGCTGATTTTACTGGGTATAGCATCTTGAAGCTGGCTTAGGTCACCTTGTTATTATGGTGCGTCACCAGTTATCTCTAGTGACACTGCATTTTGTTGCTGCTAAAGTTCAAGATATCTATGTTATCTTGCTTCTCACCATCCCTGGATCGGTTGAGAGTCAATGCTAGAATTGCAGGCACAAAGGGTTAGGTCAATGTTATCACCATTCTCCCTCTAACAATCATTCTTTTTGTGGATGAATGCTTGTTTACATGATCTGAGAGATAGAGAGGGTAATATGAGCAGTAAACATGGAAGGATATTCAAGTGAAATAGTCATTTTGCCTTTCTGCTAACTTCAAAAAGAAAGAAGAAAAAGTTCTTTCTCCCTGATGATTATATACAATTGGTGAAATTATGAAGTTAATTTGAGATAAAAGGTTAATGGCGACTCTTTTATGCTGCCTTTACTGGTGCAAGTGCTAACAGTCCAAAAACCACATGCATGTGTATGTATGCATCCTCCATCTTGCCCTCTATCATAACTACAAGCCTACACCCCTTGGTTCTCATTGATGCCCCCAGCTGACGACAGTATCAGCACTGTGACTGACAAGCACCTGTTAGTTGGGTCTTATTTATCATCATCAAAGCCATATTTGAGTGATGTTGAACTTTTCAATAAAAAATTTAAAAAAAATATATTGATGAATATGAAAAAGAAAATTTTACCTTCATATGAATTTTAATTTAAATATCATTATTTTAATTTTTTCAATCAATTTAAATTTCATTAAAATTTTAAAAATTAAAATACTTAAATTAAAAATTTTATAAAACAAATTTTGACTTGAAATTTTAGATTCGTTTAAAAAAATATTTAGTTATTATAATAAATAATTTTAAATTTTTTTAATATTAAAATATTTTTAAAAAAATTATACATTATCAGAATTTTAAATATTTATAAAAAATAGTTTATGAATTAAAAATTATTTAAATATAACAAATAAACTTTAAATGACATAAAATTTATTTGAATTATTTTTAAAATATCTTACTGATAAAAATACTATTAATTTTTTTAACCATTTGAGTTAATATTGAAATTAAACAAATTAAAACTTTGAAACTATAAAATTTAAATTTAAATAAAATACAACATATTTTTATTAAAAAATTAACTATTCAAATTGATAGAAAATAATGTGATTATAGCCTGGTTAAAAAATCCAGGGGTTGAATTAAATATTATGATATGCAGCTGTAGCATCGCATTGATATGGCTACAATGACATTTCCCTACCACATTAAGTCTACAACCAGCAGCTACACTCAACCAATTTTGATTTCATTGTTGCCATTTGCATCCAAACCTAACTTGTCATAATCAATCCACTGCCATTGCTTGCTCTACAACTAGTAACTGCCACCTAAGTTTTCCTTACTAATCTCTCAACTTCCCATGCTTGTTTTAATTGCAAAATTTATTATTCATTTTTGACAGATCTTCAAATTTTGCATTCATGAACATGCTCAATCATGATTTTTTAAAAATTTTAACTTATATATATTAAACAACAAAAATTTCTACATTTTGCACGTATTATAGAATGTTTTAAAACTGTGATACCAATAATTTTTTATTTTTAAAGTTTTATATTTTAAATATAATTTTGAATACATTAACATTTCAATTTTGTTTAGAAAAAACATTTTAAGAATTCACCTATGGATTTCAGGTGTTTTTAAAGTGATTTGAAAAACAATATCAGCCTAAACATGAAAAGGGAGGTAATAGCTTAAGGTTTGGTTACCTAACATGTTCCATTTGAAAATCTTATAATTTGATTAGCATGGTAATACCTGAGGATTAGAGCAAACGTTTTAAGGGAAAATCAAAAACAAAAAAATTGTGCGGTTTTTGGAGATTATTTTGTGAGATCAAGACTCTTTCATTGAGTTTACCACATAAAGGTCAATATATTAAAAAAAAAATACTGCTTTGAGTGAGTTTTTTACACAAAAAATCAATTCAGACATTTTTTTTAGTATTTTGGTATCTAAATATATTATACTAAACAAATTTTTTTTAAAAGTGGATTTATATCTTATGAAAATAAGTAGAAATTAATCAAATCAATTAACATTTGAAATTATGAATGGATCATGTGATTTTGTTGGTGGGGATTTAGAAATAAAATATTAAGTATAGAATTGAATTTTGCATCACATTTAGTTCACATTCATATTAAATTTATTTACAATGTAAATTTGATTAATTATAGGCCCCACACAACCTAAATCTAACTTACAATGCGGCATTGAATAATTTTTATTTTTAAAAATTATTATTGTTATTTCCTTTAAAAAAAGAAAAGAAAATCTTATTGGTATATTATGGCAAATAACTTTGATATTGAAAATTAAGAACTTAATGTGGGAAGATAAAACCAAGCAGAACAAGGATATGGCATATAACTCTAATATTACAAATTAAAAAGCTGAGCTATAGGAAGATGGAACCAAGCAGAACTCTGTACGGGATCGTACAAGTAGTTAGCAAACCATATTCTATTTAGGTTTCTCTCCTCCGTCTTTAAAAATTCAGAAGCACCTTCAAGCTCCAAACTATACCCTTTCCAGAGACCGGTGGAGGGAGGAATGGAGGACGAGAAGGGAAAGAACGAGACAGTGCAAAGCGACAGGCCGGTCAGAGTATATGCAGACGGGATATACGATCTCTTCCACTTTGGTCATGCCCGTTCGCTCGAGCAAGCCAAGAAACTGTAATTCACGCAAACGATCATATTGTTCATATTCTTAAACTGGGTTTGCTCTCTATTTTTTAACAAAGGTTGACTTGATTGCGCAGTCGGTTCGTTGGAATTTTCCTCCGTTTTTTTTCTTTTCTTCAATGAGAGGCAATATTTCTTAGCACGTGATATTTAGAACTCATGTTATTGTTTTCGTCTACTCTGTTCACTACTTGGATTAATTCAATCTTTACATGGTTTTGCTTATTCAACTCATTTCGCTGTATATTTTCTCTCTCTCTCTCTCTCTCTCTCTCTCTCTCTCTCTCTCTCTGTTTTTTTTTTTTTTTTTGAAGGTTCAATTTAACTTGTAGACATTGCCTTTAGTGTCTGAAGGATAACTGTAAATTGCATGACATTTGTTTAGGAATATTACTCTTTAATGTTTCTGGTAAATTTTGATGATATTTAGACTGTTACTGATTGTTGTATGTGCTCTTATTTATTTTCTGTCTGTTTTTCTTTTTTTAAGATTCATTTGCCTGCCCTCTCTTTCTCGATTTTCTAACTGAGGAATCATATTTTTTTAGTTGAATGGAATTATGTTCAGTGACATTGGAATTTATAGATTAATTATGTAGAGCATGAGATTATCTTAATTTCATTATAATTTCATGGAACTGGTTAACTTATATCCTGTCTCACAGAAGTAGTTTAGTTGTATTTGATGGTTTATGTCTGTTTAGCATCATATGTGAGTGAGCTTTGAATAATTTTTAACTCAGTTGTTAAACTGCAGGTTTCCAAACACTTATCTTCTTGTTGGATGCTGCAATGATGAAGTCACCCACAAGTATAAGGGAAAAACTGTCATGACTGACAAGGAGCGATATGAGTCCCTTCGCCACTGCAGGTTGGTTTGTGTATGTTTGGGTAACTTAACCAAGCTAAATTGTGGAAAGGTATTGGAGTGAAATCTTCTTTTTGTGCATCCTGCGTTTCTCTCTATCTCGATTGTCTCACTTTTCTAAGTAATGAAATGAATGATTAAGGATGTTGCTATGAACAAATTTGTGATGAAAAACTAATTTACAGTGAAGCTGTTGCAGAAGTACCTTTAGAAGTCATTGTATAAACGATACAAAGCAGGATGAAGAAAAATCCTGTATAACATGCTCATGCCACTATAGCAGTGCTATCATTCACATTACTTTTAGCAGAACTGTCCTTGCTACTGTTACTGCAGACTTACTCATTTTAATGGCTACCTTCTTTTCTTTGTGGTAGTTGTTGGACTGACATTTGTTTTGCCTTTTGTGCTATACGCAGGACTTCTTTACTAGTTGTATTAGCTTAGTAGCCTTTCTTTTGGGATTTTGTCAACTAATGGAAGAATATTTTCTTGTTTTCCTGGCTGATCATCAGAAGGCAGTGATTTTTATCTTTATTGTACTTTACTTTTCTTTCTCAGCTTTTACTGGCTTGTTTGCTATGGTTGATTTGTCCTACATCATTAATAGTTTCATTTTTATTTAAATTTGAGAGTGAAATGTCAAAACAATAGTTTTAGTTAATGGGACTAGGGTATCTCTGGACATTTGAAGGTGAATCACTTTTTGGGTTTTGTGCCCCTCATTGGTGTGTTTCTAGTTCATAGAACTAACATTGCATTTGATCCTTGTGCATGCTCATTGGTTGATGTCAGTAAAAAACTAAGTCATTTTTTATAATATATTTAATATTTTTTGCCTGATAAAAAAATATGTACATATTGAAATGTTGCGTTGATGCTTGATACAGGTGGGTTGATGAAGTTATTCCTGATGCACCATGGGTGCTCACACAAGAGTTTCTTGACAAGCATCAGATTGATTATGTGGCACATGACTCTCTTCCGTAAGGTTAACCAGACCCAACTACTTGTTTTATTACAAGAACTTCAGAAGTTCCTTATATTAAATTGTTTGGAATTTTTCAAAATCACATGACAAAAGTTATGCATGCTTGTCCTTTCCCCTTGCTTTATGTTTCATTATGGCTGTTAAAATATTTTTGTGATGGATGAATGGGTGTGCTTGATGCAGTTAAATTGAACTAGAACAGTGAACAATGTCTTGCAGAAACTACATAAAGCTTCATCTTGATTTATCCGTCTGACCTTTCAAATGAAGTTATTATGTCTTATTGCTTTTATAATTTCTATTTTTTCCTTTGGAAACTGGTTCAGAACTTTCTTCTTAATATAATAAAGTCATTGGAAAATTTTATTGGTTGATACTCTTTCATTGTCTTAGTTATAATGTCATCGTTTCCTTTCCAGTTTAACCCATCCCATATGCACTCAAGAATGGCAAAAATAAACATCATCTCCATGTCGTTTTTGATATTCTGATTTCTCTGGTGGTAGATGTTTATATTTCCTTGCTGATTAGAATTCTCTATGGTCTCAAATAAGTTAACTGCTAATTGTTTCGTGTTTTTCCTGTCATTGTAGCTATGCCGATGCAAGTGGAGCTGGGAATGATGTCTATGAATTTGTAAGTTTGAGTAATAGCTTCATTTTCTTTATATACCCATCTCCAATCACCATTTGCATAGTATTGAGCCATTTCAAAAATGATGACATGATGTTGTTTTACCATTTTTAATGCATCTTTACGTTTCTGTTGTCTACTCTTGCTTATTGGCTTTTATTAGCCACTTCAATCCAACTATTCCTGGCCTTACTCCATAGTTTTTATCTTGCTTGTTACTATACACTTACCGCACTCATGTAGTGGTCACTTTACATTGAAAACTAGAAAATTCAGCCAAAATTTTCATATTGACTTGACTAGCGCAACCTGTAGCCTTATATTTCGAATTACCCGCCAAATATTGTGGAAGGGGACTTTTAGTTCCCACTTTAGTTATTTTAAAGGATGAATGATCTTTTGACAACATGAGTTACATGTATCTCTTGTGCAGGTTAAGTCCATCGGGAAATTTAAGGAAACGAAACGGACTGATGGAATATCCACATCAGATATTATTATGAGGATTGTTAAAGATTACAACCAGTACGTGATGCGTAATTTGGACCGTGGATATACAAGAAAGGAACTTGGTGTTAGCTATGTGAAGGCATGTCCTTGCTGTAGTGATTTTGGCTCATCTCAAGTTCCACTGTATATATTTTCTTCTAACACACTTGGCTTTTGAACTGACATGTGCACTGCAAAAACTGATCACTTTCATATTTCTATCAGGAAAAGCGACTAAGGGTAAACATGGGACTGAAAAAATTGCGTGAGAAAGTGAAGGAACATCAAGAGAAAGTGGGAGAGAAGGTATTTATCTCATCATCATGATTATAACTTCGCATTATAAGTGTCATTGTTTATGGAATACCTTTGTTATTTGTATGGAATACCTTTGTTATGAAGCATCAAGAAAATGACTTAACTTTATTATATGGAATACATTTGTTATTTGTTCTGATATATAGTGTAACAATCTCCCTGTGTCTATGTGTGTCACTTGGGGGCACCTTTACATTGAGGTTTGATACTTGAGTTCCAGTGAAAAGAGATGTGATGTTTTTCTTGTCTCTAAATAATCTAAAGAGGGAGCAGAGGAAAGTAACTAACTCATTGTAAGGGTTGCTGCACTTTATCAATCTTTAGCAAAGCCGAAAGCCAGTGATAGCGACAATGTTTCCAAAACTTGCTAAGACATAAAAAATAAGGAGCAATAATCATTGTCCGATGAAGAATTTAACTAGACTGAAGATTTAATGTTTGAGTAATCAGTTACCTTATTTTGCTTATACTGTGTGCATCGTGTCCTTGGATCCCATCGGATGGGAAAGTGAACTGAGCAGTTTTGTCCAAATGTTTTATGTTTTATGCAGACGTCAACGGAGTTTTGACTCTGGACTTTTTATATAAAACACTTGCAACTATTTGGATTGATGTGATGTGAACTATCTTGTACATTTTATTTTATTATTTTTTTTCGTGTCAGAAGGTTTCTGAAAGGGCTCTTTTGTAGTTTACTGACAGCTTGTATTACTTTCTAAAAGTGCTAGGCCTATTGGTAAGAGGTCTCTGGGTTGTATTGGGGACCTGGTAATTCTTTGCTTTAACTTGGCTGACATTGGGGCAGAATTAACCTGATCTTTGTTGTGCATTATGAACTTCAACCAAGAGATGCAAGAATGACATGTGTCTCATACTGCAACTTGATGTCTGAACCGTAAAATGAAAAACCTGTATGTGTTTATAATATAGCATTTGGAGTTTCATTTTCTAATTAGATGTTCATGAATTTAGATTGTCATTCTATTTGTTAAAGCTGATGATTGTAACAGTTGGCCTGTAAATTTGATTGGTATATCTTTTTGCTGTCATGTTGAAGATACAAATAGTAGCAAAAACTGCCGGTATGCGTCGTAATGCATGGATTGAGAATGCTGATCGATTGGTTGCTGGATTTCTGGAGATGTTTGAAGAACGTTGCCATAAGATGGTAGCTCTCTATCTCTGTCTCTCTCTCTTCAGGCTTTAGTGAACTGATACTTTTTCTACAGCATAAGTTTGGTCACGTTTATAGAATTAGACAGGTGCTTGTATTTATTCTTAGCAAAATTGTGGACATCAGGGAACAGCAATTAGAGATCGGATTCAAGAGCGCCTAAAAGGTCAATATCTAATAGGGTTTATATATGACAAAGATGATGATAGTGATGATGATTTCGATGATAACGGGTACTACTACGACAATGATGATGATGATGATGGAGAAGAAGAAGAAGAAGAGTATGATGATGGCAAATAATCTCTCATTTACTTCATTCTTTAGACGATGTGTTTGTGAGAAAACTAAGGACAACTTTAGTTGGACAGAGTACTATTGGGTTGATAGGGAGTAAAACTGGCTTGCGAAGCTTCCGCTTGAATATATATATTGGCTTACATTATCTGTTTTTATTTCACCCTGTTACCCTGTAAACAGTTACTAGTAAAATCACAGATACCTGGTCAAAAAGGGAAACCTGGGTGCTAATGTGTTCTTTCTTGTCATCTAGTGCGCTTAGTAAATGAGCAAACTGGGACTCTACAGTCTCTTGTCGTTTTCTTGGCTTTGGTTTTGTGTGTTGTTGTGACCTTTGCCCACTAAATCTTATATGGATCCGCATGAAATGGTAGTGGTTTTTAGTGATGGCATTTCAATCAAACAATTTGTAAATTGTCCTCATTTATAATTATAAACAGCAGGCTCAAGAAGTTCTTGGATGTATATTCTACAGGGAAACAGAGTTTTTTTTTTTTTTTCATTGATGGCAATCATTATTTGTCCATCATTAAGTATATCAAGGAGTAAAAATATTTTTTATTGATTGGTACAATTTCAAGTACTTACCTTTTTTTTTTTTTAAACTGATGATTGTAAAATACATTTATTTAGAACTTTTAGGAACTTGCAAATTCAAAAGATATGAAAGAAATGTAATATTATTAAAAAAACTCATATAAGGTTTTAAATTGCATTCATAAATCCTGAACGTAATGTTAATTTGGAATGTACCCATTGATTATCTGGTTCCTTCTTAAGAAAAATAATTACCATTTGTATGCAAGGGTTGCAACACAGATCATAATATTACTGTTAATATGGAATTTCAATTATTCATCTAATGGAGTTAGAGACTAGTTTTAGAACCTCTAATAAACCACCTGGATATCCATCAAGTCTGTACAAAATCGTAGAGCAGAAGCTAGCAAATTAATTCTGCATGATCTTCTCAGAAAATAAGAGGAAAACAGAGAAGAGAAGATAAAAGAAAGGAAAAGAAAAGTTGGAGCAAAGATTAATGATGCGACTTCACTAGCCTGTAATAACAATCTGATCTAAAGAGGGCACAGAATCACTGGATTTGAGCCTATTCCGGCAGGTTGGGCAAGAAGAGTGAGAGAGCAGCCACTTATCGATGCAAGCGACGTGGAACCAGTGGTTGCAATTGGGCAGCACTCGTATCCTCTCTCCATCCAGGAAGTCTGCGAGGCAAATGGCACAACCAGATGGCGAAGATGGCGAACCAGGATGGGCATATGTTGATGTAGGCAAGGCTACCATGTCTTTCCTCTTAAGACCAGAGTTTATTCTACGAGAGGCAACCCACTCTCTTGGCCCATTGAGTGCTCGAAGTGTGCATTGAATCACACACTGTAAGGTAGAGTTGAGGCCCAGAGCACAAACCAAGGCACATAACATGGCAGCCACAACAACCATGACGTTGAAGTTGACGGCTGCAGGGTGTTGGGGTTCATGGCAAGGGCAGGCACTTACAGAGGGACTAAGGGGGGGAGCAGATGGTGAAATATGAGCCATGGCAGGAGGAGATGTGGAGATGGGGAAGTGAAAGACATGAGGCGGGGATTTGTACATTGTAGACACGCAAAGGGAACAGGAGGGCAAAAAGAGGAAGCAAATTCAGACTGAATGTGGAGTATATAGTTGGTGGTAATCTGATTAACGCTGCCATGCTTAGTTAGATAGTCACCACTGTCTCCTCTGCTTTTCGTTGATGGGCTTCAAAAAAGATAGAAAAGAAACATTCTCCCTTTGAAATTTAAGCACTTTAAGTAGCTTTCTATGGAGGGTTCATCAAGTTGTTGCCAGAAAAAGTTGAATGGTGCAATGACAAGACTTGGTACAAGGGCCACTACCTTTTGTCTTTGCAAAAACAGGGTCGTTCAGCAAGCCACTCCCATTTCTGTTGGAGAAGATTAAGCAATCCCAGATAAGTTAATTTTACCTTCACATTCTGTTCTTTTATTCAATCATTAACAAATGCTTTGGCACCAATCCCATTTTGTAAATTAAAAAAAATGGTTATCTTTTGGAGAAAAGGGGTGGACTAATTTTCTGTACCTTTATGCATAGTGCCATTTTCTTTTTGTGTATTTTCCTTTTCGCTTTAACTTTTTTAAAATAATTAAAAAAACTAAAACTAAATAAAAATATGGCTTCCAATGCTTTGATTGATGATATCAACTTCCCTTGAGAACAGCTTTGATTCACTATTGCAATCTGTTGCTCCCACACCATTTAGAATCATTTGGGCATGAAAAGCTGGGCCCAGATGACTCCTACAGAGAGGCCCCTGAACTTGACATGGGGAGAATCAAATGGATCCACAACCAAATAAGCAACCAAAATTCTCTTGTTCTATGAAGAATCATCATCATGTAAGATTAATTTTCATCATATCAGAATTTTGATCATCTTATTCAAAATTGTTCTCAAACATTCAATTAGATCACATCTAGAAAACGTAATTGAGAGAAAGATCAAAATCCACCCATTTTTGTTGGAGTGGACTAAAAACAAATTTCATCAATAAGATCAAAATATGAAATATATGTATGTGTGTCATTTATTTTTAAATAAAGATCTACTTAAATAACAACGATATAAATAACATTATCCTTTTAAATATAATCTATCATAATTTAAATTTTTTCTTATAAAATTCCATACTATAAAACTCATAAATACAAGAATTTATATCAATTTAATCAACTATAGTCCCTTTTAATATAAATTGTCGGTTGAGTAATTTAATATGATTATCTAAGTTAGATTAGTAAAACATTTATTAATAATAGCTCATTGAACCGCTCTTAATATTGATTGAATAATTTAATTACAAAACAATTCTATTAATCCTCCTTTAATTAAGATATCCTATTGAATGCAATCCCTTCCCATGAGCTTCAAAACTTGATGGTTTTTAACGCAAAATCATATGGCATTACAACTTCATCATAACACATCAACTTTGGTATTATCATATATCCTATAAATCAATTGCACCTTTCTAATTTATTTCAATTTTAAAGTTTATGTTTCTAATCAAAATTCTTTATTGATGGAAGTTACGTTAATTTTTTTTTAAAAAATATAGTACATAAATAATTTAATAAAATAAATAATTATAAATTTATTAATATATTTTTTATTAAGTTAATATAATTAATAATAAATATTATTCAAAATTTTGAGTTTTATTTTTTCTTTAATCAAATTTTAAAAATGTTTTAAATGAATTTTAATTTATCAATTTAAATCATATTAAATTTTATTAAAAATTTATAAATTAAATATATTTAAATTAAAGATTTTTTAATAAATTTTGATTTGATATTTTTCACATATGTAAAAAATATTTAGTATGATCAAAAAAAATTCAAAATTTTTTCAGCATTGAGAATTTTTTTAAGAAAATTTAATTTCAAGATTTTAAAAAATTTATGAAAAATTATTCGTTAGTTGAAAATTACTCAAACTTAAAAGATGAAAATATCATTAATTTTTCATAATTATTTTTATCAAAATTCAATTTAGATAAAATTAATAGATAAAAATTTGTTTGAAAATATTTTAAAATTAAAATTTAATTAAAAATTTAAAATTGAAAATAATATTTATTTTATAAACAATTAAATAATTATTTTATTATTTTAATTTTTTTTTTACGAAAACAAAGAGGTGAATTCTTAGGTTCGATAGTGCTACAATAAAATGGGCAAAGCCAACTGGAAGAAAAGTAAGTGGGGTTGTTTGACATTTCTTTTATTAGGAACTATAAGGCATGCATCAAGTCTCCTAGCCTTCTTGTGTTTCTTACTTTTTTAGGCGCTCTGTCAGAGTCACCGCCAGTGTTCCCTTCTTTCCATTCCTCCACACCGTTTTAGTCTCCATGTCCCACGAATTTAAAAGCATTCCATTTTTTTTTTTTCTTTTTTGGTGCTTTCTGTAGTGAAAGTGCCTGTCACTTTAGAAAATGAACCCTAACGATAATTTTACTCATTAAAACCTTTTTTTTTAACAAAAATCTACTATATTATTTGAATTAATAATAATAAATAAACCGTAATGAAACATTACTCATTAAAATTAAGCAATTTTTATAGCCATTTACTGCATTATTAAGTTAATAATAATAATAACAAAGATAAATATAAAAATTTTAAGTTACATTATTTTTTAATTTAAATTTTAAATTTCTTTTGTACTTCAAATATTTTAATTTTGGTTCGATTTGAACTCTAGCTTAAATGAATATAAAAAATTAATAATATTTTTAAAAATCTAAAAAATAACAAAATAAATTATACACTTCATTTTGATTTTATTTTTTAAATTTGAATAATTTTTTATTTGGAATCATTTTTATGAATTTATTAAAATTTTAATATTCTAAAATTAATATATATTTAATATTTTTAAAAATAATATTTTTAATAACAATAATTTAAATATTTTTTATGTTTTTAAAAAATTTCAAGATCCGAAAGTTATATCTTCTTAATTTTTAAATTTTTTAATCATATCTAAATTAAATTAAAATTAAAATATTTTAAACAAAATTGCCTCAATTCATATTTCAAAATCTTGGTTAAATTTAACGTTTTATGCATTAAGTTTTCTGTATTTATTTTAATAATTATGTTTATTTATTAAAATAATAATTATTATTATATTCATTGATGATAATTATTTAAATTTTGATTCACATACAAATATGATTAATGTTAAAAATAATTACATGATAATCTTGCCCCCTGTGTGTGGGAAGGCATAAAGAAGGGACTGGGCACGAGGTTGTCAAGTTTAACTCTGAACCATGAAACATGGAAGTTAATTATTAGATCAGATGAATAGTTGGCAGATGCTGGACTTCTTTTCCACAGTGTGCAGAAGCATCTTGAAAAATCACTGTAGGGTTTTTGATGGTTAAACCTGTAGCATGCCCTCAACAATTCTGCAGGAAGCACAACGAGTGGCTAACGAAGTTAAGGCCAATCAACCTCTCACTCAGCCTATATGGCAACCTCCACCTTCAAGAAGCTTCAAATTGAATGCCGATGTCCCTTCTGCTGAACGTTCTTCTCAGGTTAAGATGGAAGTCATGATTAAGAACGATCCAGGCGAAATCATTTTTCATGGCAGTTCTATCTCCAATGC
Organism: Moringa oleifera; assembly: GCA_021397835.1. Taxonomy (NCBI): domain Eukaryota; kingdom Viridiplantae; phylum Streptophyta; class Magnoliopsida; order Brassicales; family Moringaceae; genus Moringa; species Moringa oleifera. Next base: position 6,697,168 of record JAJFZO010000896.1, on the reverse strand, counting down.
AGGGTGAGATGCTAGCCATTAGATGCGAAATTGAGAAGAACTTAAAACTTTAGAAACATGCCTTTGCAAGTTGAGAGTGATTGCTTTCAAGCTATCCAGGAAAGCTAATGATTTGGCACATAGGTTAGCCCATTTGCCAATTGATCTTGGGGAGGAAATGTTTTGGTGGCACTGCCTACCAACTGGATTATGTGATTAAAAAAAAAAAGTTAAATCATAAATTTTTGATAAATTGCTTACATAACTATTACTTCAAAATTCACACCTTAAAATCATTTGAAATGCCCACTTGAGTGATCTCCCCTGCTATTTCTGCTTATTAATGAACAAAGTACCCACCATTTTGTCAAATGGATCAAGAGAAAATCGTTCAAAATTTGATATTTACAAGGCAAAATTACTCCCTCCAGCCGCATCGTACTGATCAACAGCCACGGACACGGCCCCATTGACTTCCCGGTCACTCTCCACAACCACAATATTACCGGAAACATTGGTCACTGCATGTACTACGGGGAAGAACAGCCCTTGAACGGAAAACGAATACTGGAAATGATTAATCCGATCTGGAAACACCAATACCGGCGAGAAGTCTGCCACCCACCTCGTCCCGTTTCCGACCACCGTCAACTTGGCTGCCGTCGATTTCAACCTCATACCCACTGCATTGTTGCGTTCGACCACCACTTGATCAATCGTGTCAAATTCGCCATCTAGTTTTATTATCGGTACCATGTTATTGGGACTGCCGTTGAACATATTGTCTACGATGTTTACGCCCGAAATTTTGCCGTGAATCGACTTGAAAATTACGTTGGCGTCTCCTAAGAAAAGTGTGTTAGTAACATGAACTTGAACCGGATCTTCCATAACTACGCCGGTGTAGTCCAAGTAGCAATTAGCTATCCTAGTTAGAGATGAGCCTGCTGTTAGTTTCACCAATATGCCTATGCCACCAAAATATGTTGCCTTGTTATAGCAATGCGCACCAGTGACGATGTTGGCCTGACCTCTGAGCAGGATTCCAATGGCGGCCGAGAAAATGACAACGTCGGTGATGGCATTATCGTTACCGGCAATATCAATGGCAGTGCCAGAATAATCTCTCTCGCCTTTATCCCCTCCGATGGTTGGATGTTGCCCTAGGAAGCAGCCTGATAAGAAGGTCTCATGACCCTTTTGGACAAGAACTCCTTCTGTCGTGAAACGGAGAAAGAAGCAATTGGTTATCCGAATCCTGGCAGAATCGATGATGAAAAGGCCTCCGCCTCGGTAGCTTGAATCGAAGAGGATGTCGCGGAAGGTGATGTCCTCGTAGTAGATACCGTCGTTGCGATCCTTCTGGTCACCAAAATGATGGTCGCCATGAACAGAGGATGATTTCTCAAGTGGCTGAGAATTTGGAGAAACAAGCTCGACGAGATGCCGATCACCAGGAAATGTATCCGATGCTCGCAGAGTCCCTCCTTGGACCTGATTTCATATAATACACATCAATTTCCGTTATATTCCCAAGAAAGTTTGTTTCCGTCGTCACAAAAGAAGTGCTATCATGATCTGTGCATTTGTAACATAAAAAGCATATCTCACCCTGAAAGAGAAAGAAAAAGAAAAAGAAATTGTAAAGTACATCGACCTGGACACTTTTCACATGGAAATTTCAGTCCATTACCCAAGTAGCAAAAGTCACATGAAAATGCGACCCTCAATGGACATATTTTCATCATCTGTGCACGTTTGATGTAAGAAAGCATCTCATCCCAGAAGAGGAAAACAAATTGTTAATTTAATGGAAGACTCTCAAGTTGACAACAGAACTAGGAACAGCTGCCCAGGTCACATGAAGACGCAACTTTTCATAGAAATATCTCATCTTATATACTGAACAGAAAACGACAGAAAACAGAGCCATAAGTAGAAAGTTGTATAATTAGGTGCTCGTGATCACAGCTTGATCATGTGCCACTTTTCCAAGTGAATATTCGGAGAGAGTGAGGGGTTACCGACCACAACATTGGCTCCACCGGAAGCAGGAAATCTGATGGGCTTGCCGATTTTGTAGTTTCCGCCTTGCAAGTCGATGACAACACCGCCCAAGTCATTGACACCGGGCAGCAATTGAAACTCACTTTGCAATTGGAAAGCGTCGCTTAAAGCTTCAAGTATGGCGTCGCTGCTCTCTTGTGTCCCGGTCGGGTCAGCCCCGTACCCAATTGGATACAACACTCTCCCTTTCTGAGCAACACGTTGATTTTGAAAGAAAGCCCATTAACATTTAACTATAACCCAAAGAGATAGTAGTCTAAGTTGCTGAAAGAGAATGTATATGGCTCACCATTTTGGAGCTTGAAGCTGGTGGGGATGCGGCGGGGGGTTGAGTGGGAGTCGGTGCCGATATCTCTTGAAGCCTTTTCTGGAATTCCTGGAGCCTCTGCTTTGTTTGGGAACATGTTTCGTGCACCAAGAAGAATGAAACGAAGCACAAGATGAAGAAAAGCTTCATTTTCTCCTTTTACTGCTGCTTTGTCTTGTAGTGCAAGTGAGATTGTAGAGAGAGATGATGATGGGAGCTTGGAGGGCTTGGTTTGCAATGAAAGATGGCAGTGGTAGCAAATAATGAGACCGTAACTTGGGGAACTCAAGTAGTCGGCATCGATGCGCTTTCCTGTCTGTCTTGAGCAGTCTTTGTAGCTAACGTGCGTCGTAATTATATAAGAAAGGGATTGCTGATCACAGCCCCTACTAATTAATATATTTTAATACAAATAATAATTTAAATATTCTAAAAAAATGAAGTGAGAATAACATTTTTGTACTTTTTTATAAGAGTAGAACACAACTTTTAGGTAATGCTACATTGTTATTGGTAGCAACCAAATCTTATATAATCTGATTTTTATGTTTTTTCTTCTTTTACGTAATGGAAGAGGAAATTAAAGAAGATTCTATGCATGCCAATGGGAATATATCTTCCATTTATCTCATGGAAAGAGAACCCAAACCAAAAGACTCTCTTTTATAATTAAAAAAAGAATATTTTTTTGGAAAATAAAAGCATAGAAGAAAGTAAAAGAAAATAAAAAATAAAATTGGCATAACACGCGGGAGGTCCTCTCTGTAAAGCACAGAAATGTTACAACTTTGACGGTTTTTGCCGAAAGACTTTTTAGTCTTTTTTTGTTTGTTTTCTTTAGGGTCGCTTCCTCAATATTCCAACTCAACCGTCTTTTCTAAATACTATTGCCCCAAGGGTTGGAATTTTAAAATTATAAAATGTTTTAGTATTTATTAATTTTTCTCTAAAAAAAAAGGAGAGAAAAGAGTGAAAGGGCATCATTTATGTTAAAGGGTAATTTTATATATTAAAATATATATTTAATGCTAATAAAACTGTGCTTATTTATGGATTCATAGGGAGAAAAGAACAAAAAAGAAAAAAGAGAGAGCAGAAGCGTCAGTTGGGGTAAATAGCATTAATTGTGACGTGCGATTGATGGGAGCTTCCATGGTGGTGGTGGCCAGAGAGTGCAAATCTCACTGCTCAGCTTTTTTTCTAGTAAATCTTTTTCTGGGGGGAATAAATTCTGTCTTAGTATCATTCTCTTAATGCCGAGGGGCTAAACTTTCAATGACAATTAACGAGTGATAAAAGCAAGGAAGGTTCTTGGTTGGTTGCCAGCCAGTAATACAACCTTTTCTGAACTTATGTTGTGCTCACAAGTACATATATATGTATAGCATCATCCTATTTAAATGGTGACCTCAATGGATTTATCTTTTAAATCATGAATTAATAATGAAATTATCAAAAATCAAAATATATTTTATATTTTTGTAATAATTTTTAAGAGAAAGATTTTATAAAATTTTGATATTTATCTTTTGTTACTAATCAAATTTTTATGTTTAAAAAATAATAATTTTAATTTTAATTTATCAATTTAATTTAAATTAAATTTTATTAAAATTTTTAAAAATTAAAAGTATTCAAATTGATGATTTTATAAACTAAATTTTTGACTTAAAATTTTTTTACATATTTTAAAAAATATTTAAGCTACTATTACCAAAAAATTATAATTTTTTGTTTTTTAAAAATATATTTTTAAAATTTATTATGTTAAAAAAAATTTAAAATAACATAATTATTCAAAAATTTATGAAAATTTTTTTTGAACGATAATGTGAATATTTTTTATATTTATAAAAAATTTTAAATTAAAATTTATTGTATAACATCTTAAATTTGAATATGTTTATTTTTAAATTTTTTTAATAAGGTTTAATTTATTTCAAATTGACAGATTAAAATTTGATTCATTATTTTTAAATATAAAAATTTGATTAATAATATAAAATAAATATCAAAATTTTATGAGACTTTCATCTTAATTTTTATCATATAATAAAAATTAAAAATTAAAAATTAAAATTAAAAACTGAAGTGATAATTCGAAAACAGGTATAAAGTTGAACTTTTTAGTCTTAAAGTGTAAGATAAATTATTATTTTTTTTCTAAATATTTAAACAAAAATAATAAAAAGTCATTTAAATTTTTTTATTTTTAAAATATTTTTAAACAAATTTTGATATATTGATTTTATTTAAAGTAGATCTTAGTCAAAACAATTATAAAAAATCATAGTATTTTTTATGGTTAAAATATTTAAAAAATTAGTCAAATAAATTCTACATCTTATTTTTATTTTATTTTTTAAAATTTAAATAATTTTTAACTGATTTTTTAAAAATAATTTTTATAAATTTTTAAATTATTTAATACAATATAATTTTTTAAAAAAATATTTTCACTACTTAAAATTTTAAATTTTTTATAACAGTATTTTGAATATTTTTTAACATTTATGAAAAATTACAAATTAAAGTTCCTTGTAAAAGATTTGAGATTATCTTTAGTTTTTAAATTTTTTGATAGAATTTAATTTAAATTGAATTAATAGCTTATGATTTATTAGAAGACGTTTTTAAAAAATTTGATTAAAAAAAAGTATAATTCAGACTTTTATATAAACTTTACCCTAAAATATCAAAGATACCCTATTCTCTTCATGATGTTTCTTTTTCATCGTTGTTTTTTATTGAAAAAGTATTTAAATAAAATAGAAAAAAATAAATATTTATTATTAATAAAAAATTAATATTTAATATTTTAATTTATTTTAAAAATACAAGTTTAATTAATATTTAGGGTAAATGTCATTTAAAACCTTAAATTTTACCCTCTCTCTCCAATCAAACCTTTACTTTTAAAAAGTATCCAAACAAGCCTTAGTATTTTAATTTTGTTAAAATTGAACCTCGTTGAAAAATTTAAATATTAAAAATATTCAAATTAGAGAGATTTTACAACGAATTTTGACTTATAACTTTTTATGGATGTAATAAAATATTTAAGCTATCATTATAAAAAAAATTCAAAAATTTTTAAGTATTAAAAATATTTTTCTTAAAAAATATACCATCAAAAAATTAAAAAATTCATAAAAAATAGTGAATTAGTTAAAAAAAAATTCAAATTTGAGGAATAACATTAAAATAAAGTGTCAAATCTATTTGATAAGTTTTTAGTCATTTTTGACAAGGAAAAACTTATTAATTTTTTATAATCAGTTTGAGTCAGGTTTAATTTGGACAAAATCAATAAATTAGGGTCTGTTTGGATACATTTTGAAAGTCAATATTTGATTGGAGAGAGAGCGTTAAACTCAAGGTTTTAAATGATATTTACCCTAATATTTATTTATATTTTTTAATATTATAATAAAAATATATAACATATTTTTAATTAAAAATACACAAATACATTTAGATAATATATAAATAAATTTGTAACATTTTATTTCGATTTCAGATCGAAATAAATATATAAATAGAATTTCAACTCTGATTTTTAAGGGTTAAATATCTATCTCATTTTCAATTTATTTCTTTATTTCAAATTTTGTTTATTTTTATTCGTATTCATTCTGACTATTGATAAATAAACATACTTCAAATATCTGGTTTATTCATAATAAATGTTAGACATGTGGTCCACTGCAACATGAGCACAAGACCAAACAATTTTTATTTTTATTTTTTCGCATTAAATACACACCTAACATAAGAAATATATTATGCATCTTATGATTTTGTACCATTGTCTCCAAAGAATATGATTTTGAAACCTCATACAATTGTACTTCCAATGCAGAAGATTAACAATTGTCTCTTTATCTCTACTATGCTTTACAAGGAAGACATTTTGATCAACTAACCGACAATCATCTGGTTTGAAGTTCAATGTCTTTAGTAAAAATCTAACATTCTAGTTAAGAAAAAAAAAAAAACAAGAAAAATCAAATTGTTCGCATGTATATATAAACAGTATTTGTGTGTACAGGATATGCCAAATCAACTCTAATTAATTAATCAAATCACAGTTTTAATTGAAATTCTTAAAAATTAGTTAATTCGATAATTTAATATTAGAGTACTCTATGGAGATCATGTTCATCATTTTCACTTAAATTTATACAATTTTTTTCAAACTTTGATATATTAATTAAATCAAAATTGTGTATTAACTTAAATTGTATTGAACTTTTAATAAAATTATAACACGTGATAATTTAATAAATTTAATGATTTAAAATTTTTTGTTAATAATAAAATTACTAAAATATTCTTGTAACTTTTTTTATTAAAAAAATCAACACAAATTCAAATTAACCCAGTTATATAAAATATAAACTATTATTTATTAAATTTAATAGCTTAAAAATAAGAAAATTAGTCCTACATATGTTGGTTCTTGAAAGTATGTAGGGCTCACAGCTAATGCTTTAGGAATGAGCAATGCGCAAGTCACGCCCAAAATTTCGAATGGCTTGCTTCCAAATTCAAATCCCCATAGCTTTTTCTTTCTCAATTTCCTCAGAAAATCAAACGCTCCTACTTGCATATATTTAAGCAAAATAGTCCAACAAGTGACCCATTGAGAAAATCTCTATTGATATTCAACATTTAGTCACAATTTTGCCGTGAAATTATTTTCCTAAAAGTTAAAGTTAGCTTTCAGCTTGCTACTCCTTGATGCACTGCCACAAAAACGCTGGCGGACACTGCTACATTGGACTCGATCACGACCCGATTATTCGACACATTGCGCAAGGCATGGTTAGGGAATGAGCTACTCTCCGTGCTTAATGAATATTGAGCATGCTTAATTAAGTTAGGAAACAAAAGAACCCCATTAAAGTCAACGATCCAGGATGTCCCGTTCCCTTGCACAGATGATCTTGCCACCGTTGATCTTACGTTCATACCGTTAACATTGTTCCTATCAACCACAACTTGATCAACTTGTCTGAAAGGCCCATTCGACTGATCCAACTGAACAATCTGAATGCCCTTATTAGACCCAGAGAACATGTTGTCAACAATGTTGACTCCATTGGCAACTCCATTTACTGATTTCAACAGAACGTAAGCATCACCGAGGAAGAAGCAGGAGGAGATGAGAAGCTGAACTGGGTCCTCAGCAACAATACCAGTGAAATCAAAGTAAGAATTCAGGATCCTGGTTTGCGTCAAATTAGGCAGCTTCAGGTACACCCCTGTTCCACCAAAACCAGTGGCCTTGTTGTAACAGTGTACACCAGACAGGATGTTTGCTTGACCTGAAACCATGATCCCTACAGCGGCCGAGAAGATCACCACGTCTGTAATCGCATTGTCGTTGCCCATCAGGTTGATAGCTGTGCCTGTGAAGTTGCGTTCGCCTTTGTCACCGCCAGCGGTGATGTGTTGGCCCAAGAAGGAGTTCCTGATGTAGGTTTCATGGCCACCCTGTACTAAGATCCCGTTGCTGCCGAAGTGGGCGATGTAACAGTTGTCTATGGCGGTCCTGAGTGACTGTATAACCGAGATGCCGCCCCCTCTGTAATTAGCATCCAGGAGAAGGTCCTTGAGGGTTATGAACTCATAGTTATAGGACGACGATGAAGATGAACCTGATAAATCGATCAGATACCCATCCGTGGGAAAATCATCTGACGCTCGTAATGTCCCTCCGTGAATCTGTTAATGCACCAATAATGTATCATAAAATTACTCATTCCGTCGCTAAGATATATAGAGAACATCGATCCAACATTATCTTTGTTTATATACGACCAAGTACTGCTAGTTAATTGTTTAAGACTTTTTTATATTAAAGTTAAATTAATAAAGCAGATGGTGTTTGATTTCCTCCTGATGAATTATACATAGGAGTTTGATCACCTTCCTTGAGTCATTGCGTACAATAATATGTCCAAGTCCTCAACAGATCAACTGCTTCATCAACCCGAGAATCTACCACTGCCATGTGGCTTCCTTCAAGGAGGCCACCTGGCCCATACGTGGTGATAATCACTCCCATCAAGAAATCAAGAGGAATTGAAAGAAGAAAATGGAGGTATGTAAATTTGCAAGACGTACGATAAGATTTCCTAGGCCAGCAGTGGGCAAGCGCAGGGGTTTGGTGATCAGGTAAGTACCACCTTCAAGATTGATCTGTGCACCCCCAAGATTAGCAATTCCGTCCATCAAGATCCCTTCGTTTGGACCCTGAGATGCATCTGCAAGTGCTTTAAGAAGCGCTTCCGTGCTGTCTGATTTCCCCGTCGGATCTGCACCGTAAGATGTCACACCGTATACACGTGGAGTTGCTGTACCCTACATATGAGCGTTACCCGTCAACTATCATCACTTTTCTACTAACTAATGTCAATGTTGTACATATTATTCTCATATACTCCAAAGTAAAAGAAGAAACTAAATTAGAATATAAATCAAAAGAAGAACAATGTCAATTAAGAATACCTGAGGTGGAGGAGCAGAGGTAGGAGAAGGAGAGATTGCGGAACCCAAATCGCGGCGGATCAATGAGGCCTTAAACGCTTGCATTTTGCGCATTTGGTCACTATAAGAGGCACTAATTTGACGGTGATTAAACGCGTAATCATCCGCGTAAACACGAAGAATGACCAAAGAAGCGAAACCCATGATCATGAAGAGCTTCATAATAATAGGTTTCCCTTCCATGGTTGTAGGAGAGAGAGAGAGAGAGAGAGAAGTAGTAGTGTTTTGTTGTTAGGGCAAATGATATTTATAAATGGAAGAAAAGAGATGTAAACATGGAAAGAGAAGGGTGCAACTAAGATTAAGAGATGTGAATTGGTAAGCTTTTTATGTTAGTTTTTAAAAGGGTACATGAGGATTGCTTGCCTAAGGCTATTTGAAGCTTTGAAATTGATATTGGGCAGATTAAGTAATCTGTTACCAACTTCTTACTTTAGGGACCTTTTCCAATTTTTGACATTTGTGTAATTAAAGGTATTTTTACAAAGAAAGGCAAGTGTGTGTGTGTCTAACTTGTGTTTGATTAGGAGAGGAAATTAATCTCATCTAGATATCTAATGTTGAATTAAGATCACGTGTTTGGTTGTTTGGATTTGGTGGTATGCTTTGATTACTTTCCTTTCCTTTCCTTGGAATATCTTCAAAGTGAAGTTTTCTCCCTTTTTTTAATTTTTTTTTTCTTATTTGTAATTATCTTCTCATTTTTTTGGTAAGTCAATTTAATTAAACACGGTTTTTAGATTTTGCTTGAATGCTGCTTATGCAGAAAAGTGCAGCATAAGTGAATTCTTGAAGAAAAACAAGAACCCATTAGATGGATATGGTTGGTTCCTATTGCAATTTTAAGATTGATAATAGAATTAATGATATTTAAAAGTATAAGTTATATTATTAAAGTGTAAATGAGAAGCTTTAAAATACAATTTAATAAATTCAGATGAAATATGATTAAATTAACAGTTAATTCAGGATTTAACTTTAAAGTGTATTCTCTACTTGTCTAAGCAATAAAATTTGAAGCCTAAAGAACCAATTTGATTTTCGTTAAAAATGATTAGATTTTCATAAGAGTATATAGCCACTGAAAATCGGATATTGTCTATATAGTTTATATTCAATAATTAATTAATTAGTTCACAGCCACTCCAATGATACATAATTCTGCGAGGCCAAAGGGAGACAAAAATCACGAGAGAGAGATTAGTAGATTATGTGTTTGGACAGACCCAAGCTGCAAGCAAACGTCAATTTATTCCTCTTTCACTTATAACCCGACCTTTCGCATAAGTTAATTAAATTCCATTATCATTTATATGGTTACTCCAACTCTTCCTAATTGTATTATTTATTAATGTAAATTTTTAATTTAAATTTAAATTCATATATAGTTATATTTATTTATTTTGGTTTGAGACTTTGATGATGACAGGCGCACCTTAGTAGAACCAAGTCAATATATCACATTACCGAACTCTCCATAAAGTGTGAATTAGGTAATGCAGGTATCCTAACTCAAAGCAGCATCATCTTCTTTCTTTTTAACTACCATATTCTATTTAAATTATTTTTTTTTTGGGAAATTAATTTAGTGATTCCGTGCACCTCTAAAGGCATGGTAGAGATTAGGATACATTATATTATAGTTTATCCATGATAATTAGTAGCGAGAATCAAACAAGTATTATATATAATTTTATTAAACAATTAATCATATCATGTGATATCAAATATAATTTGAGTTTTGAAGTACCATTACCCATTTAAAACAGAAACTTAAATGCAATATTATTTGAAAATTTCTAAAATTAAATATATTTCTTCACACATTTGCATTTTAATTATTAATTCATAGTTAGTCTTGATAGCTATCTAGATCTATTAGTGTCTATTTGATGAGCATTCTACTTGTGTCAAACTATATATGATGACTAAAGAAAGCTACAAAAGTTCAATAGGAGATATTGATGATCTTATAAGTCAGATTTTTTTTTGTTACAATTTATTTTTAAAATTATAAACTAGAAGATAAATCCATATATATGAATAAAAACTTAAATAAATTAATAATATTTATAAGAAAAAGAACATTAACTTATTGTGAGCATCAAAATAATCCGAATTAAAAAAATGATGTATGGTATGCCAGTGACATTAAAGCTTCATTGATTTCATATTGTGTCATAAACTTCTGTTATATGTGTTGGGATTACAAACCCATTAACTTAGGGTAACCAATAATGTCTTTAATGCATGCCAAAATTACTTTTTTTTTTTTCCTTATTGCTGTTCTTCTCAACAATATTAATGTACCCACGAGTAGCAAGTCTCCCAATTAGTGATTAGGATGGTAACGTTATCATTAAGATAGTTAGAACAAATGAAGGAGTTAGTTGTTTCCCGAGTGGGCAAGCTTTTATGTTGGGATAATTAGGTAGGGCCCCAAGTTAAGTGCATTGTAAATGCATATATATTGCTTTAACAAATATAACAAATCACAAACAATAATAATTCTGTCATTATAGAGATGTTGGTCTTTGAGTGAGTGATGGGTGAAGGAATTTATATGCTTTGTGTGTTGATTGATATTGTTGTTGGGTAGGCTTTGCTTTTGCTTCATTTTGAAGAAAATTGAGTCCTAAAACTAAAGGGACACTTCCCTTCAAGTTGACAGCAACTCCACCCCTCTAATATGTTAATAAGGTAGATCAAAAGCTTCTAGATTTGACTTTAAATACTTAGCATCTTTTTTGTCTATTTGCAATTGAATATTCATCACTAGTGATGGATGTTTTTGTCTATATGGCTCTCCACCTTTGTTTTCGTTTCAAGTGTCCTTTTAGTATCTCCATTTCTTTCATAATACCTTTCCAGTAAAATGTCATTTACAATATTGTCATAGCATCCATAAATGGTTATTTTCATTCATTCCCATTTAAAAGGTTTGGAAAGTCATTTTCTCCTTTTTATTCTTTTTTTTCATAAATTACTTTAGGGTAAATGTCATTTAAAACCTTAAATTTTACCCTCTCTCTCCAATCAAATCTTTACTTTTAAAAAGTATCCAAACAAGCCTTAGTATTTTAATTTTGTTAAAATTGAACCTCGTTGAAAAATTTAAATATTAAAAATATTCAAATTAGAGAGATTTTACAACGAATTTTGACTTATAATTTTTTATGGATGTAATATAATATTTAAGCTATCATTATAAAAAAATTCAAAAATTTTTAAGTACTAAAAATATTTTTCTTAAAAAATATACCATCAGAAATTTAAAAAATTCATAAAAAATAGTGAATTAGTTAAAAAAATTTTCAAATTTGAGGAATAACATTAAAATAAAGTGTCAAATCTATTTGATAAGTTTTTAGTCATTTTTTACAAGGAAAAGCTTATTAATTTTTTATAATTATTTTGAGTCAGGTTTAATTTGGACAAAATCAATAAATTAGGGTCTGTTTGGATACATTTTGAAAGTCAATGTTTGATTGGAGAGAGAGCGTTAAACTCAATGTTTTAAATGATATTTACCCATTATTTTATCTACGGTACTATGTACCTTAATTATTGATTTAATTTAATTATCGGAGTTTGCAATTTGTATACCAAAATTTAGGTCATACTATATCTTAAAAATAAATTTTCTGTCATACCTATTTATTATTTTCAAAATAATTGAAATGGCAATTTGCACTAATTCAAAAGTAAATACCTTAAAATATTTTTATATTCTAAATATTAATTTATTGTCTATTCATTTTAAAGTTCCATTGTCCAAAACCATGCCAATGAGGCTAGTTGTATGCCAAATAAAATGGTCGGTGGTTAAAGGGTAAGAAGGGGTTTTCAACTCTCATTTATCATATAGCTGGTTAAGTGAGATACTAAATTGATACTGTTGAGATATATAAGAAGAATAACAAACTCAGATAGCGAGGTCAGGATGGCCGAGTGGTCTAAGGCGCCAGACTCAAGTTCTGGTCCTCGTGAGAGGGCGTGGGTTCAAATCCCACTTCTGACAGTCATGGTTTTTCCTTTTAAATTTTGCCTCTTTTTGTTTTCTTAGAGCCCCTGGGAGCCACTTGTTAAAACACTTTGGATTTTTTACCACAACAAATCAGTCTTTCAAAACACAGTCTCAAGATTATAAATTTACTCGGATACACGAGAATTGAAACCAAATAAACAGGTTTCAAATAAATAGCATTAACATTCAACATGCTCTTCTATACGCGGATGTTTGTAGCACAGGATCAGCCAACAACAGAAGACTGTTGTATCGTAAATACAGGTCCACTGTTCATCGGAAGAAGACTCCAATATGAAGCCTGGCTGTCAGTGCAACAGCTATGCCATTTGATCAGATAAGAACCCACTGGAAAGTGAGAAACATCGAGCAAGCAACTTGAGAACCCTTGTCCTCTCTCATTTGGTTCAAAACACACAAATGCATGTGCAGTTTCACCATCATTCTTTGCACCAAATTTGTTGCTATTGGTAGTTTTCTTTGCCAGCTCTGTGACATGCTGGAACAATTTCTGGTTTGTCTCTATCATCTCATCCATTTCCTGAGCTGGAAAACCCCATTGTTTGTCCTCCTCCTTTTCTCCATTCTGTTTAGACACCTGAAAGGATACTCTACAATAAAGAAGGCAATATAACTTTTTGACATGAAATGGGAGACCAGGTGGCCAATTTCTCAATTGCAGACAAAGATTTAGGGACAGATGGAACCCTGGCAAGACACATATCCCATCCATGTTTCTAGTGTCTGCACCGGAAGCAAAGAGTTCTGAACCAATGCAAGGCCTGAAATTTACAATCAATTATGAACATTACAATGCTGGTAATATAGCACAAGAAAGTCATACCATATAAGTGGATTAAGACAATCTTCCCTTCGAGTAGAGCATATTGACATATAATAAAATGCTAAGACTAGCCACAATACTTATAAGGATGAACAGGAGATGTAACAATTCGTCATGCCTCATAATCACTCTGCAATGCATTTCACTATAAATCAAGGGGAAAATGTTTTATATGCTTTGGATATGTGCATCGTAGGCCTAAGAATGCACTTGTGCAGAAGAGTTCGGAGTTTGAGTTTGAGTTTGATCTTAGATTTTTCATTCTCATTAAAACCTTACAATCACCTAAGCTGGCTCTTAGTTGAGAACAATCTGTGGAAAGGAAAGAATTTTTCATCTAGCAAAACATGAGATAGATAGAGAAGCACCTGCAAACATGTAGAAGCATATTAAAAGGCAAAACGATTTGTTCCTAACATGCTCCAGGTAGGCGGCAGTCATTGGAATTAATATTTGGAGCCTTAAGTGGAAAAGAAAGCAAGTATACCTTATTCTAAAGAAAATCTTTGGACTCCTGAAGGGAACATGAATGCATTTCTTAGTAATGTCCAACAGAAGATGCAAGCCACAGTTGGTAATTTGGGAAAGAAGATCCCCGTTATGCACTCTGTTTGCCTCATTTTGCAAGTCAACTATACCATGAACAGCATAACTGCAAATGCTGAGAATATCCCTCACCTCACCATAAGTGCTCAATATTTGATTTCTGGACTGCATATGGAAACAGTTCTTGGGCTGTGCATTAATTTCTAAAAGTTGGCAGAGCTTTATGCATGTCTCAGGGTCTACATGCCACAACCTTGCAACCAAATTTTGTATTAGAGATGAACGCAAACAATTTTGTGAACTTTCCGAACCACAAGCTGTTAAAGTTACATATGCAAGTAACTTTGGAATGAAAAGAGCAAATCCAGCAGCAAAGGCCAATGTTGAACAGCTTAATGCAAGTGCTGCAATGATTGCCAAACTTCTGTTACCCATGCCAGTGAAAGACATGGCTATCAGATCAAGATTCTGTGCCAGACTCTTCAGCCTTACAGATATTTGGGTAATTTGTTGCAGAGATTTGCAACCAACCAAGAAACTTTTCTCCTCATGTCCTCTATTGTTGATGTTTCCTACGTCAGGTAAACCAAGGACTTTAAGCAGATCAACTATGTTTCCTAGAATCCTTGCTCTTACAGCCAGAAACCATCTCTGGAAACAAAATACTCTATTTGATGTGTCAATGCTTTCTAAGATATTCTCTGAAGAGCATAGACTGTGATATGCTCCAAGAAGAACTTGACTGCAATTCAGCTCATTGTTGTTCCCAGCAGAATCTTTGCTCATTTCACCTAAAATTTCTTCAAAAGAAGTTCCAGGGGATTTATTCTTCTTCAGCCAATTTACCAAGCAGGAATTTCCCTCTGGTGAGGGAAGAAGTTGGATCTTCCCCTCAGAAAGAGCAAACTGCCCCAATGATTTTAACCAGCGATAAGAGGAATCAGATTGAACCTTCGTTATCAGATGCTCAAAAATGTAAGTCGCCGTGACCCATGCTCCCTGATATGTTGCATGTATCCCAGCTCTGTAAGCAAGCCAGTAATCCCTCTCAGTCAACATCTTCTTCGCACACTCAAGGGTGAGGATTTCATGCCCATACATAAGAAGAAAAATGTCCGATGTCTCATTCAAAGTGCAAGTTTTCTCTTCCTTGTTCTTTGTGCAACCCCAAATGACTTGAGAATGCAACAGTATAAAGTAAATTATTTGGGTGTAACAATCAAAAAGGCCACATCTATATATACACTCAACCACAAGCTTCACTTTATCAAATACCTGGGAATTCATAGCACCAGCTACACTGAGAATTTCAAGGAATGCCACTAAAAATCTGTTCACATAATATAAAATCTTTGACCTGATAGCAGTGCCTCTTTCTCTATTGTGCTCCTCAATCTGATGGACCAAAGCACTGGCTTCCTTGGTAGCCATATTCACAAAAGATTCAATATATAAAATAATTTTATCTAGCACCATTTCACCAAGGTCAGGGTGCTCTCTAACTAGTCGGAGAAGAAGTTTGAGCATGCTTTGAACTTCTTGAAATACTCCTGAGAGCGTTTGACAAACATCAGATGTCCCTTTCCCCATCAGTGAGATCTGATCAATAAGTAACGTGGCAACCTGCAACAGCAGAGGTGAGGAAGAAACCTCACTCATTCCTGGTCTTTCAAAGATTTTTAGAGATATATGTACCACCACACGGATGGCTGCAACACTCTTCAACATGACTGGAGTCTGGGACACGTTCTCAACAAAGGTTAGCAGCTCGCTAAATTCTGATGGGTCAATAGAATGTAGGTTATATGAAAGAATCTGCATTTCACCCAAGACATGTAAACAGACCATAAAATATAAGTGCTAAAACATTATAAAGTTGATGAGAACAAAATCCAACCTTTTGCAAAATCTGTAGAGCTTCACTTTGCATTCTTGGTTGAAGTTCTGGTTTATCTAGTATGCTGATTAATGTTCTGATCAGTTGTTCACTAACAGGAAAGTTGCAGATTCCTTTAATAAAAATAAAATGGAGGCATCTTAGCACTATAGCTTGCATATTTTCGGTCTTTTCTTGGTCAAGAAATGACAGGAGTATGCCTACCTGTGTCCATCCAGATGGAAATAAATCAACAAATAAGTCCCAGAAATGATAGGACTATAATTTATGGTCATTTATTTGACAGACAGACAAGTGTGGTGGTCCTTAGTTGAAGATCATAATCACAGCCATATGCTGTATATTGTATCAGAACACAAATCTAACAACAAGCTCAGATAGACCAAGGGACTCCTAAAAGCTGGCGAGGGGAGAGGGGAGCGGAGAGGAGAGGGGGGGCAGGAACAGAAGCAGAGGAAGGTGTTTCTGTGATGAACCCATTCTAGAGAAAAAAAATTAAAAAAAAAAAAAATTTAAAGCCTTTTCAGCCAAGTAACCTAAGAAAGGCTGCAGCCTTTATCATGGAAATTCTCAATGTTGAAGAAAAACAGACTAGCAGTGCTCTGGTCTGACTCAACTAGAAAGTCCAGAAACTTAGAATATCCACCTGTTCAGAAGCAAGAACTATTGAATTGGAAGCAAGTTTTGAGAGTGAAACCAGCATTGCAACCAGGAAGTACTCTTCCGAAGAGTTGCACATCAGTTTCAGACCTGTCTGCAAGAAAGAAAGATCAATAGCCTGATAAATACAAAAGGAAGTAAACCTAGTTGGGACATTGCCGAAGATAAGCATTTCTGTTCAGCTATTGTTGAAGCATGTTAACATACATCTATGTCAATATATTACTACTTAGGTTAATATTGATTTTCACTGCATTAGCAAAAGTATCCATGAGCTTCATACAACTCCCATGTTGCATTCATTCACAAAAATTTTAATGTTACAGGTTAAAGATCATCAACATCAAACTACATCGTTTACTTAAAATGACAAAGAGAAATGCTGATTACATGTTTGATCCCAGAATATGCAAATTTAGCCATGGGATCCCAACTTAATTAGAACAAACATTTGCGCTGTGCAAAGGATAATATTCATTCATGTAGAAGCGAAAAAAATTCAGAATAGACAAAGAACCTTGTATGCTTTACAAACAATTGAATGTGATGACCCCATTTTTGCGAAAACCCGCACTCCAGCTAACCTTATACTTGGCACTGTTTCTTGCAGAGTCACCATATCAACCACCTTCTCTAAGAGAACATTCGCAAAGTCATCTGCTAACTCAGAAAAGCAGCCACCAGCAAACAGCGATGCCCTCACCTGAAGAAACCAAATCAACGAATGCAAATCAGTTTGACTTATTTTTCCCAGATGATTGAGAGAATCCAGTAAGTGCTCAAAAGGGGCAGTAGGAGATTTTACTTTCTTGTTTATTTGTTGGTCTTCTTTTTTTTTTTCTTTTTTTTTTTTGGTCCTTTTTTTAATTTTGAGTTGGCAGCAGGGTGCAAAGATAGTGTTCCCCCTCAAAACCTGAAACAAGAAATCAAGGGGACTAAAATAGCTCAAAGTTCCCAAGCCATGTTCTGTGCTCTAGAAACTTAAATGAGGATGCATTATGAAAAGCAGAATGAACTAGAATCCAACTTCAAATGTTGATTCATGCATTAATTTATTCTACGAAGTTTATTCATTCAATTATATTTGTTGTTTCTTGTAACCTATGAGCATGAAATGAGATGAATAAAATGCTTGGTATTGCCCAAGAAGTCCATCAGATATAGCTCTGAAAATAAAATGCACCTTCAACGTGCCTAAACAAAGGAACATGCACTTACATACACATATACCTAGAGAATCTAACAAGCATATAAAAAGATGAAGTATCTTAGAATTCACTTTTCAAATTTAAGAATTTGCTCAAACAAACATGTACAAATGCTCTCCTTAGAAGTTAGAAGTTAGAAGCGGACAGGCAACGACGATGATGGTGAAGAGAAGTCAAGCTACAAAAACAATAGTGATTATAACCAAATAAATTTATCAAACGGAAAAAATGATGAATTCACCTCCAGAGCATGTGAAGAGACCAGACTGCGAAAAATCAAGGATCGTATCTGAGCACTATCTTTAGCGAAATCAGCCCAACAACCAAAGAGAACCAAAGCCATAGCTTTTGACTCCACGTCAGCAGCATCATAAACAGTCTTTACTCTGGTCAGCAATTCCAAGTGGTTGTGCACCCTGAGTTTAGATAAGATCCCTTTCAGTCGTTTACTTCTCTTCTTCTGTCTATTTTGCCTGAGCACTGACAAGAAAAGCTTGACAACAGCAAGCCTAATACACTTATCACCAAACCGAAAAGCATCAGCAAGCCTTAAGAGGATGGTGTTAGCAAAGAGCCTGTCCTCTCCTGGAACTAACCCAAACATGTTATAAACAACCATTGTAGGTTCCTGTTCCTCGTTCCACTGCTCTAGCCTTGGACCAATCTGAGATATAGCTTCCGCAGCCCGACCTATAGAAATAAAGCCGAAAAATCTCAATGCTAAGATCAGGAAGATATCAAATTTAACTAATAAGAATATCAGTACAGAGTATCGTGTTAAAAAACAAAAGTAGAAAGAGTGTCCTGACCAGGGTTTTTTGATCTAAGGGCCTTGTCAAGCTCAATGCTCCATTCCATTGCGCATGCTGCCGATATCTTCTCCATGTCTGCTTCTTACAAGGCTATGTTATTCTTCCGGGTATGTCTTTTTTTTTTCCCAAACCGCGTAGAGCATGAATGAAGGACGTTACTCAACTTCACTCCCACGCATTTTAACAAACATTTGGCGAGCAAATGTTAAAGCGGAGATATTGATCACCCCCTATGAGAATGACAATCAATCAAAGAACGACCACCGGTAAAATACGTAGCATAGCTCCATAAATACACAACAAAAGAGGAAGATAATCCCTCATCTGACGTCCCAGACCAACCGCTCTATCCACGAGTCGCTGAATCTAATCTGCCCTTTGTTATTAGGAAAGTCAATTCCTTGCTCTTTTCTCATGCGAGGAAAGCTTTCTCACCTTTAACAACAGAAGGTGTGCTTGCAAGCCAAGCGACCCCTTTACGGAGCTACAACTGACGACCACCTACTTATCTCAGTCCATTCCTTCTCGGCAGATGATACCAAAACTCGGAACCTTTTCATAAAGAAAACTCATTTTATGAACTCGATTTTCAAGGGGAAGAAACAGACAGGAGTAGATTGGGTTTTGCGAGTCAAAATAAATCAGTAACGGAGGCGTGCCTCTCTTGTGAATCGCCTATCCAGCAGGACAAAGGTTTAATGTCAAAGGCATGCATGCATATATGTTATCCAGTTTCCAAGAAGCTTTTGAATTGGAGATATTACCGCCAAAAGCCCATAAAAATGGGCTTGAAAGGGCAGGTGCTGCGATAGGGACTGGAACTGGCAAGTGCCCGCCAATTTAACCCCAATCCGGACCCATTACTACTAAAACATCCATATTTGTTTTAAATTCTTTTAAAAAAAATTGATCATATTATGAAAATCCTAATTTGTTTATAGTACTTAAAATTCACCATATAAATAAGGAATACAAAACTTTATGTAAGCATCACCCACAAGCTCCTCAAAAATTGGAGTAAGGCCCTATAAATGAAAGTGAAACAGTAAGTTAAAATGGAAAATTTACAAGTAAAAAATAAATCAAAATAAACAATAAATTGAAGGAACTTTACGGCCCGTTGGTCGGACAAATATGGTCATATTCTCTCAAAAATCTAATATCAACAACAGTAGAAATCATGTTAAGATATCTTTGGTTTCATATAGATATTGTTATTCAAATTTATTTCAATAATAGCCTTAAGATTTATCTTCTATTATTTAAATTTGTTTAAATTTGTTTATTGTATTTATATATATTTTTATAAATTAAATTAAATTAAATTATAAATTTTATCCGTTAAATGTTTATTTGTACAATGTATTTGGATAACAAATACTTGTTATCAAAATTTATTTATAATAATTAAAATTAAAAAATAATAAATAATAATAGTAACACAAATTAAAATTTTAATTAACAAAACAAATAATACAAAATTTAAATTAACTAAATTTAAAATTAAAACCTTAGTAAGAAAAATAAAAAATAAAATATTAAGATTACATCAAATTTAATTAAATAAATATCAAATAGTTTGTATCCTAAATTAATTACGTGTTCAAGTAATGTACATTCAAAATTTAAATCTGAACTCTACCCAATTTAATTTGAGAATTACAATTTAAAATCAAACTCAATTAAAATCCCAATATCCTTAAAAATCCAATACGTTGGCCATCCCTATACTATGAGTCTAAATTCTTGTTTATTTATTGTTTCTTTCTTTTTTCAAAATCTGAAAATATAAAATTAAGCAAGAAATGTTACCCACTTTCATATTTTTATTGAATCTCAGCTCTTAATTAATTTCTTTTATCTTCAATGTTTATTTTTCAAATTAGCATTGGATTTTGGTCCTTGATCTTCTTCCAAGGAAAGGTTCTTCAGTGGCATTCACCCATTTGGCATTATAGTACCACTTCCCATTAACAATCAGATCCCTTGCTAAGTAAAACTTTTTTACTTAATTTAAACATTGAAGTGAAATTTTTTTAAAGTCACTTTTTTTCTTTTATTTTTTAAATCCAGTTAGCTAAGATCTTTCAAAATTTTCTAAAAATTCTTTAAAAATTTGTTTAGTCTCAATAAAAATAATTGTCCAATTATTGCCAAATCCAAAAAACTATATTTGGGCAGTATCAGTTTTATATTAAAAAGAGTTCAAGGATAGAGTTAGCTTCTCAATTAAAATACCCATTAACTTAAAATATCAAAATATCTACAATACAATTCTCAATCATATTTTCTCTTTTTACTCAGAGACAATTCAACCCACGTTTTTCAACTTTGTAATTTTCTCCACCCCTCGTTACTCATGGCACCAAGAGACGTGCTGTTGGTGTTCATGACTGAGTTATATTATTAATTAATTGTTATAATTTATTAATTTATGTAATATATGGACAAAGGGTCAAGGTTGGTCAAGTGAAGCGACTTCCACGGATTGGCCTTCCATAACTTCATAATGTTGTTCACTTTTCAGCAATTCTGCTTTTTGGTTCATTATATAATTTATTAATCTACTATAATAATGTTTTCAATCTTATTTAGGATAATTTATTTTATTTTGTCCTCGGCACCAGAGTATGACAATTTAGTACAGTGATGGTCTCTTGTTTATTATAAAAAAGATTCAGCAGACCAAAAATTTTTTTTTAAAAAAAGGTACATCACCTTGCATATAATATTGTGTAAAAGTGGGTAGGACCAGGAGAAGCTACGCTAGAACGCATAAAAGATACGAGGAGGAATCAGTAATTTAGTACGTTCCTTGTCACCATGCACAGAAAGCCCACTGTTCTTTGTGGAACTTATTTAATGATAAGTATATTGATTTGCTCCTTTTAATGCCAACTGCTGCACACTCAAAGCATCGCTGCTAGTATGTGTTTCAGAAACTTGTGAATTGTAAGTTGTATTCACGAATCCACCGTGTCTCTATAACTGTGTTTCAAATCTAAATACTAAATCATATTTTTGTACTCATTATCTTAATTAAAAGTGGTAAAAATTGGGTTTGAAAGTTTTAACATGCCAAAGATTTATAAAATCAAAATGTTTAGATCAATTATCAAGAAATGAATTGAAAGATATTTGCATTTTTTATGAGATTGAAAAAAAAGATTCTTGTTGTTTAGAGTTTTATTTTTAATTTTAAATATAAATCTTGAAAGATTTTTAATATATATTTTTGGAGATTTCAATAAGAATAAAGAGTCCGGAAAATACTAAAATAAATTTTATACTATTTATAATTTTCAATTGAAAGCTTTATAGTTTCTTTTGAACTGATTTTATATATATAAAATATCGATTTAGTTAAAATTGATTATTATTTTTAATTTTTTTAAAAAATATTTAAAATTAAAAATTTTATGTAACAAATTTTGATTAAATTTTTTTTACATATATAAAAAAAAGATACAATCATAAAATAGTTTAAAATTTTATGAATATTAAAAATATATTTTTTAAAAATTATACTATTAAAAATTTATTAAGAAATATTTGAGTAAAAGTCTCATAAAACTTAACATTTATCTCTTGTTACAATCAAACTCTCATATTTTAAAATATAATAAATCAAATTTCGATCCATCAATCTGATCTAAATTTAATTATAACCTAAATACTTATAAAAAATTAAAAGTATTTTTGTTATTGAAATGCCTCAAACATTATTCAAATAAATTATTTACTCTATTTGAAATTTATTTTTTAATTTTAAATAATATTTTTGACTTAAGATTTATTTTTTATAAATTTTTTAAAATTTTGAGAGTATAGATTTCTAAATATATATTTTTGATACTCAAAAATTTTTGAAACTTTTTACGACAATAGCTTTTTATATATATATAAAAAAATTAAGTTAAAATTCGTTGTATAAAATTTTTAATTTAAATTTTTTAATAATATTTAATTTAAATTAAATTAATAAATTAAAATTCGATTTATCACTTATTTAAATATAAGGATTTGATTAATGACATATATAAATAGTAAAGTTTTATGAGATTTTTATTTAAAATATGTAATATTTTTAATTATAAACTAAATATTTTTTAAATTAAATTAAAATTTTATATGAAAACTTGATTGATAAAATTATAAAATTTAATTATAAAAACACGAGTAATACAAAATTCATTTTAAAATTTACCCTCAAGCTTCTAAAGTAAACCACTCCATCGCGTGTCTGGAAACCTAATGGTAATCAGTAACTGGATTGATCATGCTATGTCACACTTGAGACTGATGTAGTTGGAGAATTCTTTCATTCTGGAAGAAGAATGAATCATATGTCAACTATTATCATTGATCATTACGTGGTCTGGTATTCAGGAAAGGAAGAAGGTTTACCAACCAGCAAGGGATCTCTGTCTGATTTGCATTAACCATTTAATTGATAAATAAAATAATGAACACGCGTGATTATCTGATGAGATCCGCATTTAATATTAGATTATGAGTTTTGCCTCCAATGTGGCAAAATACCTGCCAGGGACCCACTTGACAACGACCTGGCCCGGATCTCACCGGGTGAGTACATCACCGGTTGAATCTTTGGATCCTCCACTTCTGCCTGGTACACTAGAAAGTTCCAACC
Source organism: Moringa oleifera (assembly GCA_021397835.1). Lineage (NCBI taxonomy): Eukaryota > Viridiplantae > Streptophyta > Magnoliopsida > Brassicales > Moringaceae > Moringa > Moringa oleifera. Next base: position 6,673,612 of record JAJFZO010000896.1, on the reverse strand, counting down.
ACTTCCCAATTTGTATTTCGATTTCTAAAAGTTTCCATCAACGTGGGCCCTACTTTACGTGTCTTCCAGCCAAATTTGTGAGTTGATGGTACGGATATCAATTGTCATCTGTATTAAGTTGTGGAATTTTATTTTCTAATTTTGTTTATTTGTTTACCATTCATGGTGAGTGTGGATCCTATCAATCACAATCAAATTATTAATTTACCATATCTAACTTAGTTTATAATTGATATTAATTTACTGAAAATTTTGTATTATTAAACATAAACGAATATGAATTTAAACAGTGTAAAGAGATAAAAAATAATTTTTTTAAAAATAAAAGTAAAAATAATTTTTTTGAATTATATCCGCTTTTAAATTTTAATTCAAAATTCAATTTGATCAATTTTACATCTAATTTTTTAATTTGATTTAATTTAAATTTTGTAAAAAATTAAAAAAATTTAAATTGGAGATGTTGTAAATAATTTTAGTTTGAAATTTTACAAAAACGTAAAAAAGCATTCAAACTATCATAAACAAATTTTAAATTTTTTAAGTAATGAAAATATTTTTTTAAAAAATTTGTACCATAAAAAGATTGAAAAATTTATAAAAAAAGTTTGTGACTCTCAAATTATTCAAATTTTAGTTGTTGATTTTTGGTTATTTTAATTATAAAGTATTTTTATTTTTTTATAATTTAATTTAAAACAAATTAATATTTTTAAAACAAAATAAAATAAATTAAAATTCAAGGTTAAAATTAAAAAAAATAAGTTAAGTTAAAATTTACCCACACATATAATTATATTAAACACTTACATAGTTTAAACTTTAAATTTAACCTTTATGTAAGAACAAATTGGTTCGCTCAGGGTCAGTCACGTGCACTGGTGCATGAATTGGCATGGCAACTGGACGTGGCAGTGTGGCCCACCACAGGAATCTCCATTATGGGGCCCATCACAGCATCGAATCACGAGCCACGGAGTTTTCTGTAGAAAGGTAGCCAAAGGTTGGCAACCGGCGCACGTTAGCACCCGTCCGACTGGAACAATTGCATGGATGCATCACATAGGACCGCCTCCGCGAGGATTCCACCAGGATTTTGCCACGTCATCCCATGCCCAACAAAATTGTGGGTCCCACAGATGCAGCCACGGACATCCCACAAGTGGTTCTTAAAAAATGGATGATAGAGCAGAGAGCACCATCCGCGACTGCTCTTGGAGCTTGCTTGATAGGCACAGCACCATTTTGCAAGCTTCCAGAGGCAGCCATGGCGGTTCCTTGCACACCAGTATCACACTCCTTTGTTTATCAAAATCGAAATAGCTGTTGTTATTGCTACTCATCGATCATTTTCTTTTGCTATGTGTTAGTTTCTCTTTTGTCAACCCTTGCTTCTTGTTCCTATATGCACTCTGGTAATTTATTTTTTCTTTCTTTTATATTATTGTTATTTTACTAATGTGTTTCTGTTGTTGCAATCGTATTTGTGAGTTGATTATCATTGGTGTTATTGTTGCCATGATTTCTCATTAATTTTGTGTTATCTCCGAAAAATATTTAACCTTTGGCTTTTAGCCTGGTTTTTGCTGACGTTAAAGCTAGTTTTTCTGTTATAATATGATGATGACGGTGATGTCATAGTACATTTAAAGCTAAATATGATTACTGCGGGGATGTTAAATGGAAACACTTCTTTGATCGGGTACAGGAATGGTAGATAGAAAGGAAACAAAGGATGATTTGTACCTGGAAATCTTAAGATGTGAGGCAGTAGCAAGGCTTTATGAGCTGGGGAAGGTAACGTTTGTTTCTGATTTCTCTATTAAATGATCATGGTTTCTGCTTTTGTTTTCTTGCATAATACCTGTTGATTATTTTGTGGTTGAAGTCTTAATCTGAGGTGATGTAGCCTGTCTTCCTATGGTATTTCCTGTTAATAAAATCAGGATGTTAGAAACTTCTTGCTCTGTTTGACCAGCATAGGTTTTTCATATGATTTTTCTAATTAATGTTTGAGATGTTACACTAATAATGTAATTTTTTGAAGAATTTTTCATATGATTTTTCTAATTAATGTTTGAGATGTTACACTAATAATGTAATTTTTTGAAGAATTTTTCATATGATTTTTCTATTACTAGAAAATCCAAGTCAAGAGCAAGGTTCCATTTCTTTTTTTTCGCAGATTCTTAGTTGTAGTCATATTGTTTATCTCATTGGTTTTTCATGTAAAATCTTTTTCCACGGTTCCCCTGGTGTCAAATGCCAAGATTTAAAAACCTGACTATGATGTACGTACGTCTTGTTTGAATCTTTGTACACTGATTGATTCAATAATAGCATCCAGAGAGAGATTCTGTTCATAGGAGCAAAAAAATTATTGAGGAACCCTTAAATCAGAATTTAGATCGAACTTGTACATTAACATTCTTTGAGTTCTATCTTTATCTGATCCATCTGATAAATCTTGAATTGAACAGTTACTGACTTGATTGTTAATGGGATTGCCTGAATTAATAGGTGAGTGATGCTGATACCTACCTTGAGCGGACTTTCATGAGTCCTGCATCTATCAGAGCAGGAAATCTTATTAAGGGATGGATGGAAGATGCTGGTTTGCAAACGTTAGTTTTCAACCTTCTTCAGGCAATAAGCAGCAGCATTTATGAAATTCTCAGCTAATGCTTGTGTTGATTCCAGGTGGGTGGACTGCATGGGCAATGTACATGGTCGGGTTGAGGGCAAGAATGCAAGTGCTCCGACCTTGTTGTTTGGTTCCCATTTGGTGATGTTTCTCTGTTCATCTTTCCTTTAGTTTTTCTTTTTATTATACATTTTGCTCAAAATTGCAACATGGCAACAAGGCAGTTTATGAAACTCATTGCTGATGCTTGATGGTTCTCTTTTTTAAATAGGATACTGTTGTTGATGCTGGGATGTTTGATGGGTCATTAGGTATAATAATGGCATTATCTGCATTAAAAGTTCTGAAAAGCAGCGGGAAGTTGGAAGAATTGAAACGGCCAGTTGAGGTCAGTAAACTATCAACTGCCTACACAATATTATCAATAATATCTTCCTTGCATATCATATGGTTTGCAGGACCAGAAACTTCTTATCAAATTTCAGCTTATGATTTTTTTTTTTTTGGAAATTGCTGGGTTCGTAACTCCGTGACATCCATAATTTTTATGGTCATGCTTCTTTACACCAATGAACCTTGCAGGTTATTGCGTTTAGTGATGAGGAGGGAGTGAGGTTTCAGTCTACTTTCCTAGGCAGTGCTGCTGTGGCTGGTGTTTTACCAAAATCTGCACTGCAGATATCTGATAAGAGGTTTCTCAAGGACACTCTTAGCTTTTTTCTTTTAATTTTTTCATTCATGATACTGTTTGTGGTCAATGTATTCATGCACAATCCTTCTTCAGTGGTGTAAGCGTGCAAGATGCTCTTAAGGGGAATTCCATAGATATTACAGAGGAAAGCTTGGTAAAGCTCAAGTATGACCCAGCATCTGTTTGGGGTTATGTTGAGGTACCACTTCCACTGTATTATCTTGATTGCTTGTATGTACTGATTATTCCATGCAAATTTTAGTAATACTTTCAGATTTTAATTTCCATTAATTTGCTGGTGCAGGTTCATATTGAACAAGGACCTGTGCTAGAATGGGTTGGTTTTCCTCTTGCTGTAGTTAAAGGCATAGCTGGACAGACAAGACTAAAGGTATGACATCTCTAAAACATGTGTATCGCTACCTCTGGCTATCATTTACCTTGTTGATTTTATTTAGTTTCTAACTTCCTCTTGCAGATAATAAAAATGAAAAAAGAAATAAGGATATACCTTTTGCAATAGTGACTTTGTTTACTATTAACTATGGAAAGAGATGGACCCCTCCTAACAGACTAGTTGTAGCATAAATTTGGCCAAGGAAAAGAGCAGTCATAGATAATAATGGCAGTAGTAGATTCATGACTTTCATGCCTTATTTATTTCTATGAAATCTCAGTCTATTTAAACTGCTTATGGAAACATTTTGGATTTTTTTAGCTCAAACATGTTTGAGTCTTGAAAGGACTATATTTGTCAGGGAAATTTTTCATCTGGGCTATTCTATTGTAATTGGTACTATGATACAATCACTTGTGACATACTGGACATAGCTTAAATTTGGCAAAACTAGATAAGTTTTATATGATATGACACTCTTAGATTGATGACAAAATTGTCCTATTGTATCTTGATGGCATCTCATCATACTGTGGCAACTGCTTATTGAAAACATTATGAGTTGTTTTGGCTTGAACCTGCCTGAAAAAGTTGGAGTTGGCTTATCATTGAGCTTTTATTTCACTGTCATTTAAAAACTTCTAGCCTGCCTCTGGATTATATCAAGAACTATTGTATTTTCTCCTACTTTGTACACAGATTAGGCATCTGATGTTCCATTAAATGGAAGCATTGTTACTGGGGTAATCAGCTGAGATATATCAGATTTTTATTTTCTCCTCTGCCAGTAGAAGGAAAAAGTGCATGTCTTAGTGCTGTATATTCAACCATTTAAAAATCTCTAACTTTGGTACATCTGAAATTTCTAGAATCTTTTAATGATAAAAAAGCATGATCTGGTGCAAGTTTATTTATCTTGCCGATTGATATAATTTTGCAGGTTACAGTCAAAGGTTCACAAGGTCATGCTGGAACAGTTCCCATGTCACTGCGTCATGACCCTATGGCTGCTGCTGCTGAATTGATTGTATTGTTGGAAAGTCTTTGCAAACGACCTGAAGATTTTCTATCGTATGATGGTCAGTATAATGATTTCAGAGCGGACTCACTGTCCAGTTCCCTTGTGTGCACTGTTGGAGAGATCTCAACCTGGCCCAGTGCTAGCAACGTCATTCCAGGCCAGGCAAGGAAACTCTTTGATGATGCTTCTTATTCTGTTTATGAGTCAACTGTTAGCATCCGGTTAAACTAAAATTTTGAGTTGCAGGTAACATTTACTGTGGATTTACGTGCAATGGACGATGAGGGACGTGAGGCTGTTCTGTATGAATTATCTAATAGGATGTATCAAATATGTGGGAGGCGATCTGTCTCTTGCATGATTGAACGTAAAGTAAGAGAGTTACAAATAGTAGTGTGCTATTTTCCTTTAATCATATCACAAGAATAATTTCTTACTCCATCCCTTTATAATTTCAGCATGATGCAAATGCAGTGATATCTGACCTAGAGTTGAGCTCACAACTAAAAACTGCAGCTCACTCTGCCCTCAGGAGAATGACAGGTGAGATCCAAGATGAAGTTCCTGTACTAATGAGTGGAGCAGGACATGATGCAATGGCCATGTCTCATTTAACCAAGGTTTGTCATGTTTTGCTTCATTTGCAATTTGTGATGATGAAAGTCCTTCTGTCATAATACAGTGATAATCTGTCATGGTTATGTATAGGTTGGAATGCTATTTGTTCGTTGTCGTGGAGGCATAAGTCACTCCCCTGCAGAGCATGTGTTGGATGATGATGTATGGGCTGCTGGTTTGGCAGTCTTGGCATTTCTTGAAACCCACATGTAGATTTGAATGTTTGCATTATGTACAGTGGATCAGTCCTATTTTCAATTTGAAGGCATCTGTGAATTGTACAGCCCTTCTTGCTTTGCCGAACTATGTGCCTGGGTATTTACATCCTAAGTCCAGAGGGGAAGCAACTCATATGAAGTGGTCTCTTGTCCTAAGCCCAGACAGGAAGGAACTCCTATGAAAGTGATGTTTGGGATAATACATGAAGAGGTTCTGGCAAGCCTCAACATCCTGTTGAAGAAAGCGAATCTGATTACATCATTCATGTAAGTTAAATCAAGATGACACTTTCCCAGTTCATATCACATTGCCCTGTGCTTTGTATGTTTATCAAATTCAATAGGATGAACATGTTCTTAATTGAATTACATCTTTCTGAGATACATTGGGGATTCCAACATTTGGTGCCGATGTTAATTCATAGTTTCCTTAACTTATGTGACTGCGCAATCTTGTTAACCGTTCATGCAATAATTTCTTGAAACTATACACAGCACATTGGTTTATAGTAATTGCTTGAATAGAATCTGCCATGAAGCTCAACCAGGAGAGAAATAATATATTCTAAACCTAGTTAGAAGTAGCTAAAGACTCTTACCAGTGAATGATTCTAAAATCAGAAGGTAGTGAAAAATCTTATGGTCGAATTTCCTTGTGTTTCTGTCACTTTCATGCATATCGAAACCAGATGTGTTTTAAATATGTTTTTGGACCTTGAATTCGGCATTTAATATACTCTAAATCATGTCTTCACTTTTAAGTATTTGTTCCAAGGATCATTCTCAATCATCCTTTACTTATGTTTGAGTTGTAATATTTCTGCTTCAATTTAGTATATTCATCCGAAATTCTATTAACCTCATAATCTACACTCACACGTACCTTTCAGTACCTAATAATGGCTGTGTAGACCATAACAGACAAGGAGCTCATCATGCTGCCCTCTTTACTGAATGATTTATGTTGAGAAGCTTAGCCCTGAAATATTGAAACCTAAATTACTGAATTTTTTGCAATCTCCATATACAACAGAAGACAAGTATTCCTTAGATGCATGCCCTTAACAGGTTTTCAGTCATGATAAGTTTCTTCCATTTACATTGCTTGATTGGTAAACTGATAATCACAAAAGGCAAGGTTCAAACACTTTTGTTTCTTTCTCGACTTAGAAACATACGTATATAGAATGTTTTACCCTGAATTATCTGGTAAAATCATCTATCGAGCCTCCAATAGAGTAATAGTCATCTCATTGTGTGAGGACAATTCATGCTTCCTGATGAACAATCTGGTTCAAGTGGATTCTTGTCCAGGAAAAGGCCAGGTTGTTTGGGTTCAGGCAATGCATTCTGGCTGCCCATCATCAGCACTACAGAAGACATGGTCGGCCTGTCCTCCTGCCGCAGCTCAATGCACAAGAGACTGATATGAAAACACTGTATGACTTCTGATGCGCTGATTGAATCCTGTAAGAATGAATCGATCAGCTCCAAAGGCCTGCCTTCTCTCCATTGTCCCCATGCCTAACACACATAAACACCCTTTTGTCATTTATCAGTTAGATTCTGTTCAGTCTTCGAATGGTATTACAGCTCTTACACACTTACATGCCCAGCAAGGTTAAAGCTACTGTGAGGAAGATCGAAGTCTCTATTTCTTCTTCCACTTATGATCTCCAGCATCAGTATCCGAAAGCTAAACACATCAGATTTGACAAAGAATAACCCATAGCTAGCATATTCTGGTGCCATATAACCCCTGTCAATTGTACAACAAAAAGTTTAATTAATGCTTAGTAGAAGTAAATCAGGAAGCATGACTAGAAGTCCTTACTGTGTTCCTACCACCTGTTTGTATTTGCTGCAATCTGCTCTCCCCCAAATGTCCTGGCCATACCAAAGTCCAAAATTTTGGCATTCATCTCATGATCTAGTAAAACATTACTTGCTTTCAAATCTGTGTATAATTCTCAATCAGGAATCTTGGTGAAGATACAGAAGTCCCCTGGCAATCCCACAGATAATTTGAAAACGCTTCGACCAGTCCCATAGTTTATGTCTTGTTTTATCTGCCAACGTTTCATACTTATACCTGTCCATAATTTATCTTTCGTACTCAATGAAACAACCTGAGCCGTGTCATTGACAAAATAAGAAATAATGATGCATCTATTAGTCCCATTGAGATTTAATACATGCCAAAAATGAAGGAGTCTAAACTTTTGTTAGGCATGTACTCATAAATCAGCATTTTCTCCTCTGCTTCAATGCACTAACCAAGCAGTCTCACAACATTCCGGTGCTGAATTTTGGCTGCTACTTCATTTTTCAACTCATTTATTTTTTATTGTTAACAAAATACTTTATGTACTGCATAACCGTAGCAAAAAAGACTCATTCTTCTATTTTATAAAATAATTTGAATTTAGGATAAAAATAATATTTTAATTTGAATTTAGATAAGAACAATTTTTAATTTAAATTTAGTTTCAGTTTTAGTATATCTAGATAAGTACAATCTTAGATTTTGGTTACTTATTTTCTTCTATAAACAAGACATTCATCAATGTAACATTACAAGCCATTTAAAGCTATTTTAATCATTTCAAGCTTCAAGTGTTCGATCTTCTTGTCTATTATTCTTCATATTCTTTCAAAAAACCAATAAAATTATATCAAAACTAGCAAAGTGGTATTAGAGCTATTATCTTGAGGGACTTGTGAGATTGAAAAAATACCCAAACACAATCCTTAAACACTTTCTAGCCATATCCCAAAAACAAAACCTATACACAATGAATTTAGGAAATTCATTCATAGTAATTGCACATCTGGTGTTTGATGGAGCAAACTATCTTGATGCAAATGATATGTAGAAAGCTGTTGAATACGTATATGAAGTTTCATAATTGTCACACAATCTGATTTTTATACAAATCAAAAACCAAAAAGAGAGGAAACTAGAAAAATCAAAAGCAAAAGTAATATTATTTTTAATAGTCTCACCCATTATATTTATCAAAATAATGACATTGAAAATAGTCAAAAAAATTTGAGATTTTTTGAAGTAAGACTACGAAGAGAATGAAAGAGTCAAAAGAATGCAAGTGTCGAATTTGATCAGAGAATTTGAGATGCAGAAGATGAAGAAATAAAAAATAATCAAGGAATATTTTGATAGGCTTTTCGGTATAGTTAACAAAGTAAAAATTTTCGGTATTAATTTGTTTTTATTCTAGAATTATTCAAAGATCTTAGTGATAATTTTAAAAAAATTGAAGGCTATAATCTCATCCTTAGAAAACTCTAAAGATTTGTCAAGCATTACCTTGGCAGAATTGTTAAATACACTACAGGTACATGAACAAAGAAGGCAAAAACAATAAAAAATTGGCAAAACCAAAACAAGTTTGGAAGTTATGCATACGATAACGAAAATGGCTAAAGCTTTCTACCTTGTCCCTATTGCAAAAAAATCAATCATGCACAGAACAAGTGTTGGTAGAGGTCAGATGCAAGATGTTATAAATATGGCCAGTTAAGGCACGTGAAAAAAATATACAAATCCCGACAAAAATAAGGATAAGTCAAGAATATTTTTGAGCAACCTCAAGAAGAGGAACTATTTATGACATCATGCTTTGCTAGCAGCAACTCCTAATAAAGTTGGCTTATAGATAATGGGTGTACAAACCACATGATTTATAATCAAGAGCTCTTTTTAATGTAAGAATTAGAAATGGAGCATATCTTGTAGTAAAAGCAAAAGAACAGTGGCAATCAAAGGTCGCATAAGTTTGAAATTAGTTTCTAATGTCTTATATGTTTATGAAATTAATCAAAATCTTTTGAGTGTTAATCAGCTCTTAAAAAAAAAAGATATATGGTGCTATTTGAAGATAATCATTGTCTTCTTACTGATGTGTGCAAAGAAATGTTTAAAGTCCAAATGAAAGGTAAAAGGTTTATCTTGAATATGACAAAAGAGGAGTAAGTTGCAATACACAAAAAAGATAATAATGCGGGGTACTTTCATTATAAGACTTTACCTTTTATGAAAAAAAAAAAATCTTAAACAAGACTTGCCTAAATTAAAGAAGGAGTTTCTTAAATATGCTAGATGTCAATATGGGAAGCAAACCAAGCTTCTTTTTCGACAAAATAAAACTTGGAGGGCTAAATAGAAATTGTCGCAAGTTACATAGATATCAAAGGATCAATGACAACACCAATAAAGGCTTTGCAGCAAAGGCTTTTATTTGAATATGGCTATAAATCAAGAAGGCGAAATGTTAAAATATTTTAAGTTCAAACTCCAAAGAGAAGTACAAAGAAAAAGAGAAATGTAGCCAAATCTATAGTAAAACAAAAAATCAGAAATGATGACATCCCAACAAAGGCACTTTCAAAGATTAAATACCCAAATAACCAAGTTGGTGTATGCAACAAAAATAGTAAAGAGAAGTGCTATTAAATTGTTTTATTTGCTACATACCCTTAGACCTATTCTTTTACTTTATCAAGTAATTTGAATTTTGGATAAGAATAATCTTTTAATTTGAATTTAGATAGGAATAATCCTTAATTTATATTTTAAATTTAGATTTTAGGATATCTAGATAAGTACAATCTTATACTTTACTTATTCATTTTCAACTATAAATAGAACCTCTATCAATGTAACATTACAAGCCATTGCAAGCCACTGCAAGTCATTAGAAGCCATTTAAAGCAATTTCAATCATTTTGAGCTTCAAGTATTCTATCTTCTTGTCTATTATTCTTTCTATCCTCTAAAAAACCCAACAAAATCATATCACAACCAACACTTGTCCAGAGCTACTTGAAAGCCTATTCACAGCAATTTCTTGACCATCCAACATTATACCCTGCTCAAAAGTATTTGTAATTTACTATAATATCCTAAATGAAATACATCATGCCTTATCCTTATGGTCATTAAGAATTACTTTTGTATACCGGTCCAAAACCACCCTCTCTTAGCTTATTGTTCATTGAGAAATTATTAGGGGCAGAAGCTATTACAGCTAAGTCAAATAAAGGTAGCTCAAGCTATTCTTTTTTGACTTTGCTTTTTGCTTTGCCTAAAATTAGTGGGAAAATGGCCTTTACTTTTGATACCAAATAAGAAATGGCGACAGATGATCATTAATGAATCTGTTAGTTTCATGATAAAGCAAATATCCATGGTGTGACCACCAAAGAAAGAGGAAGAAAGGGTATGAAACACATAACATATTATACAATCTATTTCTAGCTTATTCTAGAAAGCCAGATGTAATAGACTTCTATAGAGATTCCATGAAATTTTTCAAGGAGGTGGACAAAGTCTTTTACCTTATGAATTGCCTCTGCTTTTGAAGATGTAGTAGCTCCCCATAAGTACCATGGCTGTTACTAGGATGACAACAGACATTATTATAATCACATCTCTCTTCGCATGATGCCCATTGTTTACTTCATCATGGTCAAGTTCAAAAGAGCAATACCAAAGAAAATAAAGATTAATTATAGCTACATCAAATAGAAAGAAGCTATAAATGCAACACATCATGGATATGATGAATGAATTTTGATGACATATGTTATTCTTCGTGAGATCTTAGTAGAGGAACTTTTTTTTCTTCTTACTTAACAAGCCCTTTCAAAGAGGTTTCCTTTTTTTTTTTATAGGGACCTGCCTTAATGACTCTTTCTTGAGTCTTGTTCTATCATCGTTGCGATCACCTTGTGCCTTCCTAACTGTCATTCTAACATTCTCTTTAAGCCATGCTAAGATACCTCATCACTATGCTGATTTAGGTTGGATAATAGCATTTGGGCCTTTCGAGTCATGTAGATGGGACTGGCCCTTTAAGTAAGTGAGCCTTATAATAACATCTCCCCACTGAAGGAGACAGAGTAGGATTTATATCAAGCCATTATGCCTTAATTAAGGGTTTGGCCTCACTAGAGTTTTTTCATTTTCGCACACTCTGAAGATTAATAACTTGCACACCATCAGTTGTTAAGATGTACGACTAAATGTCCGGGGATAATTGACGTTCAAGGATTCATATCATAGGCTAGTGGGGCTAGAATTGCACTAACTGACAACTAGTACTTGGAGAATCATACTTGTCACTTCGCATGCCATCATCATTCGCAAGCCTTGGAAGGTTCTCCCTCATCTAGTATTATGTTACTGTGTATCTTACACATGAACATATCATGATTATCGATCCCTTTCCATTTGGGTGGACAGCTGTGAGTTGTTAGACGTCCCTAACTTCTAAAGGCCACTTTGCCTAGATGTTACCCTTTTTTCTCCTTACTTTCATCATCTCTCCATTTGGCTACTTAAGTTTGCTTTCTAATTTTGCTTGGTACGTGTCTTTTTCTTGCTTAATTTTATTTTTATTTTTTGACTTTTGATGGATCAATTTTGGAAGGCCTCATGCATTCTCTAGTCCCAAAGCGAGCGAGGTCAATAGATCTAATAAGTCTGCCTACCTCGAATCCTTTAACATAAACCGCATAAGTTCGGTAGTATGTAACACTCATATAGGATTTCATAGGACTAAGTTTAAGGTTCCCAATTTTGTTACCATGTTTGTCCTTAATAAGGAGGACAGAGCTTGCGTGCCTTGGGATGAGATATTGTGTCTCTATCAAGTTACATCGTCATGTTAGTTGAGATTTTTTGCTCATTTGTTCATTTGGTGGATTTGTCGTGCATATGTTGTATCCCTGAAACAACTTATCCCTAACTCATAGCGAATTATCATAAGTTTTATCCTAGTCTTTATTAGATGTGGGCTCTTTTTTATTTATTTATTTTTTTGAACTTCTACTTCCTTTGCAAGCATTTGATCGGTGCCGAACCTAAACTATTAGAAACTAGAAGAAAAAGTTCTTCTATGTCTCCTAGCATGAGCTTGATATTACCTTTATTCCTTAAAAGGTCCCTTGTACCGGGGACATAACTTTTCCCAACTTTTCAAGGAGAATCTTCACCTATATACAACCTTGATGCTACCTAAATGGAAACTGATAGACATAAAGAATATATCACTCTGTTAAATTAGAGTGACCATTCCCTAGACAAATAGCATTGGAGGAATGTCATGTTTTCGGGGCTTAAGGTCATGCAATGCCATTACTGTAGAAGAGTTTGAGGGTAGGCCTTGTTCCCCTACCTAGTTAGGTTTGGGCTTGTTTGTTGATAAAAATAACTAATTTTTTATTCTAATTTGTTTTGATTTGTGGTGAGTTTCTCTGAAGTGGTTAACAAAGACATGGTGTAGAAAGGTTTGTTTGTGGCAAATGCTACTACTATCCACGAAGCTCTCTATGGTCTTAAAAGAGGGATGTTGAAGACTGCCAAGGCCTCAATGAAGCATCATAGGTTGTTAAAGTTCCTACATTACCAACCAAGGAGGTCATTCTGGTCTCAAACCAATTACAAGACGAAAGAGCTTTTTTCCTAGTCGATGAAGAGACCTGGATCGAAGGGTGAACCCAATGCTTGTCCAGTGTATTTGGATAGGTCCACAAGGGGGTTTCATGTTTGAAGATAGAGGGTTAGAGCCATAGACTCCTTCGCAGACCTAATAGTTGCCACAAAATTATTGTAGGGAATCATTTTGAGGTTAAATCATGAGTACCTATAGAGAAATGTAAGAGACAAGTTCGTAGCAACCTATAATACAATTACGTTGGCAAGACTTGTCTTTTTTATCTCTTGTTATTGTTGTTTGTTTTTAATGCTTTGCTTTCTTTTCCCTGGTCACCCAAGCTTTTATTCTCCTTACAAAGGAATAACTTGAACCTAGGGATGAACTTGTTTGTCCTTGAGAGTCTCTCTGAGAGTTGTCCCAATCTCTCAAAGGGACCATTTGTAAATCATTATGTTAGAGAACTGGGTGAAGCCCTTGGAAGAAGAGAAAACATCTTTTGCGACTATTACTACACGTAAGTATCAAATAGCTTTAAAGAGTTTGCAAGCCTAGCATAGTGTGAAGCTAAGGAATGTTGAGTGAGAAGGATGAGAAAAAAAAGGGTGATGGGCTACAAAGTATCACAAGAATGGAAGGACTACGCTAACATTTATTTACATGACATGTAAAAGTTGGCTGGTGGGGAGACACTTAAGGCGGTCAAGGAGAAGTTCTCAGATCTAAACCTCAATGCTTTAAAGATGCTTACGGATCCAACAAATAGTGAATCCAAGTTTAAGGAAAAAAGGGAGATTGAGTCTAGCACTGATGAGGAATCCCCTGAGATTGCATTGGCTTTAGACCAAGAGGTGAACATCCCTCCCTTTAGTTATCTTGATGTGGCTTAGTAATAGTTTATAAGGCTTTTGTCTTTGAAATCCATGTATTTTAATTTTTTTGGATAGTAATTTTCTATGAAGTGCTTAGATAGAATGGTTTTTTGTGTTTTATTGCCACTTGTGTGGTTTTCATGTGATTATAATGAAGTTCTTCTCTTTTCTTTAATCTTTCTCTGTATTGTTGGTTTTTTAACGTGTTACCTTTGGGAATGATGTTAAATACCCTCCAAGATAGTAGTCGAAGGACTAGTATGGGCTTATTTCGACCATAAATGATAATATTCAAGAATTCCAAAGTAATAAGACTTGCCGTTTTACTAGTTCTGGTTCTAGTTTGGGCCTTGAAACCTTTTATTTTGGGAGGACGAGAAGGCTTGTCCATGGCAATAGGCTTCCGTAATCCTAGTCATGTCTTAAATAGTGATATCCCTGACTACAAGATATCGGGGACTAATTAAGCTCTAGTTTATTTCTAAGCCTAGACTAAGTTTGGTGAGGTCTTGCCTTAGGATCATAGCTCTTGATTGTCAAGTAAGAGGGGGTCGTGCTCTCACGTAGTTCCATCGATTGTGGCCAGGTCTTGCATCTGATGCCTTGTTGTTTGCAAGATTTTTGGGGTGCCTTGGCTATGTCAAGGTCTTACTAATGCATGGAGCCATGATGTTAGTTAGGTACTAGAGTCATGCTTTCATGGAGCTACCTTGATTGTGGTTAAATCTTGCATTTTCTGCCTTACTGCTTATAAAATCTTTGAGGTGCTTTGGTTGTCATAAAGTTTTATACGAGGATAAAACTCTAAAAAATGAGAAGACTTTTTCATTCCTCACATGAGATATTCCTCACATGCATGACCAAAGGTTGTGGTACACTGTTAAATAAACAGGAAATGACAAAAGTAAAGCCTAAGAACAAATAATAAAAAAAAGGGCCTATGTCTAATCGAAAGAGAAAACACAAAAATAAAGGCTAAGTATAAACTAAGAACACAAAAATAAAGCCTAAAAGCAAATTATATAAAAAAAGGCCTATGTCTAATCGAAAGAGAAAACACAAAAATAAAGCCTAAGTACAAACTAGGAACACAAAAATAAAGCCTAAGTACATTGCCCGATCTAAGGAACTTTATGCGTGATATGCCTTCTTATTCTGCAAATTCCATGATCATGGAACCTTTCACTTATCAAGGGTTGTTAGTCCATAAGCTGTTAGTTTTAGCACCTTCACTACTTAATAAGGACTTTTTTTAGTCTAGGGACATCTTACCCATGGGGTTCAACTATTTTGTTATAGTATTGCGCCAACACTTGTTCGATTGCAACAACTCGTATTGGAGCATGCTCTTTTTCTTCTTCCAGTAAGTTCAAGTTGGTTCAGAATCTATCGTTATTAATATCTGGGCAGTAATGCTTGTTCCTCAAGGAGGGGAAGCCATATTGATGGCTTTAGTTTTAAAGGCCAACTAAAATGGTGTTTCTTTTGTTGTACTCTTCCTAGTGGTTTGATAGGTCCATAAGACCTTGGGCAAGTCTTCTACTTAGCTTGCTTTTGACTTCTCTAATTTGATTTTTAAATAAGGAGTATGGTTTTGTTAGTTGCTTTTACTTGGCCATTACTTTGAGCATGTTTCATGGATGTGAGTGGATGATAAATCGCTAATTAATGGCATTTTTTTGTGAATTGAGCCCTCTCAAATTGCTTCATATCGTTTATCACTATGACCCAAGAAATGCCAAATCGGCAGATAATACTCCTCTATACAAAGTCCTATACCTTTTACTATGCGATTTGGACCATTCTTTTTGTTTTTACCCATTTGGTGAAATAATTCACCACCATGATGGCAAACTTCCTCTATTTATATGCCATAAAAAAGGGTCCCACGAGATCAACTATCTACTAGGCGAAAGACAGGGACTAATCAAACTTGTCGGGATCATTATGGCTCAATAACAAAATAAACCTAGCATTTCTTGCACTTCTTAACAAATTCGTGCTTGTCGATTATCAATATAGGCAAGTAGTATCCCTACTTTAGTAGCTTATGGCCCAACGCTGATCCTCTAATGTTATTTTTACACTTGCCCTCATGAAATTCTCTTAGTATATAATCTTGCTCTTCTTGGGACAAGCATTTCAAGAGTGGCTAAGTTATTCGATAGCGTTGCCCTTTGATGATACAATATGCAACCACTTGTATCCTTAATTTTTAAGCTTTGCTTAAGTCATCAAGTATGGTGATGGATTCTAAGTGTTCTTAGATAGGATCTATCTAGGATGGTTCCATTAAGATAGAGGAACTTCCTCCTTATTGATGGAAGGTTGCTGTAAAACTTCCTTAAAGATATTTTGGGGGTGTGATTTACCTAGTCTCACTTTGAGTATAGGCATTGACAACCACATTGAATATGTTCCACTTGAGATTCCTTGAAAGTTGGTAGCAAACTTTTACCTTGGCAAGGTATTTCCCAATCCATTCACTTTGGCTTCATAGTTTCCTTATGTCTACATGACCACTGATAGAGAATCGTTGAGTATGTGAATCAGCCTCACTCCAATTTTCCATGTTAATCGAAACCTCACAATCATGATTTCATATTCTACTTCATTGTTAGAGGCTTCAAAGGTGATTTCCATAACAAGTTGTATTTTGACCTCTTCCGAGCCTTGGATAATCATTTAGGTACCTTTCCTCGATTTGTCAAATGCTCCATCAATAACATGGTCTATTCAAAGTGTCAAGTGCAGATTCCTCAGCATTTATTCCCTTTCGCTCATCTTCGGTGCCAATTATAGCATTCGGCCATAAAACTTATAAGGGTCTGAGCTTTGATGACTGTTTGGGAACTAAACTCATTGTCAAACTCTCTTAACTCAATGCTCCACTTTAGCATTTTTCATGACATATTAGGTTTTTGTAGTGTCAAGCATAAAGGTGGTCAATGATGACCATTATTGTGTGGGCTTAAAAATAGAACTTTAGTTTTCGAGCTTTCAAGGATAAGGTGAAAGCAACTTGTTGATCTTGGTATACCTTACTTCTACTCCATGCAATATGCTGCTAACATAGTAAACTAGCTTGGAAGAAGCCCCCATAAGTCGTGTTAGCATGGCTATGACAGCGTCCTCAGAGGTTGACAAATACATATAGAGTTTCCCCTTAGAGGTTGGCTATATTAGCAAGGATGGAGACACAAGGTACTGCTTGAGTCCGTTAAAAGCTTCTTAGTATTGGGTATTGAAGGCCTTAAGGTTAGCAACCTAAGAGGGCGTGAATTGAGTATTTTAAAATTTCATGCCTAGTTAGTAAGATTATCAATTCTAATTTCTTTCTTTATCAATTACAAGTATAAGAGTAGTAAACAAAGTGCAATAATTAACGAAAAAAGAGTAAGATAAAACAAATATAATGATTTTACATGGTCTAATTATCCTTTTGTATGTCCATGCTTCTGAGCAATCCACTTAAGGACTTTCACCACTTCTTTAATTGAATATTCATTTAGTTATTCCTCAGCAAGATTTTACACCAAGGTGAATCCTTTCACCTTGAAACCCCAATCTTCATAAGACAAATGAATACAAGATCAAATAAGAAAAACTCTCTTAACAGTAGATGGGTACAACTTAAAGCTCTAGATATTAAAGCCTTTAGGCTCAATAGATATAAATAAGCTTAATGATCAAGGGAAAGGAGAGCATAAGAAGACAAGACAGCTTAGAGTTTTTCAAATCACAAAAGGCATAGATAATGCCTTCTGAAATCATTTTATACTTCTTTTTAAAAAATAGATTTATTAAATATAAAAAAATTTCAAATCCAGTCGATGTGATGGTACCACACTTCTCAAGGTGGTATAGTGAAAAGGATCCTTTAAGCATAATCTTTTAAAATTCGCCCTAATATCATAATGGTATCGCGATCGATGAGGTGGTACCACATTAACTATTGCCTAGGAAGTTGCCATCGTGCTTCTCGCGGTAGTAACCTTGTAAACTCTATGGCTCGGTGGTACTACACCCTATCCATGATGGTACCATGCCCTATCTATTAGCTACTATATAGTGAGGTAACATCACCTTTTGGTAAGTAGTACTATAGTAGCATTTTTATTGGTCTTTTTATGTGCTTTTTATGTGTCCAACTGTCCACATTTTGAAGTCATGCATTCTTTAATCTAAGGAATCACAAAAAGCTAAAAAACACTTTAATGTCCATGAATCTTTTTGTTAAAAATATTTTAATATCATGTATGCCATAGATTCTTATATTATTTAAGCAAAATGATTTACAAATAAGCCAATCCTAGAACTTCTAAGACTCCTAGACTACTTACTTGGTCTTAATTATCTTTTTTGTTCTGAGGACTTCAACGTTTGAACAATGAGTTCTTTGAGTCCTTTCATCTTTAATCATTGCATCATTTACTCAAACCGTTGATTTTTAAGATCATTTGTGATCATTAAAATGAGTTTTCATATTTCACCATAAAAAACCATGGGGCTAACAAGCAATCCATCTAGATACTTTTATCGAGCGTAGAAACTTAAAAAGGGGGAGGCACCTTTTCATCACTTTAAAGATGAATCCATACAAGGCCATCATTCTCCCATTTAGCTACTAGACATCCTACATCGAGGTCAAGGCTCGTATGTCGATAATGGCTACACCTTTTTAAAGTTAGCCTTAATTCCTCAACATGTAAATCGTGAAGCCTAAAAACTTTTGAAAGCTACCCCGAACACATTGTTTATGGTTTAGCTTTATGCCATACTTTGTCAAAACAACAAAAGGCTGCTGCAAGTCCTTTAAGTGACCCTCTTCTTTTTAACTTTTCATCAATATAGGCATCCACATTTCTCTTAATTTGGTCTTCAAAAATTTATGCCACCAACATTTGGTGCGTAGCCTTAATGTTTTCCAAACCAAATGATATGACCTTGTAGTAGAATATGTCGACATTAGGAATGAAAGAGGTAAACTCCTTATCTTTTGAGCACATTGATCTTGTTGTACCTAAAAAATGCATCCATAAAGTTTAGTGTTTTGTACTTGACTGTGTTGTCGACTAGTTGGTCAATCCAAGGAAAAGGAAAACTATCCTTTAGGCATGCTTGATTGAAGTCCACACAATCGACGCACATACACCATTTTTCATTAACCTTCTTGACCAATACCTTATTTGAAAGCCATTCTGGATACTACATTGGCCGGATGAACTCGATGGCTAGTAGCTTTTACATTTGCGCTTTAATTGCTTCTAACCTTTCCATAGCGAAACTGTGTTTCTTTTATTCAACTGATTTGAATGTAGGGTTCACTTTTAAACAGGGTTTTGTTAGCTCGAAACTAATGCCTTACATATCTTCAACCATCCATGCAAACACTTTCAAGTTATTTTCAAGATAGGTCCACAACTATCACTTGAACTACTCAAGGAAATAGTCCCCCACCTTTATAGATTTTTTAAGGACCAATTCTACTATCTCTGACTTCTCTATCATTTCATTGAGGCATGCCTTGCTTTCATCGCTTCAATCCACTTCATTTATAAGACACATCTTGTTCTTCTATATCTTCTAGTGACTAAAGGTGGTAAGAAACATTGCTTGGCTACTTGTTGACCCCTTTTAACTTCTCTTACTTTATTTGGTGTTAGGAACCTCATTAACAGATGATAGCTTGAAGTGATTGCTTATAAAGTACTAAGACCTAGTCTTCCAAGGATCCTATTATAGGATGATTGGGTCTTCACTATTAAGAACTCAGTCATGATTTGTGCTTGCCTTGGGGGCATGCTTGCTAACACTAGAAGAGTTATGATTCCTTCTGTTAGAGTTGACTAGCCTTTAAAGCCAACTAAGCTTGTTTTGTAGGGCTTGAGCCTTTCCTTTGACAGTTTTATTTCCATGAAGGCTGGCTCATAAAACATGTTCATTGATCTTCCATTATCAATCAATATCTGTTCGATTTTGAAGTTTGGACCAAACTTACAACTACAGCATCATCATAGAAGACTTGAACACTCTGTAAGTTTGGATCAATAAAAGTTATCACTAGTCCTTTTGGTCCATGTCCTTGGCTCTAAGACGACTAGGCATGGGCTTTTTTCTTGGTGGACTCTACATAAGTTAATGTTGGCTTCCTAGTTATTACTTCGATTAGTTAATGGATCCACATTAACGGGGACTCCTCAATTATCTTTACTTGGGCTAATTAAAGTTGTTGTTCTAATGGTAATTTAATCTGGGGTACAATGCCATATCCCCATGATTAACATAGTATGCAACTACCCTTTCTAGATCAATGTTTCAATTTCAACCTTGAATTATTTGGATAGCTCTGTTTCATGATTAAAGTACTCTGATCCTTCATCAGCTATGGGATAACCATCCTTTGAGGAAGTCTCAGTATACATTCATTTTGGATTACCATCATCACACTAGTCCAAAACGTGTTAAGTAGTGTAAAGCCTTGTTATTGAAATAGGGGTTTAGGCTTATTCAATGAGGTTTCACTTAGTTGGGTGTCTAACGATCTAACTTTATTGAGAGATATTTAACTACCTAGTCTTGCACTACGTCTTTGATAGCCTTCTTGCCTTTTTTTTTTTTCTAGGGGATCATTTTCTTGTTTCATTTTTTTTTTAATTTACTTCTTTCCTCACTTGTGATATACTTCTCTACCAAAAATTACAAATTTGCCATGTTGCAAGCGAGTTCATGGAATATAGCATAAAAGAAAAGTCCTTCCTATAGTCCTTCCATAATGGTGGCCATGGCCACCAAATCTTATAGTTGATCCATTTGTATGGCCTTGTAGTTGAAGTGTGACGTACAGTCCTATGAGTATTCATTTGGGGACTAATAGATGACCATATGATGGTTAGGGTGTTTTTTGCTTCGTTTACTGCTTATGAAATGAGCTAAGAAGGAATGTGATATCTTCTTGAAAGTTAATATGCTCTTTAGTCAAAGGGATGAAAACCAATCTTGCCTAGGGCATGTCAATGTGTAGGGAAAACCTTACAAAGAATAGCATTAGATGCCCCATAAACTAACATAATACTCTTATACCTATCTAGGTGATTTTTGGGATCTTTTACTCCATTATATGGTTCTATTTGGGGGTTAAACAACTTGTTGGGGAGTGGTTCACCCAGGACTTTATCATCAAATGGAGGGAGGGGATCATGGTCCTTATTTTACTATTTTCCTTCTATGGCTCCTAAGAGCCCAAGCTGATCACCCACTAGACTGTCCCTTTGGTAGACTTGCACATTATCTCCTTATTTGGGTGAGGAATACTTTTCTCCCACTTAGTTGGAGCCTTGGTCTAATACTCTATTATTTAGTACTCACTCACTGTCATATTTATGAAAAGCTTGGGGTTCTTGATACGCCTTTCGTCCTTGGTTTTCCTTTAGATTAGGCGTCATGTTGTCTATTTTTCGCATTTGGTCTCTCAGTAAAGTGAGTTATGCTACTTATGATGGAGTTCTAGGTCCCTCACTTGGAAGGAGTTAGAGTTCTAATAACGCCTCAACCCACACCAATAGTAGCCTCTGCAATAGTAGACTCTTTGCTTATAAGATAGATTATAAGGCAAAGAGAGCTGCATGACCTTTTATTAGGGTTTTCCATAAATGAAGCCAAATGTTATTCTTTGTGATATCTTGGCTGAGAATTCTTCTTTTTCTTCTTTTTTAACAACCTTCTTTCAATGAGGTTTCCTTTTCTGTTTATAATGAATAGCCTCTATTACTCTTCCTCAAGCCTGTTGCTTCGTCATCCTCATGATCACCTTGTCCTCCCTCAATTGCCAATATGACATTCTTCTTAAGCCACGTTAAGGTATTTAGTCATCATATTGATCCGAGTCAAACAATAATTGTCTTAATCAAACTTTTCCCTAGTGAAAAGCTCGAATGAGATTTTTTTTTGGTTTTTAAGAATTCTTCAGATAAATAAAAAAATAAAAAGTTATCACAAATCTTTTTTATGGTGTGATTAACCACCATTTTTTTTTTCTGAAAGCTTCCTTTTTTTTTTTTTTTAAAGGATGAAGTCCATTTAAAAATAGGTATTAGTTTACTTCACCAAAGAATCTGGGATCGAGAGTTAGTTATGCATATGGAAGAATTAATATCACTATAAGCGCTCAAGAATTGGTACCACTTAAAGATGAAGATATCGTATCTTTTACTTATAATAATTTGACATTGATCCCAAAATATAATAAATAAATATAATATATATATACTATATATAAACAAAGTAAGAGTAACCTTTTTTAATCTCAAATTTTAAGAGAAAGCCACATTAGACTTAATCAAAATGTGAAAAATCTAAAAATAAATTTATTATGAAGTTTCATGCAAGAATTTTAGTCTAGTTGATACTAAATCTTCAATTCTAAAAAAACAAGTATGTTTTAATTTAGAGATTAGAATATGAACTTTAACAAATTCCTTTTTCTAAAATAATTTTAAAAAAATTATGAAATGCATCACAGAATTTATATATAATGAACAGTAAATAACAAAGAAAAGTGAACGAAAGCAAATATTGTTTTATTCCTTTATGTAAAATAAACACAAGATGTACCTTCAATATAATTTGCATCCTATCTTTTTGCTGAATAACCAATGAATATTCTTGCATAAACTTTCTAAAGAGAAACCGAAAAGAATATAAAGATCTCAAAATGTAAAGACTCTCTTAAGAAAAATAAAGGTGTAGAGATTCTAGAAAGAGAAAGAAAGAGGGAGAAAGATGTCTAAATAAAAAGATGCAAAGTTTCAGAGCAATGATACCCCCTTATAAAATGCAAAAATGGCTAGCTTTCTACCTCAAAAAGATACAATGATTTAGTCCCTTTCCATTTTCATTGAAAATGAGTCTATTTATAGTTGAAAATAGAGGCAAAAGCCACCAGAAATTCAAAAGTTTGTTGTAGGAGAAAAGTGACCACAGTGCTAAATAGTTTGTTCTGACTAAAATATATGCTCTGTGCATATCTCACCAGGAGTCTTCCACCAACTTCTCGAGTTTTTCATTAACTATACATTAAAGCTCGATGTGAGGTCGGGATTAATCATATTAGAATTTAAGTTACATCTTATTCAAACCGATCTTCAAGTCCATTTCCTAGTGCAATCCGTAATCACGTTGATGCCTTGAAACCCAATATGAGATCATGATCAATCACTACCAGTCTTTAATTCTTGTGAAAAAAAGATTATTAACATGCTTATGGTTGTTGAATGCCAATATGAGATCGCAACTGGGGCTTGATGTGATATCGGGGCTATATTTGTAATCCAATGTGAGATAACAAATGGAATCTGACACCACAGATCACTTGGAATCCGATGTGATATCGAAGTTGAATTGTAATTATTCATCGAGAAGAGGTTTGACTTGATGACAGGTTGAGTTCATCGTCTTTCGTCTAATGGAGTCAAGATTCTTCTTATGTCGATTTGTCATTAGGTTCATTTATTGTCACTTTAATCTAATTTAATTAGTTCTAATGATCTGTCATTGATTTACTATTATTTTACCTATATGTCATCAACTTTAAGATTATTTGCCAATTACATTTGGAGTTTGACGATTAATTGTGTCAGAGTGTACTTAAGAATTGACTCACAATTTGAGTGTGTTTATTAATTCATTCTCGACCTTACATCGCAGTATGCTTAACAGTCTACTTAAAAGTTTACTTTGTGGATTGCTTATCAATATGCTCCTATCATTGTAGTGCACTTATAAAGTATTCCTAATTTAACATCGGGGTATACCCATGCTCATCATCTTACTTCTGACCTAACATTAGAGTATGCTTATCAGCCTACTGTTAAGCTCACATTAAGGTATAGACATGACTCCTTTCGACCCCTTTCAATTCAAATATTAGAGCTAAAATTAATTGCCTTTCTTTCTAAGAGGAGGAATAAGGAAAAAACTAAAGATCACCTAATTTTAAGCTCTAAACACTCATTTCTTTCTTCTTTCTTTTTCTTTTTATTTTTTTTAAAAGTAATGTCACATAGGAAGTGATTCACATTTATTCTTTTACTCTTTATTGGTAGAGTTAACTAAGAAGTGATTCATATTCTTCTTGTTGCTTTGATTTTATGAAATTAACTAGGAAGCAATTCATATTCTTCTTGTAACCTTGATTTTGGTAAATGTCAGGAAGTGATTCACCTTTTTCTCGTTAATCTAATTTTATAGAGTCAATCAAAAAGCAATTTATATTCATGCCATTGCCTTAATTTTGGTAACCGTCAAGAAGCTATTCACATTCAACCTAAAGTATTGAATTTGTAGAATCAATTAGGAAGCGATTCACATTCTTCCAGCTGTTCTTCAATTGGTAAGACTAATCCATGACGCGATTTTCAACTACTGAGATTTTTCAAAATTTTTATCTATGGTGAGTTTTTCAATAACTAAAACTTTTTTGTCTTTTTCTTTTTTTTATTAGGGATCAGCTTTTCTCTTTCTTTTCTTTCTTTTGTTTTAATTTTGATTTTGATTTTTTTGCTTATTTTGTTTTGTTTTTTTTTTACTTTTTTATTTTTTACTATTATTTTATTTTTTGTTGAAAGAATTTTTTTTTGCCTTTATGGGCGAGATCTCATAATATTCCCTCACATATTTTGATTTTATCCTTTCTCATTAATGAGATTTATTTCGTCCCTCTTATTGGAAAGATGTTATTCCTCCTTTCCTATGAAAAAAAATATATTTCATCCCATCCCTTTAGGAAAAAAATTATTTCATCCTCTCCTGTCGAGGAAAATCTATCTCTTTATAGGAGAAAAATTTATTTCATCCCTTCCCACTAGAAAAAATCTATTTCAACCCTTCCCATCGGGGAAAGTTTATTTCAACCATCTCTTGTTAGAGATTTATTTTTTGCCTCTCCTATAGGGAAAAATTGATTTCATTCCCTTTCACTAAGAAAAATTTATTTTAACCCTTTCATGTTGGGGATTTTTATTTATTTCTCCATCATTAAGAAATTTTTAGTAAACTTTTTATGGAATAAGGGTTTTAATATCTAACTGGTTATCTAATAAGGGCTTTAAAATCTACACGGACTATCCAACGAGGGCCTCAAGGTTTTTTTTGTGTTAAATCTCTCGAGGTTGAAAATGCTGAAGAAGCTTTAATTGGATGGAATTCATGTTTTTGTCACTGAGCAGCTTCTCATATATTTCATAAAAATGACACATATGCCATGCTCATGGATGAATGTTCATACTTGAATGCAAAGTTTTCTCTTTCATCATGGAAGGGTTTTCTTTTTCCTTAGTCCTTTTTTCCTTTGAATAAAGCCTTGATCCTTTCACCTGATCACCTCTTTAAACTGATTTTTAGCTTCAAGTTGCATGGTAAATCAAGTCTCCTGGCGATAGCCTTAACTAAATCCTTGAATTTATATCTTTTCATTGTGTCACCAAATTCTTCCCTAGGTAAACTATTTGTACCATTATAAAGGGAGTTCTTCATGAATGTTTGACTCTTTGGTTACATATCTCCAACACAAGCCCAAGAGAATCATCATCCTTTTTTCTTTTTGACATATCCTTTAATTGTCCTAAAATTTGTTTTAAAAAAATTTAAACACTTGATGCAATGCTTTATGAAGATCAACCTTGACTATGTAACGTCATAAATTTAACTTAAGTTAAGTCATCATTTTGATTTTGGATATATCTTCCTGATACTTGAAGAGTATTAATGTAAATTAATAGACACAATATCAAGGGTTTTGTGAGGTAAACTTTAATGATGAAATTTTTAGGCCACAAGGTTACTAGGCAAGCTTTGAAATGAAGGCATTAATATCATCATCATTTTTTGAATTTTATCATGAAGGGGTAAAAAGAGTTCAACTACTAATTATTTTTAGCATGTCTCTTTTTGAAATTGAATAATGCAACACTCCATAATTCTCTTTGGAGTTTGCTGAATAAGTAATAACCCAAACTTCTCTAAAATTTTGTGAACGATGCTCTTAGATGAATTATTCAAAAAAGTGTCAAGCAATACTTAGGAGTTTGCTTTATTTAAACCAAGTCATTATGTGTGGATGTGAGAAGCCAAATTATTAACAATCATTAAGCATATCAGGAGGTAATTTGAGCCACTATGTCTATTAAAAGATTCTTTCTTTTTTCATCACCATAAGTCTAATTTTCTGAATTTCTCCCCATTAGTGTAGTCATATACCAAAATTAAAGATTAAAGGGTCTTTTCAAAAGGTTGTAATGTGGCCATTGAACAGGCAAAGGAAGATAACTCAAATTGAAAAAAATGCCAATTAAAGTATGATTAGGAAGAGAGTCATTCTAATGCAATTAAATGTTCTTTATTTTCTTTCTTTCTTCCTCTTTTACTTTTTATTTTGTTCTATTCTTTTGTCTTATTGTTTTCTTGCTTCTCTGTTTTTTTTTTTGTTTTATATATATTTTTTATCTTTCTTTCTTTTTGTCATCTCTTTTTTCTCTTTCGAATGTTCATAAGCTCATGCCCATAATCATTCCAAGTCTTCGAATTTCTTTTTTCCATGAAGTTTCTCACTTTTTCCAGCATACCCCATTGGTATTTTCTCTAAACATATAAGGTAGGAAACTTCACTGTGTTGGTTTTTTTTAAAAGATATAAGGATTGAGGGTTAATAAAAAGAAAGGCTTGCATTCCAAGGCTTAAAGGGGTAACTGTTTATGAAGATCGCACAATAAATTGCACGTGTTTAAAGATTAGCTGAAAGGTCTTTTAAGCTATGAAAGAACTTGCCCAAATCATCTCTCCAATATTAGTATGACTAGAATTTCGCTTTAAGAATTCATCCATTGGATTCCAAAGTAGGATGGTATTGGAAATTAATGATCTAGTAAGCTTGAATATTTTTCATATTAAGCCAAATGAAAGTTGCTATGTTTGGCTATGCCCTTATGCTTCGACAAGGATGAAGTTCAAATAAGAGCTTACTCAAAATGCATGCCCAACATGATTCTCTTGCCCCTCTATCTTTCTTGTCTCTATATTTGCTCTCTTTTAGTGAAAATTGTAGTTAACTCCATCAAAACCACTCTTCAAGATATGATTCAAACGGATGAAGGATAGATTTGACATTCATGATCTCCCAAGCTCTTTTCCATAGCCTATGTGTTTGTATTATTTCCTGCATTATTGTCACAATCACTCCAACAATTCATTATCTACCAAGGATTGTACCTTGAACCTAAAGTCTATAGGACTCTTGATACTATGTCTTAATGCCCCATTATTGTAGACATATGTACCTCAATATTCTTTATTTTGATATGAATTTTCTCTATTTTTTCCAACCTTGCTATGTGCTCTTTCATTTTTTGGTCTATTATTGGACTGGGTACTCGAGTAACACCTTGCTTATTCTTCTTGATTTTTTTTTTTATAAAAATATGATAAAGTGAATGCATGCAAATGCACAGATGTGACTCACTTAGCATGATTGCAATTAATGGGCAACAAAAATTTATTAAGCTTAAAAGCATTAAAAAAATTTAAATTTTCCCAAAATGCCCTATCTTATTATCAAGTCTAATTACCCTAAAAGGTTAAGAGAGATCCTTAGGATAAGTAAAGCCTCTTTTGGCTTTGATGATTTACTTATCACGTTAGCAACTAATTATCAGGTGTTTTCATTTGGGTTCCAAGCCATGTATGTCTCAGATCATGTTTAGATCAAATGTTTTGGCTTCTTGGGCTATTTGATCTTGTTAATATTCTTTTTTTCCTTTCAATGCGAATCATTGGAATATCAAAACCCAATCTACTGTTTTTTTTTTATATCAAACTTCCTGATCTTCCCAACCTAATCTCTCCTAATCTAGTTTCCTAAATCTGGTTTCCCAACGATTCTCGATATGGATTTCTAAATCTAGTTTGTTGGTCTAGGTTTCTTGATTTTATTTTCTTGTTTTTCTGATTTTACTTTCTCGATCCAACTTTCTCCATCTACTTTCATATTTTAGATTATACTAGGTATTGCCTAGATCCATCTAGATTTCCTAACCTATTAGGATTTCATTTTTTATGAAGTTTAATTTTTTTGTTCACTTCCATGCTCATTAAGTAATAAACTTCTTGATGATGTATGCAAAACAAAGAGAAAATATCAATAGGCAAAGAAGGTTAATGACAAAATAATATACATCACTTCAATATCACTTACTCCATCTATGTTTGTGAGTTAATGAGATTGTAAGATCTTAGGAAAGCTGATATATGGCTATTTTTATATGCAAAGCTTTGACTGAGTATCAGACCTTTGGGTTCTAAAAGGCTCTTGGCTCTTAGATTTTTTTAAACCTCAGTTCATCAATATCATAAATATGACTGCTAAAAGTTATCTTAAGAGTGATACCAATTCATGGAGTAAGACCTGGACAGGATAAGGTACATGATTTGATGAAGATTAAGTGATTTCTTGAATGCTGCATTCCTTCATCCCTTTTAAAATTGGGTATATGTTAAAAAAGGCTGAGTTTGGGTTCAACTTCATGCATATGCATGAACATGAGTAGATGAAGTTTCCATAAAATAAAAATAAAAATCAAGTATATAGTAAAATATTTAATATTCTCGAGTACATAAACAACAAAATTGATATTCCTAACTTAAGATCGGGTAGAGTATAAATTAGGATCAAAATCAAATTAAGTTTTCAAATGATAAGATCAGTCCTATTTAGGTTTGCTTAACTCTCTAATGACATGTCCCCAGTGGAGTCGCTGGCCATCATAACTTGACTTTTTATTAGTGAAAAGCTTGAATGTAAGAAAATTCTTTTGGTTTCTAGAAATTCTTTGGATAAATTAAAGAAAAATAAGGAATTGCCACTAATTTTTTTTTTATAGTGTGATTGGTCACCAATTTTTCTTGAAAACTTTATTTCTTTTAAAAAAGAAAAGATGAACTCTATTCAAAAACAGACATTGGTCTACTTCACCTAAAGATTTAGAATCGAGAGTCAGTTATACGTAAAGAAAGATTAGCACTCCTACAAGTGTCCAAAAGTTAATACCACTTAAACAGGATGATTCCGTGTCTTTGAATTACACAACTACAAAAATTATAATAATTGACATCAATTTAATGATAGTTATTCAAAGAACTATCATTAAAAGATTTATTAACATTTTTGATGACAGTTATTCCAAAATTGTCATTAAAAGTAAGGTTTTTAACGCCAATTGAAGAAGAACTGACATTAAAAAACCTATGAATTAAACATTTAATGTCAGTTCCTAAAGACCTGACATTAAAAGATCATGACTTTGACATTTAACGTAAGTTCTCAAGGAACTGACGTTAAACATAAAGCCTTTGATGCCAGTTGTTGAAGAATTGGCGTCAAAGGCCAAAATTGCTGCTGCTTCTTGCAGCAGCGATAGCTGCTTACAGCTGCAGTAAGGACTGCTGCTTCTTGCAGCAGCGATGGCTGCTTACAGCTGCAGCAAGGACTGCTGCTGCAAGAAGCAGCAGCAATGCTTGGGTTACAGCAGCAGTCGTTGCTGCTGCTTCTTGCAGCAGCGATGGCTGCTTACAGCTACAGCAAGGACTGCCGCTGTTGCTGTAAGAAGCAGCAGTAATGGCTGGATTTAACGTCAGTTCTCAAGGAATGGACATTAAACATAAAGTCTTTGATGCCAGTTCTTCAAGAACTGGCGTCAAAGGCCAAAATTGCCGCTGCTTCTTACAGCAGCTATGGCTTCTTACAGCTGTAGCAAGGATTGCTGCTGTAAGAAGCGGCAGCAAGGATTGCTGCTGTAAGAAGCAGCAATGCCTGGGTTACAGCAGTAGTTGTTGCTGCTGCTTCTTACAGCAACGATGGCTTCTTATAGCTGCAGCAAGGACTGCTGCTGTTGCTGCAAGAGGCAACAATAATGGCTAGATATAACATCAGTTCTCAAGGACCAGGAGCAGCTAGAGATTAAGAAACTGGTTATAATCATTGGATCTTCTGTTTCAGGCTCCTTACTGATCTTAGTCGCTTGGTGTCTTATTCCGGGGATGTTAAGAACTCGAGATGGGGAGAGAAGCAGAACTAGTTGCAGTTTCTGTGCAGGCAAACCAGTGGTGGAAGCTGATCCTGATCCCAGTCCACAACCACCAATTTCTGCAGCCACATCCATTGGCGAGACCCAAGTTTTCAGGCTTTCTAAACTGAAAGATGCTACTCATGGATTCAAGGAATTCAATGAGCTTGGCCGAGGCAGCTTTGGTTTTGTTTACAAAGCTGTGTTGCCTGATGGCAGGCAAGTAGCAGTCAAGAGAGCTAATACTACTACTATAATTCACTCTAACGTTAGGGACTTCGAAGCAGAACTAGAAATTCTATGCAAAATCAGACATAGCAATATTGTGAACTTGTTGGGTTATTTCGTTGAAATGGGGTAGAGGTTGCTGGTTTACGAGTACATGCCTCATGGCACGCTTCATGATCATCTCCATGGTGAACTCTCCCCCTGGATTGGCCTGCAAGGTTGAGGATTTCCTTGCAGGCTGCAAGAGGACTCGAGTACCTACACAATGAAGTCACTCCACCTATAGTTCATGGAGATGTGAAAACATCGGACATTCTTTTGGACTCTGAATGGGGAGGAAGAATTGCAGAGTTTGGAGCTTTAAGTTCTAATGAAGAGGATTCAGACAGGGACATTGAGAGTGATGCCTACAATTTTGGGATTGTTCTGCTGGAGATATTAACAGGAAGGAAAGCTCACGACGGGGATTGCACTCCTCCTGGAATAGTTGAGTGGGCAATGCCATTAATCAGATAGGGCAAGGCAGCTGCCATTATTGATCGTAATATAGCTCTGCCAAGAAATGTGGAACCACTGTTCAAGCTTGCTGATCTAGCAGAGCAAGCTTTAAAGGAAAATCCAAAGGAGCGTCCAAGCATGATGGATCTGGCAAGTAGCTTGGATCAAATTGTGAAAGGTGGATTAACCTTGTGATTATACTCAATCCATCAGGATTCAGAAAAAATTCACCAATTGTAAGGCTTTTTCAATTGTAATTTACATCTTATGCAAATAATTTTACAGGTTCTAGTAATTGCTTTAACTTTTCTTTGCCTGATTCCAGCAAGTGAAAAAGACTTCAATCTGCATAGAAAGTTTTGATTATTTTTCCATCTAATGAAAGTTCCTACTTTAATATTTCTAATGCCAGAAGCCTATGTCCTGTGATTCTTGCCAAGAAAAACCACTACTGAGTCTGTTAGATTTTTTTAAAAATTTTTTATTTATTATTATTCAATAAGTTCCAGTGAATCTTTAACATTGACTGGTGTAATAAGAACTTGTCTATCTGGCATATCCATTCTTTGCTCTACGACTTCAGTAACTTATAAATCTGGTTTGAGTAATCAGTTTATAAGTGCAAGCAAAAATTTGAAGTTGTGAGTTGGTTATTGAGTATAAAAAGATTCAAAATTACTGTTATATACATAATTTAAGTTATGCTTAATTTTTTTCATAAATTTTTTTTCTATATTTTATAATATTAATATAAAAATAAAAAAAATAATCATTGATTTTATTAAATATTATCGCAACACAAATCAACAGAAATTGCTACACTGATTTTTAATTAAAAAGGAAAAATAGGACTAACAAGTAAAGAACTAATAAGGCCCTTTGATTCCCAGAGAAGCAGCAGCAATGGTTGGATTACAGTAGCTGCTGCTTCTTGCAGCAGGGACGGCTGCTTACAGCTGCAGCAAGGACTGCTACTGCTGCTGCAAGAAGTAGCAGCAATGGCTGGTTACAAAGCCACACATCGCACATACTCCTGCACAAAAGTCAGGACATAAGAAGTTGCGTTGAAGACCAGAGAATGTGAACCTTCAATGCCAGTTCTGGAATAACTGGCGTTGAAGACCAGAGAATGTGAACCTTCAACGCCAGTTATGGAATAACTGACGTTGAAGGATATTCTACCTTGCTTTTTAAGGTTGGGATCCTAAATTGTTTTCCAGAGCCCTCTAGAGCCTGCCATAACATCCCGTGAAATTTTTTCTCTCTAGGTCAGAATGTTCCTCTTCACAGACTGTTCAAAAGCAGCTACACAGCTAGCCATCCATTCTTCGGCCATTCTCCTGTCTGCTGTCCGTCCAGAACCAGCTGGGGTAGTTGCTGGCAGCCTTTCTGACCCTCTCTTTTCTGGTCTCTGTTCGCATAACCAGCCATTCTCCAGCCATTCTTTTGTCCGCAGTCCATCTCGAAGTAGCTGGGGTAGCTGCTGGCGGCCTTTTCGGCCCTATCTTTTTTGTCCTCTGTCCATAAGCAGCTACACAGCCAGCCTTTCTCCTACCATTCTCCTCTCTGCTGTTCATCCAGAACCAGCTGGGGTAGCTGCTGGCAGCCTTTCCGGCCTTCTCTGTTTTGGTTACTGTCCACACAGCTAGCCATTCTTCGGCCATTCCCCTGTCTATTGTTTGTCCAGAACCAGATGGGGTAGCGGCTGGCAGCATTTTCGGCCCTGTTTTTTTTGGTCTCTGTCCACACAGCCAGCCATTCTCCGGCCATTCCCTTGTCTGCTGTCCGTCCAGAAGCCACTGGGGTAGCTGCTGACAGCCTTTTTTATCCTCTGTCCAGAAGCAATTGCACAGCCAGCCTTTCTCCGGCCATTCTCCTCTCTGCTGTCCGTCCAGAACCAGTTAGGGTAGCTGCTGGCAACCTTTTCGGCCATCTCCTTGTTCTCTGTCCAGGTAGATGAATTTATATTTTGAGAAGTTTTTCATTAATTGTGTTTAGTGAATTGTTATTAATTGATGAAATTTTAGTTTTTTTCATTAGTATATTTTGATGAACATATTTGGCATGAATGAATATATATTGATATATTTATTATTTCATAATTATTAAGATTTTAGATTAATTGATAAATTAATCTAAATGTTAACTAGATGAATTTATATTTTGATAAATTAATTATATTAGGTATGGATGAATTTATGGTTGAATTAATTTTTTTTACGTAAGATTGATTGGTATGTTTTATCAAATTTAATTATTGATTTCATTGTTAACATAAATTAATATATTTAGTTAAATTTTAAATAGATAATTAATTAATTATATGCTTGTAATATAAACCATTAAATGTCATTTAAATTTTAATCAATTAAGTGCTTATATAATAAATTAGATGTTAATTAAATATTAACTATATCTTAATTAACTAAATAATTATTAATTATATATTTAAATTTTAATTAATAAATTTGATGCTTGCAAAGTAAATAATAACTGTTATTTAAATTTGAATTAATTTAATAGTTAGTTAAATAGATACTTTCATTAACTTTTTGTATTAATTAATTAAATAGTTATTAATCATTTATTTAAATTTCACTTAGTATATTAGACGCTTGAAAAGTAAATAATTAAATATCTTTTAAATTTCAAAATGAATAAAACTTAGATATTTGTTGATAGAAGATCAGAGGTATATGATGTAGGAGTGAATATCTTTTTAGATTATGCTGTTCAGAATAGTGATAACCCTGAATTAGTTCGGTGTCCATGTATTAAATGTGGCAACATGAAGCGTCAACCCCATATGAGATACGGAATCATTTATATATATATGGAGTTGATAGCAGCTATTAAAACTGGATATGGCATGAAGAAACCAGTATTGTTGGGTCCTCTACTAGGAAGAATGCTAAAGTTGTTAGGGAGGTAGAACACATCGAAGAAGTTGATAACACTGTAGAAATGGTAGAAGAGGCATTTGCAGAGTATGATAGTAATCCTAACCACTTTGAAAGATTACTTTGTGATGCTGAGAAACCTTTGTACTCTGGATCAGTGAAGTTTACTAAATTATCTGCTCTAGTTAAATTGTACAATTTGAAGGTAAAATATGGTTGGTCCGATCAAAGCTTCAGTGATCTTTTAAATTTGATTGCCGAAATTTTGCCTGATAATAATAAAATGCCTGCATCCATGTATGATGCCAAGAAAACATTGAATGCATTAGGGATGAAGTATCAAAAGATTCATGCTCGTCACTTAGCCAATAGAATGATAGATCCATGTGACGAAGGAGTAGTGATATTTCCTTATAACTTGAGGTAAGTTATAATATTAATTAAAATTATTAATAGATTTATTTAAAATATTTTTTATATTTATTTTTCATAATGTAGGCAGCATCGATTGTTGGTGGTTGTTGAGCGTCGTGATTTTGTGTACAGTATTTTTGATTCTTTAAACCATGGTTTTCGTAAAAAACTAGATCAACTTATGTCCATGTAAGTGAAAATATTTTCATTTATGTTAGTATATATTTTTTCTTACTCTTAATAATATTGATTATTTTCTATTGACAGTTTCTTTAAATTGTTTCAAGTTTTTAAAGAATCAAGCAATACGTGCATTCCTAGGAGAATTCCTGCTAAGGTATGTATATTTAAACCTATATGTGATGTTAGTTTTATTTATTTTGCAAAATATAATAATTATAAATTTTTAATGCAGTGTCCACTTCAGCCTTCAAATACTGAGTGTGGATATTACATTATGAAATTTTTAAAGGACATCATTGATAGACATGATAGAAATATCCCATATGAAAAAATGGTAAGTTTTTAAGCTTTTGCTTATGTAAATACTTAAGTAATTAATTGATGTGTTTATTAAAAATTTTAATTGGACTAACTTTTTTTTTTTGAAATATAGTTAGTGGACATAGATACTTACATCCAATCGGATATTGATGAAGTTAGAAAGGAGGTTGGACAATTTCTTTGGAGTGCCATATTAGAAATTAAACCTTGAAGATTTTTGTACACATGACCATTATTGAATTTATATAGTTGAATTTTTAGGATTGTGTAATATTTTAACTCATGTATTGTACATATAGAGTTCAATTATAACATCAAACTTTAGTAATCTTTTGTTTTGTTTATCTTTTATTACTTTTTTGGATTAGATTATTTTGAGTTTTTTCAAATATGAAAAAAGTAATGATGATCTCTGTTAGAATGGTATTGAAGTGTATAACATAAAAATTTTGGTTGCATATTGTGAAGAATTGCATTGATGTATATGGATGATGTGAAAGTAGGTTTTGGATAATTTGAATATAAAAATTTTTTATTTATTTTGAAATAAATACAAAAACTACCTTTAATGGGTATTCCCCTTTAACGACAGTTCTGTTTGGAATTGTCATTAAAGGGTACCCCCTTTAACGACAATTCTATTGGAACCGTCATTAAATGAGTACCCCCCTTTTAACGACAGTTCTGTTGGAACCGTCATTAAAAGGTACTCCCCCTTTTAACGACAGTTCTCTGGGAACTGTCATTAAAGGGTACCCCACTTTAACGACAGTTCTATCAGAACTGTCATTAAAAAGGTCTCCCTTTAATAACAGTTCTATTTGGACTGTCATTAAAAAGTCACCCTTTTAATGACAGTTTTAATAGAATTTTCATTAAAAGGTAATGCTTTCAATGACAGTTCAATAACTGTCATTAAAACTTCTTCCTTTTAATGACATGAACAAAGATGACAGTTTTACAACTATCTATTTTTAACTGTCATTAAAGTTTTTATTTGCAGTAGTGTTACAATAATTTAATATTGATTTCAAAATCTAATAAATAAACATAATATATATACAATATATAGAAAAAAGTGAGATTTGCTTTGCATAATCACAAAATTTTAAGAAAGAGCCATATTAGACTTCATCAAAATGTGACAAATCTCAAAATAAATTTATTATGTGATTTTATGCAAGAATTTTAGTCTAGTTGATATTAGATCTTCAATTTTGAAAAAACAAGTATATTTAATTTAGAGATCAAAATATGAACTTCATTAAATTCTTTTCTTTGAAATAATCTTAGAAAAACCATGAAATGCATCATAGAATTTATATATAACAAGCAATAAATAATAAAGAAATGTGAATAGAAGTAAACATTGTTTTATTCATTTTTATAAAATAAATACAAGATGAACAATGCTTTTGATACAATTTGCATGCTATATTTCTACTAAACAACCAATGATTACCTGTAAAAAATCTTCCTGAAAAGAAATTTGAAAGAATACAAAGATTTCAAAATGTAAAGACTCTCTTGAGAAAAACAAAGGTGTCGATATACTAGAAAAAGAAAGAGAAAGAGAAAGAGAAAGAAAAAGAGAAAGAGACATATGAATGCAAAGATGCAGAGTTTTAGAATGCAGAAATGCAAAAACGTCGAGCCTCTTAGCTAAAAAAGATATAATGATTCAGTCACCCTTCACATAATGCAAAGATGGCTAGCCTTTTACTTAAAAAAAGATGCAACAATTCAATCTCCTTCCATTTCCTTTGAAAATGGGTTTATTTATAAAAGAAAAATAAGGGCAAAGCCCATTAAAAATTTGAAAGGTTGTTATAGGAGAGGAAGGACCACATTGTTGGATATTATGTTTTAACTAAAATGCGCATTTTGTGCATGTCCTACCAAGAGTCTTCCACTAGATTTTGGAGTCTTCTAGTAGCTGTACACCTAAAGCCTGACGTGAGGTCAGGGTTAATCACATTGGAGGTTGAGTTACATATGATTTAAATCGATCCTCAAGTCTACTTCGCATTACGATCTTCAGTCACATTCTATTCCTTGGAACTAATGTGGAATCATCTTTAATCACTATCAGTTTTCAAGTCTTGTGACAAAATATTATTAACATGCTTATGGGTGTTGAATCCTAATGTGAGATCACATCTGGGGCTTAATATGATATTGGGGCTATGTGACATAGCATATGAAATCTAACATTGCAAATTACTTGGAACCCGATGTGACATCGTCTTTCGTATAATGCAGTCATGATTCTTCTTATACCAATCTATCATCGAGGTTCACTTATTATCTCTTTAATTTGATTTAATTGTAGTTTTATCGATGTCATCAATTTACAATTATTTTATCAATCTGTCATAAGTTTTAAGATCATTAACCTGTTACATCTAGAATCTGATGATTGATTATATCAGGGTGTGCTTAA
This sequence comes from Moringa oleifera, assembly GCA_021397835.1. Classification (NCBI taxonomy): domain Eukaryota; kingdom Viridiplantae; phylum Streptophyta; class Magnoliopsida; order Brassicales; family Moringaceae; genus Moringa; species Moringa oleifera. The sequence goes on along the minus strand of JAJFZO010000896.1, from coordinate 6,636,595 downwards.
CAATTAACACCCAATCAACATCGAAGTGCATTTACTAATTTATTCTTGACTTTTCATCGAGGTATCAATCTACCCTCAACCTTATCTTAGGGTTGCTTATCAATCTACTCCTATCATGATGATGGGTTCATTAAAGTATTCATAATCTTACATCGGGGTATACTCATACTCATCATCTTACTCTTAACTTGACATTAGAGTATGCTCATCAGCCTACTGTCGAGCTCACATTGGGGTATAAACACGACTTTTTTAGGCTTCTTCTAATTCAAATGTTAGAGCTAAAATTTATAGGGCTCACCTACCTAAAGAGCCAAGTCGATCCACTTGACTCAAAGGCCCTATACATGCTAATGCTCATGAATGAGTAATGTTGGGAATAAGAAAGGCTAATACCTAAATCTAATGCATGTATTCTAATGTATAAATCCTGCCCACCATTTAAGAACTGTTTGATATCTATCAGGTTATTGAACCACATTATGAAGCCATTACCTTCTTCTCTTACATTTAAGTTTATATAGGCCATACTAGAACAATTTTGCAAACATTTGTCCCTGCATTACTATAGATTCATACTTCTATTCACCTAAGAATATGTAAAGTCAGGTAGTTTTAACCGTTCAAATTTGATAAATCCATTATCCCTAAAGCAATTTAAAGAATTGTTATGCATACTCTGTAAGGCAAGTCCATCATGTTCCGATCTTTCATTAATTTAGGACTACAACATTGACAAATTGGTGAATCAATGATAAAATAATTTCCATAAGCCTCATAAATGTCATATTTATTATAGTAATCCATAGGAAAATACGAGTAAATCTCCCAAGTTTGAGTTTCTTCTCTCCATATGTAATTTTGATGGACATTGGTGGTTTAGTTTAAAATAACCTTAGAGAGCATAGACTTATTTTTGAGTTAATGAATGTAGTGCATTACTTATTCATTAACCATAAATTTAAACTTAAAAATGGGATTGGCCCTTAACGGACGTGAACTACAAAATCCAATACCATTCCAAGGACTAGTGCAAAATTACTTTCTAGAGTTGTTAACCATAACAACTTTAGGGTTTACTATACAATTTTACCTTGTAAGTCAAGTTTCTTATAGATGAGTCATTTGGACTCTTCTGGGCCACTAATATTCGATCATGACTTATCTTTAAGTGTCGTTCAAGCTTTATCCCTCGTAGTAATGTCTTTGATATATGAGTAAAGCTTTATCATAAATGAATATCAAAATCCACATTATTTTTCATCTCAAAGGATTAAATTTTTTGAATCCAAGAGCTAAACTAGTAGTTTTTAGGTTTTTTTCATCGAGTTTACAAACCAAACAATAGTTATATTCTCACGGAGAAGTATAGGAATACTCCTGTACTTCGTAACCTAAACAACGATTTTAATTGGGATGGAATTATACCAAATTGATTGGTTTATGCTTGGTACTTTCAGGATTACAGAAATCTAGCTCAAAGCTTCCCTCTTTGGAAACTAAAGTCTAAACATCATGGGTAAACTATGATGAAGAAATTATGTCAACTAACGTGGAGATTTGAAGAAGAGCATATTAAAATTGGCAGTACGAAAGGTAAAAGACAATATAAAGATTGATGCCTATCCTCTGAGCTCTTTACTTAGAAGATGAAGTTTAGAAGCCCATATAATTGAGTAAATAAGGAAGCATAGACTTAAAAAGTAGTATGCTTGAATTTTGATCCATACCTTTAGAAATTAAAGGGATAGTAGTTGATAAGTAATGACACTATATAATTATGTGACGTCACAAGTTAACTAGATATTCTTGGTGTAAAAGGCAATCCATATTGGGGATATAATATATATCCACGTGGAGAGTAAACCATAAGTATGAAAATTCATACTTTAGCTAAATTTTATGGGTAAGGAAGACATGGTTAAGCTTTGGAGCATTTTGCTTGACATAATGCTAAGATAGTTCACAAGGTCAATTTTGTAACTCCTAAAATAGAGTTGAAATTAACTTAGTAAAACTTAGCTAATTTAATTAGTTTCTACCACCAATTAACTAGGGCTTCATGGCTTTATTGAGAAGTATTTTATTAGTACCCAAGTTAAGCAATATCAAGACATTCTGATTGCTTTGTTTTAATACAGTTTTTTAAGAAAGTTTCAAATGTATAGGTTTACATCATTTGAACCAATACAAAACTTTCATTTCAGGCAAGTTGAAATATGTTGGGACAGTAAGTAGTTGGGCTTACTATTCTTAGGATAGAACGCAGATCATTGGATGTTTAGTTTTCTAAAGCTTCTCTGTAAAACCTAATCTATTTGGTTAGTGATTAAATGAACTCCAGTACTAACTTAGCAAATTATACTTTGTTCTTACAAAGATTAAGAATCCAACTAGACAATATCAATTAATCAACAACTTAATCATAATGTATCAATAACAACATGAATCTAATTTAACCATATATGGTATATATGAAATAGATATAAAGGCAATAATCTGTCATACACGCACACATTAACATAATTGAATTAATGTGGTTTGGTATAAAACCTACATCCATAAATTAATTTCTTCAAACTAGAGATTAAACAAATCCATGAATTAGGATTCAATTTGAGATCACAACAAGAGGAAATCAAGAAAGACTTATATAGCTTCTCGAGCTCAAATTCCACACCACAGCTATCACTTTTGCTAAGAGAAACTCAAACAAGATTGATTAGTGAATTACAAAGCCCAACCCTGAAGCTCACCAATTCACTTTGTTCTTACTTAATTTCTTTTCTCTCTTCTCTTCTATTTTGCATGCCTGTAACATAATGAATTGCTTCATTTTATATGCAGTTTGTTCTGTTATGTTGATATGTACAAAGGTGAAGCCCAATTGGAAGCATGTGTGATAAGTTATTGGGTCTTGTTTTTTTTTTTTGGCACTTTCTAGCTCCCTTTTCTACTCATTGAGGTGACTTACTAAAATTGTACCACATCAATATTATCTCTGTTGCTTACACTAGTTACTAGAAGCATTCTTCAATAGTCTCCACCTTGCTTCTAGCAACTATAGAAATATTCATAAGTTTGCTGCTTCTCTTGTGTAGAAAAGATTTATCAAGTTGAAGTAAGATTATACTCTAACACTTAGTAGTTCGAGACACTTCTTTAGCTTCCCAACAGACATTACTTTGGAACCCATATCTAAAGAATTATTTTCAATACTAATCTTCTCAAGCACAATGATGCCATCTTTAGTCATCTTCCCCATAAAGCAGAATTTTACATCAAAATACTTTGATTCTTCATGAAAAACTAGATTCAATTGCTAATTGACTATCATTGAAAACTTCTAACCCAACAGATGAAAACGTAGTTTCATTAAACACTATAAATAACCACACTGCCTTTTTATCAATGCTATGTATTCTACCTTAGTTAAAGATAGTGCAATGATTAACAAGAGCTATGCTTTCCAACTAATGCAATAGCCTCTATATTGGAATACATCTATAGATAAGGATCACTTCTTGTCTCTGTCTCCTACATAATCAAAATCAGCATACCTAATAAGCATTTGTTGTTGCCTTGCACTTCCATAAATGCATCCATAATCAAGGGAGGTCTTCACATACCTCATAAGCCATTTAATAGCCAATCAATACTCTATTTTTCGGTTAGACATGTACCTATCAATATACTAATTGGATAGGCTAGATTAGATTTGGTGTAGATCATTGAATACAACAAAGAGCCTACCACACTTAAGTAAGGCATTCTAAACATTACTTGCTTCTCTTTTTTGTTTGTAAATGAACATTTGGTTGACCACTTGAAATGAGCCCCCAAAGGTATCTTGACTCTTTTAGCTTGCTCCATGTTAAATTTAGTGAGTATCTTTTGTAAATAGTGATGCTAAGTACGCTTCAAAATTCTTTTAGACCTATTTCTAAGAATATTTATCCTAAGATCTTTTTACTATTCTTGGGTCTTTTATTTCAAATTCTCTATCAGAAAATCTTTAAAAGATCTAATTGATTCATAATTTTATCAATAATTAACATGTCACCAATGTATAGTAACAAGATAATAACATTTTCATTATCGATTGGCTCGAAGCACATACAAGCATTAAATTTACTTATACTAAACTCTGATTATAGTATGTATGAATCAAATCTCCTATACCACTATCTTAGAGATTGCTTAAGACCATACAAAGACTGTTTTAGGAGGTATACATGATCCTTTTTACTTCCACCTAAAAGCCTTTTGGTTGTTTTATAGATTTTTCTCATTTAACCTTCCATGTAAAAAGGTTTTCTTGAGATCCATTAGCTCTAGCTCTTAACCATTTATGGCCACTGTACCAAGCACCATTCTTATTGTTTTATATTTCACTATAAGGGAGAATATCTCAGTATAGTCCATGACTTTTCTTTGTGCAAATCCCTTCACTACAAGCCTTGCTTTATACCTTATAGCACCATTAGCATCACCTTCTTTAACCTTGCAGATCTATTTACAATCTACAACTTTTTTGCCTTGTCAACCTCTTTATAATATCCCAGGACTAGTTTTTCTTTAGAGTTTACATCTCTTCATTTATTTTCTCTAATCATTTGGTTACTAAAGAACTTGACATGGCTTAATTGAAACTGGTAAGCTCTATGCCTATGTATTGCTCTGCTGAGTTAAATGCATATCCAACCAAATCTTTTTTTTTTAGAAAATTAAAGTATGATTCATATTCTTGAAACCTTTTAGGCGGTATTATGCTCTTCTTAGTTTTATCTTTTACCAGCTGGTAACTCAACAACTGTTCATGATCATTAGAACTCAAGGTATTAAATTCAAAACTATAGGTACTTGGTTCTGCTTAGGGTTTCTTGGACTACTAGATTTAGCTTGACTAGAAGTAAAACTGGACTTCTTCGGCCTTATGGATGATTTTTCCTTAAAGCTAACTCCTTTAATCCTCTCTTGACATTTTTCGATTTTTTTTTTCAAATTATCATGAACCTTTCCAAGAGTTGTAAAGGGTAGTGTTTCTTTATCAAGCACTACATCCCGGCTGATTAGAGTTTTCTACCTTCTTCTTTGATTCACACTTTTTTTTGCCTTTCACCTATTCAAGATACACAAGCAAATCCTTTTTATTGACTTGAGGTTTAATTTTCCTTTCTTTTGGTGTGCTTAAGCAGCACGACCAAAGACCTTCAAGTGACTAAGGCTGGGTGGCTATACTATCTACAACTTGTCTTAAATTTTAAGTTCCACTACTTCTGATAGACACCTATTGATTAAGAATGTAGTCATTACAATTGCCTTACTTCTAAAGCTTTTATCTAGTCTAAAGTAAACAACATGCACCTTATCTTTTCCATCAAAGTGTGATTCATTTTTTCAGCCACTCCATTCTACTATAGAGTACCAGTCACTATCTTGTCTCAAAATCCTAACCTCCTTGTATAGATATTAACTTTTAGCTATAAAATTTAAGGCCGTTACCTGTTCTTAATGCTTTTAGTTTTATACTTCTTTGATTTTTCATAAAAGCTTTGCATTTCTTAAACTTTGGCAGACATTCATCTTTGGTTTCGAACAAGTGAGCCTAGACTTTTCACAGTAATCATCCACTATGAACAATAAGTATTGATTGCCCCTTTATGTTAAAGATATCTTAGTTCTTCATAAATTAGCATGTAAATAATCCAAGCTTTCTTTAGACTTATACGTAATCTTAAATGCAAACAGTAGCTTATATTTTTTGCCAAGGATGTAATGCTTATAAAACCCCAATGAATGTACCTTAGTATCTCCTAGAAATCCCTACTCGCTTAATTCCTAAAACCATTTTTTCAATAACATGTCCTAGTATCCTATGCCATAATTGGTTTTTTTTAATTATTTTTTCAACTCAACAGCTATTGCCATGACACTAATGATAGTAGACCCTTGAAGTATATATAGACCATGCTGCGTAATCTCTCTAAGTACCAATAATGCTTCTTTAACTTCAATTTTTCAGCCTCAGACTTGAATGTGTGGCTTTTGCTTTCTAGGGATCCTAAGAGATGAGGTTTCTCTTCAACTCTAAAACATGCCTAACCTCTTTAAGCTCTTTAGTTATGCCATATGTATCTTCATAGCTATTGATTATATTCTCTTCACAACATAAGCTTTATCATTTTTTATCACTACTTGCTACCTTCAAATGGAGAATACTCAGAGAATAGGCCTTTTTTTGGAATCATGTGGTTTGTACATCCTAAGTCCAAAATCAACTCCTTATTAAACTTAGTTTTAGAGATTGTCAACACATCTCCTTCCTCACCAGAGTTTGTTGCAACTATAACATTTACATCCTTATTTTGTTGTTGACTTTGCTACTTTTTTCTTTAGGTCTTTACAAAATCTTTTGATATAGCTAGCCTTACCACAATGATAATATTTTCTTGCAGCACCTATTAACTTTAATCTTGCAAGGCTTCTACTTTTATCTTTAATTGTATCTTTTTCAGCAAATTGTTTTCTTTTTTTAAAACTCTTCTCGTTGTGTGCCCTTCATTAGACTTGTCATCTTTCATTTCCATTTTGTCTTTAAGCTCTCCAAACTTAAGATTACTATGTACCTCATCTAAGGAGAAAGTGTTTCTACCATATATCATTTATATCTACCAAATTTTTATGGCAGTCTAGTAAAGCACTTAATAATAACAATTCTTGATCCTTATCCTTAATTTTGACATCTAGATTTTTTGGATTCAAAATGATCTTAGTGAATTCATCTATATTCTTTTTCATTGATTTGCTATGGGACATCTTAAAGTTATCTAATAGAATCTTCAAATGCAACCTATTTGCAAGAGAATAAATCATATAGAGTTGCTCTAACTTCAATCATATCCCAGTAGGAAACTTTTCTTTCATTACTTTTCTTAGAACTTGATCACCAAGGCTTAAGATCGATGCCATGAGATTTTTCCATCAACTTTTTCTTTTTTATCTTTTAACATGGATGTTGGAAGATTTCTTTCTCCCTTTAATGGCTCTATGATTCCTTGTTAGATCAAGAAAGCTCTCATCTGGAGCCTCTATAAAGCAAAATCATTCTTGCCAGTAGACTTACTCAATATCAAACTTGGTGGATGACAACATCTTAATTTCACAAATGAATTGATGAAAGGTATTAGCTGATGGCTTTGATATCATTATTAGGATATTAAGCAGTTGGACTTACTGATGTGAGGACATAATACACAGCATTGGATGCTCAAATTTTCTAAAGCTTCTTTATAAAACTTTATCTGTTTGGGTAGTGATTAAGTGAACTCTGGTGTACCTTAGCAACTTATACTCAGTTCTTGATAAGCCATTATATCAAATAATTGAGAATCCAACTAGGCAATATTTATTAATCAACAACTTAACAATAATGTATCAATCATAACATGAATCCAATCGAGCCATATATAGTATATGTGCAGCAAATATAAAGGTAACAATTTATCACACATATACACTAACACAATTGAATTAATGTGGTTCAATATGAAACCTACATACATAAATAAATCTCTTCAAACTAGAGATTTAACAAATCCAGTAATCAAGATTCAATTTAAGATTACAAATAGAGAAAATCAAGAAAGTCATACATGGCTTTTCGAGCTAAATTTCTCACCATAGCTATCACCTTTGCTAAGGGAAACTTACAAACAAGACCGACTAGGTTTTAATTATAAAGCCTAACCCCGAAGCTCGCCAATTCTCTTTGATCTCAGTCAATTTCTCACTTTTTGTTCTCTTTTGTTTCTCACATCTTCAATAGAATGAATTGCTTCCTTTTATATGCAGCTTATTTTGTTATGGTGATATTTACAAATGTGAATCCCAACTAAATGCATATGTGACCAGTCATCAGGTCCTAGTTTTTTCTGACACCTACTAGTGCCCTTTTTAGGTTATCAGGGTTACTTAACTTAAATGGCACCACATTAATATTATCTCTACCATTTTGACCAGTTAATTACTAGACGCATTCTTCAACAATTTGAATCAATCAAAACAAAATACTATGTTAACTTAATTCAAATTTAATAACTCAGTTCGAATTTAGCACAATTACATAATAGTTCAATCTAGATTCGATGCATTTATATTTTTTTAGTTGCTTTATCTTTGTTTTTTCACACATCTTCAAGCTTTCAAATTTCTAGAAAAGTCAATTCAAAATTTTGAACTTATATCAACTTCTAAAAGCAATTTATCTCATCTACGGATAAGCTAAATGCTCATTCACTATTGCATATCTTGTGTATGGAGCATCAAGAGAACATTAAGAAAATTATGATACATTCATCATATAATTGATAGATTTTGACAATAACAATAAAAAGAGAAGAAAACCACTTCCATTCATAAAAAAAAAGCATGGACTTATCAAAGCATACTCCTTTTATTCCTTTTTTATTTTTTTCTCTTATTTACTATAAAGGGAGTGTCGTGAATATTTTTTCATAATATTTTTTTATGGTAAAATAAAATTTAATTGATGGTTCAAAGGTCTTTAATTTACAATTCAAAAATTATTATTTTACAAATAAAGATAAAAATAATAATAAAAATCATGGGTTTAACAATAGATGATCTTTTTTTAATTATATTCATTGTTATAAAATAACTACTATAACTATTCTTTTTTAATTTTTTTTCTAAGAGTTAAAAAATAATTATCTTTAATACTTAACTATAATGGGTGTTGCTCTTCCATGAAATGCTGGATTTTCACTTACTGCAATAATAACTTTGTTGTCACAAAGTATCTGAGTCGCACCTTTTTGTTCTTGGCCAAAATCAACAAGTAATAATCTAAGCCACACAGCTTGACATGTTGTTAAGGTTATAGCAACATATTCAACTTTAGAGGATGATTATGCTATGGTTTCTTGCTTCTTAGAACTCCAAGTAATAGCTTCAGACTTAAGATGAAAAATGCTACCAAATATACTCTTCGTATCCTCCATAGAACTTTTTGAATTGTTGTTTAGAAAACCCAACAAATGAAGAGTAGAATTTATAGCATACCAATGCCCATAATCAAGTTAAATTTCTTTTGTTGCTCTAAGATGGTGCTTTTTAAGATTTTACGTAAATCGAGAAACACCACTAACTGAGAATGCAATGTTAGGTCGTGTTTGAGCTAAATAGATCATTTTTTATACCAAACTTCTGAATACTTGGCATGTGCCATATCAATATCATCTTGAGCCTAAAACTTCTTATTTAAGGTGATTGGTGTAACTACTTCATTACAATGCATCATATTAAACCTTTTAAGCAAATCAATAGCATATTTCATTTAAGAAAGAAAATGCCATCCTCCTTTTGCAGCACTTCAAGACCAAGAAAGTAATGCAATACACCTAAATCTATCATGTTAAACTTATTCATCATACTAGCCTTAGAATCATCCATTAATGCACCAAATGAATCTATATAAATTATATCATTAACATAAAGACAAAGTATAAAGTAGTCAACACCTTGCTTGTTCAATTAAAATGTAAGCTCATTATTACTTCTCATAAACCCATTTGAGCAAAAATAAAAATCTATCTTGCTATACCATGCTTCTAGAGCTTGATTTAACCCATGGAGAGTCTTTTTCAACTTATAAACTTTGTCTTCTTTGCCACTAATAACAAATCCTATAGATCAAGTGACATAAACTTTCTTTACAAGTTCTCCATTTAAGAAGGCAAATTTGACATCAAACTAATACGTACTCAACTTCATATGAGTAGCTAAAGCCAAAAAATTCTTGCAGTTTTAAACGTTGTGAAAGAATGTATGTTCATATTCCACCTCTATGCCTACATATATCTTTTTACAACCAAACTTGCCTTATGTCATTTAACACTCCCATCAAGATGGTATTTAACGTTGAATACCCATTTTAGCCCAATTGCATTCTTTCCTTTAAGTAAATTCACTAACTCCTATGTCTCATTTTTTAATTGCAATTAACTCTTCCTTCTTTGCTTTAATCCACTCTTTTTTTTAGTTGCTTCTTTGAGATTAGTTGGCTTAGTGAAAAACAAGGCTTAAGTGTTTGCATATAAATCCTTTAATAATCTGAACTTTCTCAGTAAAGTTTCAATTGAGGATGCTTAAGAAGGAATATAGTTTTTACTATTTCATGAAGATACTGAAAAACATAGTAATGGACTTAATGGGCTTATGGGAGTTTAATTTACTGCATTAGTTGGTCATTTTTCACTTCTTATCACAATTTCAATTTTTGCAACTTCTTTATTTTCACCTAATTCCACTTAGCCTCTTGATTAAACACAACATTTTTGCTCATAATTACTTTGTCAGTAGTAGGGGTATATAACATATATGCTTTAGATTGAGAGCAATAACCAACAAAAATATATTTTATAGATTTTTCATCAAGCTTACTATGCTTATGAGAATCTACCAAAAATAGGTAATATAACCAAAAATCTTCAAGTGGTTTACCCATGGTCTTTTATCATTCCGAGCTATATGTGGTAGATTCATAATAGGCTTTGTTGGTAATAAATACAGCAAATAAACTATCATGAAAACTACTTTTTTCTAAAAGACATCAAGTAGTTCTTTGGCTTTCAATGGACTCATTCTCATCTTTATAACTATGTAATTTTTTTCTTTTGGTGACACTATTTTGCTCTAGAGTGTAAGGTGTTGTCAATTCTCTATGCATGCCATGTTCTTCACAAAATTTGTTAAATCATGAGATAGAAATTCACCCCTTCTATGAGTTTGCAAAGACTTTATGCTTCTTCAATTTTGCTTTTCGATAAAAGCTTTGAACTTTTTAAACTTTTTAAATGCTTTTGATTTGTTTTGCGAAAATTACAACCAACTCATACAGCTATAATCATATATAAATAGTAAGAAATATAGGCTTCCACCAAAAGATTTTATTTTCATAAGCACACAAACAAGAACAAGATCAAGACAATTACGGGCTTTTCATGATTTTCATGTGAGAAATGGTTTTTTACTCTGTTTCCCATAGATACACCTTTCATATAAATCTACAAATTTAATATTTAGTAGCCTAAACACGATCTCTTTTTGACTCCATAATTTCAGCACATTGGCATTTAGATACCTATGTCGTAGGTGCTAAATTTTGGATTCATTATTTTCCTTCACAATAAGAACATGACTCTTAACACTAGAGATTTTAAGCGAAAACAACTTATTTCTATTCATACAAATATCAACTATTATTTGACATAATGTTTGATCTCTAATCACACATGAACCTTCATTAAATAAGAAAGAAAATCCACTACCCATTAAGTATCCAACATGTAGCAAATTTTGTGATAAAGTAGAAGTAAAATAGACATCATAAAGAAGCTTGATTTTACCATGACCATTGTTTATTACCATAGTACCTTTGCCTTTAACTTGCATCTGCTTGTTGTCACAAATTATCACTTTCAACTTGAATGATTCACTGAACTCTTTGAATGATGACTTTAAGCGATCATGTGATTAGAACACTCGATGTCCAAACCCTTAATATCAAAAACAATATTTGCATCATCATGTTAAGCCATGAACAGCTTAAAATCTTCCTCTTTTTTTTTTTTTTTTTCCTTCTTAGTGCATAGCTTACTTGTTTTCCATTTTTCTAGCATTTAACCATTATATGTCCATACCATTTGCAATAGTAAAATTGGGCACCACTTATATGTTTTTGATCATTTTGCTCATCACCTCTTCCTCTGCCATAACCACCTCTTTCATGAGATCCTCTTTTACCATGTCTTTTACCAGCTGCCTCCTTAGCTTTATTTTTGTAGTCGGATGTTTCCTTTTTTACATGAAAGGCCTTTTTTTTTTTTCCATTCTTCTCATTTGATCTATTCAGTGTTTCTTCGTGAGATTGCAACAATCCCATTAGCTAATCAAATGAGTATGTGGCCCAGTCTTTGGATTCTTTAGTAGCTACAACTACATGATTAAACTTAGGAGTCAAACTCCTCAACACCTTTGCAGCAATAGTTTGATCTAAAATTTCCTCGCCGTAGGACCTCATTTGATTAATGATTTTAGTTATTTTTGAAAGAAGATTTTGTATTAATTCTCCACTTTTCGTTTGTATGGTTTCAAAATCACGAGGAAGATATTGAAGTTTCACCATTATTATCTTTGAAGAGCCTTGGAATGCCATTTGTATGACACTAAGCTTCTCTACTTGTGTTGGCTGCAAAAATTTTTGAGAAAATTGACTCATTAACTGCTGATTAAACAAAGAATAATGCTTTAGTATCTTTGAGAAAATTGACCTCTTCATCTCGATCAACACACCCATTCTTAACCAAATCCTATAGATCTTGAGACTTGAATAGAGTCTTCATCTTGATGGTCCAAAACTCATAACTTTCACTTTTGAAAACAAGAATTATTGGTTGAGAAACACTTATAACATTGCCATTAATCACCATGAGTTTTATGCCAAGTTTCAACTGCACTTGCTTTGATACCACAACTATTGGAAATTCTATAACAAGAACTTAAGAATTGTAGTAAGGTAAGATACAAAATTGTAGTAAAGGAAAAATAGAGGAACAAATGTAGAGAAGTTAATGTGTTTTTGTTGTATTATTCGAGAATTGAAGTGCCTAGCTATAGGCTTATACAAGATTAAAAAGACCTTAAAGCTCTCAACTAAGATTAGATTTTATGGCCATTACTTACCACTAATTGGAAATTTGAAGGAACAAAAAGTTGAAACTAACTTAGACTTTAATGACTAAATCACATACACTTTTTTTTTTTTTTTGAATCAAATTCAATAAGAAGCTTTAACTATAAAAGAACATCGGAGGGGAAAAACAAAAGAAGGGCACCAAAGCAATTTCTAGAAGTAACACGCCTTTGTTTCTTACCATGTTCGCTAAGAAGAAAGAATGTAAGGATTGGAACTCTCTTTTAAACCATAGATAAAAGAGTACAACCAATCACAATATTCATAAGTGTGCATTAAAGGTTTTAAATTTACTACCATAAAATCTGTAACCTTAACTAAGGATTACTTCAATTTATGAGAAAAACAACCAACAGAAAATTTGTGTAAATGAACAACTTGAGCCTAACAATTTAGAAAAACTTCATGCTAAACAAGACAAATCCAAGATGTAAGCCTACACTTTGCAACATCTCGAAGCATGTTAAGGGTTATTGAGGCTGAGGCTGGCAAAGGTTGGGGCATAGGGCTTGGGCAATGATAATGGCAATGAAGGAAAAGGCATCAGAGAGAAAGACATAAAGGAGAGAGAAAAGTTCAGGTGTGAGGGGCGATAGGGAGATAGGGAAGAAATAAGAAGGGGAAAAGTAAAAAGATAACAGAGAAAAGAAAGGTGCCTAATTTCAAAGGTGTTAGCGACGAATGTCCTAGTCCATTGCTAAGGCCCACATCAAAATATTAATTCCTTATAGATACCAAAGTTTGTCACTACCTCGAAATGACTAATGATGAAACCTACTTTATCACTAGTAGTTGTCATTGAGTCATGACTATTCTATCGTTAAGTCAAAATAATTAATTCTGTGGCGTTTGTATTGTTAATCCATTGCTATTTAGGGATGGATATAATTTGCAACTATTTAGTAATGAATGTAGTGCGTCCCTAAAATTAATTACTATTTTGACAGTTTCTTGTAGTAATTATTATATATCTATTAATAAATACTCCAAAGTAAACTTATTGCAACATATTGATAATATCAAAGACTTTATTAAACCTACTCTAAAAAGGAAAGATAATAAAATTCTCTAAAAAATAAAAAAATATATAAACAAAACTATCATAAAAGTATAAACAAATATTTCAACATAAGTTTCTTACCTCTAAAATCTAAAGTCCCAAACAAACATCAAAACATATTTAAAAATATGAAGATTATTGAACTTTGCTAAATCTACTATCAAATAAAAAACTTAAAAATTGCTATAAAAAGGAGAAAATAAATGTAAAAACAGAGTTATCATGTAATTATAAACAAATACTTCAATTTGGACTTCTTGCCTCCAAACTTTACAGATCCAAAATAGAGTAAACAATGCCTGAAGGACGAACTTCAGTAAACCAAGTATCAAATAAAAACAATAAAATTACTACATAAAAATAAAAAGATAAAGAGAAATATTATACAAATATAACCAAATACTTCAATATGAACTTCCAACTCCAAAATAGATGGCAAGCCAAGAAGATAGACTTTGCTAAACTTATTAACAAATAAAAAAAAACTGAATATAACTGTACAAACAGAATCTGTGTCTAAGTGTAAACAAATTAGTTTAACATGAACTTTTTGCCTCTAAGATTTACAAATCTAAAAAATACTTTAAAGTAGGCTTGATAATGCGAAGAAGATAAATTTTCAAATGAAAAATAGTAGAAATACTATAGAAAAAAAGAAAATAGATGTTCAATAGAATGATGATCCCAAAATTTATTTTTTAATTTATCTCATATCTTTAAAAAAAATTACAATAAATTAGTAACAATTTAATAATAATGAAAATTGATATGGACAAAATGAGCTGCTAAAGCCCAAATCCATTAAAGGCACCTTAAAAAAGCCTAATTAAAAATCCCAAAATCATACCCTAAATGGTTGTTCGATTGCTTAGCTCGATCCTTAAAGCAAGCCCAATTAAATCACTTTAACCTAGCATCCTTTAAAGCTTCACCTCACTGAAAAAGATGGAGATGCCCCTGTCTTGAACCTTCAGCTTGGGGTGATCCTTCTTGCAATTAGAAGTAACCAAGAAGCCTATAATTTTGATGGTCGGCCCTGCATGTTTAACCTCCAATTACTCGAGTGCCAACATCGATCAAGCATTCGTCTTTTCTCCTTCTTACGGGATACTTTTCTTTCAACCGTTTCAATTTCGGATTCTTCCTTGCATTGTGTTTCCAAATTCACATTTAACTTGAGTGATTTCGAGAGATACACCCACGTTCACCTACTGTGTTTCTTGCAGGAATAATCCTTCATGTATCATTGGAATTGGCCAAGCGAAGGCTTAGCCTTGTGTTATAGATTTTCACAACATAAAATGTTATTAAAAACTTAAAACTAAATAAAATTAGAAAAATTAGATAAACATAAAAATCAACGTATGCAATGAACTTTTTACTTCAATGGAAGGAAACATAAAGTAAAGAAAAGAAATAAATTCTAGAGAAAAAAAGTCCTATGTGAAAATTACAAATGAGAGAATGGACACGTGTTTTTCTTTATAAATCTCTCATATAAAGAAGATATAAAAGGTTTGACAATAATTTTGCAAGAAAAATCGAACAAAATGTTGAAATTTTAAAGATTTTAAGAAGATGGTGGCATGGGTAGAGAGGGGAATTGATTTTGGGATTTCGAGTTGGAAAAGGAAAAAAAAGGAGTGCTTGCAGGTTAAGAGAGGTGTCTTGGTTTGTCAAGTCTTCATAGTAACTACAACAAAATGTTGAAGACGCAAGTGATATTTTGATCACTTTAGTTGTTGGCCCTTTGAGAACCGATTAATATAGTCATTTGATTATAAAAATTTTATCCCGATCTTAATATTAACGATTTTTCTATTATTATTTTAAAAACAAAAAAAATTATAATTAAAAATTAAAATAAAAAGATTCTATAATTAATGATTAATGTAATTTTTATCATTAATTACAGAACAAATGATTATTTTTCCTTTTTTTTGTCATATAAATACTTGATTGATTTTAAACAAATGATTAATCTTTTCAAAACTGTCAACCAGTTGGCATCGATTATATCTTTGATGATATTAATTTATAATTCTAATGCTGTCACCTAATGTATGTTAGTATTTTTATTTTTATTTTATTGTAGTGTTATGTTTTGACTATATTACAGCGTGCTTGTGAAAACTCTTGAATTGTAGTTGATTTCTAAATATCAATTCTCAAGGACGTTATTGAGTTGTATGTTTCTAAAGCACATGATAGGTTGAAGAATCAAATGATTCTAAGCATTCTAAGTGGGAGTTCTGTGTAGAAGATTGTGTCTATCTAAAGTTCTGACAATATCATCAAACTAATAAACAATTTCCCAGTTTTATAAGCCTTTTGAAGAAACCAAATGGATTGGAAAGGTATCATAATGATTAAATTAAGTTACCTTCATCATCTCACATTCATTCTTTTTTCATGTTTCACAGTTATAAAAATAATTTGGACTATTAGACACTTTTAAAGAGTGTCTACTAATTAAGACAAAAAATTAAAATAAAAAATTGAAATGAATCACATATTTTTTAAATTATTTTTATTATAAAATAAGAATGAAAATGTATAAATCTCATATCAATTTGAAGTTGGAAAATGGAAGTTGCAATCTCAAACTCTTTTGTGGGATTGACATTTTAAAGTTTAAGATAAATTATTATTTAACTTGTAAAATATCGAGTAGTAAAATATATAGATGTAGAAGCTAATCTCTAAGAACTCAAAGTGGACTAATTAATTTGAAAGGAATCTACAATACAAAAGTGTGGTTAAGGGGTACCGCAAAGCAATTAGGATGCCATTCGATACTCAAATTAGTAAGGAGATATTGGTAGGTCTCGATATCAAAATTTTACCCTTACTCAAACATTGGATTGAAAACACCATTGTCACTCTGGAATTTGAAGAACAACAATGTCACTTTTAGGAAGATTGTGAAAAAAAGTACTAACGGAGTTTGATAAGGGAGAAATTGAGTTTCTAAAAGAAAATCAAGTAGGTAACCTCTTAAATGAATAAAATAGAATCTCAAAGGTCCAAGAAGACCCTCATTTGAAGTCTTTTTAAAATCCTTCACACTCTTTTTCTAAGCTTAAAAGAATTTCTACCTTAAAGAGGAGCGTCATGATATTGATATTGCATGATACAAGGCTAGTGGGAAAAGATTTAGAAGAGTTTACTTATTATATTATGAGTTCTTGTGGGACACTTTTCTCAAACAAGGAAGAGTTTGTAACAGTACTCCAGAATAAACTGAGGGAGAGTCTTCTTGAAAGATTAAAGTGAATATTGAGACTTTAAAGTCATATATTTATGTAAATTCATTTAGCATTACAATTGTAGAGTCAACAGACACTTATTTTGCATTTTAAACACTTTTTCCTAGAAGAGTCTAACATGTGATTAGGGAAGAGTCTGAAAATTTTTGAAGTTGAGTTAGGAAAAGTCTACCTAAGGGCATGAAATGAATATTGAGACATTAAAATCATTTATTTAAAAAAGGTAGGCTATCCAGACATTCATTTTGCATTTTCGACACTCTTCCGTGGAAGAGTCTACCATGTGAGAGGAGTCTAAAGTTTCAAAAGAGAGTCAGAGAAATTTATGGATGATGAAAGATGAATATTAAAGGTTTTAAAATTTTCCTTTTATAGAAGAATTTTCATGCCTTTATTTTTTTAAATGACAATATCCAAAGGAGAGAATATATGAGAGGGTGCAAGAAGTCAAAAAGAAGTCTATTTCATTTCACATTTTAAAATAGATTGAGATATAAAAAGAAAAATATTTAAAAATTTTCCTTTTCTAAGTTAGTAGAGTTTTTGTCCAACTCTTTTAAAGCTCATGATGTTAAGAGATATGAAGACCGAGTTTCCCACAAGTGTAGGCATGGCTACAGTAGTTTGAGAGGTTGAAGTTAATTTTGGTTCTATAGTAATGAAATCCAAGTGCAATTGGGAATATTCTTTTGACACTTTTGGCTTAGTGTCATTTCTTTTCTCCTAGAACACATATGTACACTTTTTTAGTATTTTTTTATTAATTTCTTCACTTTCCTTAGAGGTTGCTGCAACCTCTTCCTTAGTAATTGCTAATTGTTTTAGGTTCTCCATCTTCTTTTTGTCATGCTAAAACTTAAAATTCACCTTCATTTTTTCCATCTTTCTACTCAATACAGAGATCTCTTGATTTGCCTTCTTCTTTTGCTATTGGAGGGAGGAGTTCTATGCTATTAACTCGGCATCCTTTTCCCTAACTTTCTTAAGAGTTTTTGCAGCCTCTTCAAATAAAGTTTAGCCTAATTATGGATTTTATTTTTCTCTTGTATAACTTTTAAGAAAGGGATTTATGAGTCAGCACTAAAAAGGAAAATGTAAAGAGAGCTAGTCAAACATAAACAAAGCTTAGCTTGTAAAGCACACATCTTTTTTAGGTGTAATTTCTTCCTTTTTGGTAGAGTTGAAAAGGTTGAGGCTAGTAGCATCGCTCTTGAATGAAGTTCTTTAATTTTTGCGCCTAAGAAATGGTGGTGATTGTTGTAAATGCGAGGAGAAATATGCAATTGTCACTATGCGAAAAGACACACCCTACTAATTCCTTACCTTCTACAATAAGAGTGTTTCCATTTTACATTTCTTTTCAGCCACCTTAGCTACCCTATTAAAGCTTTTTTTTCCCCCTTCATAAGCATTATTAGAAAATGATTTGTAGTAATAATTAAAAAAATAAAACTTGATTATAGTCTACTAAAGGTATAAAACTATTAAAATAAAATGAGATAAACCTACTTAATGATGATGGAGATTTTAACTCATTTATAGGGAGGGTTGAGAAACATTTCTAGGTTAAGGTCTCTTAATAAGGGAAGGGAGGCTAGGAATAGTAAAGGGTGAATTTACTAACCCACACTCTAAGGGAAAGTTTGCCTTTTGAAGGGAGAGTGTAGAATGAGGGTTGAAGTGCTTTCGAAGAGTTAGCATTGGAATAAGCTATTGAGCTATGAGATTAGAGTGTACTTTAGCTATCCATAAATTACTAAAGAATGTGGACATAAGAAGAGTCTTCTTGCTACATCCCAGAGTCCATTTGGAAGTAGGAAAAAGCTCACGAAAGGTAACATCAATACCATATTCTTGATTTAAATATGTCCATTGGTTGATCTTATGAGGGATTCTATTCTAAAACACCTAAAAATAGGAGTTTCTTTAGCGTTTCACTACTTTAGGGAAGCTAGAAACAAAGAGTCATGGCCTCTTTGATAAGAAGTATCAAAACCTTATCAGGTGTCATGAATGACTCCATAGCTATTTTAGATCAAAAAATCTAGAAAACATTAAGGACAATAAATCTAAACGCCTTGTAAAAAAGGCAAGAAGAATTCTTCAAGAATTAGGGACCAACAGCGAAGGGGATATCTTGTAATTCTCATAAGTCTTTTTAAATAGTTTGTTTAGAGGAAGTCTCAAACGTCCTTTTAGAAATTCCTTAAACACATAGAGGGCACCTGACTTCTCATACTAGAGCCTCTTGTCAGGAATGGGTGCCCATCGAGGTGGGGATCCCTTAAGTTTTCTAATCCTAGCCAAATCCTTAGTAGTAATAACCGAGGAACTTACAAATTCCATACTAGCTAGAGTTAAGGAAAGAAATAGATAAAATAGAGTGAAAATTTACTTGGAGAGAGAAGAAATTTGTTAGAAAGGAGGAAGACTAGTCTTAAGTAAGTTTGTAGAAGTTAAAAGGAGTAGAGAATGTTTTCTTAAGTAAAAAGATAAGGAAGACTATAAGGAAGATGAAAAGAAAGATATTTAAAAATAAATTAGCTATTAAAGAAGAGCCATTACAAAGCAGTAGACCTTTTAAAGAGATGTTATTGACATGACAAGAAGAGCTAACAAGGCACGATGTAATTGAGGCACCTCTGGTGACATGGACTAGAGTATCGATATGGCACACTTTGACTAATGAAAGTGCTATTGACAAGGTAATATGTTTGTTAATAGTCTAAGGAGACTAATGATATGGCACATAGATCAAGCTGTCATGACGTTATTGAGGTAAAGCTGATGAGATGGTAGGATTTAGGCATCACTCATTTATCTTATTCATTAATTGACGTAGTAAAATGCCATTAGGCAGCACTTTGCAAATTAGTTTAAGAGGATAGTAAGCAAAAATGAGATAATGCCATAGGTAGCGCTAAGTTAGCAACATTTGGGTGAAGGCTGACCTATTTAGCTAGTAAGAGACTCTCACGTGGTAGACGGAGTTACTGAGACAGTAGTATACCTAAAATAATGCTTTTAAAAAATTTTATGGCATAGTTTTAGATTAAATGCTTTAATTGTTTAATGAAATTCAGGTCAAAAATCACATACAGAAGGGCAAAATACAAAAGAAGGCTGAGAATCGTAGACAAAAATTGAAATCAAGCCATCGGTTTGAGGGAATTGAGTGATACATTGAAAGTCAATTAAGCAGACCTATTCTTAAGTCATCCAGACAAGGATTGAGGAAATTAAATGTGCTTTCTCACTCAAATGAGGCTTAAGAATTTGAAAATGAAGTCAGGATAAATAAATACACTTTAAAAGAGGCTTAGTAGACCTCATGAGGTGAAGTGAACCATGTTGAGCTAGAGGTAGAGGCTACTAGGCATACCGTACTTACCCGCCATTTGATACTAACTTGCATAATTGGAACCCTATAAATAGATGTCAATTTTTCAGTTGAAGACATGAAGTAATCAAGTAATTTTCCATTATGCTCAGACATTCATAGAAAGGAAAAGAAAGTTCTCTAAAAATTTGTCTCTATAGCTTTCCTAGATTTTATTAGAGTTTTTTATTTTTCTTCAAAAGAATTTCTATTGAAACTTTATAGCCAATTATATTAAAGAAGGGAGGAATACTACAAAAAGTATAGGGGACTTTAATAACTATTCAACCTTACTTTCTGTATTCATTTACTGAAACATATTTAATTTCTTAAATAAAATTATTAAAACTGAGTTAATTATCACTTGATTTTTCATTAAATTATGTATTTTGATCTATTTAAAATTTTGGTATATAGCTTAATCATGTTATAAGGAAGAAAATATTTTCATAATCATATAAGATTTTCATTGTATGAGTATTATTTTTTTTAAAAAATACACTTATAATTTTTAATCTTTATTTTGGAGAAGAAAAGAGGTAAGTAAGTGCAAACTGCTTCTTTTTTCTTTAAAAAAAATGTTTTGGTACATCAGGATGGTGTAAATATGAAGCTTCGAGTGCTTTAATCAAAATACCCCTAAAATTATTTTTCAAGAAAAGAAATCTAAACTGTACTAATTATAGGCATTTTGGGGGTGCTAATCCTTCCACAAGCGTAATCGACTCCTAAACCTAGAATCCCAACTTTTTTTCAAAACAAGCTAGCCTTACTCTAAGATGGTGGCTAATCATTCCTATAAATATTAGTGGCGACTCTTAACTTTTTTTAATCATGCAAGTTTTCCCGGTTGAAACCTTGGTTATGCCAGTAGGGTTTTTTGTAGAAACCAAAAGCTTAGCTATACATTACTTGTGGTCTCGTATGTGTAGCTAGATGATAGGGCATCTTTGTCATCTCATCAGATGTCCTAATGAAAGCAAGTAAGTGGGATACCGATTTATCCTCTTTATGCCTTTTTGATCCTCTAGACTTTGTCGAATTTATCAATCCCTAAACCATGATATTCTCATGTTGACTATGCGACTGTATTCCTGATACTTTAGCATGTCTTCCACCGATTTAGGATTGGTTCTATAACTTACTGTCTGATGTGGCTTTTTGGTAAGATGCTTGTTTGAAGGATGGACCTGATCACGTCTTTTTGTTATAGGCTTAAGCCTATATGAGGATTAGCCTCACCAGAAGTCCCCCATTCCTTTAAAGAAAAGAGTCACTTGGTGTATTTTGACATGAATCAATAAGTTACTCATTAATGGTATCTTTGGATGGAATTGGGCTACCATTTTATGGACTTACCAAATACGTAAGCACCTTTTAATGAACTTTGGTAGGTTTGCTTGTTTGGCTTTTCGAAAGATTACCCATCTGTGGTTTTTAATTGATTTGCACGCGTGCTTGTGAACTTCAACAGGTTCACTTAAGACCTAATATTGTGGACCTAACTTGCAAGTTTCAATGCATTTTCTCATTTATGGACTAATTCTTGTAGACTTTAGTAGGTTCATAGGTTTATTTTCTTATAGACTTTGAGGAGTTTGCCTATTTATGGACCTAACTTGTAAGTCCCAATGGTTTTTCCTGTTTGTAGACTTTAACAACTTTACAGGTTTCTTATGGACATATTGACTTCGCTTGATGATGATCTTTCATTTTATCCTTGGTTAATGTGCTTTTGCATGTTTTTGGCATCATTATGACTGATTGTCGTTATCTTAGGCAATTTTTGGACTCTTGTCACCTCATATTTTATGAGACTTAATTATTGGTAGTTTTCATAATCATCTCAAATTTTGGGCCAAGTCTTTTTAAGTCCCTTGGCTAGGAGTGTGCCACATGCCAAGTCGCTTTGATAATCTCGTACTTTGAAATTTGTGGTTGGTGTATGATCTTTTCAAATTTTCCCCTTATAGTGTGCCATATGTCTCATCAGGAGAGGATAATGAGGCCTATTTCCTTTCTTCCTATCTTAATGTCATTTCTCCATCTTGCTTCTCACTTTTAGATAAGATCCTCTTCGTTCTCTTTAAATTCTCTTCTATTTTCATTGCGATGTTTGAATCTTTCATAGTCGCTTTTCTTTTTTCTTTTGTTACCCAAGCTTATCTTAAATCCCTTCATTACCTTTATAAATGGAATGATTTCCTCTCGGTTTACTGTTAATGTAAGACAAAGCGTACGACTTTCATTGGCATCATCTTTGCACTTACGAGGAGTCATTAGTCACTAGCATAGGTCCTCTTTATCTTTTTTTTTGTTTGGGAACTATATTCCTACCTCTTCATTTACTTTTTTCTACTTACTCTTAAGAGTTGGTATTCTTTCCTTGGGTACCTAAGGGTCATAGTCATTATTGCTTTCAATTATTTTTTAATAGACATCTTCACTAAATTTTATTGGCTTAAATCTTTTCTTCTTGGATCGTTTTACTTTCACTTGTCAAGCTAGGAGACTTATAGGGCCCCCTCCTCATGACCTATATCACTGGATAGGAAATTCTTCTTTATCTTTTGGGATGGTCTCCCTTAATGTGCATCTAAGTAGGGGATCAACCCATTTTTTTGATAAAATTCCTTGTCACTGACCCCGTAGTTAGCAGATTTATGAATGCCTTCATGATCACCTACTAGTCAATTTGAGGTATGTGATTGAGGGGATGATCCAAGCTTAGGTCCATAGGTTCTCCCCTAAGCTTACCTAACAAATTCCTTTAGCTCCCTTAGCCTTTTCCCTTTCTTCCTCTACGTACACCATTAGTTAGTGTCTTTCTTCATCTTTTTTTTTTCTTTTTTCTCCCTTTTTTTACTTACTTTACTTACTTTGCCTTTTGGGTTCCCCGATTACGTCTTCAAAATTTAACAAGTCACCCAAGTTATCTTCCTTGAGTCATTTGTCATTTGTCATCAAAGATGTCTCTTTGGTTGATTGACTTGAGTAGCCTTTGACAACAAGCCAAGTGGAAGGCCTTAAATGACATGGCTGAGTTTTTACATTATGGGAGCAAGTAATAGAGTGGTTTAGTGCACCTTTTACTCTCGTCAGCTTTGCCCCTACTATCGTCACAATCGTGTAAGTGCCTTTAACTTCACAAGGACTTCTCTATTAATTTTGTCCATTCAACCTACTTTAATGACTCCTCAAGTGGCAATGGTGACAAGTACCTCACCCTACCATGCTTTTGCATCACTGCCAACACTTGAGTTCATTCTGAGTAGGGGTGTGCAAGCCACGAATTTCACTTAAAGTGATATCGTTTGCTTTGACTTGGTGAATCATCTCTCTCTTCATGCCAACATTATGTGGATCATGGAGGAATCCTTGGATAAGGCCTCCTTACATGGCCATTATTAACATCAAACAAGCATATCTTTCATTTCTTGGCTCTTTCTCTCTTTTTAATGTCATTCTCCTTGCTCTATTTTTCTTACTCCCTTCAAGTGGCTTCAAATGGGACTAATTAGATCAGATTCCTTCTTTACAAGCCCAAGTTTGGTGGGAAGGTTCTTTAATTAATTATTGAGGAGTTACATGTAGCCAATGCTCGAATGGTAGAGTTGCAAGGTAGCTTGACTACCCTCTAGGCAGATTTCGACAGGTGCCTTTCTAATGCTCATCTTAAAGTTGTCAAAAAGTATAAGAATTCTTGAGAATATCATATTGAAAAGGAGAAATTTTATGTAATGCCTTCATACCATTTTCATAGGAGATGAAGTAGAAGTTACTTATTGCAAACTTGATCTCAACATCTTAATGATAAGCTAGTGTGACGATGTAGTGTTCTTCCCTCACTGGTCCTATCAGAGGAATAGATGCACTGGTCAATAAGGTGGGGCCAGTTAATGCTCCTTCTACAGCTAATGTACCTTTTTCTTTGATGGATGCCCCCATAGACATAGATTAGGCTTTTCCATCTCGTATTTTTGATTGATCACTCTTGTAATTTTTCATTGAATATTGATGAGGTTGTTTTCTATTTCATCTCCTTGTTTTTTTAAAAAAATTTTTTTCTTAAAATCTCTAGCTTTTGATTTTTGTGGGAGAAGATTTACCTTTAGAAAAATTTCATAAGAGGCCTTTTACCATTAATGGATTAATCTTTTGGTGTGCTTTTTTCACGAATAGTCCTTCTTTTGCAGCATTATACTTTATGGACCTACCTTTTTGGTAGATTTGTCCTTCTCGCAGGTTCGTGCTTCTTTTGCAAAGCTATCTTCTTGTGAACTTGTCCTTTGGTAGACTTGCTTTTTTTAGGAACTCGTCGTTCTTTTTTAGAGCTATCCTTTGGAAAACCTATCCTTTAGTAGACTAGTTTCATTTAGCCAAATTTTCTCTTAGTTTGGTGGTTTTGCTTCTTTTAGCCCATGCCTTGTAAGGCCTTGTTGTTTCTTTAGCCTAGGTACTTTATGGCTTAGGGCCTAAGTACGATGTTGCTTAGTTTTTGCTCGGCCTAGATACCTTACGGCTTACTGCTTAAGTATCATGCAGTCCACATCCATTTAACTAGCTTTTGATAGAAATTATACTCAAAGAATTCAAGTCACCATGAAAAATAGTGGGAGCAAAATATCTTAACTTCATTCATTCTCCTTTGATTTAATAAGCGTTTACTAATAGTATATTTTTAGACCTTTAGAAGCTCCATGTTCTGGGGATCTCTTTTTCTTCCATAGTTGCTAGCTTGTAAATTCCTTCTCCTAAGACTTTGACCACTTTATATGGACTTTCCCAATTGGAGGCGAGCTTTTATGAGGCCTCTAGCGATTTCATCACACTTTCTTTTCTCATTACTAGGTCTTTTTATGAGAATCTTCTTTCCTTTCCCTTTTATTGCAATAGTTGCCACCCTTTGGCAGTATACTATGGCTTTTATTCAGGTTTGTTCTCTATATTCTTTTAGTAAATCTAAATTTACTCATAGATCTCCATCATTTAGCTCTCTATTGAAAGTGCTCACCTAGTGTGAGATCATTCTTATTTCAACAAGTACCATTGCTTTTGTGTGAAAGGTGAGACGAAATGGAGTTTCTTTTTTTACCATTCTACTAGTTGTCCGGTATACCTATAGGATGCTATATAATTCTTTAACCTAAGTGCCCTTAATGTTGTCTAGACTCGTTTTAAGTGTTTGAAGGATAGTCCAGTTAATGATTTTGACGTAATCATTGGCTAATGGGTGTCTAATAGAGGTGATTTAGAGGCTGATATGCCATTCCCCAATACTAGTTTTAAACGTCGTACGTTGGAAGTGAGTACCAGTATTAATAACAATGGCTTTAAGTACCACAAATCTATAGATGATTAACTTCCAAGTGAAATCTCACATTTTATGAACAATGATGGTCAAGATCGCTTCTGCTTTTACCCGTTTTGTAAAATAATCGATTGTCACTACTACAAATTTTCTTTGTCTTGTAGTCATGGGGAAAGGTCCTAACAGGTCCATCCCTCATTGTCGATACTAAATTTTACCCTCATTAAAAATATAAGATCTGTGAGACAAAGGAATACCATGGGTAAAAAGAAGAATAAAAAAGGATAAAAACATGACATGAGCAGTTGAATGTGATTAATGAGAAAAGATTGTTACCATGGCTATCATATCAAAGTAGGATGGAAAGAACACACAATAGAAAGGTGCACTCAGACAATTCAAAGAAAGGGATCTAATGTTAAAATGCATCCTTGAAAATACTATAGACCTAAGGGGCAAATAGGTTTCAAATTAAGATGGACCTTATGTGGTGAAGAAAGCCTTCTTCGGAAAAGCTTTAATCTTACATGAAATGGATGGTATGGACTACCTAGTCTTATAAATTCAGATATTGTCAAAAGAAATTATGCATGAAGGGCAAATCTGATGAGGACAAAGGGTGCCTTCGTATTTAAATCAAAGTAGCCATTATTAAGAAAAGCAAGACGGAGATGATGCTTGATAGTACGAAAGTGAATCCTTATTTTCCTTTCTTTCTTCCCTTGTATATCTGAGTTCTTATTGAAAATAAAATGATGTTCATAGTTACACCTCTTTCTTGATTATTGCATAATAATTTAAACGATATTTTTGAAAAATTCATGATTAATTTATTGTTTAAAACAAATTTGATAACAAGTTGAAAATGACTTTATTAAATAAGAAAAAATACATAAAATTAAAAAAAAACAATTTTTAAGAAACGCAGTAAGAAAAAAGAAAAATTAGGGAGAGTATAAGAGGAGTACCACTATTAAGAGAATCTTAAATCAATGATTTGATTTGTCATTGAAAACCCCAAGAGACATATTTTTAAGGATGGATACCAAAAGTCGAATGGATCTATTATTCCTAAAAAAATAAAAGAGAGAAAAATAAAAAAAAGAAAATTTAACTTAAATTCAAGGGAATCAATGACTTGTATATAAAGATGACCAAGCAAATGAGAAAAATAATAAAAAAAAAATGTGCTTGGTATAATGCAAAGAACATCAAAATGAAAATTTCAATGAAATTTTTGCAATGCCAAACATCAAGAAAGATTTCGATCGGTGACAAAAAATTTTGCGACGTTAAACATCAAGGAAAATTTCAACGGAAGGCAAAATTTTTCAACGTTAAATGTCGAGAAAACTTTCGATAAGAGACAAATTTTTACTTCATAACAAAGAAAATTCTAATAAAGTACCATATCGTCAAACATCAAGGAAAATTTTAATGTCGAGGAACAATTTTGATGATAAAAGGTTAAATTTGGAGTTACTTATCATCAAACAACAACGAAGGATTCTGTAACAAGATGAAAACAACATTTTAACCCAAGATCTATTGTGAAATATCGAGGAAGAATTCAGATAAAAAATAACAAAACAAATAGAAAGTTAAGCAAGAATTTCAAAATTAGATAGGTTATTTGTCTTCAATGAACAAGAAAGAATGTTGTCACAAAATGATGAAATGGTAACAGTTAAACATAATAGAACCTTCCGTCAAATATCGAGGAAGAATTCGATATAAAGTGAATGACTCATTTTTTTTTTTTTTCGAATTCAATCTCTTACGTAATTTATCAAAAGAAAGTTAAAAAAACATAAAAATAAAAAAAGAAAGAGAGAAAGAAAGAGAGAAATTTAAGAGAAAAAGAGAGAAAAGTGTGGGCCAAATTCGTTATCTTTTAGTCTTGTGTTTTATTTTTGACTTTTGAAAATGAACAAAGAGATATTGACACAAAATTTTGCTCTCACTGAAAATACAGGATTTATGAGACAAAAGAATGCCATGTCAATATGTAGCTTGAAGAATGGCACATCATTTTCAAGTAAACCTCAAAAGATACAAATTATAAAAGGGTTTCAGCCCAAATATTTGGACTTTTGGGGTTTAATGAGCATATAAAAAGAGATAACACTCAAAAGAATGTATTTTTAAAGTTTTCCTAGAATTTATGATAGGAGACTTTTTCCTCAACATTAGGTATACCCTAAAAAGGTTACTTGTTGAATGTCTTTGATAAAGAAATTTTCATCTCCAAGAAATACTCAATATGAGAATGGGTAGAGTGAAGCTCATTAAGCTAAAGTGATCAAAGCAGACCCCTTGTTTGAGGTCTTCCCATATTGTTAATAGGAAGGCTTTGGGTGGACCCCTAAAATAGTATTTACAAAGGCTTTTTGGTTTGAAACTTGTCACTTCTAAGATGAGTTAAGTATATCAAAGGCATGGATTAAGGAGCATTGACATGATAAAAAGGAGACTTGAGGTTTGCCATTGGGATACTCTTCCAAAAGTTATGCTGACATTGGAAAGATCTAGCATCATTCAACAATAAGGTGTCTAGACCTACAAGTTATAGTATACGAGGCCAGTAATAGAAATAAGTAATGAAGTGATGATGAAATGACAAGGTGAGAGTTTTAAACAGTTCAAAGAAGCTTTTCTCAAGGTAAGGGTGCTGATAAAAGCAGACCCCTTTAAAAAAATTAAAACTTAAAGAATTTGAGTTTACTTTAAAGGGGAGAATCATTTTACAACCTTGGAGAAGTCCTAAGAAAAGGGATGCTACATCAATGACAAACGCGCAAAAGATTTGAAAGGTCTTTTTAAGGTGGTTCATGGAAGGGTCTTCCTGAGGGTGTAGAACAAGCATGAAAAATAAAGTCTTCTAAGTAAGGGCATGGTAAGCCATTGAAAAGTGAAATATAAGGCATATTAAGCTAGTCTCCTTAGACTTAGTCATATAAAGGAGTGCCTTCCTAAATATAACTTTTGTTTTTTAAAAAAAGAGAGACTGTGCCTTGCCTAAGTGTTATCGTGAGAGGTGAAGGTATATGTTTTAATGAGTGTGTGAGAATAGATTCAGTGTAATTCAAAGTTAATAAGGGACATAATGAACAAAAGAAACACTTTTGTTCATAATAAAAACTGATACAAAAAGGTCTCTAAGGTAAAACCAAAAGAATACAAAAGAAACAAAAAAAAAAAAAAAGACATTTAGGTTGACTTCTCCCTAGCTTCAGAAGTCTCCTTATTCAACTCATTTAGAATTTAGGTCATAGAGTTTGTGGAGATCATTTCAAGGCTTCTAATAGGTTTTGACTCCACTTGTGTCATCAAAAGGTAGAGGCAGCCTATGGTTTTGTTATGAAGAAACTAAGGTTGAGATGTGGATATACTTTTAGCATACTCTCTCTCCTTAAAGGCTGCAACGACCTCTTCTTTAGTAGCAGCCAATTGATCTAGATTGTCTTTCTTTAGTTTCTCAAGTTAAAGCTTATACATGAGTTTCAACTTCTATATTTCTGCCTTGAGCATAGAGACCTCTTACTTTGCTTGGGTTTTCTATTGCTTAAGGATAGCATTTTTAGCCACTAGTTCTACTCCCCTTTTCCTAGCTTCCTTTAAGACCTTCTTAGCCTTTTTTAACATAGACTCTGCTTGGCCCAAATAAAGAAGGCCTTTTTTTGAAAAATTCTAGAAGAATTCGAGGGAAGGTAAGGTGAATTAAACGCAAAAAGCAGTGTGAATTAAGGTGAAATGAGCTTTAACTTAGAAAAAGAATAGCTTTTAAGGATTTAACCATTGGAAAGCCATTAGGTACAAGTTAGACTCTTCAAAATCGATGCTGCTGACATGGAACACACATGGAAACTGAAGGTGATGTGGCACTTTGCCATTTGAAACGCTACTACCGATAAAGCAATGAAAGAAGATAAGTGGCACTCTTGTCAATTGGGATAAAGCTTTAGTAGAAGGTAGCTTTTGACAGGGCAACTCAAGTGATGTGGTAGTATCTTATTGGGCATCACATTGACGTGGTAAAAATAAACTGAAGGAAAAGATTATCTACTCACGGTGCTTATAAATTGACATGGTTGGCTACGAACAAAACAAGGGAAGAGTATGGATGTGCACATGGTGACCTGGCAAGATTTCTTACAACGTGGCACATTCTAAGTGGTCGAAAGACTTACAGAAACAACAAAAGCACCAACGTAGCAAGCAAAGCTATTAATATGGTAGGTACTTCATAGGCAACACACTTAGTAGCGTCCCCATAACTCGATGTTGCGTGATTCTCCACTAAATTGACAGTAATTTGAGTTAAGAATTACATAAAAAAGGGTGTAATAATGAGAAAGGCTATTAAGCATTATTGAAATTTAAAAATTGAATAAAAAATCTGAAAGAATTAGGCAACGTAGTTATATAAGCTTTTGACCCGATAGAGCTATTTTTGGGTAATTCGAGGTGTTATAGGAGCAATTGAAGGTACCATGACACTCACTAGGGGCCAAAAACTCTTGAAATGGTGCCAAATTTCGAATTTCAACTTAGAAAAAAGTGAACCTAAAAAAGGCAAAGCTTGCGAAAACAGAGCATATTGGATGCACTGTACCCGCCCATCAATTAATGCTAAAGTGCACCATAGAAGTTCTATAAATAGGGATTGGATCTTCAGTTTGCAACACGAGTACCACATATAAACTTGAAGCGAGAGTCACACAACAAAAAAATCCTCTTAAATTCTCTCAAAGTTTATTCAACATTAGCTTTCATTTTTTTTTCAAACTTCCTTCCTTTGAAAGACTTTTTTTATGAAATTCTTGCTATTTAGTTCAAATTTTTTTTGAAGAAAAAGGAAAGAAAACATCACACAAAGAGTAGGGACTTTGAAAGGTATTGAATTCTTGTAACTCACTTTGTATCACATTCATATTCTTTGAATAACATTGCCTTGGATTAAGTTAAGAGTTCATCATAATTCTTGATAAATTATTAGATTTTGATATAGATTAATTATTTAAATGTAGTAAACTATGTTATAAAACTCATATGGAAAATATCTTTATGAGTGTTTTTTATAAAAAAAATAAATGAAATTTATTTCTCTTTATAATAATATTATTGTATGTTTTTAACTCTTATTTTGGAAAAGGAAAGAAATGAGTAAGTGCAAATCTCTTTCCTTTTCCTAAAAATGTGTTGGTGCATAAGGTTGGAATAAGTATGAAATCCTATATACTTTAACCAAATGACTTTTAAAAAATATTTTCAAAAAAATAACTCAATCGGTACTAAGTATGGGTGTTTTTGGGATGCTAATCCTTCCTCAAGTGTAATTGACCTTCAAGCTCAGATTTCAACTATAAAAAACAAGTTAGCCTTAATTCATGATGTGTCCAATCACATGTAAAATGATTAGTGGCAACTCTTGTCTTTTCTCATAATATTGAGTTCTTTTGGTTGAAACCCCGATTGCGGTAGTTCACGACTCTATTGGGGACTAAATCCAAAATCTCTAGTTCTAGAAACGTAGAGAGTCAAGTCAATGTTTGAATTAGTTTTTGCTTTATATAGGTATTTTTGGTATTTGTCATGCTTTATAACTATTCATAACTTTGCACACATGACAAAAGCATAACTAAGCTCTCTCGAGCTTTACCTTTTAGGAGAAATATGTGTACCCATGCTTCCATGAAGGAACTTTTCTTCTACAAAGTTGGTGAAGTATTTCATTGAGATTGAACTAGGTATATGTTATTAATTCTTAGACCGCTATGCGCCACCATGGTAACAACAATATCCTAGGGACCTTCATTAGTTCGATAAAGAGTAACTTGGGGACATGTAGAAGCTGATCTTTTCTTAAATCACTATGCATCTATCTAATCCAAGGTAAGGCCATGGCCAGGGTTAGAAATTATAAAATTGACTAGGGCATGCATTAAGTATACTTGATGTATTATTGCATTGTGTATCATATAAGTTAAAAATTCATCTTCTTTTCACACATTACTTTTTGTTAACTTCCCAGAAACATGAAAATTTGACCAATCCTAGTTAAGTTTGAAGAGGTAATATGCTGGTTTGAAAAAGTACAATCTAGTAAGGGAGATGGTTTAAGATTAGACTTTAGGGCACAGTTACCCTAGAGGTTTAGCTAGTCATATAGAGAAATGGTTAAAGGAATTGATATCTTTATAGGAAATGCTTACCAAGGAAGATAAAGAAAAAATCGATCATGAATATGGTTATATATGACATTTTCTTAACATTCCAGTGGAGTAGTTAATGATTAGAGTAGCTATACACCTTTTGGATCTATCATTCTAATGTTTCAGCTTTAAAGATTATTAGCTATCACCAACTTTAGAAGAATATAACTCCTTATTTAGGAATAGAGTCTTCAAAGCTATATAACTTGTACAAAAAATAATGATTTAGAAACAACTAAGGAGTCTTCTAAGAATCAGTAAAATTGAGATTGAATAAGCTATTCATCATAGAGGGTTGTTATCTATGTAGCCTAGGAATTTCTTTTTCGTTCATCCGAGACCATATAATTGAGGTGTTAGGAAGAAAAGGATTAGCCCTATTAATATATGAATTATTGATATTCCCTAAAGTGTAAAGGCAATCAGAGATTGTGGTAGTAGACTTCCTGATAAGCTACCTTCATGGAGTTAACTCTGTCTTAGTAATACTAGTAAAAACTTTAAGATCTTTGGGATATTGTAGACAGACTAGAGGAGGATATTTGCTAGGTAGAGTTTCATTGCTCTGCATTTGGCTTAAAAGCTTCATTAAAAAAATAAAGGATTGTTCAAGGCTTGGTAACATCGATAAAGACTTTCGGTGAAAAGATAGAAATGAGGCCAAAACCATGTACGAGTGGGAGAACAGTCTATTAAACCTGGTAGAGGAATGACTATAGTAGTAACACCTTGAATCAATGATATGGCCATCCTCTTTAGAGTTAAAGACTTTCATTGCATACTCCTACTTGGATTATAGAGAAGTATCAACTACACGCTGATTGTAGTAATAAGACAAAAAGGAGTAAAATAATGTACACTGACCTTACACTAGTTAGCGAGAGTAATGTTTGAATTCACTGATCTTCAAGTGACTGATACTATGGAGAAAATCATATAAGCTTAGGAAAAACTCCATCCGACACTAAAAAGTAAATGGGTTGATAGCATCACAGTTGCATATGCCACTTAGAAGAGGAATAAAATTCAAGATATGGTGTTACCTGCATGGCTATCATTGATCAAAACATTTGTTGTAAAATCAACGCAAATAGAGATTGAATGTTTATAGAAAGAAAGAGAGTCTTGGGCAGCTAAAAAGTCTAAGCAATGATAAGAAATATCGACCTTGAGATATGAAGTCCAGATTTTAAAAGAAATAGTTAAGAAAGCTAAAAAGAAAAGAAATGAGTAGAATCTGATGTGAGAGAACTAAAAAAAATTCTACACATAGATATCAAAATTGAGGAATGATGGGAAATAAAGGGATTGACTTAAGAAATAGAATGGCTGAGGGAAGAAAAGGACTTCTTCATGAATAAAAATGTATAAATACACAAAGAGCTCAAGAGGAAAGCTAAAGTCTTATAAGAAATAGAAACAAAAAATAAGAAGCTTCAAAAGATCATCTTTGAAAACTAGGTCTACCACCAAGAGCATAAAGAAATGAAACTATATCAATAACAAAGGGAAAAAGAATACATGCACAAGTTGAACCACTTAATAATAATGATGGATTAGAATCTTTTGAAAGTAGAATTGGAAAAAGTTAAGATGAATGTCGAAGTTTGGATAAATCGAGTCGAAGATATTTGTTTCAGATGGTGCTAGGATAAAGATAAGCATAGAGAGATAGCAAAAAATTCTAACAACCTGCATGCACAAGTGGACTAGTAACTTAGATAGTTATTGACATGAACCAAGAAATTTGGAGGCACCAAAATTCTCTCAAGCAATAATGTCATAAAGATATAAAAACTTTCTTAGACATGATTCCATGCATATATTAAAGAGTCCAAGATTTCTTTAATTGTAGACTAAATGTGAAATATTGATTTTTTTGGGAAAGTTAATAAAATCTCTTACTTTGAGAAGATGAGTTTTCACTTAAACATTTCTCGAGCATGGTAACTAAAGTAAACTAAAATATATATTTCAAAAGAAGAAACGCTTAGTCATCAAATAACATAACACTTGATCCAAAGCCTAATCATAAGAAAGTATGGAAGATTATAATGTAAGAGTCAAGAGAACTGAGGCTGCTTGGGAAAAAATAGCTTAGACTTAAGCTTATATGCAGAATAGAATGTTGTAAAATTATATGGACCTTTAGAACTCTATGGCTAAGCAATTCCAATACATGATGAAGTCCATGGAGGGGCTTATAAATGGAAAATCTATTAATGGGGATATACAAGAAAGGAGGAAAGAACTTTCATCTTCCAACTGACTACAACAGGCGCATCAACAAATGTCTCAATAACTGATGGGGTAGAAATTAGCTATGGATATTAGATTAGCAATGAACCCAATAAGAAGACCACTAACCCATCAATATATTGAATGCAAAGTATCCTGTAGAAGATAAGAAAAATATAGGAGTTTATGATTTTAACCAAAAGCTACTCTTATAGGTCAAATTCTTAACCGAAAAAAATGTAAGAGTTCCAAGGGACGAAGGAACACATTGGGACATATAAAATAATCTAAGCCTAGTCCCTAGGCTAGTCATGCCTCCTAAATTTAAGGTGCCAAAACTTAGCCGATATGATATCACTAAATGTTTGCGGACACATCTTAGAGTCTATCTGCACAAGATGTATGGTTATGAAAGTAACCAAAAACTGTTATTACACTACTTCCAAGATAGCTTGAAGGAAGAGATACTAGATTGGTAAATAAGCTTGGAAGCATCCAAATACAAAATTAGAGGGATATAGCTCTAGCTTTCCTAAATCATTACCAATATGTGGAAGAGTTAGCTCATAATTGGATAACCATGTCGAACATAAGTAAAGCGAGGAATAAAACATTTGAAGAATACTTTCGATGATGGAGGGAAGTCTCGATAAAGCTATAGCCTCGCTTAACTAAGAGAGAGTTATTTGAAACATTCATAGAAACACTCAAGACTCTATTCCACAAAGGGCTAATAATAATGGTGGGGTAAAGATTCATGAACATTTTGCAAACTGAAGAATTCATTGAAAATGCAATACGAATTAGAAGATTAGAAGATCTTACCCATTTGAAGAAGTTATTTGCCCCAAAGAAGAAAGAAAAGGAAGTAAACTTCATATCCAAGCCAGCTTCTAGCTTGGTATATAGGGTTCCCTAAGAAAATTGTAGCTAATTTTAACAACGAATCGATAGATGCCACAAAGACAAAGAGTACCTATTCAACCTATATCTTGCTTATATTTTAAATTGTACTTAAACTATTAAAGCAGAAGCTGATTGCCCCACTATTTGTAAACCCATTTCAGCCTTCATACCCTAAGTGGTATAATGCCAATGTCATGCATAAGTACCATAATGGGGTAGTGGGACATGACATAAAGAATACATTGCACTTAAATATAAAGTCCAGTCATTAGTGGACAATAAAGTCTTAGGGTCCGAAAGCACAGGTAGCCTTAATGTTACTCATAACGCATTGCCAGTGTTAGTCCTAGGTAAGTAACCCAAGAGAGGTATGAATTGGGTTTTTAAAATTTGTTACTTTCTTAGAAAGGTTATCAAGTTAATTTATTTCTCTAATAAACAAAAGCCTACAATTATAATAAAAAATGCTTTCTATTCAAGCAAAACAAAATAATATCAAATTTAATAACAATGCCTAAAAATAAAGAGAGTAAAGCAAGAGAGAATGAAAACAACGTTTTCATGTGGCTCGACCAACTGTGCCTGCATCTACATTTCTAAGTAATCATCTGAGGATTCCACTAGCTTTCTTTTGTACTAAAGAACTTTATTTTCCTAACCAAGATTTGTACAACAAGGTGAATCCCTTCACTTTACAAACCTAGTCTCGCTAAAGATTGAAAACACTTGGTTATATCCCAACCAAAATTTGTAACAAGATGACTCCCGCACCTTATACCAAGTTCTCACCAAAGAGTATAAATAATTATAAAAAGACTGAAACTCTTTCTCAAGAGTAGGTGTGTACAATGAAGAACAATAATGCCCAAGGATTACTCAAAGAAAGATGATGGATGTACCAAAAGGGATTAGTGAGCAAGAGATGAATGTTGGTAGTGAGCTTAGAGCTCAAGACTTATGAATTTTGTGTTCTAAAGGCTATTTATACTTAGACCCATAAATATGGTTGTTACTTACTCATTTAGTCCATTTGATCTCTCCAAGCTGTAGCACGAGTGGTAGTGCTTCTCAACTAGCCATTACAAACTATGATTAAACTTTTAACATAGATAAATGGCAATGCCACTTGAGATAGAAAGTTTAGAGGCAATGCCTCTCATTTAGCCAACAGTGCCACTCAAGTGGTAGTGCTGCTTGGTGGCTTATGGTTTTGTTGCCCATATCTCATTGCTTTTTTTTTACTCTCATCTTATCTCATTATTTTAGATCTTAAGTTTCGTTTATGTCTAGATTGGTCTTACAAAGCAAGAATTAATCTAAAATCCATTTAATGCTTTTTTTTAAATTGTTTTTCTATCAAAAACATGAATTACTAGTTCAAGGTTTTCTTGTTAGTTCATGCATGAGGCGTGTGTGCGCATTCATCCATCTTATTTCAATTATACCAAGGCATTTCAATAATAAGAGATTCTTGAATCTATCTTAGGCCTAGCCTTTTTTTTCTTCACTTGATTCCATACTCTTGGTCCTTAACTTTCTTACTCATGATTTTGTTTTTCTTGCCCTTAGAAAGTTACATACCCAGTAACTCATCAGTTCCTACATAATTAGTTTGTTATCATTGAAATACACCATTAATCACTTAATGACATCATGTGGTAAACAATCTCCCCTTTTTTTATGATGTCAAACTCATTATTGCAAAATAAAAATAAGAGCAAAATAATTCATTTCATTATTTCTTTCCTTCTTCACCATAACACATGCAAAGTGGTTGATTAACTTTTCTCCCCCTTTCATACTACTTTGCATCGTGTTAGCATATTTGTGCTACATTATAAAATACATCTTAACATATACCCATATGCAATTATCTCATATGTGTATGCAAATTTTGCCTCTCACTATTTTTTTCTCCATTTTTATTTATCAACGAAAAAGAAAGGTTAGATTAACATGTTGAGAGCTACATGCTTTGACAAAGAAAACCAAGTTTAAGGATCAATGACATAAGTCTAAGCATGTTTTAGAGTGTAATAAGAGAAGATATGCATAAAATTTTGAAAGTATAGACGTTATTTTGAGCGATCAATTGAAGATTTTAACATAGAAAACCTGTAATTACTCTCATACAGGGATTGTTAAACCAAAGTGCAAACTAGTGTAACCTCCATTAGGAATGACCACTGGAATTTATGTTTAGGTTTACCACTAATATACTTCAGAGATTGAAGGGATTTAGTGTTGAAAACTTTAAAAGTAAGCAAAAACAAGCATAGGCTCCTCTTGAGTTGATTCTCCCTTTAATAGGGATATCTAAACATGTTAATCAATTACTCATTTCAAACATGCCAATCAATTACTCATATTTCTTTCAATATTGAGCACTGACTCTTTTATACTTAGAGATAATTTTTTTAAAAAAAAATAAAATAAACATATGATTGGGCATCTCATTCATCCAACAAACCAATGCGCATGTGTATGTGAAAATGATTTTTCTTCATGCACATATCCATTTAATACAAAATGTAAGATGACTTGAACATCAAACATAAAGTCATAAACATTTCAATAGCTCATAATGAATTCAAAGCAAGTAACCACATGTTCAAATGAACATTCAAGATAAGTAAGATATACATTATGTCAAAATGAGCTTTCATTGATTCTAGGGTAATTTGCATCCAAAAAGTGTGTTTATATTCTGAAAACTAGCAAAGCACACCATTCATGATTCATAAGCTTTTGACATACAAAAACTAAACAGGCATATCCCACAAGAATTAAAGTGAAAGTTATAAAAGATTTATAAAATAAAGATCTTAAAAAAAAAAATATATCTTCCTCATGATGTTGAACAGTCGAAGTCCTTATCATGATCACACTTCCTAGCTAGTTCTTCAACTTTGTATTCAAAGGCTTTTATCTTTCGAATAACCTCAAGTTCTAGTTTGTCCAAAAACTTTGCAATGAAGGCTTGTAAGGCTTCAAACTATGAATTAAAACTTTTTTGATTAGAGGTACCAGTAGCTAGGGTATGATCAGCTTTCTTTTCTAAATTATCGTCCCTAATCCCCTTAGTTCTAATGTTGATATGCAATCTACTAAGAGCATTCACCCATTCCCTTTGTTTTTGTACTAAACACATATTTCTCATGGTAATGTGGTCAAAGATATTTTTAAGCTTTAGTGTGATAATCTTTAACCAAGAAGATAAAGGAACATTAAAGTGCTTGAAAATCTTAGTGAGAATAAGGCCATAGGGAGAAGCATAATAAAACATGAATTAATATTAAAGCAAGAATGTCCCCCAGTTAAACAAAAGCTCAAACGGATGAAGCCATAAATATTAATAAAAATAAAAAATGAGTACAAAAGTTATTAGATGTGAGGCTCATAGAAGTGAAAATGTATCCAAAATGGGCAACAAACATTGTGCCCATGCCAAACAAGGATGGGCGTGTAAAAATATGTGTTGACTAAGATTTGAATTGGCTAAGCCCAAAAGACAACGTACCACATATTGAACCGTAGTGGATAACACAACAAGATTCGCTCCCTTTTCTTTTATTGATGGTTATTTGGGTTACAATCAAATAATGATGATCCTAAAAAACATGGAAAAGACAACCTTGATATCAATGGGTACCGTTTGCTCTAAGGTGATGTTATTTAGACTTAATAATGCAAGAGTAACATATTATGGGTAATGTTAACACTCTTTCGTGATATAATGCATAAGCAATCAAAGTATATATGGATGATATGATAGCAAAATATCGCAAAATGATAGCCATGTGGTAAATCTTCAAAAATTATACGAAAGACTACGAGAATACAAGTTTAAATTAAACCCAAATAAATGCACATTCAGAGTAAGATCAGGGAAATTATTAAGATTCATAATCATTGAGTGAGGAATTGAGCTGGATCTCGAGAAGGTAAAAGCCATCCAGGACTTGTCACCACCAAGAATAGCAAAAGAAATTAGAGGATTTTGCATAGACTTAACTATATATGAAGATTCACTTCTCAAATGACCAATATATGCTACCTAATATTCAAACTGTTGAAAAAGAATGATCAAAAGGAATGAAGCAAAGAATACCAATAGGCTTTCACCAAAAGTAAAACATTCTTGATGAATCCCTTAATATTAATGCCACCAGTGCTCCAAAAGCCTTTATTCTTTTACTTAACAGTGTATGAAAAATCACTGGGAGGCATATTAGCACAACAAGATGAATCAAGGAAAAAAGAGTGTGCCATATACTATTTAAACAAAAAACAAAAATTACTCGTTGAGTCCTACAACGTAAATTATTGAAAAATGGATCTTATAAGATATTTGATTGAGAAACTCTCAATATCGTGAAGGTTAACATGATGACAAGTTTTATTATCAAAATTTTCCTAATATATGTCTTTCAAAAGTCTATTAAAAGCAGTGGAATCTCAGACTTTTTGGCTAACCAAGCTAGCAATGATTGTTAAGTAATAAGCTTTAAATTTCTTGAAGAAGATTTATTAATAACAACTGAAAAGCTAAAAGAATATAAAAGATATTGGTAAATGTATTTTGACAGAGCATCCAATATACTTGGCCATCACATTAGGGCGATTCTTAAGAAAAGCAATATTATTTGTTCATTATACGATTGGATTTTGTTTCAACAAATGATGTGGTAAAATATGAGGCATGTATCATGGGCTTAAAAGTAGTAGTTAGTAAAAAACAAATGACTCATTGAAAAGTGTATGAGGATTCAGCACTAGTAATATATCAGTTACAGTAATTGAATGAAAAAAAAATTAAAGATAGTAAAATACTATTCCTTCGTAAAAGAATTAACTGTGAACTTCAAAGAAGTAACATTTCACCATTTGCCAAGAAAAGAAAACCAAATGGTGGATGTTTTGGCAACACTAGCATCCATGTTATAAGTAAATGACCCCAAACTAGTGCTACCAATTAAAACGAGCATCAAAGAGTCACCAACATATTATGCTTTAGTCCGAGATACGAAAAGGAAAACTCTAGTTTTATGATATACAATAGATAATGATAAGAGAGTGTTAAAAAGATTGGTTGCAACTTTATACTGGATGGAGGCATATTGTATAAAAGAAGCTTTGACTAAAATATGCTCAAATGTGATGATGAAGCCAAGTATATTACAATTACAAGAGAAATATACAAAGGAACATGTGGCATTCATGCTAGTGAGCCAAAAATGTTAAGGCAAATTATAATAG
This sequence comes from Moringa oleifera, assembly GCA_021397835.1. Lineage (NCBI taxonomy): Eukaryota > Viridiplantae > Streptophyta > Magnoliopsida > Brassicales > Moringaceae > Moringa > Moringa oleifera. The sequence goes on along the minus strand of JAJFZO010000896.1, from coordinate 6,596,183 downwards.
CATGATATTTTTTGCCAACTTTAAAAAGAGAATGCATCTAGTATGTAAGAAAATGCCACAAATGCTAGATTTACAAGGACAAGATTCGTGCTTTGTTATTTCCTCTTCATTAGATGAATTCACCATTGTCATTTTGCCTGGAAGGTTTTGCTGTGATAGGACCAAATCCCTAAAAGCATTAAATGGCCATTGTTTCATCCTCATCTTCATAGATTATTTTATTAAATGGGTAGAGACTGGATCCTTTACCCATATCACTAAAAATATGGTGAATTATTTCATAAAAAAGAAAATTATTTATCGGTATGGGCCTATAAAGAGAATTATTTCTAATGATGCTTTAAACTTGAACAATAAGCAGATGAAAAAGATATGTGCATGTTCAATATGAAGCATCACATTTCGACTATATACAAACCTAAAATGAATGGAGTGGTTGAAGTGGTAAACAAAAACATTTGAAAAATAATTCAAAAAATGATCATGAGCTATAAAGACTAGCACGAGATGCTTTCATTAGCATTGTATACGGACAAAACTTTAGTAAGAATATTAACTAAGGGAACTCCACACTCATTAATGTATGGTATAGAAGCAATATTGCCAATTGAAGAACAAATTCCTTCTTTGAGAATACTTATGGAAACTTGACTTAGAAAGATAGAATAGGTAGAAACTTAGTATAACTAGTAGAATTTGATTAACGATAAAAGATTAAAAACTAATTACCATGGTTAACTATACTAAATTAGGATAGAAAAAGTATATAATAAGAAAATGCATCTTAGAAAATTTGAAGAAAAGGATCTAGTGTTAAAACGCATCCTTGAAAATACTACAGACTCGAGGAGAAAATAAGCCCTAAACAAAAATGGACCTTATGTAGTGAGGAAAGTCTTCTCTAGAGGAGCTTTCATCTTATAAGAAATGGATGGGCGAGAATTGCCCAGTCCCATAAATTTGGATATCGTCAAAAGTTATTATGCATGAAAGGCAAATCTGATGAGAATAAAAAGGCATCTTCATCATTTAAATCAGAGAAAATTTGACATATTAAAATGGTAAGTATTAAGAAAAAACAAACCGAGTTAATGCTTGATAATGGGGGAGTGAATCCTTATTTCCTTATCTTTCTTGCCTTGAATACCTGGTGTTCTTATTAGGAAAAAAAATGACTTCCATAGTTACATCTCTCTTTTGATTATTGCATGATAGGTTCAATGATATTTGTGAGAATTCATGATTAACTAGTTCAAAACAAATATGGTAATAATTGAAGAAGACTTTACTAAATAAGAGAAATTATAAATAAAATGAAGGAAAAATGATATTTTTGGGAAACATAACAACATCAAAGAAAAACTAGAGATAGCATAAATGGAGCACTCTATTAAAAGAATCCAAAATCAAGGATTTGATTTGTCATAAAAAACCCCAACAAAGATATTTTCAAGGAAGGACACCAAAAGTTGAATGGATCTGTTGTTCCTTGAGAAAGAAAGAAAAACAAGAGAAAAACAAGAGGAAGAAAATTTAACTCGAATTCATGAGAATCAATGAGCTATATATTGAGACGACCAAACAAATTAGAAAATAACAAGAAGAAAACATGCCTCACATAATGCAAAGAACAACTAATGAAAATTTCAAAGAAATTTTGGTAACATCAAACATCGTGCACTATTATTATGGGAGACAAAAAATTTTGTAACGTTAGACATCGAGGTAAATTCTTATGGGAGATAAAATTTGCCATTCAACGTTAAATATTAAGGAAGATTTTGACAAGAGATAAATTTTTTCTTATAACAAAGAGAATTCTAACAAAGTACCACATCGTCAAACATCAAGGAAGATTCTAATGGAAGACAAGAATATTATATCATCGAATGTTGAGGAAGAATTTTGACTGGAGATGAAAGAACAATCCAATATTGAGGAAGAATTCCACAATAAGATGAAAACAATGTCTGAACCGAGATCTTTCGTCAAATATCGAGAAAAAATTTAAACAAAAGATGATAGAATCAGTTGAAAGTTGAGGATGAATTTTGAGCACAAATTAGTTATTTGTGATCAAAAGATGAGGAAGAATGTGTGATATAAGATAATGGATAGTAGCTATCAAACATAAAAGAATCTTTCATTAAATATGGAGGAAGAATTTGATAAATGATAAAGGTCCCAATTTTTTTAATTTAATCTCTTATGTAATTTATCAAAAGAAATTTCAAAAAAAAAATTAAAAGAGGAGAGAAAGAGAAGGAAGTTTGAGAGAAAAGATAGAATAGTGTGAGCGAAATTTGATATCTTTTAGTCTTTATTCTAATTTTCACCTTCAAAAATGGATAAAAAAAAGGTTGTTCTAGGTACTAAATTTTACCCCCTAAGAATATAGGATTTGTGAGACCAAATAATGCCACGTGAACATGCAGCCTGAAGGACAATAGTATCATTTTCAAGCAAACCTCAAAAGATATTAATTATAAAAAGGTTTCAACTTAAATATTCTAACTTTTGGGGTTTAATGAGTGTATAAAAGTAAAGAAACACTTAATGCATTTTCAGCATTAGGCAAACCCCAAAAAGGGCACTTACTAATGGTCTTTGATTAAGAAATTTTGATCTCTAAGAAATACTCAACATGAAAATCAGTACAGTGAAGCTGGTCGAGCCAAAATGATCCAAGCAAACTTAATCTTCCCAAATTTTTAAAAGGAAGACTAGGTAAACCCTTAAAATGGTATTTACAAAAGCTTTTTGGTTTGAAATTTGTCACTTCTAAGAAGAGTTGAGTATATCAAAGATTGAATTGGCATGAGGTAAGGTGCTTTGACATGATCAAATAAAGATTTGAGGTTTGCCATAAGGATACTCTCCTAAAAGTTATGATGACACTAGAAAGATCTCAAGTTTTTTTATTGCTAGAGGGTAGTATTTTAAGCCATTAGATTTGCTTGCCTCCTCTTAACCTCCTCCAAGACCCTCTTAACCTCTTTGAATACAAACTCTACTTGGCTTTGGATTTATTATTCCTTAGCCATTAGAGATTACTCATAAATAACCTAGTAAAAGACCAAAGACTGATGAGAAAATGAACCATTATGAGAGAAAGTGAACTGAACAAATGTAATAAGTAAGTTTTTACATCTAATAATAAGGAGAATAGTTTGTCCAAGTGTTGCCTCTTCCAATTAAAAAGGGCAAAAGAGGTGGTAGTAAGAAACACCACTTCATGAACAAAGTCCATGATTTTTTGAGACCAAGGAATAGAAGGCACTTCCTAATAGGAGAAGAAATCAGCAAAGGTTACCATCTTTGGTGGTGCCTCCTTGTGAAGCTCAACATTTTGAAATAGCAATGGTACTACCTTTCTTTTCTTTGATGAAGTGCTAGGTGGTGTCTTCTTTGCCACTTTTACTAATTCATCAAGCTTTCTTTTCCCCATCCTAGGCATAGTGAAAAATTGATTTGCAACAAAATAAGTCAATGGGCTAGTAAAAGCCACTTTAAAGAAAAATACAAATAAAAAATAAAAGTGAGCCAACTTGAGAGGGGAAAAGATCTCTAGTTTTACTATGGCGAAAGATTGAGAGGTATCTCTTAGCCGGGGTCTCTTTTTAGGGGATGGAGGAATATATTGGGTGAAAGAGCTAGAAGAAAAGGCTACCTTTCTAAAAGAGGATAACTCTCTAAAGGAAGCTGACTTATTAAGAGGAAAGATTAGGATAAGGTTTTTAACTAAAGTGCTTAAGTGAACCTTGTCAATCTAGGACTCAGTCAAAAAGGAAGACACAAGTAGGGGTTCTCCTGCATACCAATGTCTATTTGGCACTGGTTAGAGTCTCACAGAGACTGACATTAGTGTTATAATCTAGGTTAGGTTTAGACAACATGTTAGTCTTAAAAGGGATCTCGTTCTAGAAGACTAAGAAATAGACATGCCTTCATTTCTTAACAACTTTAGGTAAATAAAAGATAAAAAGGAAGGTTGTCTTAGATGAAAAGGTCAAAAAAGATTGGGAATAGCCTAATTCACTAAGCAACTCCTTAAGTTTAAAAAATTTGAAAATGACTAAAAGAGATAAATCACTAATATTAAAGTCTATACATATGGCACATAAGGCCACTAGTATTCTTTAGCAATTAGATACTAACTGAGAGGTCGAGCATCTATAACTCTTAACAAATATGCTCTAATGGAATATGTCGAAAGGAAGGCTTAAACGTCATTTGAGGCATTCCTCAAAGACATAAAGGGTACCTCATCTATTTAACTAGAGTCTTTCTTTTAAAATAGGTATTTCGATGCCAATAAAGGCTAAAATACCATAGGTTCTCCTAATCCTAGCTAAATCTTTATCTATGATTCTCAAGGGATCTAAACAATCCTATGTTGAATACTAAAACTGAAATAAAAGTGATAATAAAGTGAAAATTTTACCTAAAATGGTAAAGAATAGTGAAGACTCTGATTGAGAACAAAAAAACTCTTCTTTGAAAAAATCTAAAATAATTCAGGAGAGGCGAGTGAATTGAATGCAAAAAACAATTCAAATTAGGGTGAATTGAGCTCTAAAATGGAAAAATAACAGCTCTTGTGAGGATGTAGCCATATGAGAGTTGTTGGGCACAAGGCAGATCCTTTAAAAGTGATGCTGCTGACATGGCATACACGTGGCAACTAAAGGTGATGTGGCACCTCATAATTGGAAGTGTTGTTACCAATAAAGCAGTGAAAAAGGACAAGTGGCACTCTTGTTGACTAGGAAAAAGCTTTAATAGAGGGTAACTACTAAGATGGTAACTTAAGTGATGTGGCAGCATTTGTTGGGCATTGTTGCTGAATGGAAAATTGACATGGTAAAGTCTAATTGGGCATAATTATTGAGTTGGTTCCTAGCTAAACAATGAAATAGTATAGAGGTGCATAGAATGACCTAGTATGATTTCTTATGCATCGCATATTTTGAGTGATTAGAAGACTTACACAGTCAATAATAGCAATAGTATAGCAAGCAAAGCTATTGACATGGTAGGTATGTTCACAGGCGACATAACCAATAGCTCCCTTTTAGCTTAACACCACTCGATTTTCCACTAAATTAGTTATAACTTGAACTAGGAATTGCACAAAGAAAGGGAAAATGAAAAGAAAGCTGTAATCATCATCGAAACTGAAAAATTAAACTAAAATCTAAAAGAATTATGTGATGCAGTAGTAAAGGAGTTTGACTCGACAAAGCTATTCTTAGGTGATCCGAGGCATTATGAAGGAAATTAACAACACCATGACATGGGTTGAAAACTCTTGAAATGGTGTCAAAATTGGCAATGTTAGCTCAAAAAAAGTAAAGCTTGTGAAAATAGAACTTGTTAGGCGAACCGTACCTGCCCACCAATTGATGCTAAAGTGGCTGCGAAAACTCTATAAATAAAGATTGGATTTTCAATTTGCAACATAGATACTACACAGACTTGAAGTAAGAATCATACAACTGAAAAATCCTCTCAAATTCTTACAAAGTTTATTCAATATTTGCTTTCAATTTTCTCATAAATTTCCCTCTTTTGAAAGAATTTCCTATAAAATTCTTGCTATTTAGTTCAAATTTTCTTGAAGGAGGAAAGAAAACATCATAAAAGTACAAGGGACTTTGAGAGGCATTGAATTCTTGTAACTTTGTATCTCATTCATATTTTTTGAATAAGATTGCCTTGGATTGAGTTAACATTCATCATAATTCTTGATAAATTATTAGATTTTGTTCTAGATTAATCATTTAAATGTAGTAAAAATATGTTATCAAACTCATATGAAAAATATCTTCTGATAATATTATGAGTTTTTTTGAAAAAATAAATAAAACCTATTTTTCCTTATGATAATATCAATGTATGTTTTTCAACCCTTATTTTGGAAAAGAAAAGAAATGAGGAAGTGCAAATCCCTTTTGGTTTTTTTCCTTAAAAAAATACTTTAGTGCATAATGATGGAATATGTGTGAAATCTTGTGTACTTTGGGTAAATGTCCTTAAAAAAGATTTTTGAAAAAATAATTCAACTGGTACCAATTATGGGCGTTTTAGGGTGCTTATCCTTCCCTAAGCATAACATACTCTTAAATCTAAATCTCACATAAAAAAAAAAAAAAACCAATTAGCCTTGTTTTATGATGGCATCTAGTCACACCTAAAATAATTGGTAGCAATTCTTATCTTTTCTCACGTTGCAGGTTTCTCTAATTGAAACCCCAACTATGAGACCCATTGAGCAAAAGGCAATGGAATCACCGCATGGTTGACCAATGTGGTTGGCACATTTAATGGAGCATGTTTTTAACACTTTTCAAACCTCATGACATATTTTTCAGTGTCCCCATTGAAGGTGGGCTAATGATACCCGTGCCTTAATATTTTGTGGGCCAATGATCAAGCTTTGATGTGGCTCCATATATCCTTTTGTGCACTTTGTCAATATGTATGCTTGTTCTTATGAGGCCATGTCAGTGATAAGAGGAAGTGGGAAGGATTGTTTATAGAGCTTATCATCGATGATGAAGTGCTTGGCTATCCCGATTCTCAAGTTTTTAGCTTCCATTTTGTCTTTGAGGAGTTCCTCATGTTTCAAGAACCGATAGTGTGGTGTGATCCAACCATCCCGTTAAGATACAAGCAAGATCTACATCTTGTTTATGTTGAGGGTCTTGGTATTCTTCCAAATTTAGGCTTACATGTCGTATTCATGACACGTGGCTTGGCTAGTAAATGTTAGGTCCAATAACATGATGTAACACATGTTTTAATAATGGGTTATAAAGATACTAATACATAAGAGGTATAGACCAAGTGTGTAGAAGTCCATAATTTATTTATGTTATTTATGATAGGCTGATAACATAATTGGATATATGAAGTTATGATTTGTAAAGGGCAATTAGAGGGAGTTATATTAAGCGACAAAAGTTATAAAGAAAGTTTTGGTACAAAAATAACTTAGTTTTGTTATTTACTCTAATAATAAGAATAAAGTACACAAAATCTCTCTGTGTACCTTTGGACAACCAATTAACCACCTTGATGATGGCTAACATTATAGATTTAGTTAAAGTTTTTTATCTTAAGTTGTATCCTTCATGATCTGTATGATTTTGTCAATTATATAATCATGTTATGTTAAACTATATTTTTGGTTTTTTTTCAATAAAGATCCAATATATTCATGTTAATTGAAAACCTTAAGATTTTTACAATTGGTATCTGAGTAAAGGATACATGAATCATGATGGATGCATATTTATTATTATCTTAAGATTGCACACATGAAGTTTTATATTCAACTCTCCAATTTATTCTATGGATTCAATGTGTTTTGGGGGAAAAATCATCATAACATTAAAGGTGATTCACCCTTAAAAACAAAAAAGATTCATATATAGAAGTGGGTAGTAATGCCTAATGCTAAGCATTCTCCTATGTACAAGAAAAGTGCTTCAAACTCAGTATTGGGAAAGATTCCCAACCTGACCACTACTTTGTGGTTAAGAAGGTTGCACCCAATTTGGTTAGCGAGAGTCAACAGGTATTTTTAGTCAGTAGGAGGCCTACTTTAGTTAGTAGAGGCCCCTTATGCCATCAGCGACGTGCTGGGCATGTTGCTTAGCATTGATGAAGGGCCTAGTCTAGGGCTTACAACAAGGCAATGCAGGGCTTAATGCTTAGCAAAATGCCCAAAAAATGCTGTCAGGCGAGTTAAGAATCTTCCTAGCACTAAGATAGGGCTTAATAAGGCCCATATAGGTGGGACTCAAGTAAGATCAATTGAATTCATTCCACTTACATTAAAAAAAATTGAGGTAAAATTTTATGTATCATGCATGTAATATGTCGATCCAAAGAAAAGCATATTATGTGACCGATTAACGTGCTTCTGAGCTAAGTTTAAGGAGTACCTTTAAAACATTATGTTTTAATCCAAAGATTAAATGCAATTTTGTATTTTGTTTTTTGTTATGGGCCTGAACATATGTGTATATATTCGCACTTATCAAAAATTACTTACTGAAATATATGTATGTTCAATTTATAATATGAGTTTTGTTCTTTATGTTATATAACAAACTCTATATCTGCCAACATCAATAGTGTTTCAGTGCTTAATGGCACTAACTTTAAGAAATAAAAGCAACACATAATAATCATTTTAGGCTACATGGATCTAGATGATATATTTAAAAAGGAATAAAAACCAATTAAGCAAAAGATTGTATTTGAAAAATGAGAATAATTCAATCACATATATCTTAGGATCATGAAGTTATTTTAAATCCATCATAGTATCAAACCCTAAGTAGGAAGATGCCAAGGTTTTCCTCAAGCAGATTATAGACCAATTCACTGCCAATGAAAAAGTCGAGAAAACTACTTTTTTGACCGTTATAAAAGAAAAGGAAAAATCAGAGTGCACAACATGGAGATGTCCAATCTGGTTGAAAGACTCAAGGCATTAAAGCTCGAGATGTGTGATAGCATTCTGGTGCATTTGATGATAGTATCTTTCTTCACACAATTCACTCCATTCAAGATAAGTTATATCACTTAAAAGGACAAGTGGACTTTTAATGAGTTTTTTTTTTTTGCTTAATGTGTACAAGAAGAGAAAAGACTAAGGCATGAGAAATTCGAGAGTGCTTATTTGGCATCCACCCTCCCAAAACTTAAGAAAAAAGAGAAAAAGGACAAAGAACAAGGGTAAGGGTTTCCTCAAGAACTAGTGACTAACTAATGGTGAAAGATACATCTATATAAGAAATGGTAAAAAAAAACTAAGGTGGAAGTCATTACTGTATTTAGGTTTTATTTAGGAACATATTTATTTTTAGATTTGAAGAATACTTTTATTGTATCATTTTTTTGATGGAATTTGGTTTTTATTTCATGTTTGGACAAATCTAGTTATTATTGTTCTACTAAAATGGAATCTTAATATTTTTTAAAATTCAGTTTTGATTGGCACTAGTTCCATAATTAAAAAGCTATTAGATTAAACACCATAACTTTTAATGACAATATAATAAGCATATAAGTTATATTGGTGCAAAGCAAAAATTAATAAATGAGAGTTTCTCCATGTTATTACGTAAGTGATTAAGTCATATATCTACTGCCTAGAAATGTTAGTGCCACAAGGAATTCTTAAATCCTTTAACATGAGAAACTTTGATATTTGCATAGAATTTATGGAAGGTAAAACTATTAAAAAGAGGAATAAAGGTGCAAATAAGTGTAGTGATGTTTGAGAACTAGGACATAATGATATTCATGGTCCATTCCCCAAGGCTTCTTGGAATGGTTGAACATACTTTGTTGGTTTCATAGGTGACTATTAATATTATAATTACATGTACCTTAATCATGAGAAGTCGTAATGCCTAAACATGTTCATATTTATCAAAGTCAAAGATGAAATCAATTAGCCAAGAAGGTTAAGGCTATGAAATCTGACCGTGGTGGTAAGTATTACGATAGATATAATGGGTTAAGGGAATAACATCATGGATTTTTGCTAAATATCTTGTTGAATACAGGATAGTCCTCAATATACCATGCTTGGTAAACCACATTAGAATTGTGCGGTTTTTACTTCCTTACCAAAATCATTATAGGATAAAGTAATAAAGATAGCAATTTACTTCCTAAACAAAGTATCCAATAAGTCAATGGAAAAGACTAATTATGGATAGGTAAAAGGGTGAGCATTAGACATTTACATGTCTGGGGATGTCCAGCTAAAGTTAGGGCTATAGAAGTTAGACTCAAGAGCTGTAAGTTCTATTTCGTGGGTTATTTTGAAATATTTAGAAGTTTCATGTTTTATGACCCCTTAAACAAGTCTTTTTTCAAGATGAGTAATGTCAAGTTCATTGAGGACTATAGGAGCACTAAAGTGATGAATGTAGTCTTTGAAGAGGAAAACATTGGCAATCCTACCATAATTACCATTGCTACAAATGATGATGAAAGGATATTATTATTAACACTGTTAAAGGTACAAATCCAAAAAAATGCAATGACCCAAGACATTCTTATGTTGCTTTTAACATAAATGGAGGGACCATCCACTTAGGTTTATGTATCACATTTATGATAAAAAAGGAACCTCAACCATTTCAAATAAAAGTGCCATTAAGGAGATCCATTAGAGAAAGGAGATAAGCAATTTTGGATAATTATGTTTATCTTGAGGAGCATGAGTTTGATACAAGCTTAAAAATTGATTCTTTAGCTTTCGATTAAGTCAAATAATGCCCTTATTTGAAAAAGTAAATTAAATCCATGAAGGAAAATATTAGTTTATGGAAGACAACAATGTATGGGACCTTGATCAATTGCCTAAAAGAAATTGGTTGTTAGTGGTTTCAAAACCAAGTGAGATTTGAAAGGCAATATTGAAAGGTAAAAGGTTTGTCTTGTTGCCAAAGGTTTCAATACATTGATTACAAGGAGAATCATACCTATTTCAAAGAAAGACTCTTTTCGGATAATCATGGAACATGTAGCTCATTATAATTTGGAGCTATAACAAATGGACATAAAGGCTACGTTTTTTAATGAAAAAATATATGAGACAATATACATAATGTAACCAAAGAATTTTGAGTTTCTAATAACACAAAGCTTCTAGTATACAAGTTAAAGAATTTCATTTATGATCTCAAGTAGACATCCCGTCAATGTTATCAAAAATTTGGTTGGGTGATTACTTTATATGGTTTTAAGGAGAATGTCAAATGATTAATGTATATATCTCAAGTTTAATGGCAAGAAGTTCATAATTCTTATGCTTTGTGTAGATAACATATTACTGGCAATTAGTGATAAGGATTTATTGCATGATACCAAGAAGTTTCTATTTAATCATTTTAAAAATAAAGGATTTTGGTGATGTATCTTTTGTGCTGGGTATACAGATCCATTGTGATTGTTCAAGAGGTATATTTGAACTATCACAAAAGGCTTATACTGAAAAGGTACTTAGTAGGTATGACATGCAAAATTGTGCACCTAGTGACACACTTATGATAAAAAAGTGATAAATTCAACTTGCAACAATGCCCTAAAATTGAACTTAAGATAAAGGAAACGCAAAAATTCCTTGATTCTGGTAGGGAGTCTCATGTATGCTTAAGTATATACGCATTTAGATATAATGTTCATAGTAAGGATGTTAGATAGATATTTAAGTAACCATAGAGTAGTTCACTAGAAAGCAGCAAAAAGGTTATGCAATATTTAAAAAGAGCGAAGGATTTCGTGCTGACATATCAGAAATCTAATCAATTTAAAGTTATTGGATACTCAAAATTTGACTTTATTAGGTGCTTAAGTAGTAAGAGATCTACTTTAAGCTATGTTTTCATGCTAGCTGAAAGGGATATTTCTCGAAAAAGTATGAAACAGTCACTTAGAGTTACTTCCACCATGACATATGATTTTATAGCCTATAATATAGCATCCAACCATGGGATATAGTTGAGAAACTTTACCATTAAGTTTTAGATTGTTGATGGTACTGATAGATCATTAAAGATTAACTGTGATAATAAAATCATTGAGTTACATTTCAAGACCAACCATAGCTCGTCAAAGTCTATACATATTAACATTAAGTTCTTAGTGGTGAAGAAAAGAGTTTGGAGTGGTTTAAGTGTCAATTAAACATATCAGCACCAATTTCATGATAACCAGTCCACTCACTAAGAACTTGCCACCAAAGGTGTATCATGAGCATATGGGTCACATGGTAATTATTTCTTTAAATGATGTACTCATTTAGTGAGAGTTTGTATTTACTCTAGTTGATTGACACATATGAGAAATCATTTTTTTTTGGATAAAATATGTACTGAGATTTGAAAATATGATATATGTTTGGTTTGAAAACTCTGAAAAATAAAAATATGATTTACTCTAATTGTTTGGCATGCGGTGCTTGTAAATATGATTATTGAGACTTTGATAGGTCTTAAGAAATAGGTACATGTAGATCACATTTTATATAATTTCCATGCTATACACCTATATTTGATCTACATCATTAATTATATAATATTATGATCATTGATTAACCTTATCACAAATATAACAATGACGACCATTTTAATCCTATAGTAATAAGATAAATTTTGACAAAATTATAGTTAAGGTATTTCTACCATTAAGTGGCATTGTTGAACTCAACTAAAGATATTTAGTCATGCATTATTTACAGCCACATATGTAGCCTAAGTGGAAGATTATTGGTATTTCTTCAAATTTTGGCTTATATTTTATTCATGACACATGGAAGGCCAATAAATATTAAGCCCAATAATGCGATCTAATATATGCTTTAATAATGAGCTATAGATATGCCAATATGTAAGAAATGTGGACCAAGTGTATAGAAAGCCATGACTCATTTATGTTATTTACAATATATGATATATGATAATAGGCTAATAACATAATTTGATACATGAAGGAAAAGATAGGTTATGGTCCCTAAAAGGGTAGTTTGAGGTAGTTATATTAAGTTACAGAATTTATAAAGAAGTTACAATATAAAAGTGACTTATTTTTGTTCTTTATCCATCAAGAAGAATACAGTACACAGAATCTCTTCTTGTACCTTTGGAAGACCACTTAACCATACTAATGATGGATACTACCATGAATTCAAGTAAAGTTTTTGATCTCAAGTTGTGTACCTCATGATCTGTATGATCATGTTAGGTTGAAATCTATTTTTTTTTTCAAATAAAGATGTAATAGGTTTATGTTAATTGGAGACCCTAAGATTTCTTACACAGGGCCCTCAACACTTCCATCATTGCATTTTTGACATGGCTAGTGTTCAAGGCTGCAAGCTTAGACAACGCATTTGCTTGGGCATTATCTTCCCTTTATATCTACTCAATCCACCACCTTAGGAAGTCTTTAAGGGTTTCTTTGACTATCTCTAGTTATCTCCTTATTTTCTTATCTTGTGTTTCATATTCGCACAACATCTACTTCACTACTAACTAAGATTCACTTTTTATTTTAATTTCACTTGTTTCGATCTCTTTGATAAGTTATAGCCCAATGAGAAAGGCTTAATACTTCGCCATATTGCTAGATGTCAAAAAATCTAGCTTAACCTTGTAGTGGTATTATGCTCCTTCATGCCCCTTGACTAGTATGCCACCTCTGCTCCCTGACCTTCCTATTGAGTTCTTGACCCACAACTTCCACTTGATCTCTTAGTTGTTGTCTTCACTTTTTGTTTGTCCTCATCTGAAGTAGTATTTACCTTTTTAATGCTCGTTGATGTGGGCTCTTCTAGCATTACCTATAGGTTAGTGGTGGTGCATTCTATTATTAAATTTACTGATGGTTATACTTAAATGGTCATCCTTGGTTTTTACCTAAAAGCTCCACCGACCACTTCACCATCTTTCTTGAAGTCTCCAACTTGTTTAAAATTTATTATAATGACTAGTTTTAACTTTTATGGTGTGTACTTGAAAGTATGATTATAACTTCCTAGCGACAATTCTTAAAGCACAAGCCAATTTTTTAAGTTTGGAATATCTTATCTCGGGCCCCTGAAGTATTGACTCATGTAGTACACTAGTTTTTAGATCTTGCCCTCTATTTTCAACAACATCGCACTAACAGATTCTTTAGCAGCAGCTAGATAAACATAAAGTTCCTTATTGGTTTCAGCTTTGATAATAAATGAGAGCTTTTGAAGTAGCTTTTAAGTTGTTCGAAGGCTTCCTAACACCTTAAGGTCCATTAGAAATTCTCAACTTGCTTCACAATGCTAAAACATGGCTTCGACTTTCTTCGTTGCTAATCACTAAACTTCTTTTACACTCTTAGATGCTTCCATATCCATAATGGCTTCGACTTTCTTTGTTTTAGCCTTAACCCTAAGCATTTTACTTATGACACTTGGAAGGCACACTTATTAGGGTTGAGTTTCATTTTGTACATTTGTAACACCTCGAAAGTCTTCTATAAATCTTTGATGTGCCTTAAATTTTTCTTGCTCTTCACTATAATGTTATCCATGTTGGCTGCCACATTTATTCCTAGTTGTTTATCCAACACTTGGTTAACCAGGTTGTGATATATGGCAACCGTGTTATTTTAAGTCAAAAGGTATCACCTTGTAATAGTGAGTACCCATGTTAGTAATAAAAGAAGTTTTTTCTTCATATTCGAGGTTTATTTTGATTTGGTTGTATTCAAAATAGGTGACCATAAAGATTAGTTTCTTACCATGACTACATTCGCAAACCATTCTGAATACTACATTTCTTTGAAAAACCTGAATTTCAAAAGCATTTCTACCTCCTCTTCGATTACTTATTGCATTTTGTTCGAGAAATTTTGCTTCTTTTGACAAATCGATCTGATTTCATGGTTGGCACTTAGCCTATGAACTTCCACCTCAATCTGATGCAAGCCATGTTTGCCACTGTCCCTACAAATACATTAAAATTAGATCTCAAAAATTTTACTAGTTGGTTTTGTCCTACTCCTCGAGCTTTCTGCCAATCTTGGTGATTTAATTAGGTTTTTTTTTTTTTTCATATTTGGACTTCCTCAAGCAGCTTCACTACCTCAATTTTATTAGCTGCCTCTTATCACTCTAATAGAGGTTGATCTAGAACATCAATTGAAACCTCTTTTTTAGAGTAGAGTAACACTGACGCATAATATATTGATCTCCTCTCCCTATTACCACTCTATTCGAGGTAAGAAATTCATTACTAAATGGTAAGATGATGTAATGGCTTATAAGGCGTTCAGGCATGGTTGCTCAATTATTGCATTGTAGGCTAACAATGCCTTTACCACTAAAAAAATCCCCATTTGTTTTTCTATGTCGACATTGTTTCGCTTATGATGACAAAGTGATGAATCTCTTTACAAGCATATTATTCCCAATTAAAGCTATTAGTAGTGTGTGAAATGACATAAATTCTATTTACTTTAACCTATCCTCTCAAAATTTTGGTAGCACAAAATGTCCTTTGAAGTTTCATTATCTATTAAAATGCATTTTATATTTTTGTTGACCATCCTCATGGTGACCAACAATGGGTATAGGTGAGTGGTAATGACTCTCTCTAAGTTCATGCTATGAAAAACTTACCGTATTATCTATTATAGGAAATTTCTGCATCTCGTAACACTTATTCCTCTTCCTTGCATAAGCTTTCTTGCTCGATGAGGACTCTCCTCTAGACACCAACCCTCTTTATATCACATTGGTATCAAATACTTTGACAATCAAATTGATGCCCTGAATGTCATTATCTCTGTTAAAGATCTACATATTTTTTAAGTCTAGATTGTTAACTCATTTCTTTCCCTCTTTTCTTTTCCCTACCTTCTCTTTTGTGCTAGTCGAGGATCATTCTCCATTTTGTCGACATGCCGAAGAGAAACCCGCGCTTTACCAACTCATTTATCTCCTCTTTTCATTATCTATATTCCTCGATCTCATGCCTATTGTCTTGGTGGAAATAATAATTTTTGTTGCAGTTTCACTTCTTCTAGGCCGAATACACATGTTTCAACCACCTTATCTGTAGGTCATTCTCAATTTGCATAAGTATGTATCTCCTAAAGGCAATTAAAGGCATGTACCTCTTTTAATCATTGTTGAAGTAGTGATTGCCTCTAGGACTTTTCCCATGTGAATCTCGGTCTTTTTTCTTTTTCTTTTGTTTTCTTTCTTTAGAGGGAGAGGCAAGAGATGCCTTAGTTTTTTTTTTTTTTTTTTTGCGTCATTTGCCTTCTCGAGGTTCGAAATTTACTATTTGACCTTGATCCTTTTATAGCTTCCTTCTTCCTTATTAATATATTTTTCTGTCTTAACTAACAATTTGTCTAATTCTTTGAAATATTGTTACTTAATGCATTGTGGAATGGTTCTGCTAGTACTCCCTATCTCATCACCAATACCGCTACAAATTGGTCCAAGGTCTTTAACTCTAGGGTGGAGGTGGTGAACTTCTTTCATATAGTCTTAGAGGCGTTGTCCCAATTATTGTTTAATGCAAAATAAACTAGTTATCTCTTGCTTTTTGACCATGCTATTTATGAAATATTGCAAAAATAGCTATCTAAGAGAATTAAAATAGTTAATGGAACCTATCAAAGAGAGTTGTATTGTTACGTTACTACCTTTTACTAAGGTGATTGAGAAAGCTCTACATTTAGTCGCATTCGATAGTCCTTAAAGGTTGGCCATTATGACACACTGGTTTATGTGACTCTCAAGTCCATCATTTTATCAAACCTATCAATCTATGATGGCTTGAACTTTGATTGTACTGGCTCCATGAGGATGTCGATCACTAATAAGTTCCTTATTGCTTATTAATACTTTGAATTATTAAGATCATCTTTTTGTATTTGAGCATTCATGAGAAATTGCTCATATTTGCTCAATTCGCTCATTTCTTCTTGGGGTGATGGGAAATATAGGAATATTCATCAACCATCTTTTTCCCTTCACATACTTGGTAAGAGCCCCTTTTACTTCTTCATTGTCTTTCTCTTCTACATCATAATGGTTTCATGCCACCTCATCTGGGGCTTTGGTCAGCATCAGGGTTTGCGATTAGTGCATCAATGGTTAAGGGTGGTGCTGTCCTTTTTAAGAGATTTGTTGATACACCAACACATTAAAGAAGGTTCATGCTTGGTCTATATACTAACTTAGGGTCGCTAACACATTGATTAATGGGATAGTAAAAAGATGGAAGGCTAAGGGTCTTGTTTTAGTGAAAGGTAATACAGGTGGCACATGGGCATAAGGTAACATGATTAGTGGAGGAAAGATCACATGGGAGGTCGTGCCCACCAAGGTCATTGACAAGGAAGGATGGTGTGAGAAGTATCAACCTGCGTCATTATTCCTGCCATTATTGTTGCTGGTCATGGTGATCATAAAGTCATAATGGCCATGATGGGGATGAGGAAGATATGACTAATAAACATGTTATTATAGTTCGCACGGTGGACTAGCTAGTGTTAATTATCAATGGTGGATTTGATGATGGATTGGTTTCTTAGTTATCCCTCATTTTGCTAGTGGAATGAGTTTGTGGTGGCATGATTGTTGAAGTGACTTGAATGAATTAATGGCTTTTCATTGCTATTTCTTACAAATGATGCTAATGATATGTATGAAAACATTAGGTAGTAAGATACGTACACGTGGAGGCCAATCTCTAAAGACTCAACGTGAATTAATTGAGTTAAAAAAACTCTAGAATATGAAAGTATAATCAAAGGGCGTCGTTAGATGATTAAGATACCCTTCAACACTCAAGTTAGTAAGTAAATATTGATAGTGTTTTTATTAGGTACTAAGAACTTAGCTATACATTACTTATGTTTCCGTATATGTAGCTAGATCAGGTCAAACCAGATCAGGTCCTTTTGTTGTGGGCTCAACATCCATATGGGGATTGGCTTTATCAACCCCTTATTGTTAAAAATATTTGGACAAAAAAATCAAAGATGCCCTAATTATTGTGTTAATAGGTGATATAAGTTTTGTGCTTTCTTTTTTAAAAAAATATTTATTATTGTAAAAAACTTAATGTTTATTTTTTATTTATTTTAGAAACATATAATTTTAATAATATTTATCTATGTTTTTTAATATTATAATAATTATTAAAATATGAAACATCATTTTTTCTTAATTAAAAATATACAATCTACTTAAAGGTATATAAGTAAATTTCTGACATTTCATTTCAATTCTAAATCGAAGTAAACGTATGAATGAGATTTTGATGTAAACTCCAAAGAAAATGCCATGAAACCCGATAAGTAATTTGGATACCTACCTTAAAAACTAAAACTTTAGATTCGATAGAAAAAAAAAAACTCAATCCAATGATTGAATCATAAACTTTTGGTATGTAATTTGAACGCCACAAGAGAGAACCCTTGATAAATTTAGAATAGTTCTCTAAGGAACCAAAGAGGAAATAGCTTTCACATTAATTTTCATTCTTCAATGTTGTTTCTATAGAGTTTGCACCTTTTTTAAATAGGGGTAAGAGAAAACATAAAGTAAAAAAGTAAACATTCTAAAATCGAAAAAAAATATCCTAAAATAAAAAAAATATCTTTATTAGAAAGTAAAGAATAGCAAATTTTTTGTTCATTTCTGAAAAGTAATTCTATAAAGTTTGCACCTTCTTTAAATAGGGGTATAAGAGAAAACATAAAGTAGAAAAGTAGACATTCCAAAAATGAAAAAAAAATCCTAAAATTAAAAAATAAATATCCTAAAATAAAAAAATATCTTTATTAGAAAGTAAATAATAGCAATTTTTTTGATCATTTCTGAAAAGTAATTCTATAGAATTTGCACCTTCTTTAAATAGGGGTAAGAGAAAAATAAAGTAAAAAAGTAAACATTCTAAAATCGAAAAAAAATCCTAAAATTAAAAAATATCCTAAAATTAAAAAAAAATCCTAAAGAGATAATAAACAATTTTTTTCTAAAAACCATTATGGACTGATGCGTTTACGAGAGTAAAACAACAACTTTAGTCCATTGGCAAAGATTGGTGAGTTTAAGTAGTGATTCCAGTCCAAAAATATTAATTGAAGGCCAATCTTCAAGTCAAAAAGCCAACTATAAAATCAAGTGGCCCTAGAACAAAGACAACTGTAAGGTCAAGTGGTGACATAGAGAGGATCAACATCCTAACACTTGCAAGTTATGTTAATGGGACAAAAAAATAAAGACAAGTAATAAGTAAATAGTTTTATATAAATAAAATTATCAAAGTAAATATTAATCATTCCATAAAAGATTTCTCGATTAAACGCTCTTGAAACTATTTTTGTCATATCAATATGTTTCAATCCTTCCAAATTTTTTTATAATTTTTTTTCACCAAATTTCAAACTACACCAAAACTTTTTTTTTTCTTTTTAAATGATTCTTTTTCTTCCATCAAAGTTATCATTTTTGGAAGCATCACTAAATAATATAGAAAATTCAAGATATAAAAGAGAGATTTCCTGAATTTAAAGGGAAGGAATTGTTGCATTCAGTAATTCCTCGCAAGAGCTAACTTAGTCCATAAGAGAAACCAAGCTCCTAATCCTTTTTCAAGTTTCCTTTTATTTTTTAGTTGTTATTTTTCTGATCTGAAAGATTTTTTTGTATTTAATCTACAACTTCATCTAAATAGAGAAAGAACATTTAACAAGTTAAATTTTCTTTTCCAAATCTTAAGATGTTATCTAAGCATGATGATGAGGTATCTGTTCCCCACAAATATTACCACTTTCTAATGATAATTAAAAAAAAAAAAAAAAGGACCACTTACAGATAGTTGTCACTGCAACAAATTTGATAAAACTATCTCTTCGTGAAAACTGTAGAGGTCACAACCGTTACGAGAGATCTTGATCTTCAAAGATTTTGTAATGGAACTGTGACTAATGAATGACACGATAAGCTGTTACAAATAGAATCCCTCACATTGATTGAGCACCCAAATTTTCAAAATTTGGGTCATTAACTCGTCGACAAACTTTTTTAAAGAATTCATAATGAATAAACCATACATAGCTGGGTAAGATTACATGTATTTATCCCTTGAATACAGATGCTAGGAAAATTGCTAAGAAAAGAGAAAGGGAAAGGAAACTCCAAAAGACTTAAAATAAAAATTAAAAATGTTGTTGCTTTGGTAATTTTTTTATTTGGTATTCTATTATATATATATATATATACATTTTATCAAAAGAGCATTTGATTCATTTAATATCAAGTTACACAAGTCGTTTGGAACACACTGCCTTCACATGATATTACATTTAATTTCATTGTATTTTGCTTTCATTTCCCTTATAAAGACTGCAAGTCCCATCTCCGTAGCACTGAAAGAATGGCTGCCTGGACTTTAGCATGAATGAGCTCTTTGGTAAGTTTACTTTTCTTTTTTTTTCTTTCTGAGAACTAGAAAATTTGAAAATTTATTTTTAACCCAAGAATTCTCTTGTCAATAAAGTTTGGATTTGGCAAGAATTCAAAATCAAAATTTAAATTTCCTTTGTCATTGTATGTTTCATAATTTGGTTCCATAAATTTTGCAAAATGATAACCACCTCATTAACCTCTAATAAAAACTTGCCCTTCATTTTTGGCTCCCTTCTTCACCTTCTCATTTTCTTCTTCCTCTCTCTCAGGTAACCAGTTACCATCTTGACCTCTCTTTTTTGTGTTTTCGTACTTCATCACTTCAGTTGGGCCGTGGAATCCTTTTCTCCCCCTCTTTTCTCTGTTCCCCGCCCCCCTTTTGACAGTCACTGTTTTCTATTCTCATCTCTGTTATGCATGCAAGTGCCTATGCCTTAGTCAATGGTCCTTCTGAAATATTGTTTTTAATCGGGCATGTTCTTTGATTTCTTCTCAGTCTTGCAATCGTTTTGCTCACTGAAGGCATCTACAGTGATAGGCAACTTCTGCATACTCTGTTTTGACAAGGGGTAAGTGTTTGTGCATTTTTCTGTTTTTATTTATTTTTGAATTATAGAATACTTGGTTTAATTTATAAAAAGAATAAAAAGCTTATGAAAAATCTCTCCAGTTTGACCATTTTCATTCTTGCAGTTGGAACAATGCCACAAAAACCACTGGTGGACTGCTCTTTGAAGGAGACTTCACCAAATATTGGAGGTGGGAGAGTCTCAGGTACCGAAAAGCTCACTTCCTCATTTGACCTGGTTGAGTCGATGCACTTCTTGTATGTGAGAGTAGTGAGAGCAAGAAACTTGCCCACAAACAATTCCAGAGGCACTTGTGATCCTTTTGTCGAAGTCAAGATTGGAAGTTATAGAGGAACTACGAAGTGTTTGGAGAAAAACCCAAACCCTGAATGGAATGAGGTGTTTGCTTTCACCAAAGACAGGCTTCAAGGAACAGAAGTGGAGGTTATTGTGAGAGATAAGGGGTTTGTCCATGATGAGTTTATTGGTAAGTTCAAAATTGAAGTAACAGAGGTTCCTACTCGTGTTCCACCGGATAGTCCACTGGCACCCCAATGGTACAGATTGGAGGATAAGGACTTTATGAAGATATTAGGAGAGTTGATGTTGTCTGTTTGGGTAGGTACCCAAGCAGATGAGGTGTTTCCTGATGCTTGGCATTCTGATGCAGCCGCTGTAAGTGATGAAAGCATCATCACTACTCGTTCGAAGGTCTATCTTTCACCTAGACTTTGGTACCTTAGAGTAAACATTATTCAAGCACAGGATTTGGTGCCTGGACATAAAAATAGGAACCCAGAAGTTTATGTTAAGGCGATCCTTGGAAACTTGGTTTTGAGGAGTAGAGTTTCACCGAATAAGAGTGTAAATCCGATATGGAATGAGGATCTGATGTTTGTTGCAGTGGAGCCCTTTGATGATTCCTTGGTTCTGGCTGTGGAGGACAAGCCAGGAGGCAACAAGGAGGAATGTTTAGGGAAGTGTGAGATTAAGTTATCACACGTGGAGAAAAGAAACTCTCCAGTTCCTGTGGCAGCATCTTGGTACAATCTTGAGTTGCATGTGGTGGCCAGTGAAGAGAAGAAAGAAGTAAAATTCGCAGGTAGGCTTCATCTGAGGGTTTCTTTAGATGGGGGTTATCATGTTTTTGATGAATCAATTCACTATATCAGTGATTACAGGGCTTCAGCAAAGCTTTTGTGGCCACCTACAACTGGAGTATTAGAGTTGGGGATATTGAGTGCCAGTGGATTGCTGCCTATGAAATCAAGAGATGGACGTGGAACAACAGATGCCTATTGTGTGGCAAAATATGGGCACAAGTGGGTGAGAACAAGAACCATAGTTGACAGTTTTGCTCCGACATGGAATGAACAATATACATGGGAAGTCTATGATCCTTATACAGTTATTACTATTGGAGTTTTTGATAACAGTCATTTAGGAGGAGAAGGAGGAGGTAAAACTGGTAGGACAAACGATCCAAGAATTGGCAAGGTTAGGATTCGCTTATCTACTCTTGAAACTGATAGGATTTACACACATTCTTATCCACTAATTGGGTTACATGCCAATGGGGTTAAAAAGATGGGAGAAATTCAGTTGGCTGTGAGATTTACTTGCTCATCCGTGCTTGATATGCTACAAGCTTATACGCTGCCGTTACTGCCCAAAATGCATTACATTTACCCTTTATCTGTCTATCAGCTTGACAGTTTAAGGCATCAAGCTACTCATATTCTGTCTATGCGGCTGGGACGAAATGAGCCACCCTTGAGGAAAGAGGTTGTGGAGTACATGCTGGATGTGGGATCAAACATGTGGAGCCTGAGAAGAGGCAGAGCTAACTACCAAAGAATCTTGTCATTTTGCAATGGATTTGCTGAGGTTTGGAAATGGTTTGATCAAATACGCAAATGGAAGAATCCTGTCACGACAATCTTGACTCACTTGGCGTTCTTGATTGTGGTCCTTGTCCCGCAGCTGGTGCTTCCTTTGGTTTTTCTTTACTGTTTCCTAGTTGGAGTTATGCGTTACAGGAAAAGACCAAGGAATCCTCCTCACATGGACATCAAATTGTCCCACGCCGATTCAGCACAACCAGATGAACTGGATGAAGAGTTTGATACATTTCCATCTTCAAAGCAAGGTGAAGTTTTGCGAATGAGATATGACCGGTTGAGAAGCGTTGCAGGGAGGATGATGATAGTGGTGGGGGACTTGGCAAGTCAAGGGGAGAGGGTGCAGTCTCTTTTAAGCTGGCGTGATCCTAGAGCTACCGGTCTCTTTACTTTTTCTTGCTTCATTGCTGGTCTTTTGCTTTACATTATCCCTTTAAGAACGTTGGTTATCTTTTTGGGCATTTACGTGATGAGGCATCCAAGGCTGCGTGTTGATATCCCTTCAATACCCCAAAACTTCTTCAGGAGATTGCCCACAAGAACAGATAGCATGTTATGAGAAAACAACTTTTCTGGGCTTTTGTTTGGACAAATTGTTTTTTATTCGAATAGCTGCAATGCTGCCGACAATGTTTTTTAAGTGGTTTTGAATCTATTATTTCCATTTCCTGGATTTGATACTTGACATTGTCATTCAGCTCACTAAGAAAAATTCAAATCTTAATGCAACCTGGGGCTGAAAAATCTCATGAGATCCCTCTACTGATCACAACCCCTTTCTGCGATGGCTTTACCTTAATCTTTCTTTGAACTGGTGTAATTTAGAATGACTCATTGTTTGTGTACATGGTAATGATGGTTAACAGCAACAATCCTCCGTCCTCAGAATTTCACTTTGAAAACAGTTCAGACTTTGAAAGCGGCCAGATGGATAACAACATTAATCCCCGGTCTCATTTCTGCTGCATATTTGCAGCGGAAATGAGATTGAAGTTCTTCTTCTTGATTTGTACACCCCCCTTGCTTTGCCGAACTATGTGCCTGGTACTTGCATCCTAAACCCAGAGAGGAAATAACTCATGAAAATAGTCTCTTGTCCTAAGCCCAGACAGGGCTTAGGACAGGAAGCAACTCCTATGAAAGTGATGTTCAGGGGTAATACATGAACAGGTTCTGGCAAGCTTCAACATACGGTTGAAGAAAGGGACTCCGATTACATCATTCATGTAAGTTAAATAAGAGACTTCCCCGGTTCATATCACATTGCCCTCTGCTTTGTATGTTCATCAAATTCAATAGGATGAACATGTTCTTAATTGAATTACATCTTTCGGAGATACATTGGGGATTCTAACATTTGGTGGGGATGTGAATTCACAGTTTCCTTAACCTATATGCGACCGAGCAATCTTGCTAACCGTTCATGCAATGATTTCTTGAAACTATACACAGCACATTGCTTCACAGTAGTTGGTTGAATAGAATCTGCCCTGAGGCTCAACCAGGAGAGAAATAATGTATATTAAACCTAGCTAGAAGTAGCTAAGTACTCTTACCGGTGAATGATTCTAGAATCAGAAGGAAGTAAGAAATCTTACCGTCGAATTTCCTGGTGTTTCCATCACTTTCACACATCTCTGGACCAGATGTGTTTTAAATATATTTTTTACACGACATTGAATATACTCTCAATCATGCCAAGACTTTTAAGTATTTGTTCCAAGGATCATTCTCAATCATCCTTCACTTATGTTTGAGTTGTAATATTTCTGCTTCAATTTACTATATTCATCCGAAATTCTATTAACGTCATAATCTACACTCATACCTACCTTTCAGTACCTAATAATCGTTGTGTAGACTATAGCAGACAAGGAGCTCATCATGCTGTCCTCTTTACTGAATGATACCATATGTTGAGAAGCATTAGCCCTGAAATCTTGAAACCTAAATTGCTGAAATTTTCGTAGATCTCCATATACAACTGAAGACAAGTATCCTTAGATGCATGCCCTTAACAGGTCAAGTCATTGTAAGTTTCTTCCATTTACATTGCTTGATTGGTAAACTGATAATCACAAAAGAAAAGGTTCAAACATTTTTTTTTCTTTCTGGACGTAGATATACACAGATATAGAATGTTTTACACTGAACAATCTGGTAAAATCATCTATCGAGCCTCCATCAGAGTAATAGTCATCTCATTGTGTGAGGACAATTCATGCTTTCCTGATAAACAATCTGGTTCAAGTGGATTCTTGTCCAGGAAAAGACCAGGTTGTTTGGGTTCAGGCAATGCATTCTGGCTGCCCAGCATCAGCACTACAGAAGACATGGTCGGCCTGTCCTCACGCCGCTGCTCTATGCACAAGAGACTGATATGAATGCACCGCATGACTTCTGATGCACTGATTGACTCCTGCAAGAATGAATCGATCAACTCCAAGGGCCTGCCTTCTCTCCATAGTCTCCATGCCTAACACACATAAACACCCTTTTGTCATTTATCAGTTCAGATTCTGTTCAGTCCTCGAATGGTATTATAGCTCTTACACACTTACACGCCCAACAAGGTTAAAGCTGCTGTGAGGAAGATCGAAGTCTCTATTTCTTTTTCCACTTATGATCTCCAGCATCAGTATCCCAAAGCTAAACACATCAGATTTGATAGAGAATAACCCATAGCTAGCATATTCTGGTGCCATATAACCACTGTCAATTGTACAACAAAAAAGTTTAATCAATTCTTAGTAGAAGCAAATCAGGAAGCATGACTAGAAGCACTTACAATGTTCCGACTACCCTGTTTGTATTTGCTGCAATCTGCTCTCCCCCAAATGTCCTCGCCATACCGAAGTCCGAAATCTTGGGGTTCATCTCATGATCTAGTAAAACATTACTTGCTTTCAAATCTCTGTGTATAATTCTCAACCGGGAATCTTGATGAAGATACAGAAGTCCCCTGGCAATCCCACAGATAATTTGAAAACGCCTCGACCAGTCCAGTAGTTTACGTCCTGTTTCATCTGCCAATATTTCATACTTATACCAGTCCATAATTTTTCTTTGACACTCAATGAAACAACCTGTTCTGTGTCATTGACAACATAAGAACTAATGATGCATATATTAGTCCAAATGATGTTTAATACATACCAAAAATGAAGGAGTCTAAACTTTTGTTAGGCATGTACTCATAAATCAGCATTTTCTCCTCAGCTTCAATGCAGCAACCAAGCAGCCTCACAAGATTCCGGTGCTGAAGTTTTGCTATGACTGCTACTTCATTTTTCAACTCATTTATTCCTTGTCCAGAGCTACTTGAAAGTCTCTTCACAGCAATTTCCTGACCATCCAACATTATACCCTGCCCAAAAGCATTTGTAATCTGCTGCAATATCCTGAATGAAATACATTGTGCTTTATCCTTACGGTCATATATATTTACCTTGTATACTGGTCCAAAACCACCCTGTCCTAGCTTGTTGTTCATTGAGAAATTATCAGTGGCAGAAGCTATTACAGCTAGGTCAAATAAAGGCAGCTCAAGCTCTTCCTTTTCAACTTTGCTTTCTGCTTTGCCTAAAATTAATGGCAAAATGGCCTTTACTTTTGATACCAAACAAGAAATGGTGACAGAAGAACATCAATGAATCTACTAGTTCCATGATAAAGCAAATATCCATGGTGTCACCATCAAAAAAGGGTATGAAATACATGACATATCATACAATCTATTTCTAGCTTATTCTGGAAAGCCAGATGTAATGGACTTCTGCAGAGATTCCATGAACTTTTCCAAGGAGGTGGACCGAGTCTTTTACCTTCTGAGTTGCCTCTGCTTTTGAAGATGTAGTAGCTCCCTATAAGCACCATGGCTGCTACTAGGATGACAACAGATATTATTATAACCACATCTCTCTTTGCATGATGCCCATTGTTTGCTTCTTCATGGTCAAGTTCAAAAGGGCAATGTCAAAGAAAATAAAGATCAATTACAGCTAAATCAAATAGAAAGAAGCTATAAATGCGACACACCATGGATATGATTAATGAATTTTGATGACACATGCCAATGCTCATGAATGAGTGATGCTGGGAATAACGAAGGTTAATACCTAAATCTAGTGCAGACATGCGAATATATAGATCCTGCCCACCATCTGAGAACTGTCTAATATCTATCAGGTCACTGAACCACATGACGCAGCCGCTACCCCCTCCTCTTACATCAGAGTTTGTGTAGGCCATACAAGAACAGTTTTGCAAACATTTATCCCTGCATTGCTCCAGATTCATACTTCTGTTCACCCAAGAATATGCAGAGTCGGGCAATTTCAACCTTTCGAATTTGATAAATCCATCACCCTTGGAGCAGTTCAAAGAATTGTTGCGCACACACCCCTGAGACCAGTCCATCATGCTCCAATCTTTGGCTGATTTAGGCTTGAATCCTTGCAGACACTGACAAATCGGTGAATCAGTAATAACACAATAGCCATAAGTCCCACAAAGGCCATATCTGTCGCAGTAATCTATAGGAAAATACGAGTAAATCTCCCAAGTTTGAGTTTCTTCTCTCCATATGTAACGTTGATGGACATTGGTGGTTTGGTTTAAAACAATCCTGGAGAGCACGGACTTATTTTTGAGTTGGTATATGTAGTGCACCTCCTGTTCATTAACCACAAAATCAAACTGAAAAATGGGATTGGCCCTTAACGGAGGTGAGCCACTGAATCCAATGCCATTCCAGGGGCCAGTGCGAAAGTACTCCCTGGAGTTCTTCATCATAACGACTTCAGGATTACTATACAGCTCTACCCCGTAAGTCAAATCTCCTGGAGATGGGTCATCTGGACTCTTCCAGGCCACTAACCTTCGATCGAGACCTGTCCTCAAGTCTCGTCCAAGCTTCATCCCTGGTAGTAATGTGTCTGATATATGATCAAAGCTCTGCCACAAATAGATACCAGAATCCACATCATTTTCATCTCGCAGGACTAGATTCCCGGAATCCAGCAGCTGAAGTACTGGTTTCTGGGCTTCTTTTGTCGAGTTTGCAGACCAAACAACAGTTGTATTCTGGCTGAGGAGTACAGGAATACCTGTGGCGTTCACCGTCAGCAAGCCAGAAGAGTCATTGATTGGTTTGTCCCGGTTTGCAACCCAAACAACGGTTCTAACTGGGATGGTGTTGTACCAAATTCCCAGGTAACGTTGCTTGGTACTGCCAGGACTGAAGAAACCCAGCTGGAAGCTTCCCTCTCTGGAAACTAAAGTCTGCCCATCACGGATAAACTGTGAGAAAGAAATGGTGTCAATTGAGGTGGAGATTTTGAAGAAGAGCATAAGGAAATTGGCAGTGAGAAAGGTAAAAGACAGTACAGCCATTGAAGCCTATCCCCGGAGCTCCTTGCTTAGAAGATGAAGTTTAGAAGCCTACATAATTGAGTCAGTAAGGAAGCATAGACTTACAAAGCAGTACACTTGACTTTTGATGCATGCCTTTAGAAATTAAAAGAGCGGTAGTTGACCGGTAATGAAGCTGTATGATCTGTAACGTCACAAGTCAACTAGATATTCAGTCGTGTAGAAGCCAGTCCACATGAGAGATTTAATATATAGCCAGGTGGAGAGTATATCACAAGTTTGCCGACCTCTAGATAAATTTTGTGGGCAAGGAAAACGTGGTCCAGCTTTGGAGCATTTTGCTTGACACAACATCAAGGCAGTTGACAGGGTCAATGCTACAACTGTAGCTTCTAAGATGGAGTTGCAGTTGACCTGGTAAAACTTACCGGTTTCGATTGGTTTCTGTTACTAGTTGCCACCGCTGCTTCATTCCTTTTCGCTGCGAACTCTTCGATTAGGTACCCAAGTAAAACAGTGTCAACAGACTTCCATTGCCCTTCTTCTAATTTCACACTTTTCCGGGAAAGCTTCTGATACATATGTTTGTATCAAATCAACCAATATAGACCTTTTATCTCATCCACTGGCAAGCTAAACGCTCGTTCACCGTCACCTATCTTGTGTACGGAGCAACAGGAGAACATCGAGAAAACTGTGTTACATTCATCATCTAATTGACACAATTTGAAAATAATAATAAGAAGAAGAAAAGAAAGCCACTTCGACCCCTAAACAAATAAGAAGTTGACCAAAGTGGAAACATTACATCAGTTAAATTATTACAATCCTCCTCAATTTGTTCTTAAATTTGAGAGGACAATTTGTAAATTTTATTAAATATTCTCAATGTCATAAGGAAAGACAACAATTTTTACCACTAGGGATAGACTCATCAAACTATACTCATTTTGTTTTTTTTTTCTCTCTTACTGTAAGGGGAGTGTCATGAATATCATTTCACAATATTTCTGTTATTATCCAATAAACTTTAATTAATAGTTTGGAGGTCTCTAATTGATGATTCAAAAATCATCAATTTCGAAAACAGTGGTTCAAAGGTCAGCAACTGGTGACCTCTTTTATTTTAGTCATGATTATACAAATAACTACTATGGCAATTCTTTTTAATTTTTTAAATTAAAATATAATTATTTTTAATAAAAAATTTATGATTATATTTGTAATATCAAAAATAAATATTATTTTAAATCTCATAATTTTTGTATTTTTTAATCAAATTTTTATATTTTATGGCGAAGCATTTTTATATTTAAAATAACTATTTAATTTAAATTTGTCTTTCTCATTAATAATCCTTAATAAAATTAAAAATTTGAAAAAATTATTATAGCCTTTTCATACAATTTAAAAATATCTAAGCTACATTAACTTAAAAGACCATTAATCTCTAACTTAACCCATACAACTTTTACTGATTCTTCCTTTAATTACAACATCAAAATTAAAGTTTCATCTTTTGTGATGTAACTAACCCCCTGGATAGTGTCGGCTTAAACCATTGAATGAATCATCTTGAAGTAGCACCATCATGCTGCAGCCATCAACAGCCATGGCTGCACTAAAGAAGAAGCAGCCTGTACGTTAGGGCATTCTTTGGTCAATTCAACAGATCATACCTTGTCCATTACGTATTTCTTTTCTTTGTTGTTTTCTGAGTGGATCGGAAGGGGCTGCCCTTCATGGACTATTGACTGTGGGTAAGAAGGGAAGTGAAGACCAAAGACTATTTGAAAGATAAAAATTGCAGATATATCAAAATGATTTCACTAAAATTGCTAACGAGTAACAAGTTCTGCTTTTGGCAGTTCAAATACTTTATTATTATTAATTTAGATTATTATTATTGATGTTTAAAAGTTGTTGACAAGAATTTCATTTTTATAAAGTATTATGCGTTTTGATCATAGTATTATAGTTTTATCTATTTGGAGATTTAAACCCTCAAAAATGCTTCACAAGTTAGAAAATGTATTGATATTTGCATAGCATACTTCAATATGGGATAGGAAGGGTGTAATGTGACCTTTTCAATCTCAGTAAATCAACCAATGTTGATGTTTAAAGCAATTGACAGGGATCTCGCTCCTGTAAGGTTTCATCTCTTGATTGTTGCAGTATAGTTTTATCTCTTTAGAGATTTAACCCTAAAAAGTGACTTTGAGCCAAACAAAAGAGCTCACGGGAAAGAAATAAAATCCTCAGAAAGCATAAGAATCTTAAGCTCTTAAACAAGAACTAGTTTAGCTGATGTCCTATCGGCTAGCCATAATAAAACAGTGCAACATGATATCGAGAAGCTTGACTTCTTACCCACGTAGCAAGGAAAAAGAAAAAGCTGAAAGATGATGTGGATCACATAGCGATAGTTAAGGTTGTTGAAAATCCTACCCCACCGTATATGTATTTTTGTGAAGATGACATAAGCTCATAATAATGACCTTGTGATCTCTGTAAGGTAGATGGTTGTGAGATGAAACATATACTAATTGATAACGAGAGCTTTGTTTACATCTTTGTTTACCACATCTTTATTAGGATGGACTACATTAGTGAAACATTAAGGCAATAGTCTACCTCCTTGCATAGCTTTGCAAGGGAAGTAATAGTCATGAGAAAGCATTGTTACTCTTTCGATGATAACATGAACTAAAACTGTAGTAGCTTACTCAACCACTCACTTTTCTTGTAGTGAATTGCTGATCCTCTTACAATATAATCCTAGAAGGCCTATCCGAAACACTTTTTGAGCTGCCACGACAACTGTTGTTTGTCGAGACCAACAAATTAAATTCTTAAATTTTTGCTCAAAAAAATTAAACTTGTAGTATAGATGAGCAAGGTCATTTCCATAAAGATTAGTTAGATTTATTTTTTGCAAAATAAAATAAAAAAAAGGGGGTTTGAGGAGTTAAAAGTAAACCAAATAAGAATAACAGGAAAGAAAAAATCAATGTAATAAAGTATCCAATCAAAGGAATAATTTCAAGTTTGATTTAAGAATTGATCATTGATGCAAAAATAAAAATCTTTTAATCTTCACTGAATTAGTTATGGTTGTTGGTATCACCTAACAACCTGTTTTTCTTTACTTGTTTGATAATTAGGATACAATCTCTGATTATTTCTCTTATCAATAAGTAACCCTAAATACGATCTTAGGATTTAATTTACCAATAACATTAAGAATTAGAAAAACTACCAATTCTAGCCAATAAACACATGTGTAGGTTTATTTAAACTAGATTATATATCTTCATAACATAAATTGAAAACTTTTTTATGCAATCAACTATATTATTTACTACTTATATTAGAACGTTTAAACAATTACGGATTTAAGCTTCTAATTAGTAATCTATTATTTTGATGATTAAACAAAGGGCCTTTTTTGTTGCAATCAACCAAAATAATATTTTTAATTAGCACAGAAGATAAATAAACAATAAAAAAAATAAAGAACAAATAAAATCAGTTAGATCTCACAATTCTGAAGAATCAAACCCTCGATTATCCTTTGACCAAAATAGATGTTTAGCAATCCATGAAAAGAAAAAAACCTAAGAAAAAAAGAAGGTAAAAAATAAACTCTGGATGTCCCTTTCAAGGAACCACCTCCCTTTTATATAATAATCCTTAAACATAATAACCTATTTAAACTAGGACTCTTAAAGATAAAAATAAAGATAAAATTCTACAACTACTTTTTAAATAAAAGATAAAGTCTTGGTTCGGTGAAATTTCAATGCAATTAGGTGTGCCAGTATGTGAAGACATCTTCTAGTTCATCCACATCTCTTGGGAATTCAACTTTTTATCTTCAAATAATGAATTTGAGTCCATCTTAGTTGAATTCCTTAATCCACCTTACTAAATATAAAAGATAGTCAAAATCCAAGATTTAATCATTTACAACCAATAAAATATGAGAAAATATAATAATATATATGATTATTATGCATTCTATCAAATTTTCCCACACTTAAATAATGCTTGTCCTCAAGCATACAATAATTCAAGCTCATCATCTCACCTTACCATCCTTCCTTCTTCTTCCTTTGCTCATCCAAAATAATATATTCTTTTCATACATTAAAACAGAAGATCATAAAAGAATTCTCATAAATAACATACATGATTAGTAATCACCTTAGTGATTTTATTGAACTTGAAATGCATAAGATCTAACATCCTCTCCTTAGATCCACTCATTCACTCGAAGTGTTTTGGAAGAAACATTTCAATAAGCTCTCAAGTCAATACATAGAAAACTTTTACCATACGCTTGCTTTTATATCATGTCTCTTTTACCAATGAATGAATTAAAGTGCAAAAATCTAAGAGTTTTGAAACGGGTTGTAACAGAGCTTAGGTAAGCTATGATAAAAAGGTTTTGGGTTAATGGAATTGAAGGAATCATACAAAACTTTTTTCATACAAAACTTTATGACGTAACATCAAAAGATTGCTTCAATCACATTACGCACATCCAACTAACGAGAATTTATATCATTTTTTTTCTCAATCCTTTTCAGATTTTTTTTTTGTTGTTTTCTTTTTAGATTTCTTTCTCTCTCTTTTTTTTTGTCTCTAGATCTTTCTCATATATTTTTTTTTCTAATTCTCTTTTTTCTTTCTTCTTCTTCTTCTTTTTTTTTTTTTTTGATAACTTGGACAATTGATTCTTAATATTTCGCAATCTTTTCTAAGATAAGTGAAAGTTTCATATGAGTAAACTCATATAATCCTTCAATTCAAGGTTAAAAAAAAAAATAAAAGAATAGTTATTATGACTTGTATCAAGGTTAAATTCCAAAAAAAAGGCTAAGGCTCAAAGTTGGCTTTTTAGGGGTATATGAATATGATAGGTTTTTCAAAAAAGGCTAAATATTTTAAAGAAGATGGTTTTGACCTAAATTCCCTTATGATTAAATGCATTTAATTCTTCAAAGGAATGATTTGACATGTATAATAAAGCAAGTTCTAGAAAAATTAACTATGTATGACATACACAAAGAAGAAAATTGAGCATAATGTAATATATGCTCATTGGCCCAAAACTCATCAAAAAGGGTTATATGTGTTAGATCTCATAAAATTTTCAATCCAATATATCATCAAAAGCAACTAATCATAATACAGTAAATGAGAATTTAAAGTCATATTTGCACACATAAAACTTTTTTTTTTTTAAAGAATAAGCATTGGAAGGATCTAGAACTCAGAAAAGAGAGATCACAAACACAAATTAAGTACCTTTTAGAGCATAATTTTCTTGGATTTTAAATATTTCAGAAAAAATTGGTAAAAATAAAAAAATGATAGCATGTTAAAGACTCTTCCCCACACCTAGATCATACATTGTCCTTAATGTATTAAACATAAATGCTCAAAAATGATAAAAGAATAAGAGAAGTAGAAAACTTCCTAAATATATCGAGCATCATAGAGACTTCATTTACCACTGGGGAGATGAAAAAAGTGGATCGAATTCCATCTTATCATAGAGTGCTCTCTCATCGAATTTCATTCTTGACAACTATTGTCAGATGCATTCAAGTTACTTCATCATATTGCCTCGAAAAGGTGTGATATGCCTTCAACCATTGACCTTATCTCTTTTGTATATATATTTTTATTTATTCATTAAAAATAAAAATAAATTATTAAAAAATAAAATTTTGAGTTGCCTCCTAAAAAACCCCTTTCTTTAACATATTTGGCTAGACATTGCCGATTCTTAATTATAAGTCAGATATTGTAAATCAATTTTATCAACATCATGTGCTTGAAAGCCTTCATGAAAAGGCTTTAAGCGGTGGCCATTGACCTTAAAAATCTTACCGGTATCTGGACCTTGAATCTCAACTACACCATGAGAAAACACATTAGTAACAGTAAAAGGTCCTAACCATCTAGAATGTAACTTATCAAGAAATAATTTTAGCTTAGAATGATAAAGAATAACTTTTTGACCAACATAGAAAGTTTTTCTGGAAATCATGCGATCATGGTAGGCCTTCATCTTTTCCTTA
The DNA here is from genome assembly GCA_021397835.1 of Moringa oleifera. Taxonomy (NCBI): domain Eukaryota; kingdom Viridiplantae; phylum Streptophyta; class Magnoliopsida; order Brassicales; family Moringaceae; genus Moringa; species Moringa oleifera. The sequence goes on along the minus strand of JAJFZO010000896.1, from coordinate 6,562,240 downwards.
TATATTTTTGAGCTCTCGTAAGCATCATTATGAATTTCTTCTAGTTCTTGTAATTGTAGTTTTCTCAATTCACTTGCTTTGTCCATTCTTAGGTTTCACTGTTTTATGGCCCAATATGCCCTGTGTTCTAATTCTATTGGAAGATGACATGGTTTGCCAAAGACCAAACGGTAAGGAGACATACCTATAGGTAGGTTGTTCGATAAGTCCATAGTGCATCATCAAGTCGCATACTTCAATCCTTCTTATTTGGGTTGATAGTCTTCTCAAGTATAGACTTGATTTCTCTATTAAATACTTCAGCTTGTCTATTTGTCTGCGGATGATAAGCAGTAGAGATTCGATGGGTAACATTATACTTCTTCATTAAAGCTTCCACCACTCTACTGCAAAAGTGAGTTCCACGATCACTTATTATAGCCCTAGGTGTCCCAAACCTAACAAAAATATGAGTTTTGACAAAATCTACAACCACTTTAGCATCCTTAGTACGGTAGCTTTAGCTTTCACCCATTTTGACACATAGTCCATAGTAAGCAGGATATAAATATTATTACAAAAAGAAGGAAAATGACCCATGAAATCAATACCCCATACATCAAACATTTCACAAACAAGGATAAAGGTAAGTGGCATTTGATCTCTATGTCTTAAATTTCTAGTTTTCTGACATTGTTCACAAGTCTTACAAAATATGTATGAATCATGAAATATAGTAGGCCAAACAATCCACACTCTAATATCTTACGAGCTGTTCTCTTAGGACCAAAGTGTCCTCCACATGCGTACGAATGACAAAACTTTAAAATAGAATTAATTTCATGTTCAGCCACACACCTTCGAATAATTTGATCAGAACAATATTTCCATCAGCAAAGGTCATCCCAAACATAACATTTAGCATCTTTTTTTAATTTTGTCTCTCTGAATCCTAGATAAATCACTTGGTAATATTTCAGTAACTAAGTAATTAGCAATATCAGCATACTAGGGCCTTATCTTATGAATAAAAAAAAGATACTCATCTAGAAAGTCATCTTTTAATGGTGATGACTCTTCACTCGTAGTTAACCTGCTAAGATGATCTACAAATAAATTTTTTGTACCTTTTTTATCATGTATCTCCAAATCAAACTCTTGTAGCAAAAGTATCCATCGAATAAGTCTAAGTTTTGCCTCCTTCTTCGAGAGTAAGTACTTGAGAGCTGCATGATCAGAATAAACAATCACTTTAGTACTAAGTAGATATGAGCAAAATTTTTCTAAAGCAAACACAATGGATAAAAGTTCTTTTTCTATTGTGGAATAATTACTTTGTGCACTATCAAGTATTCTCGAAGCATAATAAATGACATGAGGAGTTCTTCCAATTCTTTGTCCAAGAACAGCACCAATTGCTTGATTGCTTGCATCACACATGATCTCAAATGGAAGATTCCAATTTGGTGATTGGATAATTAGTGCAGTTGTTAACATATCCTTTAACTTGTCAAATGCATCTTTGCATGCCTCATCCAATTCGAACACCACATCTTTTTGTAGTAACCTACATAAAGGTTTAGTGATCTTGAAAAAATCCTTGATAAATCGTCGGTAGAATCCTGCGTGTCCAAGAAAAGAATGAACTTCTCGTATACTTGCGAGGTAAGATAAAGACTTTATAATTTCTACTTTAGCTTTATCAACTTCAATTCCCTTAAAGGATACAACATGTACTAGAATAATACTTTGATTAACCATAAAGTGACACTTTTCATAATTTAAAACAAGGTTCTTTTTTATACATCTTTTAAGTATTTTTGTAAAGTTAGTTAAACATGCATCAAAAGAATCACCATAGACTGTAAAGTCATCCATAAACATCTTTATCATGTTTTCTATATAATCAAAAAATATACTAACCATATACCTCTGAAATGTAGCAGGAGCATTACAAAGTCGAAATGGCATGCGTCGATATGCAAAAGTACCAAACAGGCATGTGAATGTGGTTTTCTCTTGATCTTCAGGTGCAACAGGGATTTGATGAAAACCTGAATAACCATCAAGATAACAATAATGGGTATGACCTGCTAATCTTTCCAGCATTTGATCAATAAATAAGAGAGGAAAATATTATTTTCTAATTGATGCATTTAACTTCCTATAATATATACATACCCTCCATCCATTTTGAATACGAGTGGGTATTAACTCACCATTAGGATTTTCTATTGTTGTTATACTTGTTTTCTTTGGAACAACTTGAATTATACTTACCCATTCACGATCTGAAATTGGATAGATCATACCCGCATCAAGAAACTTCAAGATTTCTTTCTTTACCATTTCCATTATAGGCGGATTCAATCTACATTGAGGTTGCTTAGAGGGTTTGCAATCTTCCTCTAATAGTATCCTATGCATGCATGTGGAAGGATTCAATCCTTTAATATCATCTATGGTCCAACCAATGGCCTTTTTATATTCTTTAAATACTTGAGTCAATTTTTGTTCCTCCAAGATAGAAAGTTTATTAGAGATTATGATTGAAAGAGTATTTTTTTCTCCTAAAAAGACATATTTTAAATGATCTGGTAGGGGTTTTAGCTCTAATTTTTGTGCTTGCACAATAGAAGGAATGAGTTTTGTGTGAGAAAGGGGCAAATCAATATAAGAAACATCATACCTCATAGGTTGTAGTGATTTCAATTCATGAATTGTATCCTGCAAGTCTAAATCTAATGTAAAATTTTGCAAGATTTTTTGTGATCTTCCAAAACTTAAACTCCTGTTAAGTACAACTTTTAACTTATCTTCATCACTTAAATCAAACATTTTCTGTGCTAAAGGTTCAATAACATCCACAGCAAAAACAGGAGATAAATCGCCAGGATATCTCATGGCATCATAAATATTAAATTTAATAATTTCACCATCAAATTTCATTGTGAGTGTACTATCATGCACATCAATTTTTGTCTTGGATGTTTTTAGGAATAGTCTTCCTAACAAAATTAATGAGTTGATGAATCATCTTCCTCCATATTAAGCACATAAAAATCAATAAGAAAAATCAATCCATTAACTTGTATCAAAACATCCTCCAAAACTCCCTCATGATATACATTAGATCTATCAGCAAGTTGAATAATCACACCAGTTTCTTTTAATGGTCCAGCATTCAAAGATGAGTAAATGGATAATGGCATGACATTTATTGAAGCACATAGATTTAACATCGCTTTCTCAATTTTAACATTACCAACTTTGCAAGGAATAGTAAACATACCTGGGTCCTTACATTTAGGAGGTAATTTTTTCTGAAGAATAGCTGAAACATTTTCCTCCATACTTACAAATTCATTACCTTTTAATTTTTTTCTTATTGGTGCATAACTCTTTCAAAAATTTGGCATATCAAGTTACCTGTTTAATTGCATCAAGTATAGGAATATTTACCTCAATCTTGTGAAAGGTATCAAAAATCTCCTTTTCTTTCTCCTCATTCTTCTTAGATTTAGACAATCTAGAAGGAAAGGGAGGAATTAGCATGGAAGTTTTTGGTTGCTCTCTGTTGGATCCTTTAGATTGGTCAAGCCCTGGTTGAAGAACTACTTCTTGTTCAGTCTTTCCTCTTGAGATGCACCCTTTGGTGGTCTTACTAGGTTCTTTTAACTCAGTTTCACTTCTTAATATAATTGCACTAGCATTCTGTTTTGGGTTAACAATAGCTTGTGAAGGCAATTTTTGTTGAGATTCTAATCTGTTCATTAAAGATGATAGTTGACCTACTTGATCCTCTAACTTTTTAATACTTGTTCTTGTCTCTTGCTGAAATTGTTGTGTGCTAGATGCAAATGATTTAACAATCTTTTAAAGAGACATACCTGAACTTGGATGAGGTTGTGGTGGTGGAACTGGTTGTCTAGATTGAAATTGAGGTCTTGTTCCATAACTAAGATTGGGATGATCCCTCCATCCTAGGTTGTATGTATTTGAATAAGGGTCATACTTCCTTTGTGGTGGACTTAAAAATCCTTCAACTACATTAGCATCCTTATAAGGATCATCTTGAAGTGTAGGACACATGTCAATTGGATGGCCAGTAGCAGCACAAATCCCATAAACTTTAACTTGTTGTATATTTTTTACAGCCAATTGTTAAACAAGAAAAGTTAGATTGGCCATTTGATTTTCAAGAGAAGATTTATTTACCTCATTAATCTTTTTTAAAGATGTATCTTGTATGAATCTGAATTGTTGTGAGTTAGCAGCCATGATGAAAATCAAATCTCTAGCTTCACGAGGAGTTTTACTTACTGTAGCACCTCCACTAGCTGTATCCATCATCCTTCTTTCCATGGGTAGTAATCCTTCATAAAAATACTGAATAAGAAGTTGTTCAAAAATTCTATGTTGAGGACAACTTGCACACAGTTGTTTAAATCTTTCCCAATACTTATGAAGGGTTTCAATATCTCTCTCTTTTATTCTACATATTTCCCGTCTAATGCTAGCAGCTAGTGAAGCAGGAAAAAATCTATCAAGAAAAGGTTTTACCATCTCTATCCATGTGATCACAGAACCAAAAGGTAAATAAAATAACCAATCCTTTGTTTTTTCGATCAGTTAGAATGGAAAAGCACGTAATTTGATCTCATCTTTAGTTATTCCTTGTGGTTTTAGGCTTGAGCATACCACATGAAATTCCTTTAAATGCTTGTGAGGATCTTCATTCTCCAAGCCGTAAAACTTAAAGAGCACATTGATCAAACCAGACTTTAACTCAAAATCTGCTTGTAAAATTGGACACTGAATGTAGAGTGGCTGCTAATTTACTTCTAGTGCAGCCAATTGCCTTAAACTTCTCTCTTCATTAGCCATATCTTGTTCTATTTCAGAATCACCAGAGGAATCAATTAAATCAAGTATTAAATTCAATCCAAAAGATGAAGGTGAAGATTCTTGTTGACTTCATAATTTAACTTCCTTCTTGAATCTTTTTGGTGTCTTTTCAATCTCAGGATTGTATGAAACTAAATCACCCGCATGAGAAGAATGGACCATTAAAATAAATCTAATTAAAATTAATCCACGGCAACGACACCAAAAATTATTGGTTGTCGAGACCAACAAATTAAATTCTTAAATTCTTACTCAGAAAAATTAAACTTGTAGTATAGATAAGCAATGTTGTTTCCACACAAATTGGTTAGATTTATTTTTTACAAAATAAAATAAAAGAAAAGGGGATTTGAGAAGTTAAAAGTAAATCAAATAAGAATAACATAAAGGAAAAAATCAATGTAATAAAGTATCCAGTCACAGGAATAATTTCAGGTTTGATTTAGGAATTGATCATTGACGCAAAGATAAAAATCTTTTAATCTTCACTGAATTAGTTATGGTTATTAGTACCACCTAACAACCTATTTTTCCTTACTTGTTTAATAATCAAGATACGATCTCTAATTATTTCTCTTATCAATAAATAACCTTAGATACGATTTTATGATTTAATTTACCAATAGCATTAAGAATTAGAAAAACTACCAATTCTAGCCAATAAACACATGTGTAGGTTTATTTAAACTAGATTATATATCTTCATAACACAAATTAAAAACCTCTTTTGCAATCAACTATGTTATTTACTACTTATATTAGAACGTTTAAACAATTACGGATTTAAAGTTCTAATTAGTAATCTATTATTTTGATGATTAAACAAAAAGTCTTTTTTATTACAATTAACCAAAATAATATTTTCAATAAGCACAGAAGATAAATAAATAATGAAAAAATAAAAAACAAATAAAATTAGTTAGATCTCACAATTCTGAAGAATCAAACCCTTAATTATCCTTTGACCGGAAGAGATATTTAGCAATCCATGAAAAAAAAAAGACCTAAGAAAATAGGAAGGTAAAAAATAAACTTTGGATGTCCCTTTGAAGGAACTACCTCCCCCTTGTATAATAATCCTTAAACATAATAATCTATTTTAACTAGGACTCTTAAAGATAAAGATAAAGATAAAATTTTATAACTACTTTTTAAATAAAAGATAAAGTCTTGGTTCAGTGAAATTCCAATGCAATTAGGTGTGCCAGCGCCTTATCTAAAGACATCTTTTAGTTCATCCACATCTCTTAGAAATTCAACTTTTTATCTTTAAATAATGAATTTGAGTCCATCTTAGTTGAATTCCTTAATCCACCCTATTAAATATAAAACATAGTCAAAATCCAAGATTTAATCATTTACAACCAATAAAATATGAGAAAATATAATAATATATATGATTATTACGCATTCTATCAACAACTTATACCTTGACCATGAGGTTCCCTATCCCCAAGGAATTTGGTTCCCTATCCCCAAGGAAGTTAGAGAAAACAATTAGTCAAAAGAAAGAAATTTCACATGAGAGTATCAGACAACAATTAAGGAAGAGGTTAAGCAAGCTATTAGTTATAGGCTTTATTAGAGAGGTCACTACTCAAAGTTAGAGGTGTGACGATTCGAGTTCATAAGTCAGATTTATGTCATGCCAACCTATCATATTGACACGTTTAGATATGACATGAGCACAATACCATTATTAAATGGGTTAGATAAGCAAACCCAAATAGAATTTACTTATAAAACAATTAACATCACATGACATGATTAACGTGTTTAGTTAACAATTTATATTTATCCAACATAATTCATTTAACACACTTAGCCTGTTTAACCTATTTAATTCATTAAATTATATAATTAATTTATTTAATTATTTTAAACAAATATTAATTCAAATCTAAATATAATACAAAATAACTAACATTAACTATGATAGCCAAGTTATAGTATCACAAAATAATAAATATTAGGTCCAAACTCTAAATATCCAACAATTCAAATGGGTTGGACATAATAATTCAAACACAACATAAAAGTTATTTGTTAAAGCGACTTGAATTAGTAATTGCTATTAGAGAATCATCATTCTCACTAATACTTAACTCCATAATATTAATGGTAAGCTTTTCTGCCTATTTTGACATCATTGCATCTACAACACAATTTAGAAAGACAAAAAAAAATTATTACTTCATTCATTTTGCACAAATTTCGAAATTATTAAAAAAAGGACCATTACCTCCTTCTCAACGTAACCAATCTTTAGTATAAATTAGAGTCTCCATCACTTTAGACTTTAAATTACTTTGAAACTAATCAAACGCCATTTCTCCACTCTTGGATGTAACAGTACAAATAGGAATGCTAAGAACATTATTTGCCATTGTAACAAACTTATTATTTTTATCGATATGTGTGAGCCTTGAGTTTCCATATTAATTCTAGGCTTATCCAAGTAAAATTTAAGTTAAGTTTTCTATGGAGTACCCTTTTGACGTTGAAATTTATTAATTTTTTTTAAACAATTAAAAATTAAAAATTAAAAAAAACACAAATTTCAAGATGTTACTTAAAGAAATTAAATGAAGAGAACTATAACAGAGGAGTATTACATACCTTTAGATATATCTTTCTTTAAAGATTTTAATGATCTTTCAATGGGACAAGATTTATTCTGAGATGTACTTCCATGTGATGAGGTTGGAGTAAATATGGTCGGATGAGAATCAGCATTACTTAAATTGATGCACTCATAATAAAGACAGTATAGGTCATGTTTCAAAATCATAGACTCATCAACTCCTTCATCACCATATAACTTCTTATAATACCATTCAATAAAACTGAATTTGTAACTAGGATTTAATATCATTGCTATAGTTAAGATCTTATTCAAATCAGCTTAGTATTTAACAAACGATTTCATGGATTTTTTTTTTTTTGGCCATTGACTGCATGAACTCCTTTCCATTATTTGTTTCATCTTTCAAAGCCAACAAAACAGTGAAAATCCTTCAAAATCATAACTTTGCAATTGGATATTTTGAACAAGAAAAAATAGCTAAAATGTCACAAAATAATAACAAGAATTTACTAATTTTCCCCATTCTTTCCTATTCATCCCTAGATGGACAATGCCTGTAATTTGAATAATTTAACTCCAAATGCATAAAAGCACAATGATAATAAATAGCACTTTCAAGCATAATATATGTTAAATTCCATCTAGTTGGGACATCTAGCCTTAAAACTTTTTTTGGCATCAAGAGAGCTATGACTAACACACTTTAAAAAATTTTATTGCCTTTGTTGAGAAATTTTTATGTACTTAACACTTTCATGAATCTTGATAATTGAATTATATATCTTTCTCAATCATCTTAAATTACCAAATTCAAAATATGAACACAACAATGAATGTGAAAATGATCACCATTACATAAAAGCCCATTTTTTTTTCAAGTAATACAATTTTCAATAGATCAATACAAGCATCATTTGCAGATGCACACTATTACAAAAATTATAATAAGATATAGTGATTTAATGATAGCTCTTAAAAGAACTTTCATTAAAAGCATTATTAATAATTTTTAATATCAGTTCTTTTAAAACTGTCATTAAAATGGAGATTTATCACACTTTTAACATCAATTACTATTGAACTAACAGTAAAAAGCACCATTTAACGTTAGTTTCTACGAGAATTGACGTTAAATCTTCTAAGATTAAACCTTTTAATGATAGTTTCATTAGAATTGTCGTTAAAGGCATAAGAGATTTTAATGACAGTTCCTCAGGAACTATCATGAAAGGCTTGCATCAAGCCTTAAACCTAAGAACTTCTTCTCCAAAAGTAGCAGCAGTCACTTCTAGAGAAGCAGCAACCCACACGCACTCTCCCTTTCCATTGTTCTCTCCTTGCTCCTTCCTTTCTCGTTTGTCTCAATCTCTACAAGGAGAAGCCACACCCTCCCTCTTCATTTGTTCTTTATCTTTGGCATTCAAATATGAAAGTATTTTGGTAGATTCGAAATTTTTTTTATGAAAATTAATGTTTTTCTCAATTTTTATTCCATTTGGTTTTGATTTGAAAAATGAATTAAGAATATATGTATATTATTTTGAGATTTTCTTCATTAGATATGTTTGGTGAATTTTTTTTAGTTTTTTTGTAAGTATATTTGGATGAATATTAGGTATGAATGAGTATATATTAAAAATTTTATTTTTAATAATATTTAAGATTTTTAGATTAATTGATGAATTAAGTAAATATTAGTTACATGAATTTATATTTTGATGAATTAAGTAGATATTAGTTAGATAAATTTATATTTTAATGAATTTATGTTTACCAAATTTTATTAGGTAAGATTAACTGGAATATTTTGTAAAATTTATATTGATTTTGTAATTTACTTATTTAATATTAGTTAAATTTTAAATAGATGATTTTATAGTAAATAATCAAATATTATTTAAATTTTAATTAATTTACTAGCTAGTTAGATGCTTGTATGGTAATTAATTAGATTTAATTAAATATTAATTATGTATTAATTAACTAATTAGTTATTAATCATTTATTTAAATTTTAATTAATTAATTTGATGCTTGTAAAGTAAATAATTAAATGTTATTTAAATTTTGATTGATTTACTAGTGCTTGTAAAGTAATTAATTAGATTGTTAATTAATTGATTATATATTAATTAGCTAAGTAATTATAAATCATTTACTTAGATATTAATTAATTAATTTTTTTAGTTATATGTTATTTATTTAATTAGATACTAATTAATCATTTGTTATTCAACTAATTAATTAATAATATGCTAATTTAGTTAAATATATAATTAATTACAAATGTCAAATAATTCATTAGAATTTTGAACTTCAGAATGGATAAAATTTGAATGTTCGTTGATAGAAGGTTAGAGGCATAGATATAAAGGTGAATAACTTTTTAAATTATGCTATTCAAAACAGTGATAACTCTGAATTAGTTAGGTGTTCGTGCATTAAATGTCAAAATATAAAGCGTCATGCTCCACATGAGAAATTTGAATTGTTGGGTCTTCTACTAGTAGGAATGCCAGAGTTGTTAGGGAGGTAAAACATATTGAAGAAGTTGATAACGCTGTAGAAATGGTACAAGAGGCATTTACAGAGTATGATATTAATCCTAATCACTTTGACAGATTACTTAGTAATGCCAAAAAATTTCTGTATCCTGGATCAGTGAAGTTCACTAAACAATCTACTCTAGTTAAATTGTGCAATTTAAAGGTGAAATATGATTGGTTTTATCAAAGTTTTAGTGATATTTTAAATTTGATTGCTGAAATATTGCTTGATAATAATAAAATACCCATATCCATGCATGATGCTAAGAAATCATTAAATGCATTAGGCATGGAGTATCAAAAGATCCATGCATGTCCAAATACTTGCATATTATATTGGAAGGAATTTCAAGATGACATCTAATGTCCAACTTGTACACTTTCAAGATGGAAAGTAATGAAGAATAGTAATGAAATAAAGATTGGTGTGCCTACTAAGGTGTTATGATATTTTCCACCAATACCAAGGTTTAGAAGAATGTTCAAAAGCTTTGAAATATCAAAATACCTTACACGGCATTCAAATTAAAAGGAAATTGATAGCTAATTGAGGTATCCATCAGATACAACATTATGGAAATTAGTTTACTACATATGGCTACAGTTTGCTTTAGAGACAAGAAACTTGAGGCTGGCTATATCAGCTGATAGGATTAATCCATATAGTACATTTAGTAGTCGATATAGTTATTGTTTGGCGATTATGGTGAACTATAATCTACTACCATGGCTAATAATGAAGAGAAAGTTCATGATGTTGACGTTACTAATATCACGTCCTAAAAAAACCTGAAAATGATATCGATGTCTACTTGGCTCCACTTATAGAAGACTTACAAATGTTATCAAACATAGATGTAGAAGCATATGATGCATACCGCAATGAGTCATTCAACTTCAAAGCTGTTTTGTTATGTATAATTAATGATATTCTTACATATGACAATTTATTTGATTATAATGTTAAAGGCTATTATAGTTGTCCTATCTATGCAGAGAACACTCATGGTAGTCACTTAAAACATAGTAAGAAGATGTCATATGTCGGACACAGAATATTCTTACCACAACATCATCCGTACCATAGGAAAGAAAAAAGGCCTTCAATGGTGAAGAAGAAATCAGAATAGCTCCCCAACCATTAAGTAGTGAAGAAGTCTTTAACAAAGTTTAAGGTTTAGCAAATTCATAGAGAAAGTCAAAGAAACGAAGTATAGTGAATAAAGAAGATGTTGCACAGTGTTGGAAGAAAAGGTCTATTTTCTTTGACTTACCATATTAGAAGTTCATGCATATCAGATATATTCTAAATGTCATGCACATTGAAGAAAAACATTTGTGAAAGTCTTCTTAGGACATTTCTTGATATTCTAAAAAAATCTAAAGATAAATTAGCTACTAGAATGGATTTGAAATACATGGGGTTAAGATCTGAATTAGAACCATAAATTCGCGATAATCATACATTTTTGTTGCCTGCATGCTATACTTTGTCTATGGATGGAAAAAGAAATCCTATAATATATTGCCCAAACATGTTAGATATGCTCTTATTAGACTTTGTATATTATTCAATATGTTGTGTTAAAAGGTGATAGATGTGTCAAAGTTGGATGGAATTCAAAATGAACTTGTGACCATACTTTATTTGCTTGAAAAATACTTTCCTTTTAGCTTCTTTAATATTATAGTCCATCTCACTGTTCATCTTATTAGAGAAGTAAAATTATATAGTCTCGTGTACTTACTATGGATGCACCAATTTGAAAAATATATGAAAGTGTTAAAGAGTTATGTTCAAAATCATAATAAACCTGAGGGCAGTATTACTGAGTCGCACATTACTGAGGAGGCATTAAAATTCTACATGGATTATTTATCTGCTATGGATGTTATTGAGATTCCTCCATGGAAGAATGTATTTGACCACTCAACTCATAATGGAAAAGCTTTAACTAGTGGAAGTGTTGAGAAAGTTGATAATGTTCACCTTCATCAAGCGCACTTGTATGTTTTGATGAATAGAGTGAAATATAATCATATATAATGTAAATTTTATAACTCATTATTCGTTAAAATATTAAATAATTTTGAATTATTATTTCATAATTTATTCTTAATATGTAATGAGCATTTAAATCAATTAAGGGTCGACAATTCTATTAAGTCAAAACGACTTAAATAATTACATGATGAACAAAGTCGAACCTTAAGTAATTGGTTATGCACACAGGTAAGAGTGCTTACACTTGTTTAGATATTAAATCTATTTCTAATATGATTCATCTAATATATTTTATAATATAGATTGAGAATGAACTTTTATCATCCAATCATAATGTCTCAACAATAGTACGATGGATTGTTCAAGATCCTCGATCCACAGTAATCAAGTATCCTAGATATATCATTAATGGTGGTCGATTTTACACAAAGTAATGAGATAACTCAAGGACCCATTAAAATAATGGTGTCATTTTAGTTGCCAACACCATGCAAATCTCTAGTGCTAAGGATAAAAATCTAGTATACAATGATTTCTAATTTTATGGAGTTATATAAGAAATATGGGAACTAGATTACACAATGTTTAGAATTTTAGTTTTCAAATATGATTGGATTGAGAATGGTAGCGATGTCAAGATTGATGATCTAGGAGTTGTACTAGTTGATCTCAATTGGATTGGACACAAAAATAATCAGTTTATATTGGCTTCACAAGCAAGACAAGTACGTTACATTAGAGATTCACTTGATAACAAATGGTCTATAATATTGTTAACACCTTGAATAGACTATGATGAAGATGATGATTTGTGTGATATTAGTATAAATCACACGTCTTTTTGTAATAATATGCCATCTATTGATTTATTTGACCAAATGGATGAAAACTTATCTTGCATATGCTCAAGAATTATTTTTATAATATTTTATTTTTTTATTTTATCATATTATATCATGTTTTGCATAAATGATGTTAACCATATGTTATTTTGCTTATAAATTTGATGGATCCTTTTTAACACTCAAGTAAAGGCTCTCAAGGGTCAAAAAAACGAGGCGTTGCTAGTATGCCTAAGATAATTAAAAGTCGTGCTTCTAAAGTTAAACTCATGGTTGAGTGAATGATACAGGTCAACCAATTGAAAGGAATGAAATCCAGTTCAATAGCTACATTAGAATGGTGTTATATAATACAATACCCTTAAGTATTGTGAATTAGCACTCAGTAAGCAATGAAATGAAAAATAAGATTTGAGAGACAATATTAGTAAGTAAAATAAAATACGAAGTATTGCTTTTTAATTAGAGTACTGTTAATTAATTTGATTTGTACTAATGCAATTTTTTATAATATATTATAGAAGACGTATGATATTGATGCAAGCATGAAGAGGTATGTAGTTCAATCTGCTGTGAACAAATAGAAAAACTTCAAGACTTATATTACGTCAAAGCACATATTCCCTCACATGGATGACTTGAAATTTTTGTCATTTTCACTTGAAGAATATAATAGTGTCATAGATCTTGGGGTGTGGTAGGACTTTGAGAACTCTTGTCTAACAAAAGAGTTTTTGGTATGCATTTATAGTGAATAATATTTTTGTTTGTACAATTTTCTTCAAATGTTCATATGTATTGGTCTTACAACAAAAGAGGCAAATGGTAAAAGAGAAAAGAAAAAAAAATGTGTACAACCATCATTTAGCTAAAAAACGATTTATAGGGTTAGAGAGTGAACTTGTAAGTTATTTTTCATTTATTATGTTACTGATTAATAGCATATTCATTTAGTTATACATTCTAAAATTCTAACATGTTCACTCTTTATGTTAAAAAAAGAAGCAAGCATTGGGTAGCGATGAACAAATTAATCATACTTTATTATGGAAGGTTTTACGACAGAATAAAAAGGAAGACTATATAAATAATGCGAGCTGATTGTGTAGGGAAAGAATTGTAAGTATAATTGAACTTTTTTCGTATAGTAATAAATTTTATGTTGATGGAGTTCAATTATGATATCCATTTTTTTTTTCTTTCTTCATCTTTCATTACTTTTTAGATTATATTATGTTGAAATGTTTTCAAAATGAAAGAAGTAATTAATTATGGTTTAAGTAAGAATGGTATTGAAGTGTATTGAAAAAAATGTTGTTTTATTAAAGTGTTGGTATTGAATTGTATTAACGTGTATAAGATGAAGATATATGGTTGATGCGAAAGAGATGAAGAATTTTATATACGTAAGTTTTGGATAATTTGCATGTCAAAATTTTGTACATATAAAAATTATTAAAAAATTTCTTTTAATGATAGTTTTATTAGAATTATCACTAAAAAAGGGCCTTTTAATTGACAATTCATTGAAATTGTCATCAAAAGCCTTTTTTTAATGACAGTTCTTTTAAAACTATCGTTAAGGACCCTCCCTTTAACGACAGTTTTGAAAAAACTATCATTAAAAAAGGAAGCCTTTAATAACAATTTTCAAGAACAGTCGTTACAACTTTCTTTTTTAATGATATAAAAAAAATGATATTTTTAGAACTATCATCCTAAAAAAAATGGCCCTTCAATTCTAGATCAGGATTCCTCCTGAACCTTTCTTACTTCTTTCAGATGCTTCAGCGTCAACTCGTTCTTGACATAATTGACATTGGCATTAACATTGGCATGCATTTAAGCCAGTTTAATCTTCCTATTGTCTAGATCTGCTTCAATTTTAGTCAAAATATTCTTCAATATTTTCCACTTTGGTTACATAAACATAAATTTTATTCATAGCATCTTCGGTTGATTTATTAGCAGACTTAGTCTCCTTTATGTAATGATGAAGTTTGATGCTGATATGGTTGTTCTTATTAGTGAGGATAGACATATGTCGAAAAAACTAAAATACCAGATGATTGAGAGAATCAGTTAGATTGACAAATCAAACATAAAATGTAAAGTCAATGACTAAAGAGAAATAAAATTCGATTGGGAAAGATACTTGTTGTCTAAAACTCATAAATTCTATGGTTGATAAATGTATCAGTTTCTTCGGCTTCATACTTCTCTAGATCGTTGGGCAGAGTAAATTTGTATATCCACTCGTGTACAGGGCTTAGATGGTTCAAACTACCATCAACTAGCACGTTGTAGTCTAGTGAAATTGATCTTCCTTTTTAAGCTAGGGAGGACCGATGACAGGCACAAGAAGTGCATTCATAACATTCTAATCTTTAAGATCATTACTCATTTTCTCCTTTCTTTTAACTAGTTGCTTGCTTGGGGGATTAGCTTTTATTTTCTTTGATGTTAGAAGTGTTGGAGTAGTAGTTGTAGCTTACGTAACTTTCCTCTTAAGAGTTACTTTGCATGATTGTCCTTTGACTTGAGTCCCTAATGATGATTTCATCAGAGAGCAAACAGAGTGAAAGTTCTACCCATGGTATTGTTCATGGCTTCCTAAAGCTATATCTTTGGTTAGCTAAGGAATGTTTTAAGGACCTATTTTAGGAAGTCTGCAAGCAAAAGGAAAGAGTTACACAAGGCTAAAAATGTCAAATTAAAAGTTACAAAGAAATTTCAATGAAAAGAATAAACCTATTGGAGTATGACTAATCTTGGAATTGACACTAAAAAAATGTTAGTTGGGATATTTTAAGCAATATGGGTCAAGAATAAGAGCATGAACAGAATCAATTTGTTCATGAAGTTGGTCAGGAAATTAAGAAAGAATGGGTGAATGCTCAAGAATTAAAATAGGGATTTGAATGAGATTTGCAATCTAATAAAGGTTTGGTTCTTAGTCGAGATCTGGAAGTAAGGCTAGTAGATGTGAATATAATTCATGCTCTTTGGAATCTAAACTAGATAATAATTTAGTAGATTTAAAAGATCTATTAAAGGGAATACCTTATATCAAGGTCTAGTGCACTTAACAATCAACATCCTAGTGTTATTACTATGAGCTCGAAAAGCTTCACCCTAATGTTCAGAGAGATATTTGTAGAAAGATTTTACCTCGGGGTGGACTTTCTTCCGATGGACTCTCTTTGTGGGCTCTTTGTAAGTCTTTAATTTTAAGTAAATTTTAGGCCATGAAGCTTAAAAATAATTTTTATAACAACCTTTATTATTTAAAGGCAAGCTCTTTAAGAAAAGCTTAGGTTTAATGCTATTAAAATTATAAAATTGCTTCTCTAAATCTCTATTAACTCTATTGGCTTTTAATTCAAAGAACTTAAAAAAGAAAGGAACCGTAAGATTAGGCAATTCAAGGTGAAAAATTAGAGAGGAAAGTAATCATGCATCTTCTAGCATTAGGGAGCAATTGGGAAGGTGAGATGTTAAACTGCTTATAAACATTCTACAAAAAAGGAAGAATAGGTATATCCTAGCCACATTTTATAAAATCTTCAAAGACCATGATTTAGCATTCGCTACAAATCTATGGCTTTTCGAAAAAGGAGGGGAGTTCTAGCTAAACATATTGGGAATGAGAAAATTATTTTTGACCCATTCCAGATCATCATCTGTGTAAGAAGAAGGCCCTAAATTTTTGACCATGGAACAAAATAAAAAAAAAATTATATAAAGACTCACTAGAAAAGGAAGGTGAAAGAGAATTAAGATTGGTTATTGAAAGTTGCAAAAGATAGTAAAAAAGCTTGCTGAAGAAAACAATCAAAAAAGGGAAAAAGTAAAATGACAATGAAAGAAGCTCTTAAAGAAGTTAAGGAAAACAAAAAGATACACACCACCAGGTAAAGCACGTGATACGAGAAATTATATTGAATCTGTCGTAGGTTAATAATGAATTATAAAAATAGTTATTAAAATGTCAAAAGAATAGAGTTTACGACTACTTACTAAAAAACTAATCTAACAATGGAAATCTCGACTTTGATAAATCCAAACCTTAATAAGCCTTGATCAAGGAATATCCGATCAAGTTTGATAATAACAAGTGTAAACCGATTCATGACAAATCTTAAACAATATAAAGCACAAATGAGATAATGATCCCAATGGTGAAGAAAAGATTAATCCAGATTGGTCTAATCTTGAACAACAAGATAAATAAAACCTGATAATGAAGTTCCTGTGCAAATTTGAATGCAAGTTACGATGCCACTAAACTGTCGATTGTTTAAAGTTCCATTGGGGAGGGAATCTTTTTTCTTCTCTGATGAAAAAGATAATAGGTAGTGGTTGGGGCAAGGCATTGATCACTTGATAATCTTGTGGTCGTCTTAAAGCTTTGTCAACCATGATCATGACCTCTTTGAAGGAGAGATTAGTGGCAGCTTTCCTAGCTTCCTTGTTATCGACTTTGCAAGAGGGGTCGGTAAGGCTTTTCTTATTTACTTTCATTATGGTTAGAGTCTAAAGCCTTGTGCTAGTCCCAACATTAACCCTATAATGAACAAGGCTTGTGAAAGTAGAGAGCAAAAGTTTGATCAAGGGCTATTTTTATGTAGCCTATAGCTCATAATCTTTAATGAGTACAAGACTTGGACTAGTCACCATTAGAATTGGATTATCCGTACAATGAATATGAAAATATCATTATACAAAGATAATATAAATAAGACTTTGGTAAAACAAAAAGCAGTAAATATATAAAGTAAAAGACTTGAAGATTCAAAAGAGCTTGATGAACTAGAGCTAATGACTTGAGAACATATAGAAAAGGCATTAGGGATGGAGCAAAAGTAAGAAGTGCAAGGAAAGGAGAATGGTTGAGGTTTTAAAGTGATAAAGGCTCAAGATATTAAAGTGGTAAGGGCTTTAGATCAAGATATGTTGAAAGGACGGTATTTTTACATTCTATTTCATAACTGAAAAGGACTCTTAAAGTGGTTTAGGTATATAAACAGAGTTATTGTATAAATAAATTATGGACTCTCACTATTTAGGCCTTAGAAAAGTATCTCTTAATACTATCTCACTTAGAATGTTCTCCAAAAGTTCCATAAAAACCTTAGATCACTTCACTCACTGAAATTTTTTTACCAATTTTTTTAATGGGCGCTAACCAGGTATTCAAATCTAAGTTCATCTCGTCCTAGGATGCTTAGATATATTTTTCTTTCCACCCTTTAATAAATAAAGGAAAACCTTGGGCAAAGAGAGGAAAATATATGAAATTGAAATAATAAAGTTTTATTTACATACCCTTTATTATCCCTATTATGTTTAAGTTCTCAGAATTGAAAGAATAAAGTTCTCAGAATTTACATAAACATTGGGCATTTGATTTTTAAACACTTTATGATGAAGGCAAACAGGCATCACCATGTATTGAGAAAAAGTTAAGAAAAATACACTTTGATCATATGGCATATATTAAGGAAGAAGGGGGGCATGGGTAAGTTTTGGGCTCCCTTAAAGCAATCTTTAAAGATATAGACCCAGCCATGGTGCTGTATTAATAACCAGTCGATCTTCAAAGGAATTTTTTAATAGGATGGTGTCTACGATAGAAAAGCCCTTTGGATCCAAACCTAGGTCATAGGCAGTGTAGGAAGGAACACCCATATTGACCATATTTATTTCTCAAAACAAAAGAGAAAGAATAGAGGATAAACCACTAGAGAAGGAGGTTGTGGAATTAAAAAATTGACTAGAAGAAAAATACACATAGTGAAGTTACTAGTGAAAGCTAAAGAAAAAAGCTTTTTATAAAAGAGGTGAAGTAAAAAGTAAAGTGATGAAAAGAAAAATTTTAAATAGGGTTTCTTGAAGAAGACAAAGTGAAAAAGGTAAAAAAAAAAAGGTGAAAAGACATCACTAGAAACCTGAAGGTTTCCAGTTCCTTATACACGGGTTTAATGAGACATGGTAATAGCCATTTAATACATTAAAAATTATGATCGTTATGAGAAATTTTGTCTTTTAACTATTGAAAAGGTGGGTTGGCACTAAGCTAACTATAAGAGACTTTGATCATTGAGTATCAACATGATTAGATCATAGGGTCGAGAATAGAGAACAAGTTGCTTGATTAAACATAACTCAATCATGTGGTTAGAAAAGAAGATGTTGCATTATGTAGATTGATCCAAGTATGACCTAGCCATGAGGTTGGGACCAATAAACTTTTTATTGAGTAGATTGATCAACCTTGATTATGGGCCGAAGGAGAAATGATGTAATAAGGAAATTCATGCAAAAGAACCACTTAGTCCTTTGTTCGATTCTGAAAATGTAAAGTTTAATCATGATCATCTAACTAGTATGTGGGGTTCAAGTATTGACAACAATGATGGAATTAAATATTAATTTGAAATCACCTTTTGAAACTTGACTTAGGTTGATTGGATTTGGTTGTTTCTTCTAATGGCCAAGAAATGCTAGAACATTATAGAAAAATCGAGAAAGTACGCATAATACATGAAGAATAGTATGCATTAGTGCACAAGACACCCAAAAAAGCACCTAGCACATTGTGATCCCTAAATGAACTCGCAATTCACAGATTTCTAGTAGGATCCCACGAAAGATTTCCTATAAATAAAGGATCCCAAGATGAAGAAAGGACCTTCAACCACACTCATTTCACATTATGAATTCTAGTTTCAAATTTTCTTTAAGCTCTTTAAGGTCACTCTTGAGAGCTATAAAAGTTCTAGCCAATATTTGGTTCTTAATTTCCTTTCTTACAAATTCTCTATTAGTGGAGGTATAAATGAACTTGTAAGAATTTGTTTAATTAAATAACAAGTATAAGCTCCATTCTTAATTTAATTCATATGGTTTTAGATTGTAACTCATGCGAATATTAGTTGTTATCAAATAAAAAAAATTTAATCATTTAAGTGAATTGATCTAAATAAAGTTTCTCTTGACTAATTATGATTTTGTTGTTTTAGTTGAATTTTGAACTATTATTTAAGAATTTTCATTTTCATCTCAGTAAATGAATGATGATTTTTTTTAATTTTATATATGACTGATTTATGTGGTTAGTCGGTGGTTTAGTAAGACAATGATATATATGTTGTTCGACAATTTAGCATTGATGAATATTCTATTACATGTTTCTAGAAAATGATTATTAAGGATCAAAAAGACAACAATGTCTGATTTTTTGTATCCTAAAACTAGTAAAATGATTTTGGATTTTAAAATTAAGGATTCAAGCAATGGCTAAAGAGATTCCACCATAAAAATTGAGTGAAAAATAATTTAAAGGTTAAGTATCAAGTAATGGCTAAATGTTCCAAGTAAAGAGATTGAACAACGATGAAATCTCAATACTTTTCTTTGATGTTTATGTAGTTTATTTTTCAAAAATTTTGAATGGAAATCATTTTCAAATTTTAAAATAGTTTCAAAATGGAAAAATTGCTTATTTAATTAGTAACAATCTTTTGAGTGTTGTGATAATACTAATCCTTTTTAATACATAAAAGACTCTTAAATTTGGCTCTGTAAAGAAAAAAAAATTAATAGTCTTTTTTTATTTATTTTTATTTTTTTCTTTAAAATAGTTTTTGTAAGTAAATTATAATTTAGTGACCAAAAGTGAAAAATAGTTAATGATGACTCTTTTCTATTTTATTTAAATTAAATTAAATAAAGCTAGTAAAATTATTTTCTACTTAATAAATTTTCTTTAAGATTTTAAACCCATTGTGACAGGCTCAACAAGTCGCTAATTAAAATGGTAGATTAGTTATCTTGTCATATAATGGAAGACAAATTGATCATGTCAAGCATGTCTCTTAATTTATTAAATGAAAAAATTTTCAATTGCTATTATTAAGGTCTCATTAAGCACAATTTCATAAATGTGTGATAGATTTTGCGCATGCATAGGATTTACAATATCGCATAAAATAAATCTACTATCATGTTTTTAACTAAGATGATTATAGACTTTTACTATTCTAATTTTTTTGAGCCTTTCAGGAAATTAATTTGTCTAATCCTAGCATACAAAGTCTTCATAAGTCCTCTACATGGCCTTGTCCTACTTGTTCCTCTTCAATTTTTATTTTTCCAATTACATAAAATCCTAAATGTTTTTTATTTAGCTACTTTAAACGTTTCAAAAAAAAAAAACTTGAATCACATTAGAGGAATTTAAGATAAGAAAAAAATTTTACAACTCCAACTATAAAAAATAATAATAAAGGCAGAGCATGTGCACCCTATTCAAAACTTAAAAAATAGACCAAACAAGTAAACATCCATCACATAGCCTAAGTCCATAATCATCCCCATGCAATTAATCACATCAAGTACATAAAATAAACATGTTGTCATATCTATAATCAAAACCTCGATCACTGTCTTTTTTGTACTAATTTAATTAATTTTTATCTAACTATATTAAGATATAATCTAATGATATTAAACTTAACTAAACTAATACAAATTTTACTAATTAATTATGTCAATCTAGCCAACCAATTTAGCTATTTCCTTACTTTTAGGAAATTTAATAAATTTAATGATTAATTAATTTTGAAAAATTTTTA
Organism: Moringa oleifera; assembly: GCA_021397835.1. Lineage (NCBI taxonomy): Eukaryota > Viridiplantae > Streptophyta > Magnoliopsida > Brassicales > Moringaceae > Moringa > Moringa oleifera. Next base: position 6,540,735 of record JAJFZO010000896.1, on the reverse strand, counting down.
AAAATAATTCTTAGTCAGTTTAAAAATTGTTATCACGAGGATTTTTAGAATTAATGAATTAATATTTATGCTTGTAATAAGAGATAAAATTAAAAATTTTAATGAAATTAAAATACTTGAAGTATCTCCTAATTAGTAGGTGTTATAAACCGGTTGGACTTTATGTAATCCCATTGCACTTAGAACTCTTAGCAAGAAATTTTCATGCCAAATTTTGGGCCACCACCAATGGTCAAACCATGGCTACTCCAGCCACCAAGACCACCGCACATGGTGGTGCAAACAACACCAAATATGTCCAACAAAAAAATTCTGTGCAAATCAAATTGCTCCAACTCGTTATAGCTTTGGATTTTTGATGTATTCTTTAAGATTTTGTGAAACAATTTGATAATTTCTTAAAAAAAACATTTTCGCGTATTATTAAATTAAATTTAATAATTTTAAAGCCATAAAAATGATCCAAAAAAAAAAAAAAAACAAGTAACCAATCATATGCAGTAAATGAGATAATTTCTGCACATGTTCCTCCAAAAAATTATTTTAACTAAGCAATGAAAGAGATTTGATCCTTAAAATTTGCAGAAGCATACTTGACTCATCAGTGATGTTAAAAAAAATTTTACATAATTTTTAGACACCAAGAACCATTAGAACAGTAGCCAAAAACTTCTCTACAATATTCAATTTATGTAAAATAATAAGTCAAAAACCCTAGTAATTTTGGCTTACATCAAGAATAACAAATTCATTCAAATTATCATGAAGTAAAGCTTTGTGCCAATGAAAGGTTTTGACACTTGCTAAATCAAATCAAACAAAGCATTTAAATTATATTAAACATAAAGTGCAATGAATATAAATATTGAGAAACTAAGACCATCTTTAACGAAAATAACAAAATACTAAATTTGTGTTCAAAACATGATAAAATTATTTCCAATAAGATGGTAAAAGTAGAACGATAATTTGGTACAGTTACAGTGTGGTACCAAATTGAGTACGGCATTGTAGTTGCACCTAAAGTCTTTTTTTTTTTCAAATTTTTTATGTAATTACTTTTTTAAGTTTTTAATTTGAATCAAATATGTTTTTGATGATACGTTATTAATAAATATATCATACTATTAAGAAAAAAATTACATCATTGAAAATATCTCATCAAGATCTTTAAAATAAGACTAATATTTAATATATAATTTTATTTTATTTAAATTAATAATTATTATTATTTAATTAATTAATAATAATATTATACATAATATCAAAATTATTATTTTAAAAAATATAAAAAATTATAATTATTTATAATTTATGATATAATTTAACTTTGGATGAATATGATAAAAATAAATTTTACTCTAATTAAAATTATAATACAATAAATATAATAGTACGTTAAGGATTACAATATAAACTCAAATTACAACATTAATTAAAACCAAAACACTCTAATAATAATAAAGTAACTCTAGAACTATTTAAAATATAAGAAAGTCATATCCACTTCTTCTTACACCACTAAAATATTCATCAAAGGCATTAGATGATCCACTCATTTGTCTTGTATCAATTATTTAATAAAATGTTAATAATAATTTGAATCGTTTATTTCAAGTCACTCAATCAAAAAGTTAACATACATTATCATTAAAATATCATTAACTCATAAAAATAATTAAGTAAAAATTACGTAAAAATCATAATTATAAACTTAAGTTATAAATTATTAATTTTAAAAAAATTACTAAAAAATATAATTTATTATATAATATTAATTTATTTAAAATAAGAAAATTAAAATTTAAGTTATATTAATTATTTTATTATTTTAAATAAATTAATATCATAAATATTTTTGTAACGATTATTAGTATTTATATTATTAAAATAATATTTATCACATCAATTTTGTGTAAATAGATTGGAGATGAAAAAAATTTGGTGTTGAAATATTTTGAAAAAAAATTTAATACCAAAATGGTGTTAACTTTGATGTATAGGAGTGGAGATACCCTAATCCTTTACAATTTCTCTTCGAATTAACATCGAATGGATTCAAATCTCGTGTTGTAAAATATTTGAAGACAATATTACCTTGATTTGTATTTCAAGACAGCCCTAAATCTTGATCCACCAAGAAAATTAATGCAAATCAAAAATTGTCCAAGTATCTAGCCTATAACGATGATTTAAAGACTTAAGCTTGAAAATCTTCTGCTAAAGTTTAGTAAAATGCAAGCCGATCTTTGTGCTAGCAATTTAATTTTGAAAATTACCAAATCTTAAAATAGAATATTGACCTGCTATCTTCTTAAGTTAAATTACGTACAAATATCTCATTTTTATAATTTAGTCCCTTTCTTTAAATAAGTCCTAATAGAAATTTTCAATTTCAATGAAAGCTTAAATCTCACTTTAATTTCAAGCACAACCCTATAATGTGTGACCCATTAAGTTCCTAACAAGTTGACAATAATATAAATTAAAATTTAAAGCAAAATTTTGCAATTTATATGCATAAGTTCTAAGAAAATTCTAACAAGCCATCATGACCATCCAAGTATTAAAAATATCAATATGGTTTAACTTAGCTTTTTGAGTAATCAATATGTTAGTGTAATATGATCTTTTCGTCATATATGTTGAATGGATAGAAAGCCTAGCACGGTGTTTACTTTTTGGCCACTTATATTAGTCTTTGAGCTCTTCTAGTTGATTTTTGTATCATGCTTTGGCCAAGCATTTCATAAGTCAATATGAGTTAGGAACAACGGAGATATATCCCTTTAAATACTTAAAGTAATACATCTTTTTGAATCACTCTTCTACCTTTGTATACTCACTACTACAAAAATTATAATACGTAACAATGATTTAATGACAATTCTTGAAAGAACTGTCATTAAAAACATCATTAATAATTTTTAATGTTAGTTCTTTTAAAATTGACATTTAAAAAGGGGATTTATCACAGTTTTAACGCAGTTACCATTTAACTGACATTAAAATGCAATATTTAACGCTAGTTCCTACATTTAAAAAAGGGATTTATCATAGTTTTAGCATCAGTTATCATTTAACTAACATTAAAAGGCAACATTTAACATTAATTCCCCTGGGAATTGACATTAAATGCTTGAAAGATTAAAGCCTTTAATGATAATTCCTTGGAACTCTCGTCAAAGGCTTGCACCAAGCCTTTTAACCTAGCTATCATCTTCTTCTCCAGAAGTAGCAATAGCCACTTTTAGAGTAGCAGCAGCCCGATCTATATGGACATCTCTCCCTCTTCATTGTTCTCTCCTTGCTCTCCCATCTATCTCAATCTCCACAAGAAAAAACCACACCCTCCCCTTCTATTTGTTCTTCATCTTTGGTCAAACATGTAAGTATTTCGGTAGATTCAAAATTTTTTTATGAAAGTTTTTTTCATAATTTTTATTTCATTTGGTTTTAATTTGAAGAACGAATTGAGAATGCATATTATTTTAAGATTTTTTTATTAAATATGTTTGACAAATTTTTATTAATAAAATTTAGATTTTTTTAAGTATATTTTGGATAAATATTAGATATGAATGAGTATCTATTGACGAATTTATTGTTTGATAATTTTTTAGACTTTAAGATTAATTGATGAATTAAGTAAATGTTAGTTATATAAATTTGTATTTTGATGAATTAAGTAGATATTAGTTAGATGAAATTATATTTTGATGAATTTATGTTTGAATAAATTTTGTTAGGTAAGATTAATTAGTATATTTAGTAAATTTTATATTGATTTTATAATTAACTTAATTTAATATTAATTAAATTTTAAATAGATGATTATTTTAAATTTTAATTAATTTACTAGTGCTTATAAAGTAATTAATTAGATGTTAATTAATTAACTATGTATTAATTAACTAATTAATTAAAAATCATTTAGTTTGATTTTAATTAATTAATTTTTTGTTAGTTATATGTTATTTATTTAATTATATACTAACTAATCATCTATTATTTAGCTAATTAATTAATTATATGCTAATTTAGTTAAATAGATAATTAATTACAAATATCAGTTAATTCATTAGAATTTTAGTTACATATAATTTATACATAAATGTCTAATATAATTGTGTACGTATGTATTTTGAATTTTTATTGTTTTATTATTGTTTGGTTACGTAATATTTATGTATTTTTTTATTTTTTTATTATTTCAGTAAACTTTATACAGATTTAGTTACACTTGGTTTAGGAAAGTATTTTGTATTTGTTGATCCATCTATCTTATAGGATGTTTATAAGTATAGACACTCAAACCTATCACCTTACCAATAAATTACTAGATCCATGTGACAAAGGAATAGAGATATTTCGTATAACTTGAGGTAAGTCTGAATACTATTTGAAATTATTAATTGTTTAATTTATTCATAATATTTTTTATATTTATTTTTAATAATGTAGGCATTACTGGATGTTGGTGATTGTCGAGCCTTGTACTTTTGTGCATAGTATTTTTGATCATTTGAACCATGGTTCTCATCAAGAACTAGATCAACTTATATCCATGTAAGTGAAAATATTTTTATTTATGATAGTATGTATTGCTTTTTACTCTTAAGATTATTAATTATTTTCTATTGACAACTCTTTTAAATTATTTCAAGTTATCAATGAACCAAGTGATAGGTGCATTCCTAAAAGTATGTCTACTAGATATGTATATTTAAATTCATATGTGATGTTAGTTTATTTATTTATAAAATGTAATAATTAAAAATTTTTAATACAGTGTCTACGTTAACCTTCAAATACTGAGTATTGATATTATGTTATAAAATTTTTAAAAGACATCATATGCGAAAATGATAAGTTTTTAAATATTTGCTTATGTAATTATTTCGATAATTGATGTGCTCACTAAAAGTTTAAATTGGACTAACTTTTTTTTTATATATGAATATAGTTAGTGGATATAAATACTTACCCTGAATCAGATATTTATGATGTTAAAATGAGGTTGGACAGTTTTTTTGGAGTGCCATATTAGAAAGTTGAACTTTCAAGATTTTTGTAGACATGAACATGATTGAATTTATATAGTTGAATTTTTATGATTGTGTAAGATAGTGTGTATTTAAACTCATCTATTGTACCTATAAAGTTCATTTATGACATCAAGTTTTTTTTCTTTCTTCATCTTTCATTACTCTTTGGATTGGAATATGTTGAAGTGTTTTCAAATATGAAAGAAGTAATGATGGTTTGAGTGAGAATCGTATTGAAGTGTATTGAAAGAAAAAGTTGTTTTTATTGAAGTTTCGATATTGCATTGTGTTGATGTATATAACAAGAAGATATGTGATTAATGTGGAAGAAATAAAAAATTTTATGTATGCAGATTTTGAATAATTTTTATATAAAAATTTTGTATATATCAAAATTATTAAAAAAAAATTCTTTTAATGAACAGTTTATTGAACACTAACATTAAAGGCATTATTTTTTAATGATAGTTCTTTTAAAATTATCGTTAAAGGTGGTCTTTAACAATAATTTTTAAAAAATTGTCATTAAAGACCCCCCTTTCAATGACAGTTTTGTTAAGACTATCACATTTAATGATAGTTTTAAAAGAATTGTCATTAAAAAAGGGGCCTAGTGACAGTTTTCAAGAACTGTTATTAAAACTCCCATCTCTTTAATGATATCAACAGATATGAGAGTTTTAAAACTATCATTAAAAGTTCTTTTTAACTGTCATTAAATCTCTTATTTATAGTAGTGATTTTATGTTATACCCAAAAACACCATATACAAGGTGACTTAATATCTTTAACTAATTATTCATGCATGAAAGTATATGCTTTATAGACATTAGAGTGCAATACCAAATGGAACTCTTATAGTCGAATCAATTGTAGTGTGCTTGTTAATTCCATAACAAGCACTTAAAAATATCTTCAAATATCTCAAATACTTTAACTTAAAAGATTGGTTGCTTACTTTATAAATAACGAGATTTATATGTGCTAGTTTAGCATAATCAATGTCCTTATTCTTGATTATATAATGATCAATATTAGTTTAGAAACAAGACTTTGATACTAAAATTCTTATAATTGTATCTCATATGCAATTCTTTTACATTGTCTTCGTAACTAAATAACACATTACAAGAAAATTTTATGGATATATAAAAATCTTATAATTATATGTCATATATAAATGTTTTACATTATCTTTGTAACTAAATATCGCATTATAAGAAAATTTTATGGATATAAAAATACCTCTACTGATACAATACCAATTTTTTTAATACAAGCAATAATTAGTTTAGCATTTATATAAGCAAATCCGATTGACTTGCAAGACTCGTATTAAAAACTATCTCATCAGATGAGGTTGGGCTTTTATGGCTACTTCATTATGTAGCTAGTTTATCTTGCCATTAAAGTTTTGCATTCATAATTAAATTTTTTCTTGACATTAAAGTATATCATTTCTCTTCATACAATTTTCTAGATATGATAAGATCAAATGCTTTGTTAATAAGGATACTTATTGATAAAGTTTTACAGGACGGATGTCTTCTACTTGGTGTAAACCATGCCTTATTTTGCATCCGACCCTTATGTGGTTGACGATTTGACGTCATCCAAGAAAGGTTCTTAGAACGAAGCTAGATCAAATGGTGTTCTCTTATAAAATATGAGAAAGATGTCAAAGTATATCATTTCTCTATTACACTTCCTTAAATATTACAGGATTAAATGCTTTATTATGACATATTATTATAATAAGGATACTTTTCATAAATTTTTGTATGACAGATGATTTATACTTGGCTTATGCCATGCCTTGTTATGCATTTTAACTATTATGTGGTTTGACAATCTCACATTATTTAGGAAAGGCTCCTGGAATTGAACTGGACCAAATCACTCTCACACAAATTTCAGAAAGATGGCATTTTGACATTTATCATGTGAAAGCTAACCTTTTGATGCATCCTATAAGCTTTAGCCCCACATGCCATTGCAAGCTGATTTTGAGAATCAAAGGTCACATGTTGATGGCAATTGATCTACCTTAATGGTTTAACTTCATTATCAGTGTGACCAAACTGTAACATCATGATTGTGCAAGTACTTAATGCTTTAAGCGAAAACAAAGAACAAAGAAAATGACTAAAGTAAGATTGGCTTTGCATTTTTCTAACTTAAAAATTGGAAACCTGATTCATATCTTCCCGGTGCATGTTATATTATTTAATTTCTAGTTTAAAGATAATTTTCTTGTAGGTATGCATTAAGGTGATAATTGTTTTGCGAGGAATCTGATTATCAATCTAGCAACGGAAATTGTAGGAAGTTCAATATTAAAATGATTGCAAGCTTGCAAAGACAGGAAACACAGTATTTTGTGTGTGATCAAAAGATTTTAAATGTTTAAGTCCAAACTAAAAGCATATAAATAAAAAGAAAATAGAAAAATGCTTAGGGGGATTGTCTTTAATTGAGTTTATAAAATAATTTTTTATCTTAATTAATTCATTTAATTAGATTTTAATACAAATTAATTGAGTTTATTATAGTTTCATTGAAAAATCAAAATTTCAAGTTTGTTTTATGAATTAGTGTTTTTAGATTATATAAAGAGTTTTATTATTAGATCAAGTTGTTTGTTTGGTTTTATAATTTCTTCACGTGGCTCAAGTATGTTAATAAAAGAATTTCTTTAAGCCTTTTCAAAAATGTTTTAAAAGATAATGGTTTGAACCAAGGAGGATGGGTAACAATTTAGGAAACGTGATGACAAAGGAGATGATATTTTAGGTCTCACCAACGGACCGCTTGCATCATATTAGGCCAAGCCCAAAAACCAAAAAGTAAACCAGATGGGGAGCGTCCACGTGAAGCAATACGCATGCTGATGCGGCACAGAAAGCCCATATAGATCGAAAGCCAGGCCCCACCGTGGGATTGCCAGACAGGAAAACAAATTGTTAATAAGAAAACTAATAAAACAAATCCCTAGATCAGACGAAGAGGAACCCTAGTCAGCTCCCTGAGAATTGAGATCATCAGAGAGAAGAATAGGAAGGAAGAGAGAGAGAGAGGGAGGCAGGAGATTGTGAGGCACAGGGACATAAGCAGGAGTCCAAAATGGGGAAGAAGAAGAAAAGAGCGTCGTCGAAAGTCTGGTGCTACTACTGCGACAGGGAATTCGACGACGAGAAGATACTGGTGCAGCACCAAAAAGCGAAGCACTTCAAGTGCCATGTATGCCACAAGAAACTATCCACAGCCGGCGGCATGGCCATCCACGTCCTCCAGGTCCATAAGGAGAGCGTTACCAAGTATACCCTCTACCCTTCACTAAAACCCTACTATATATATACACGCATCTCTATCTGCAAGTTTTCTTGTTATTTATTATGATTCTTTCACCATATCTTTGGAATTGTTTAATCAAAATTTTCGATTTTATAGGTTTGTTTGCTCTGAGGGGGATTAATTTGTTTATTTTTGGCAAAAATAATTGATTTGGTGATGAATTTGATTCGGGTTCTACTGCTTGGCCTTAAGTTATCTTTGAATAAGATGATGCTCTGTTGTCTCATTTAAAACCGTGGGAGATATTGTTATGCCTATCTAACTTGGGGGAAAAGAAAATATCTTAGTGCTTATCTTCCGCACTTCCGCGCCCCCCCCCCCCCCTCTTCTTAATTAAGAATGCCACTTGTTAATGAATGGTGAACTTTTTTCATAACATGAACTAATCAGTATCTTGGGATATGCCCCAAAACTGTAAGGCAAGTGGCTACACAGTGCACAAGCCAGAATTTGGTATATTTGACTTTTGAGATAATTAGTTTATGTGACTTATTCAATGAACCAAATTTGCATTTTATGCAAGGAGGATGTAAGTGAGGGAGTGTGGCTGGGGTAAAAGTGGGTAAGTTGAGGTCTTAGGGGATATGAGTATTTTGTATCATCTGGTAAAAAAAGAAAAATAAAAATGAACAATTTAGTTGAGGACTATGGCCTATGGATGAATGTACACCATTGTTGTGCTAGAAAGAATATTTTTCTGCTCTAAGGAAGCTGGTCTTCTCCAACTGGTAAACATTGCTGTCATGTAATCTTGTTAGAAGTTAGACATATTCATAGACATTATAATGACATTGCTTGGGATCCAAACTCCTCAGTAACTTAGGGAATTTTGTGGGGAGTATGTTATTTTGAGTCAAAAAATGTGTTGAGATATGCCACTTGTAGTTTCTAATGGTGACAGTGGTTTATTTGATTCTTGAGAAAAATTATTTAAAGAATTATATGATCTTCCATGGGCAAAGAGAGTTTTCTTCCATGGGTGTGAAGAATGAATTTCTCTTAATGAAGTTTTGCATATTTTGTGCCATGATCACTTTCAATGTGATGTTAAGAATTTGTGTGCTTCTTATGTCAATGATATTTTTGTTCCAGGGTTCCTAATGCAAAACCTGGTAGAGAATCAACTGATATTGAAATATATGGGATGCAAGGAATTCCACCTGATGTCTTGGCAGCTCACTATGGAGAAGAAGGTAAGCAGCTCTACAAAAGTGTTTTTGTTATTTGCCGTTGCATATCTTTGGATATCATGCATCATCATGATTGAAATCAGTCGAGAAGTCAGGGATCATGTGTTCCATCTGGAAGCTCTATAGTAGGCAGAAATTTTAAAGTGTGCAAAGTGCAAACTACTCAACTATATCAAAACTGAAATAAATTGTTCCAGCTTGTCTGTTGTTTCAAATTGTATTCTTTACATTTGGTTTTGTTTGTTTGAGAATGATGGAACTGCTATGTTTCGCTTAATTTTGGTTTCAGTTGTGTCAGCCCTAAGAAATTAACCAAGTGATAGTGTTCAAATTTGGAGAATGATACGTTGTTCATTTGCTTTTTGTTAAATACCTAAGGATCTAAACTGAAGTGAGAAACAATAATCATCTTTCCTATCAAAATCATTTTCTAGATTTCCTTGACCACCATCAGCCGTACTTTTGCTTTTATAAATTTTCTTTTTTTAAAAGAAAAAAGGGAAAAATACTCAAGTTAACCATTTGCTTTCAGCTCTTTTTTTTTTTTTTGTCTTGATTGAGTAGAGATTTTTTCAGCTTCTAATACATGTGTTTTCAACTCTTCCCTTGTCAAAGTTTTTTTTTTTTTTTTGGTTGGGGGGTGGAGACGATAAACAGAATGCTACATTGGTAGTAAGTATCTAAAGTAAGAATATGTGTCTTTATTTGTAAAGATTCGGGCTAATGACATGTTTGCATGTTTCTGGTATGCTTATTAACAATACTTGTATTTTATGCCACATCTCTAGTTGTTTAACTGTGTAGTCATATTTTTATTGACAATTAGAAGTTGGAGCTTCAGATGATTAAGATGAGTGCTCCCTTAGTATGTAGGTCTATAGGGCAGCTAGCACCCTTTCCGGACTTGTTTTTTGCTTTTGACTACCTACAGTTCATTGTGATCCAAATTGCTGAAGTTAACTCCAGTTTGTTTGAGCTGTTTTCATCTGTGAATGAGTTAAGATTTGAGCACCATGACCTTTTCCTGGCAGCAAGGCCTGTTTCTGCCCACATGTGCAGTTTTACCTGCTAGCTATTCTAGCGTAGCTCGTATTATATTGTTCACTATCCGTTATTGTTATTATTCAAAAACAATAACTTCTACTACTATATCTTTAATATGATTTTAATTTTTGTAGTGTTCAAACTAAGCTTATGCTTAATCTAATTGCGCATGTGTTAATACAGCTCAAACCAGACTTTGGAAAATTGGATTGGGTGGATTCTCCACTGAATCTATTGACCTAGACATGATTAATCACTGAAATAGCCTCAATTTTCAGTTTGGTGCAAAGATAAAGCTGATCCAGTTCATTTCTTTGAGTTCCATGTGAAGTTTGCTTTTTGTGTGGACAGGGCTTGAGTTAGCGCGACTTAATATCTGCCTTAATGAATGATGAAGGGCAAAGAGTTAGAATAACATGGAATTATATATATATATATATAATATGCAATTTTTTATAGAAAATGGAATAAATTTTTTTTCTTATTTTATCAGACACTATAAAGCACTAAGGGTGCCAAGCAAATACATATATTTAGCTCCTTCTAAAGGAAAGGACATCTATGAACTTTGCAAAATCCTTTGTCATTAACTAAAGAATTCCCTGCGTGAATCCTTCTATCTTTAAACACAGTATGAGGTGTTTCTACCCCCATCAAAAGCTCTCCTATTCTCTCTAACCGAAAAACAAGCAAGGGAATCAATGCAGTACACTTTCTTCTCTGACCGGAAGCTTGGATACCCATTTCAGCTGCCACCAAACTGCCCTACTTTTCCAAGTGAGTTCAACACATACTTGTCTAGACCACTTACACCAAATCAACAAGTGGTTCACTTACTCTAGTTGCTCTTTACACAAAAAAACATTTATTGGCTAGGGGGATTCCCCTTTTCCAAAGGTTATCAAGAGTTAGGGGCTTGCCCCAAGCTGCCTCTCATGTGAAGAAGGCATCTTGTATTGTGCACCCACCTTCCAAACACATTTCGGATGCTGCCACTTTTCCTCCTAACCTCCATGGGCAGCCATGATCCTCTTAAAGAAGGATTTTACCGAGAACTCCCCCCACTCCCCCCTCACCCTCCAAAACAACTCCTCGTCCCTTCTCAAATCTGGTTTTTGGGTATGTGTAATAAGCTCAAAAAACTGCCCAATCAGCCCCACCTCCCAGTCTTGTGCTTCCCTCCTAAGCCCCACATCCTGTGACATTTCATCTCCTTGTACTGGGTTACTTTCACTCACCCAAGCATCTTTATTGCTGCAAGCAGATAAATATTAGGAAAAGTTTTGCAAGAGAAGTCTATCTCCGCACCACTTCTCTTGCCAAAATTAAGCGGTCCCCGCTCCTAATTTTAAACCCCATTAGTGGTTTAGCTCATCCCAACCCTTTCTAATGGAATGAGTTTATAGTTAGTCTAGTGTGACCTGTCTGGCAGTCTGGCACACTGCTGAGCCTCTGGGCTTCCTTCTGGGACGCCTGGGTTTGAGCCAATTAAGGATTTATCCCCCTAATTTTCTATGTAAATGTATAAATTGAGCTGTAGCCTCAAAAATATCCCCTCCCCCTTTTTCCAATTGTCAATTAAATGCTGCTTGGTGATGAGATCTGAACATTTTGCTCAGGTTTTATTTTGGTTGTGTCTGCTTGTGCAAAATACAGTTCTCTGGCCTATACTTGACTGAAAGTGGGTTTAATGCCTTGTAGAAGTTTCTTCTTCCAATTTCTCCCACCTTTTTCCTGTGTTTGAGTCACTATATCCCTATTTGTTAACATTTGTTATTTATGCTTTGTTGTTTTATTGGATCTTTTTTTGTTCCTTGGAGCTATCAATTATAACTGTGAATGGACAGATAGGCATCATTTTCACATAAACACTGTGCAATATGACCTCAGCAAGCAAAGATTACTGAGATATGTCCTTACCCTACTTTTATCTGTAATATGGAGGTTCTATTGCCCTTAAACAAATGGTTTTGCTACTCATGACATCGATTGATTTGCTGACCATAGGTAGATTGACATAATTGTCAGATATATCTTCTCTTGGTTTAACTTTGTGAGTTGTCAGGTTAGCTTCATGATAAAAGACCGGAAATAATAAAAATGACATTTATAAAAAGGTAAAACAGACCTAAATGACATCAGATTTTGATCGGTGGTCTTTCTGGTTTGATTTAGGCTGACCTGTAATAGTCTAAATGAACTTGTGTGCCTTGTTGACGTGGCATATCCCTGCTATCTTTACATATGTATAGACAAAATTCATCATGGGCTTTAAACATATAACTTGAAGTAGACCACTTAACAAAAGGCAAGTTTCTTGCAGAAGAAGAGGCTCCAGCAAAAGTTCCCAAAGTTGATATTCCATCTGCTCCACTTGTTGGTGCTGCAATGCCAGGAGCACTGGGTGTTGCATATCCTCAATCAACTTTTGGTGCAGTTCAACCAATGTATGTTTTCTATCAGATATTTATTCTCCAACTTACTCTCGTTTGGACAATGCATTGGGTGTTTGTCAATAGTAGATCGAGGATATAATAATAACAAATAAAATAAAAAACCTGTTATTGTATTGTCTGGATTATCATATCTTCTTGTTCTATGGGTGAAGGAAAATTTTGTAGTGAGTTTTTTTCCGTTGTTGTTCCATTACAGTTATGGTTCTGCAGTACCTGTACCTCCTGCTGGTTGGCCAGTTCCTCCTCGTCCCCAGCCATGGTACCCACAGCATCCGGCAGTTTCTGTGCCTCCTGCAGCCCCTATTGGATATGTGCAGCAGCCGTTGTTCCCCGTGCAAAATGTGAGGCCACCTTTGTCATCAACTTCATCGCCTGCAGTCCAACCTTCACAAGTCCTTCCTCCTGGACTGTCTGTACCTACACCTCCTGTTCCTGTCTCGCAGCCGTTGTTTCCTGTTGTTAATAGCAATGTACCTACCCAAAGTTCACCTTTTTCTGCTACTTTGCCAACTATCCCATCAAACTCAGCGGCAGAAGTTAAAGGCTCCACTGATGCTCATTCAGCTTCTAACAGTACCTCAAATCTTCCAGGTTTGATTATTTGAATTACTGCTTTCTGTAAAATGGTCTTTTTGATATGGGTTTGTTGCTTTGCTTTTTATTTTTGAAAGATGTTTGAGATTTTCAGTATGTCAATTTTGAATGGAACTTTTCATTATTGTTCTGTATAGTAGGATGGTCTGAAGCATCAACCCCAGGGACAATGTGTTAATAACTTGCAGAGGAAAAATGATGCTTATTCTATAAACAGCTTAGTTCTTCTGAGGATTCTTTATTGACCGCTATGCCTTTTCTTATTACTTTCTACTGCAACCTTTCTCATACTCAGGAATCATATATGACTGGATAACATCCTCATCTATGGTTTTCCTCTTTCTCCGGTTCTCTCTCTCTCTCTCTCTCTCTCTCTCTCACACACACACACACACACACACTCTCAAAGAATAAGAAAACATAGGAAAAAGAAAAGAAAAGAAAAGAAAAGAAAAAAAATAAACAAATACACATGTACACACACCCCAGTTGTATCCCCTATGATACTACCTCATCTCATAGTTGTGGAGTGTCTCATCTCTTCTTTATTAAAGTAGGTTGTGTATCATATGATACATTATGCATAATGTTTTAGCTGCTTTTATTAATTGCTTTCTTTTCTAGTCTGTTCTTTTCCTATAAATTTGAACTTTTGTTGGGTTTTATGATGTGTTTGGTTGGCATGCTAATTTGTTTATCTTCAATTAAGTTTATCTTTTGGAGTAATTTAAAAATTCTGTTCTGTGCATTCATATTCTGTAGGTGGGACATTAGTCAATTCACATTCTTATGCCTCTGGTCCTAATACTGGTGGTCCTTCAATTGGACCACCCCCAGTGATCGCAAACAAAGCTCCTGCTACTCAGCCAAATGAGGTCTATTTAGTATGGGATGATGAGGCAATGTCCATGGTTAGTTGTTTATAAAGCATATTGAGGTTTTCCTTTCATGGCATTATTGGAAACTTGATGCTTCTGATTCTAATTTGATATTATTGTCCACAGGAGGAAAGAAGAATGTCCTTGGCAAAGTATCAGGTGCATGATGAAACTAGCCAGGTAAGTTATAACTACCTCTTTAAAGTACGAGTGCCTTTGCGCATCTAACCCGATGGGTAGGCTTTATGCTTTGTGTTTCCAGAGATGATTATTTAAGTTCAGTGCATTATTACCTTCTTAGAAAGGTATTTTCTATATGAATTCTGTTCTTTTATTCCTTTTAGCATGGACACTATTAGGGAAGAATTTATGAGGCTTTTAATCAAGTATATTTTGATTTCAAATTGCTGTTGATGGGCATGATGTTTTATTTTAAACTGCCATATCTCCGGTTTGCACGCAATGCCTTCAACTGTGTGGGGCGTGAAAAGACTCAAGTAGGTATTACAATGTTTTTGCTGGTAATTAGTAATTTGCAACTTGACAAGCTTGCTGGAAATGACTTGAGGATTCTCCAGTCTAGCATCATGCTCAGTAAAGAAACAACTGTATGTATTTACTTTTTTAAAATTTGGAATAATTTCTTATTCTCCCTATGCTTGACTCCGAAGTGTGGGGATTTGGGTGGAACAAGATCATACCCAACCGATTTTGTCTACTCGTTGCATCATTACAATTTATTTTTATGATCGAACAGTGAATTCAGACTTGACCAGGTCAGCTTCTTTCGCAAAGTTTGGTATCTCTTGCACAGGATCGAGCTTTTATGAACGTGGTTCATGCCCAAGCTTTACTTCCCTTCTAATCATCTTATGGGCTTTCCTGTTTCAGATGAGTTCGATTGATGCTGCCATAGATCGAAGGATATCGGAAAGCAGGCTTGCTGGTCGGATGGCATTTTAGATCTACCTGTGGGAGTGTATGCATTTTTGGAGCCTTCACTAGATGCTTTGTCTTGTGATGGTCGGGATAATTGGAACTAAACTACAAGGTGGAGTCTTGGTTGCCTCAGTCACATTTCCATTTGGCTGGCATCTTATAATCTGATAACTCAACGGGTGTTTGTTGTATTCTTCGAAGAAGGTGAGGTAGAAGAGTCATTCTTTATTATAAACATTTGAGGCCTCTGGAAAGTTGCAGGCCTTCAGACCTTAGTTGAGATCTCCTTGTTAGTATTTGAATAACTTGTTAGATACAGTTTTGTGGCGCATTTTTAACTTTCCTCCTATTGGGACAAGTTGAACAATAACTTGTATTTATCTTTGGAGAAATGGTATTAGGATAATCTGAATTCTCACTGTAACATTTTAAATTTCAGGTAGTACATGCTCAGACTAGTTTTAGTGAATGATTATGCTTGAAGGTTTTATGTGGGTCCTTTTAAATAGCAGTGCAGGGGTAATGCATATATATAACTGTTCTGTTTGATTTGATTTTTTTTTTAAATGTTAATTTTTTTTTTTTGTTTTCAAATGTTAGTTTTTAAAACGTCTTAAAATGTTAAAAAAGTTATTCAAATAGTTGTTACATGATTTTGTTATTATTTTTTAAATAAATTTATTTGATTAATGAGTTATTTTTAAAATTATTGATAATATAAATTTTTGAATAAATATCATTTTAAACTGTAATTTTTTTATTTTAAATCAAAATTTTCATTTTAAAATATATTCAAATAAATTTTAATGTTTTAATTTTATTTAAATTAAATTTTATTGAAAAATTAAAGATATTTTATAATAAATTTTGATTTATAATTTGGCATAGATGTAATAACCCTTAAGCAATGAATGACACAGTTTAATAATATTGGATGTTGATCATATCATATGATCAAAATCCAAAGTTATGAATTGTTTTACATAATTTGTGCAGGAAAAAAGTTACCTTCTATAAATAGTTTCAATAGAAGTTCAAACTTTATAAATTTAGGTCCTTATTGTAAATTCAAAGTGTCTGGTAACCTATACTATTGTCTCCAACTTCTTTTTTTTAATACAAAGTAGCACTTAAATGACATTATTAATATATTAAATAATTGTTATATAAAATCTCAAAGTTTTTCTTTTTCTATAATAATTTTTTAATTAAATTTTAATTTATTAATTTATATTAAATAAATTTTTATTAAAAAATTTAAAAATAATAATATTTAAATTAAAAATATGAATGAATATTAACTTAAAATTTTTTTTACAAATATAAAAAAATAATCAAGTTATTATTATAAAAAATTTAAAATTTTTGAATATTCAAAATATGTTTTAAAAATTTTAATTATAAAGAGTACGTTTTAAAAAAATTATATTATTAAAAATTTAAAAAATTCATAAAAAATTATAAATAAAAAATTGTTAAAATTTGAGAGATAAACTCAAGATGAAATATAAAGTTTATTTAAACTATTTTGAAAATAGTTTAATAATAAAAATATATTTAATTTCAAAATCATTTTAAATTAAATTTAATTTAGACACAATTCTTGGATCAAAATTTGTTTAATAATGTTTTAGAAATTAGATTTATAGTAGAAAGAAGATAAACTTTAAGATTTTATTTGATATTTATTTTAATATTTTTATTATAATTTAAAATTTTATAATTCTCTAATTCCTTTCAATATTTGCCGTGCTTAGCAGGTCTTGTTATTTGAAGATAGCAGGAAACACACAGATGTATATGTTTAGGGAGAAAAACAAACTAAAGAAAATGCTTGAAAAAATTGATATCGAAGCAACAAAATAGAAATGATTGATTGTTTATTTGTCTTGTTTTGTTTTTTTTTTTAATGTTTTACTTAAACTCATAGGAGAAGATGGTGAATATCTGATTTGTAATTAATTGACTCTTCTCCTTTAAGTGCTGAAAGGAAAAAAACAAAACCTTTCCCTTTTTTTTTTTAAATATTCAAATGTTTTTATGCTTGATGCCAAAGAAACACTCCAATGGCACTCGGCAATAAAATTAAAAGAATATAAAAATTGTATTAAACTTAAGGTATATAATTAATTTTAATAATTAGATTTGTTTTTAATTTAAATTTTAAGATTAATACAATTTTATTAATTTATTAATAATTTATTGTATATTAAAAATAATTTCATATGAATTTAATTTAATCTGATTAATTAATAAATTTAAAAATGTATAGGTGAGGTTTTTAATGACTTTTTCATTTAATAATCAAAAATAAAAATTATCAAAAGACATCTAGTAGAAATCTAGACTAAGTCAGCATCATGTGATTATCACTATTTTTCTAACATTAAACAAATTCAAAAAAAATATGTAGTAAAAATTGGATGAAGTAAGGATAAAAAAAAGCATGGAATGAAAAAATATGAATTTTAAAATTTCAAAAAATGAAGAAAATCAAGTTTTTGGTATGGATTGAGAGAGTCTTCAGACTCGAATCTATTCATTTCAAACTGCCAAAACAATTTCAAATTTTTACTTATTTTCTTATTTATGGCAAAATCACAATTCATGTAATTTCCTGTTTCCATTTTGTTTTATTTTGATTCTGCTATGAAAATGTTCTCTTCTCTGCAAAGCAAACAAAAACTGTTTCCTTTTTCCTTGTGTTTGTGGTTTTCTCAAGCGCTGACAGATCAATATAAAGAAGACGGAACAGAGCCACACTATCCTTTAAAAGTAAAACCCCTAAAACCCCAGGCGCCCAGGACTACCTGTTCCAACACCAGAAACTTGCTCTCTCGCTTGCAGAGCTCATCCCAATCATATTAATGTTCAGAGTATAGAATCTGAAATGAAAGCTTTGAGAGCTCTCAGAACCCTCACGGTGCTATCAACAAGACACTACAATCTGAACCCAGCTATTCTCCATCGATTCTGCTCAGCCCAACCCCAGCCAGATGACCCCACAGGCACCAATGACTCTGACACCATTGACTCGGTCTTCGACAGTGGCCAATACTCAATCCCTCACATTGATTCTCATTACTCTGCGAAAATTTCACACCAATCCACTTGGGATAAGAGATACAGAGCAAAAGTTGATAGAGTGATCTTCGGCGACTCGCAGAAAGGGAAAATGAGAGTTGCGGAGGAGGACGAGGAGGGGAACGAAAGAAGGAGACTTCTTGCCAGAGCGTTACTCCAGGCGGCCCTGGAGAGAGCAGACGATGAGGCAGGGGAAGGCGAGGTGAAAGAAGAGGATCAGAAGTCGCTTTCTGTTGGGATCATTGGGGCTCCAAATGCTGGGAAATCAGCTCTGACTAATTATATGGTAGGTTTTTTCTGTTTTCCTCCTTCTCTGTTTTCCTTTCAGTTTATGGTTTCCTACTATATTTTCCCTGTGCTTAACTTCTGTATGATAGTTTAGATAGCTGACAGGTCCTGAAAGGAGGGAAATGTTTGTGATCCCAGAGATGTGGGGGTTTGTTATGTTATAAAGGAGTTTTTTTTTAATCAGTAGTAGTTACTGCACCAACTGCTCTTACATGGCTTGTTGGGATTATAATCCCCCATTGTGGGTTGGATACGTGATATATTTTGGGGTTTCTCATTTTTTGTAGTTAACAAAAATTTATTTGCCAAAGTGCCAGGGGGTTGCCCCCATGTCGAAGCCAGGAACAGTGCTAAATCTATGGATTTCTTTTCATTTTCGGAGAAAAAAAAATTTTTACCATGCAAACAGTTGGGTTTTCCAGTATATTTAGTTAATTTTCTGGTTATTAAGTTGATGTTTTGTTACGGCTTTTTGGTCATCTGATTTGTCAATTTGTATTCTGATGAATTCTGAGGAGCTTACCATGATAACTGAATCAACATAAGGGAATTCATCTCCAATGTGGTCACTTTGAATTAGTAAGACAAGACAGTTGGTAAAGACAATGTTTTTTGTTGTGTGAAAAAATTTAAATGTTTAAAGAAGGTGCTGATGGAAATGGATGAGATATGTTTTAGTTTCCTGGTATTGGTAGTTTTGATATTGAAAAGCTTTACCTGACATGAAATTTGTGAGATGTTGTGGGCCCAAACCATGTAGGAGTTTTAACTGCACCACATTTTATTGCGATGGAGTGTTGTTGAGGGGTCCTATAAGTTTTCTGTCAGTTGCTTGAGTATTTTGGATCCTGTTGAATTCTTGTATCCTTTCCCTCTTTGGTCTGGCAATAACTTTCTAACCATGTTATAATGTTAGGTTGGCTGTCTTCATTGGCAGATCTCATAGTTACTAATAGGAACTTTCTTACTAGGGTAATAATGTAACTTTACCTTTGTAAATGGCTGCCCTGTCTCATAGTCATTGGAAGATGTCCTAAACATAGGACCATGTTTTATGTTTTATACTTTTTTTTTCATGAACACTTTTTTACCGACTGCCTTCATAATTACTAAACATCCTAATTTAAACTTGCTGGAAGAAGGGACTTTGATGTGGCTTGTCCCGGCAACCAATACAAACTATTTTTTATAGATGTAGCTCGTTGCTTAGGTGCAAGTCGTCTTTTGGTGGTAAGAGTAAATTCTGAATTCAAGAAAAGTGATACTCTTGTGCTTTGAAATGTGTAATAAATACTTAAAACATTACATTATAAGTATATTAGTAGTCAAAGATTTAACAAATTCACAGAATTGTGTTGTTTTAGCAGCTTATGGAGCATGGAGTGTGCTAATAAACTATAAGGATTTCTTTTGATAAGTACAAATAACTGGGATTGCTGTAGTGGTTCTATACTGTCACCCATGATTTTGAGGTCACTGTGATTTGATTTAAATTGATCATTCACTTTATTTTGTGATGCTCAATTCTTCCATTGACTTCTGAGAATGAAGTTGGAAGTATTGGGATTTGTATATGTCCAAGTTCTAGTGGCTTTTGTCTATTGCTTCCTGGTCAGAGACAAACATGGAACAGGTTTCTTTTTTCCAGAGTAGTGAGACTTGCCTTAATAAATTCGTTTCATCTGGTCCTGCCTTTCCAATCATGTTACTGCTCTTGAGTGTGCTTATCAAGGCATTCTTAAGTTTGTAACACTGACATTGTTATTTCTTTGCATGCTCTATGTTCTTTGGTGAAGCTATAATATGTCTCTAGCTCGTCCCTTCCACTATTTCCTTTTAAATTTATCTTTAGGTTATGAGTGAATATTTGCATATCTTTGATGAGTTGAACATGTCTTTTGATCCATCTATTGAGATGCATCCTCCCGAAGTTATCCATAAGTAACTTCATTTAAAGAAGCTGAAATGAATTAGAGAACCGGATGCAAAGATGCTTCACACATTGGGTAGATACTTCTATAACAATTAGGCATCAAAACTTTGGTAATTATTATCACTATAGTATTATTCATTTGGTTAGTCCCAAAAGTTAAGATTATCAACTGAATTTCATTTAGGTGTCTCCACATTGGTGGCTAGGCTTCGTGATTAAGCCTGCGGTACCTGTATATATTTGATGTTTGGATGGAATTATCTTCCAAAAACTTCGTTACATCCTTGATGCCATTTGGATCCCCAAGAATAGAAGAAAGAGTGCATTGAATTTTGTTTTTCCCCCACTTGGGCTTCACCATTTAGTAGTTTGTAAGGCATCTATGAAAGTTAGGGAAAGAGGTGAGGAACATGTGATGCAGAAAGGAAAATTGTACACAAAAGCAAATTGACCTCTTGCTTTGCTGCTATATTTATGCATACTACACTTGGATCTAGTATATTATACACCTTATTTGTTGAAGATCTTCTTGGTAGTAATGGGAATAATGTCTGGAAGGAGGACATGCCATATTAGAATTTCATAGAGCACAGGATGGTGCTTAATTAAGAGGCGGTAAAAACTTTGTGCTGGAAGCTTTGTTCTAGGTAATGCTTAGAGGATTAAGCTTTGGGATATGTGTGGAATGTTGCTGTTGTGCATTGGATTTTTTGGCTGCAGTGGTTGTATGGCCACATCTTGTCAATGTTGCATGAAGCTGGAACAAGTGTTATATCCACGGAAATAATCAGTTTTTTTTTTTTTCTGCCAGATAACCTTACAGTGGTTTAATTATTTTAATTGCTTTATTTTATTTTATTTTATTTTTTTACCTGGAAGAATCTTCTGGAACACCATATTATTAGGTGGTTTTCTTCAAATTGAATGTAAATGTTATTTGAAGTGTATTACAGATAGCTTCTTCATTCTCATATGTGAGTGTCAATTGGTAGTGCATCATGTGGGTGCCTTTTTTGCTTTAGAGTTCAGTCTTCTTCATTTAGTTCTCGTGTCACTGGTTTTCTTTTTTTCCTCTGTATCCCTGTTTTCTCTTTTATAGGGGCTGTATTCTTAGACCTCATGATTCTCACTAATGGGTATGCATAATTTAGTTAAAACCAAACTGAGCAAACTGAAGAAATTTGGGGAAATTAGATCCGGTGATTTGATAATTGGACACTGCAGTTAAGACAAGGTGTAAAATTCAGTTTTCTGGTTTAGGTTATGATTTTGTAAATCTTCAACAATATTGGGTTGAATTAACTGGGTAAATTATAAATGATTTTTATTTCTTTATGTTATATGTAGTATATAATTTTGTTGTTGCAGGATTATTTAATAAGGCAACTTCTAGTTTCTCCTTTTTTCACAAATTGGATGCAAGAACCTAACATCTGTCTTTCCTCTCCCAGTTTCTGTCACTAACCCCTGATCTCGTTTGATGACTTTATGTCCAGATTTGTTATACTAGTTCACTATGCTTTTTGTAGGTTGGAACTAAGGTTGCTGCTGTTTCACGGAAGACCAACACAACAACTCACGAAGTATTAGGAGTGATAACAAAAGGGGAAACTCAAATTGTATGTTTGCTGATTTGATTTTCTTTCTATATTTCAATTGCTTCTATGTGCAAATCTAGATAATTATATTGGTGCTTTAAGACACTAAGACATTGGTGTCTATTGCATACAAGTTGTTTATAGTAAAATGTGACTGACAACATTATTAATAAAAATGTGAGTTTTTTAACCCCCCCTCCCCAAAAAACGGCAACCCTCTTTTTAAGATATGAATATTTTATCTTGCAGTAAAATTACTTTTTCTTTTTATTGTGGGTTCAACTATATAGATTTTCTGTGTAACATGGTTGCAATTTCTATGTTAGGGAGGCAAAAATGCTTAGGCTTTAATCCTTCTCTTCTTTTGGAAAAACATGTCTCTTCATCAATAATCAAATGGCTATTTTGGTTTACATCAAAATTAAGAAAATAATTTTTTAAAAAAAAAAAAAAGAGGAGAGGGAAGAAATTTTGGATTATGATATATATACATGAAATTCCTCATATGGATTGAGAACTTTGGTTGGAACAAATGTTGCGGAAAATTTTATATTGAATGTCTTCCACAAACTATAGGTCTTAAAAAGCTGACTTCTTTCTGTCATCAGTGTATGTTTGCACGAAGTGAAGTTTTTCAATGAAACATAATAAAGTCTTACCCTCTTCCCTGAAGTTGGCCTTTTTCTTGAGTGATTGATCGCCTATGATTCGTTTAAGTAAATGATTATTTTCGAGTCTTAAGAGAATAAAATTGAAGAGTAGAAAATGAAAATGTGGATTTCTTGATATGTTAAGAGTATGTTTTCATCATTGATTTTCTGTTATTATGTTGTTTGGAGATATCATTGTACTAATTAGTGTATTGCAGTGTTTCTTTGATACCCCTGGGGTTACACTAAAGAACAATGGATATCCTTACAAAGATATGAAGGTCCGCGTGGAAAGTGCCTGGAGTTCAGTTGAGCTATATGATGTGCTCATGGTCATTTTTGATGTGCATAGGCACCTAACAAGGTTAGTGGTTCATTGTATTCTATGATATTGTAGCTTTTGATAAAGCTGCTTGCATCAATTTCCCAGTATATTTGCTGATCAAGTACTTTCCTATAGGAGTTGGTTCTAAAGGTATAGCTTCTGTATGAGTAGATAGTTTATACATTCTCTCTCACCCACCCGACACCCACACTTGCATGATCACACACGAGCACACATTTATTTTCTTCCTCCTTCTCTTTCGTGAAGAAATGTCATTTCTTTTTTATCTTTGTTTTGCTAATAAATATTGTCTTTATTGTTCCTGGTAAAAGCTCATAAATGGAAAAACAAAATAAATTATTTAGAAGGACCTTTAGTCTATTTTTTTTCCTCTTCTGAAAAATGCAACACACAAGAAAGTACCCGATATTCTGAGTAGCTTTTGGCTGCTTTCTGCTGCTATAGGTTATAGGTCTGCATATAGTTAATGCCAATGTGTTGCACTGATACTAATAAACATCACATAAACTTCAATCGTGCCAGATCATTAAAAAAACATCCCTTCTCCCAAGAAAGAAAATGAAGAATCTTTTTCAAGCTTGGCTGAAAAAAATTAAGACGCTATGGTATTGAGTTCGAAGGGTTCACTGTGCTTCAGAACTGAATTGTAGGGCAATAGCATATTATTTCGACCATTGCTGGTAAAAACATCCTCTTTATTGATGGCAGTTACAAATGGAGTATGTATTAAACAAAAAGGAAAATTTGTTCTAGTGTCTGAATCAACAAAACTGAATAAGGACAACCAAATCTCTAAAACTCTTGCTCACCCATAGCTTGGTAAGGAGACTAGCTAACATCATGTCAGTGTCAAAGTGATACCTAGTCTCGACATGTATAAACAGCTAGGTACAATCACAGAAAAGAAAAGGAGAAGAAAATAACATATTCGAGGGCATTGTATTAGGGATGTCAATGAGCTGACTCCTGTGGTGGTCAATGCAATTTAATATTTTGTTGTTGATTTTCCGTACTGGGCTTCTGATATTTGAATGGAAAGGACGACCTTTCGTCTAAATACTTATATTAATATGTTTTTATTTGTGAATTTACAGTGTTAGACACAATCTTCTTTTTGTTTAATTTCCTTGTATACTCTGTAATCTCATGTCACATGATCTTACTGGGCCTCTCATTCATGTAGGCCTGATTCAAGGGTAATAAGATTGATTGAACGCATGGGTGCACAACCGCACTCAAAACAGAAGCGTGTCTTATGTATGAATAAGGTCGATTTAGTTCCAAAAAAGAAAGACTTGCTAAAGGTTGCTGAGCAATTCAAAGATCTTCTTGGATATGAAAGGTAGTTGAAGTGAGGTTAGTCCTTTTTTTGTGGACCAAGAATACTTAAGGCAGCTCCTGAGTACCTGTTGATTTGTTTTCTATTCTAGGGTTTTTATGATCTCAGGACTGAAGGGCTCTGGAGTGAAGGACCTGACTCAGTATCTGATGGAGCAGGCATGTATCTTATTTCATTAGTGCCTTTATCATCTTTTATGCTTAGCTTAGTTTTACTGTTTTAGTTATGTGGTATTATGGAGTACATCTTGCTAAATGTTTAATTTGAGGAAGTCTTTCCTTTCAGATTTCAATATGTTTTATAATATCAAAAACAATATATTCCACTTTTAAATTAGAAGTATGAAGTTATGTTCCTCTTACAAGTTTTACTGTTGATTCTTGATTCATATTATCATACATATCAGAGTTCATCTTAACTTTTTCTCTAAATAAATAAAAAAAAGTAAAAAAGAAAGAAGGAACAGTTTTTGTTATGAGCAGATGCTGGTGAACTTTATGTTCTTCCTGATCTTAATGACTGCAAGAAGTGCATTGAACATGTTTTGCGAACTGATGTCTAATTTTGAGTAAGTCAATAGACTTTCCACCTTAAATTGATAGATGCAATTGATTGGCTCATGGACATTGTAGTTTATTTTCTTTCTTCTAGTTCTATCATTGTTAACTACTGGTACTGAACATGCATCCAGCTTAACATTGTCAATCTTCTGCATTCAAGAAAGTAGATTCTTACAGAAACTCTGGGGTTCTTGTTACTTAAACAACCAGTTCTCTTGCCAATGAATTTCATTTCCTAGCTGAAAATTTGGCTTGGATAAGTCTTAGGTTGTAAAACCTTTCCTGTAACCCTTGTCATATTGCATCGTTTGTATCCATATTTTCCATTGAATTGTTCTCAATAGAGACGAATGCCCATAGGTTTTCTAATTGCCCAACCAACTTACAACAAATTTCCATGGTATTGCTTTAGGTCCAATCAAATTAAGAGAGAGCATTAACCAAATTCTTTGCATGAATACATGTGCCATATGTTTCCATTGAACAATAGAGCAATTTAAAATGGTGTTTCTACAATCCCGTCTCTGTTCTCTCATATGCATCTAACTCTCTCTTCAGTCCATTGTTATACTTAGGCAGTGAAAAGACCTTGGGATGAAGATCCAGTTGCCATGAGTGAAGAAGTCATGAAAAACATTTCTCTGGAAGTTGTTAGGGAAAGGTTACTAGACCATGTCCATCAGGTAACAGTGTGGATATTTTCTATCAATATGCTTCTGAGCATCATCTAGAGGATAAAGAACTTTGCTCTTTGCAGGAAATCCCATATGGTCTTGAACATCGTTTGATAGATTGGAAAGAATTACGAGATGGTTCTATGAGGATTGAACAGCACTTTGTTACACCCAAACTAAGTCAGCGCAAGATTCTTGTTGGCAAGAATGGTTCTAAAATAGGGTAATCTACTATTTCATGCCTTTTATCTTTTTTTTGGTCTCATCAACTTGGTGGCTTTTATCTTGGTTTCATCAACTTGGTGACTTTTATCTTGGTTTCGGAGCAATATATTGGCTTTTATCTTCATGCATATATCAAAGCGGGGAAATTTGCGTTAGAATGACATGTGATTATGGATACCCAACTTTTTGCATTATCGATGGGTCACATGCACTGTACATCTGAACTTTTGACTTGGCTGTGGCTTGTTCTATTGGATATGTCAGATATCCCCTGAGAATGCTCGTAAGTCCAGAAGATGTTTAGGGTGATTGTGTGAATTGAACTTATCATGACAGGCTGGGGGGAATAACATGTCGACTCCTTGGTTTTCCTTGTTCAATTTCCTATGCACTTTAAAAGCAAAGGAATGAAAAAGGCAATGGAGGTGGAGGAAGAAAGGGTGGGGTGGGGTGGGGTGCAGACTGGATCTTGAGTTAAATCATTCTGTATAACTCGAGGACTTGAAAGGCATATTTGCTCATCTGACTGATCTCCAGTGTATGATTTTCCTGTTCTGATTTCGAGACATTCGTAAATCTTCTTTTATAACTGTGCTGCTTATAGCGGGAACGTTACGCTCTTTAGGCATGTTTTGGAGTTCTGTTCGTCCTACCTGCATGGGGTAGTCTCTGATTCATTTCAGATTCATCCTATGCAATCTTATTAAACAATATATTGGAAATGCAGGAGGATAGGAATTGAAGCTAATGAGGAGTTAAGGTCCATCTTCAAGCGGAATGTGCATCTCATCCTCCAGGTTAGGCAAAAATGAAGTAGCCAGAACAAATATAATCGAATGTCAAGAGCTGCACCTTTTCTTTTTCCTCTTAAGCCTATGAATCTGTATATAAAAGGTCTTTCAGGTTTGTGGAGTCCCTCTTGATTCTAATATTCTTAGTGCCATGTAGCGATAAGTTGTAATGAAACATCACCATGGTACTTTTGACCAAGTTGGAATATCTTGTATCATCAGAGCACTAGGAAATTTCCCTTTCAACTTCTGTTTTCTCTAGAATTTTAATCATACGAAAATTTTGGGAAATGATGGTTTTGAATTATTCTTGTTGTACTTGTAAATTTTGTATTTATGGGCAATACCCGAAACTTAAATGAGACTCATTCATTTGTTCCTTGAAGAGTATTAGTTCATCAAAGATTATATGCTTGAGAACTTATGGCTTTCCTTTATTCTTTCTTTGGTTGGACTATAGTGATTATGTTGTGAAACAAATACTAGCTCTAGAAAGCCATTTTACTGTTCCATGAATAATAAAAGTGCAGCCCACGTTTTGTGTCAAACAGATAATGTGGTAAAGGAATGAGTCAAATAAAACGAAAAATCCTAATTAATAGGGATTATTGAAACAGAGGATGAAATTGAACTATCTTAAAATTTAACACCCTTCTTTAACGTAATTGCTGCAATTAGTTTATATTTGGAGCTTTACAAACAGGCGTCAATTCTATCAATTTTAAAAACAAATCAAGCTTTAGAGGTTTAGTCATCACGTCAACAATCTGATCTTGTGTGTCAGAATGAATCAACGTCATAACTCCTTCCTTTGTAAGATCAGACAGGAAATGGAAATGTACATTTATATGTTTGCTTTGTTCATGCATCATTGGATTCTTTGATAATTTAATTGTTGAATTATTGTCACAAAACAAAGTAGTATAATCACCTTGTGTATGATCGAGTGTATGATCGAGCTTGTTGAAGATTCTCCTCATCCAAACAGCTTGGCAAGCATAGGATGCTGCAGTTATAAACTCAGCTTCAGTTGTGGAGAGTGAGACGACAGGCTGTTTTTTTGAGGATAAAGACACAGCTCTGGAAACTAAACATGAATGCATGCCTTCGAAGTGCTTTTTCTATCCTTCAAATCACCAGTATAGTCAGCTATCAGTAAAAGCAACTACTTTTTGGTTCCTTTCCTTATAAAAAATCCCAAGATTTGGTGTGCCCTTTAAGTATCTTAGCACTTGTTTTGCAATCTGTAAATGAAGCATAGTTGGCTGCACCATGTATGTACTAATTAAACTAACCACGAACGTCAAGTCAGGTCAAGTTGTCATTAAATACATGAGACTCCCCACCAATTGTTTGAAGAATGTTGCATTTCCTTTGACCCCATTTTCATCTTTGAAGATTTAAGACCTGCAACAAACTATGGACAGATTTGCTCTCTTGCATCCTAAATCTTTTCAATACATCTAAGATATACTTCTTTTGACTAATGTAAATACCATCAGTTTGCTGGAGCACTTCAACTCCAAGAAAGTATCTCATCTTTCCTAAATCGGTCATATCGAACTCATGCATCGTAGGACTCTTGAACTCATGAAGCATTAATTCATCATTCCCAGAAAAAATAAGGTTATCCACATATAAGCTCACAATTAAAATATTACCTTCTTTGCTTGTTTTGACAAACAATGTGTGCTCACTGCGGCATCTTTCAAAGCGTTCATCTACAAAGTGGGCTTTTATACAACTAAACCAAGCTCGAGGAGCTTGTTTGACTCCATATAAAACTTTCTTCAGCTTGTACATGTGTGGATTGTTCTCCTGCTCATAGCCCCTTGGTTGCTCAACAAACACCTCTTCACTTAGCTTTCCCTGAAGAGAGGCTGACTTCATATCTAGTAGGTAAATTGTCCAACCTTTTTGATCTAAACTGTGTCCGTCCTTGCTAAGCGCAAAAACCTCTGTATAATCAATTCCATGTTGTTGAGCATAGCCTTTTGCAATAAGGCGTGCCTTGTACTTTTCTACCTCTCGATGCTCATTAAGCTTATAATTAGTTTTGTAAAAACCCATTTGACACTTATCTTCTTTGCTCTTGCACGTAAGTCAGTTAACACCCAAATATCATTCTTTTCCATGGCATTTACTTGAGAATCCATAGCAGCTCTTCATTTTGCGCTTTTTACAGCCTCTTCAAAGTACAATGGATCTGCAGACGCAAACAATACTAAGTTAGCTTCATCTTCTTCGGATAGACCCTTACCCGTTTCATAATCTCTTATCCAATATGGTGGTCTTCTAACTCTCCCTTCATTTGAGCTGGGTGAAATCTCTCCATTTACTAGATTTGAAAGAACACCCTCAACCTCTTCTATACCACTGTTGTCTTCATTCTCAGCCTCATCTCCATTATTTACAACAGCATCTTCCTCATTATCTCTCATTCCAACGCAACTACCACCTATTCTTCATAGCTTTTATCCCAATCCCAAGATTTGTTCTCCTCAAATATTACACTTCTGCTTGCTACAATCTTTTTGGTTATTGGATCATAAAGCCTGTAAGCTTTAGATTCTGCACTAACTCCTAATAACATGCAAGTAAAACACTCATCTTCTAACTTGGTTCTCTTAACATCAGGTACATGGACATGCGAGATCCAACCAAACGCTTGAAAATGTTCAACCGAAGGCTTTACTCCAGGCCAAGCTTCCTCTGGAGTCATATTCTTTACTGCGAAGGTAGGACTCCGATTTAGAATATGTACTGTCCAATTCATAGCTTCAAGTCAAAATGTCTTGGAATTTTCGTCTCTGAAAGCATACTTCGAACCATGTTCATGATGGTCCGATTCTTCTTTTTTGCAACTCCATTTCGTTGTGGAGTGTAAGCTACTGTCAACTGCCTCTTAATGTCATTTTCTTTACAAAAATTATTGAAATCTTCTGAAATGAACTCACCTCCACGGTCTGTCTGTAAGCATTTAATATAGGAACTATTTCTTTCTTAACAAAGCTCTTAAGATGTTTGAAGGTGACTAAAGCTTCAGATTTTTCAACCAAGAAGTAAATCCATGTATTTCGAATAAAATCATCAATGAAACTAATCAGATACCTTTTCTTACTGTTTGAGATAGGTGTAACACATATGTTAGCATGAATGAGTTAAAAGTTTTTGAGAAGCTTTCCAAGTGCTCTTCTTTGGAATGGCACCTCTGTGCTGTTTTCCAATCATGCCGTCGGCACACATAGTCGTGAAGGCTTTGAATTGCGGTAGTCCATGCTCCATCTTCTTCTATTGAAGAGTCCTTAAGCATTGATGACTCAAGTGTCCTATCTACAGTGCCAGAGATGTGATAAATCTTGCGCTGCTTTGTGAAGGCAAACTGGTTTCTTTGGTTGTGATGCAGCTAATAAGATAAACATCCTATTGGTGGACATCTTTGCTTGGATGATCAAGCCTTTCTTTAGATGGTAGATCTTACCTTTGTTGTGTTGAACGAGAATTGCTAGACCTTTCCTTTACAGCAGCCCAATGCTCAGTAAATTGTTTTTCAAGTTAGGCATAAAAAACACCTCGGTGACTACATGATTGAATCCATTTACTTTTATTGTCATATAACCCTTTCTTATCACAGTCATCCTTGTATTGTTTTCTAACTTCATGGTCTGCCTGAAGCTTTGCAGTTCATCATTTGTTAAGTGATCAATATCCTTTGACTCTTCGATTGAGCAAACAATATAATCAAATTTGTAGCTCAATGATCGAAGTATATTTTCTTCTATTGTAACATCTCTCATCTGCTCACCATAGATCCGGATCTTATTGGCAACAAACATCACTCTTGAGATATAGTCAGAGACACCCTTACCAGGTTTCATCTCAAGAGTTTCAAACTCTTTGCGAAGAGCTTGAAGAGTGGATCTTTTCATCCTGTTATTTCCCTCGTACTTCCTCTTCATTGAATCCCATATTTGTTTCGTTGTGTTCTTCTCACGAATGGTTTCTAAAATAGTTGGATCAATAGCTTGAAACAAACAAATTTTGACCTTCAAATCTTTTAGCTTCATTTCATCAAGCTTCTTCTCCTGTGCCTCCATCAACACCGCTCCGATTGCTGGCTCAACATGGCCAATCTCCACAAGACTCCAGTATTCCTTGGATCTTAAAACATTTTCCATCGACATGCTCTAATGATCATAATGACCATCAAAGCGAGGAATAGCAAGTTACACAAAGTTTCCTTTCATCATTTCTCTTGCTGCTGCAAAACACGAAGACTGGGCTCTGATACCAGAATGTTGTGAAACGAAGGCTAACTCTAGAAAGCCATTTTATTGATCAATCGTTATGGCTCATGTAGCCATATAAACAATAACTGAATAATGAAGGTGCAACCCACTTTTTGTGCCAAACAGATACCTGGTAAATGAATAATCCAATGAAACAAATACTCATATTATTGAAGCAGACGATGAAATTGAACTATCTTAAAACTTAACAGATTATTGAAATTACCACACTAATATGCTCTTTCTTTATTTCTGTATCCATTTTTGTTTCTTGTCCGAATTTTCAGAACATCAGGATCTTCATGTTTCTACTTAATAAAGTTATATCTTTATGTTTCAAATTTTTATTTGGACTAAATTGTGCCTTAAACATTATGTGATATCATGTCAACTTCTTTTGTGTCCTCTTTTCCCTTTCCTTTTTTTTTTTTTTTTAAAAAAAACATGAATTGTATCATAAGTTTTTATGTAATACAAATGACATTCCATTTATGGCGTGGTATAAAAGTTAATTCAAATTAGACTCATTATTTTGTTTATGAAATAATTTCAATTAATTAAACTTCATGTGTAAAACTTCAATTAGTTAAAAACAAACATTATTATCAAATTCAATAAAAATTCTGCAGAATTTATTTAAACAAAAGTTTCTTAACGTGAAAATTTTGTGATAGCTCAACTATACTTCACTTTGATTTAATGGTATGGGATGCAAAGATGCATTCTGAAATATAGAAATAAGTTTATAAATAGAATTTTCAAGTAAGCCTGTAGGGTTCCTTGCCTTACACTGACCTTACAAGTATACATATGTTATCATTATTTTTTAAAGTAATTAACTATATTTGTTAGCAAATAAATATATTTTTAGAGATACAAATAAAATACAAAAAAATAAAAGAAAATTTCAATAAAATTAATCGATCAGTTTTTTTTTTGTTCATGTTATGAATTTGGGATATCCAATTTTAAAATGTTAAGTTATTGAGTACAATAATTGTTTTAAATAATATTTAAATATAATTGATAAATTTAATATGAAATTATTTTCATATGGCATCCTTTCTTACTCAAATCTATACTTTGTATTGTAATATGAGATTTTGTTCCACAGAAATACATAACTCTTGATGCAGGCACTCCAAGAAATTTCAAATAAAATTGAGATATTTTTTAAGTAAAAATTATGTAAAATTAATATTTATTTTATATTACTAATCGAATGTTGATATTTAAATATCGTGAAATAAGTTTTAAATTATGATTTTGAATTGCAATAATTTTTTTGTTGAACGGATTTTTAAGGTTGTTAATGAAAATTTTAAAATAAATATTTTTTTCAGAATGCTTTTAACTGTGACACAAATACATGAAGGAATGAACTTGTAACCTCTTCTTTTCCATGAAGAGAAACAAAGTCTAATAAAATTATCTAAATCAAATGGATTTGCTAAATCACTTAGGCATTGTAAAATTGATAAGTGAAATTGCTATCTAAGTACCTTTTGTCTTGTTTCATTGGAAATTGCTTGAGAAGCATTCTTCAACTCCTCTTCTCCAGCTTTTTGTGTGATTGGCAATGTTGTGACAATTAATGAGTTCAAAGCATTCTCCACAACCTCAAGTATACATTACCTAGTGTTTCCATGAAATTTGAGCCCACTTACTCAATTTGATCAATTATTTTTTCCACCTATTAATTAAAAAAAAAAAAGGAATCAATTTCTTGAAATAGGTAAGCAAATAATTCAATTAAGCTTTCCTCGATTCAATTGCGACTATTGCAAACAAGAAAATTCTTTCAAAAGTATCGATCCAACACTTCTTATTTGTGTGAGAGATGAGTAATCTAATCTTTGAAAATGCTGAGAATTGTGACTTTGGGTGAGGAGGGAAGAGGATCAGCAGAGAGATTGCGGTGCAATTTGGTGATGACACATAGATGCAATCTTAGAACCTAATATCTGATACTTTTAAGTAATGTCATTTTTCTATTTTGATCA
The DNA here is from genome assembly GCA_021397835.1 of Moringa oleifera. Taxonomy (NCBI): domain Eukaryota; kingdom Viridiplantae; phylum Streptophyta; class Magnoliopsida; order Brassicales; family Moringaceae; genus Moringa; species Moringa oleifera. Next base: position 6,507,452 of record JAJFZO010000896.1, on the reverse strand, counting down.
TCACTCTTCTTAAAATATGCTATCTTATTTGTCTAATTTTAGATTCTATGTTCACAAAATCAAATTCAATTTAAAATTATCGTCTCTCAAACACGCGCACACAAAAAAAATAAAAAAACTTACAATGATTTTTTTGGTTAATTAATGTGGAGAAAAAATTATCTGATAAGATGAAATACTCTTCCGTTACCAAGATATTTTGACAATCATTATACGAAAAATGATTTTAATTTATACTTAATAGTTTACAATTTTAAATATAATTATAAATAAAAAGATATTAATTCACAGTTGTAATAAAATAAGGTATTTATTGTGTGTGTCAAAAAGCTCTTTGCTCACAAATACGGAACAACTGTACAAATAAAGAGCTCTTATTTATAAAGGATGTATTAATTGTTCACGGTTTAAATCATAATTTGTACACAAAAACATATTTATATTAATTATTAAAAATAAATATTCTTAAATTAATATTATTAATTTATATTTTATATGAAATTAAGTATATATTTAATTAATTACTAAATAGCATATGTTATGAATATAAGATCATTTGTAATGGTACATATTATAAAGTATATATATAAATAAATATCATCTTCAAATTGAGAATTTTATGAAAAAATAACTTTTAAAATATTTTTATTAATTAAATATTATAATTAAATATATATATGATTATTAATAATTTAAATTTTTTATAATTTTTGACCATTTAAATTAATTTTCATTTTGAAAATATAATCTTATATAATTTTGTAATATTATCTTATCAAATCACATATTCGAATATCATAAAAAAGTTAAAATTGAGTGAATGACTAATTACCCAGAAACGTTTCGATTACATATATCATGTAGTAATGCATATGTATAGTATATTCATTTCAAGGCATCATAAGATTCAATACGTATAAGATGTAGTACTTATATATATTAACTTACACATATAATTTGTATATAGAGTTAATTATTTATATCAATATGAGATTGATTACATCTTATTATTATATATATAACTTGTAAATAAAATCAAATTTAAATCATAATTTGTACATGATTAAAATAATATTTATATAACTTATATATATATATATATATATATATATATTCAATTACAACAATATATATATAATTTTTTAAAACATTTTATTATATTTTTGAATTAATTATTATGCATAAATATTTTAATGGATTCTAAGGAATCCAATTTTATATTAATTTAAAATTTTATTTTATTAATTATATACTTTAATTTTAAATTAATTTTAGATTTTAATTTTTTAGATTTTATTAATTAGATATAAATTAATTTTAATTATATATTTTTAATTATAAAAAATTATTTTAAACTAATTTCAAGTTTATACATCTTATTAATTAGCCTAAACGATGTTGTTTTATAGAGGATATATAAACATTTCCTACTTTCCATACCCAACCTCTCTTGTTCTTGCCGCCTTCTTTGCTTGAAATTGAGTCATCCTTCTCTTTATCATCTCTGCTTGAATTAGGTTGGCAAAGCGTTGATCGAAAAGGCAATTCAAAAAATATTGGAAATGAACCACCGAGAGGTTATTTATGTGAGAATTTTATTATGGACTTCTTTTTGGATTATGTTTCATACCAGTATGTGAGAATGTCTCATGCTATGTTGGGAACTTGGATCCATGAACTGCAGAAAGGACCTCGAAGATAAATTTAAGATGTTTGGATGTTCTTCGCAAGTGATTCTTTTGCACCCTTTTTTCTCTTTTTTTCTTTTTCTTTTCAAGTGTTCTGTTTAAAGATTGAAGTTTGGATTTTTTTAAATTAAGTTTAATTTTGCTGGGTTACCTTTTGACTTGTTTGGTTATGTTAATTTGTTGTTGTAGTGAAAACTATCAATTAGTATTGGGTTTCTTCATAAGTTCCTAAACTATTGCTAATAAAGCACGTTTATTTGCTATTGATTATTTTTGTGTATGACAAGTCATCAGGAGGTTTACTGTGATGATAATATGAAGACCATTTTAAAAAAATTAAATTTCTTAATTTGAACCACATCATTGAATTTTTTAGGATTAATTGTGTCCTTTAAGCTTAGTACAAAAATGTTTAAATAAGAGAGACAAACTCATCAGTAAATTTATTGATTCCGGAGTATCATATAAATGGAATGTTATGTTTTAAATGAAGTTTAAGATGAGATTATGAAACTGCAGGAGTGTAGGGTGAAGCTATTATTGCTTTGGGAGCTATCTCTTAGCTCAGAATGATAAGTTAATTCTTTTTCTGGGTTGAGTTGTGTGTGTTTCCAGTTTTCGTGTCCATATGAGCTTGGACTCCATTGATGCGTGCTATATGCAATTCATTCATTGGATGGTGCGTTAAAAGCTCCTTTTTTTTTTTTTTTTAAGAACAAAAGAAAATTATGAATCTTGAACGTATGTTTTGCTTACTAATCAATTTACTTCATTTTTTTCATAATTCTTTCCTTTGATATTTTTCACTTTATTTTACTGTGTCTTGGATACTTAATCTTTTATTTTTGGTAATAGTTTATAAGTTTCCATGATGCTTATGGTTTTTTATTGGATGAGAAAGTTTATAAGTATTCATGCTAATGAAAAAGTTACTGGTCAAACATGCTATAAATTGCCTTCCGCCATGCACCATGCATGCCTTCGCATGCGAAGCCAACCAAAGGTGGCTGCGGCCACCTGGGCGCGCACTGGCGAGCGAAGGCATGCATGGGTGCCGCATGCAGCCACCCCTGACTGTCTTCGTCGGCTCCCGAAGACTTGGAGGTGGTCGCAACCATCCATGGCTGTCTTCGCCAGCGAGCGAGCGAAGGTATGCATGGGTGCCGCATGCAGCCGCCTGTTGGTGCCTTCATCGGCTTCAAAAGGCTCGCAGGTGGCTGTATCCACCCTTGGCTGCCTTCGCCAGCTCGCAGGCGAAGGCTTGCATGGGTGCAGCTTGCAGCAACCCGTGGCTGCCTGCTTCGTCAGCTCCTGAAGGCTCGCAGGTGGCCAAAGCCACCCGTGGCTTCCTTCGCCAGTTCGCGGGTAAAGGCATGCATGCATAGGTGCCGCATGTAGCCACCTGTGGCTGTCTTCGTAGGTCCAGAAGGCTCGTAAGTGGCTGCCTTCGTCGGCTCCAGAATGCTCGCGAGCGAAGGCATGCATGGTTGCCGGATGTAGCTACCTGTGGCTGCCTTCGTTGGCTCCCAAAGACTCACAGGTGACTGTAGCCCTCGAAGGCAGCCATGGGGATCACCATGGGCAGTCGCCAAGGCTACCACCATGTTGCGCTCGAAGGCAGCCATGGCGACCTTCATGGTCTGTCACCAAGGTTGCCACCTTGCCGCCCTCAAAGGCAGCCATGGTGACCAACCATGGGCCGTCGCCAAGGCTGCGACCTCGCCACCTTCGAAGGCAGCCATGGTGACCGCCATGGGTCGTCGCCAAGGCTGCCACCTAGCTGCCTCCAAAGCCTGCCATGGGCACTTGGATGCGAAAGCATAACCTTGGCTATCTTCGAAGGCAGCCATGGATGCTTACATAGGAAAACATGCCTTTGGCTGCCTCCGAAGGCAGCCATGGAAGTTTGCATGCGAAAGGATGCCTTTGGCTGCTTGAGAAGGGTGGTAAGGAGCTTTCACTGCTTATCCAGTGACTGACTCGAAGTCGATCGCGGGATTTTACTTCTAACAACGGCAATAAGCGGCTGTGGCTGGGTCCTTATAAATATGAACCCTAGTTTTTTGATTTCGCGCGAGCGCCGCAGTTCTTCCCCCTATTTCTTTTGCTGTCTCTGCATCTCTCTCTCTTTACAGCTCTCTTTATCGCTGGCCAGCTTCTCGGTCTCTTTCGTTTTCGAGTCCATTTTCTCCACCGTGAAAGGCCATCTTCTCCTTCTTTACACGAGGTTGCCCTCTTTTTGCTTGATAATTTGTACAGGTAATTGTAAAAATTTTTATTGATAATATCGATAGTTGAAAAATCTTATATATGAATATTATGATTAGATTTGGTAATTATAGAAATTATTTAGATGTTAAACAAATTTTGTAGTTATTAATTTTATTTTTAATAAATTTAATTTATGTTGTATTAGTTAAGTAATGCTTTAATTTAGTTGAAATTTGAGATAAATATTTTAATTAGATTTTTATAAAATTCAAATTAGTTAGATGTTAATTAAATTTTGTAGTTACTAATTTGATTTGTCAATGAATTTAGTTTGTGTTTGATTAGTTAAAAAATAATTTAATTAGTTTGTAATTTAAGATAATAATTTAATTAAATTTTTATGAAATTTAAATTAGTTAAGTATTAAATAAATTTTTAATTGTTAATTTTATAGGTTAATTAAATTTAGTTTATATTAGATTAGATAGTTAATAGTTTAATTATGTAATTTGAGATAAATAATTTAATTTGATTTTTATGAAATTTAAACTAGTTAGATCTTAATTAAATTTTGTAGTTGTTCATTTGATTTGTTAATAAATTTAGTTTATGTTTGATTAGTTAGAAAATAATTTAATTAGTTTGTAATTAAAATAAATAATTTAATTAGATTTTTATAAAATTTAAATTATTTAAGTATTAACTAAATTTTTTAATTGTTAATTTTATAGGTTTATTAAATTTAGTTTATTTTATATTAGAGAGTTAATAGTTTAAGTAGACTATAATTTGAAATAAATAATTTAATTAGATTTTTATGAAATTTAAATTAGTTAAATGTTAATTAAATTTTATAGTTGTTAATTTTATTTATTAATAAAATAGTTTGTGTTAAATTAGATAGATAATAGTTTAATTAGATTGTAATTTCATGAGATAAATAATTTAATTAGATTTTTATGAAAATTAATTTACTTACTTGTTAGATATCTAGTTTACAGAGTATACGGAGTTCAGATAGATAGCAGATTTATGTAGACAATATCACGTAAGTATTTATAATTAATGTTTTTAGTACTTTCTATCATTATCTTTATATTTTTTGTTAATATTTATTTGTTGTCTTATTTAGCAGGATTGAGCATCCACATCAATGCTTTGTGAAGATATACAAAATTTTTTGAGAGAGGGTCGATCCATGTGGGTACACATAGAAAATGATTTCTTGAGAAACTAAAGATTTTTTACTATGAAGAATTCAAGGTACATATAATTGTTTACGACAAAAAATTTTATTATATTTTATTATACTCAATAACTGTTATTTTGTTGTAAAAATATTTTGCATGGGACTAGGCCATGGATGGCATGGTGAAGGGCGCATAAGATGCTCGAGCTACAGACCGATATGCTGACTTGATGTTATGCACTCTCAAATGAAGGTTATGAAAGAGCGCATGGAGTTGGAGTATAAGTCTATGGAGGAGCGTATGGAAAGTAGCGTAGGATTTTAGAAAAGATATTTGAGGAGGAAAGTAGGGAGAGGGAGCATGATCATATACGCTTCAAGATTGAATTATAAGAGCACTTACAAAAAGAGGTTGATATGAATGAGCGCATCCGTAAGATGGAAGCTCTCTTTTTAAGAAACGCATCCTTAGCATCGACTAATAATTAGATGTAATTTCTTATGTGAATATTATATTTGATGAGAATAGAATATAATTTTATATTTGCTATCTCATTTTATGAATTTTATCTTATCTTATTTTATTTTCTTTTATTTAGTTACAATCTAAAATTAATTTTTTAAAAAAATTAATTATATTAGCGGCAAATCTATTAGTCGCTAATTAGTTTTAGCTTAGTAACAGATTCATATCAGTAGCTAGTTTAGTGACAGATTAGTGTTGGTCACTAAGTTAATGACAGACTAATATCAACTACAACAACAATGAGATTAGTTTACACTAAATAGTTCACAGTTTTAACAACAACTGTGAATAAATGTTGATTAGTTCACAGTTATAACAAAACTGTGGACAAAATAGACATTTATTCACAGTTGTTATTAAAACTATGAATAAAGATCATCTTTGTTCATATTTATAAACATAACTATGAACAAACGAATATTTTTATTCACAGTTTTACTGTAACTGTGAATAACTGTGGTATAACAAAGCTTTTATTTACAATTATAACAAAACTGTAATAAAAGTACAAACCTTTATTCACAGTTATGGCTATAACTGTGAATAAAAGTCCTACCTTATCTTCCCTGGAAAGATAAACTTCGTTCATTTCATTCATTCTTTTTCTCTACTTATTCAGGTAGTAAACATTAGGTATGAAGTGCACACTATGAAGAGAGCCTCCCTGGGTTCTAGATCTGCAAACTAGACATTTGGCTTTAACTATTTGCAATGAAGGGATTAAAAGTGTAGTTATGCTTATTTTTGGGTCCACAATTGGCAGATTGAATCTCCTCTTTTTCTCGGTAAGTTTAATCCTTTCTCTCAAAATTATATGCTTATCTTCTTTGTTAGAATGCAAAAATTATTGTTCTTTGATTTTTTACTTTTAGTTTCATTATTTTTAGGCTCAAATCTAGATGTTGTTCTCCTTCCATCGGGATTCTAGACATGTGCATAGTTTTACTTTCATCAAGATTTTAGATTTGTTCTGGGGTTCGAAGGGTCCTGAATTTGTGCTGGGAGTTCCAGATCTAGGCGAGGGGTTTCAGATCTGGGCTGAAAGTTCCAGATCTGGGTGAGGGGTTCTAGATCTGGGCTAAAGGAACTGAGGGTTCTAGATCTGGGTAAGGGGTCTGGGTGTTCCAGATCTGGGTGAGGGGTTTCAGATCTGGGTTAGGGGTCTGGGATTCCAAATTTGAGTGAAGGGCTTGGGGGTTTCAGATCTGTGTCAGGGGTCTGAGGGTTCCAAATCTGGCTGAGGTGTTTCAAATTAGGGCTCAAGATTTTAGATCTATGCTGGGGGTTCTAAATCTAGGTGCAAGATTTTAGATCTAGGCTAAGGATTCAAGATCTTGGTTAGGATTCCAAATTTGTGCTAAGGATTCCAAATCTGTCTGCAGAGATTTAAATTTGGGCTAGGGATTCCAGATATGTGCTGGGAGTTTCAAATCAGGGTGCGAGGTTTTTAATCTGGGTTAGGATTTCAGATCTATGCTGGGGGTTCTAAATCTGGCTAGGGATTCCAGATCTTGGTTGCGATTTTAGATCTACACTGGGATTTCCAAATTTGGGTGCGGGGTTTTGGATTTCATATTCATCTTTATATGTTTTTTTTTGTATTTTTAGTAAACTTCACAATGATTTGGTTGCACTTGGCTTCAATCAAAATGTTTTATTTACTGATCTATCAATGGTATTAGTTGTGAACAGTATAAAGATAAAAGATCATGCTTATCATATTGCAACTAGATTAGCTCAACTATGTGATAAAAGAGTAGTGATCTTCCCGTATAACATCACGTAAGCACGAATTTAAATTTTTTATTTGAATTAGTTAAATAACTAATAATTTAGTTTGCTTAATAATTTAGGCATCATTAGATGTTGGTGATTGTTGAGTCGTGGGCATTCACATATACAGTTTTAATCCTCTAGGGCATGGTTCTCGCACTGAGTTAAACATACTCATGTCTATGTGAGTTTAATTATTTTATACTTAATTAGTATATGTAATTGCAGTTTCAAGATTAGTAATCTTTTTTTTAGCTCTTTTATAATGTTCTTCGCAATAGATATGCCATCCATTAGCCGACGGAATTGCCAAAGTATTGTTGCTAAGGTACGTATGTTACGGACCATATGTTATATTAAATTTTATTATTTTTAGTCACAAAATATAACATCTAAATTTTGTTAATGCAGTGTCCACGTCAACCTTCTAACCATGAGTGTGAATACTATGTCATGAAATACATGAGGGATATCATTAATAGAAATAACAATAATGCACCACACTCAAAAATAGTAAGTTTTTAAAAAATTTGTTTGCGTAAAATGTTGTATATAATATTGTAATTATATTTGTACTAACTTTTATATTTTTCACATGCACAACTAATGGACATTGATACCTACAGTTAGTCTGAGCTTGATGATGTTAGACAAGAGTTTGGGTAATACATATGGAGCATTATGTTAGGATTCATGTAAAAGTGTAGGACTTATATTTCAAATTTTGGAATACATTATATAGTTGTTAGGAATTATAAGTATTTATTTTTTAACTTGTATTGTAAAAGTAGCATTAATTTGTAAATTAATTTTCTTTTATGTATTTCATACATAGCTGGAAGGTTATATGGATGAGAATTATGATTCATTATAGTTTTAAAATGGTAATCAATATAAGTTATGTTGAAATGTATTATGATGAAAGAAATGATCATGAATATGTGCTAAATTGAATTAAAATATGTTGTGAATGGATGAAGTGATGGTGGTGTTAGACCGTATTAAGGTATGTTAGATTACTCTAGAGAGTGTTGTCATGAAAAAAAGTGGTAGTGGTGCATTTGATTGTATTAAAATGTGTGAATACTATTAAGTGCTTTTTGATTAAAAAAGTGATGGTGGTGCGTTACATTGTATTGAAGTATGGCAGTAGTATTGAAATAAATGTTATGATATATATTGTCATATAATTTTTTTAAAAAAGTTTGAGATGTTGCATTAAATTGTGTTGATGTCTATTGATATAATGTATAATATGAACAAGAATTAGTATATTAGATGTATTAATAAAAAATGTAGTATGAAAAAAATTGTGATGGTTTATTTTTTTAGTTGTATGCAACATTCTTAGGATATTTTCAAATTTTGATTTTGGGTAAAGAGAAAAACGTGAATTCATTGGCAAAAAAAAAAATTGATTTTGAGAAAAAAAAAGTAATCAAATAATAATTATAATTACAAATTACGATTATTAAAAAATTACATAATGATTCAATTTCAAATTATTAAATGTTAAAAATAAAAAATTAAATAATAATTCAAATTTTTAAATATTTATCAATTCAAATTTTGATATTTTATATTTTTTTTTGATTTTTTGAAATAAATAAATAAAAATTAATTATACTTTATCCACATTTCTAACAAAACTATAGATAACTATTCATAAAATAATTTAAAAATTTTCAATTAAAAATAATTTTTTAATTAAATAATAGTTCACAATTATGTGACTGTGAACAAAATCAAAAATAACCATGAACTAATGTTCGTTTTATTCACAATTCTAGAACTGTGAATAAAACCTTTAATGAACTGTGAACTACTGTGCTTTTTATTCACAGTTTCAAAACTGTGAATAAAAGTTTTAATGAACTGTGAACTATTATCACTTTTTTTCACAGTTTAGAAACTGTGAACTATTTCAATCGATTTTTTTTCACAACACCATAGTCCACAATTTTAGAACTGTGAATAAAAGCCATTTAAAGCTATGAATAAAAGGTTATTTTGTTGTAGTGATCGGTCGCTAGGTTAGCGACAAATATGAATTTGTTGCTATTTTAACTACAGATTCATATCGCTCGCTAGTTTAGTGACTGATTCATATCATCGCTAAGCTAGCGACATATTTGTATTGATCACGAATTAGTCGCTAACTAATGATAGATACAAAATTTAGTCGTTAGTTTTTTTTTTTTTTTTTTGCAACAACAATTTTAACTACCAATTTTATTTGTCGTCAAAATTTTTAGTAACAAATTTTTTTAATTTAGCGACGGATTTATTTGTTACTAAAATTGAATTTTTTTATAGTGTTCTACACTTGAAAGAGCAGTTTCTTAAAAGCACATTATTAGAGACTCTACATCTCAGCTTCATTTATTCATCTTTAGGATTGTTTATAGAGGTCTTGCCTTTGGAGTTTCTTAGGAACAAGTGGATTTGTGCAACCATGTGACAAATGAGTGAGGAATATCCGTGTAACCTCATATAAGTATGAACTTAACTTTTAATTGTACTAGTTAGCTAAGTAATAATTTAATTTGTTTAATAATTTAAGCATCACTGGATATTGGTGATTATTGAGTCATTCACATTACCGTACATGGTTTTTGATCCTTTAGGGACGTGATTTTTGAGCTAAGTTAGACATGCTAATGTTCACGTGAGTTAAATTATTTTATAGTTATGTTGGTATATGTAATTGAAGTTTCAAGATTAGTGATCTTTAGTTTTTTTTTTTTTTTTCTAGTTCTTTTAGAATGTTACAATTTTTAGCGACAGATTTTATCGCTAGCAAAAATGATTGTTGCTAAATAAAATAGCGTTTGATTTTGAAGTCCATCGCTAAATTAGCAACATATTTATTCAGTCAATAATTTAGTGACCGACAAAAATTGGTCACTAGGATGTCCTGTGATACTAATGATTTTAGTGACTAATTGAAATGGGTTGCTAAATATTTCGTTAACAACTGATTGAAATTGGTCACTAAAGTTTTAGTTAGCTAGATATTTAGTTAGCAATTGATTAGGATCGGTTGCTAAAATTATAGTTAGTGACTCATTGGAATCGGTCGCTAAAAAATAATTAACAACTAATTTAATTTACTCATTAATTTTAATATTAATTTTTAAAAAACAAAATTAATTTATAATTATATAAAATTTATGAAAAATAAATCATATAAAATAATAAAATAAATACATGTTTTTTATTTTTCATAAAATAAAAAAATTACATGAACGAAATTAAATATTCTGATCATAAAAGAAATGATATCTAAGAATTAGACAGTGCTAGAGGTGCGTCTCTCAAAAGGAGAGCCTCTATCTTGCGAATGCACTAATTCATATAAAGTTCATTTTGTAAGTGCATATAGCTCTTGTAGCGTAAGTGATCATGCTCTCACTCTATGCTCCTCATCCATTTGCTCCTTGATATCCTTATGCTCAAACTCTATGTGCTTTTCCATAGCCTTTATTTGAAAGTGCATATCTTGTATGGTTGCATCATTAATAAAGCGTCCACTACTAGAGTTACTGCTTGAATACTATGATCGAACTTAACTTACAATCTTGTGCACCCGATGCTTATTTCTCTCCACCTACAATCTCATAGTAGAGCTTAATGTAGTCTACCTAAACCATGTCGGAGGATCCCTCATCTGGTTCATAAATTGAAGCAAACAACTCCTCAAAGCGTTTCCGCAATAAAGTAGTTTGTTAATACTCATTAGCTAAATCAAATAGTAAAGTAAAAAAGATAATATACTTTTAGTTATTTATTAAATGTTAAAGATAACTAACTTGCATTTATTTGTTTAGCACGCTCATTTATAAACTTATCAGAGTTATACTTCTTAATATGGGTTCATTTAAAAAGCTCTATTGCAGTAAGCTCATGCCCTAACTGTTAAGTTTGAAAAAAATATTTTTAATAAATAATCATATTATTTTCATTTATATTTATGTAAGTAATTTAAATATCATACGTACCAAGAGTCAATAATGATCTCACACTTCTGTTTGTATTATGGCCAATTTCGTTCTATCTGCCACTGCTCTCATATAGCATCTGGGACAAATTGAGGTTTATTTTTTCCTTTGTGGTGACATACATACATCAGGTCAGTATACCAAGCTGCAGCATGAAACCTTTTATGCGGCTTTTACCACGTCTTCTATTTCCTCGTCTCGTGTAAAATGTTTCTTCTAAAAAAAAGGTTAGTATGTTAAAATAAAAAATGTTTTTTTGCTAAATAATTATAGGTATCTTGAATTTTTTAAAATAAAAATCTTTGATTTTTCAAGAAACTACCCTTCAGTGTACCCAGATGGATCGATTCTCTCTTGGATATAAATTTTCGATGAACATTTATACAAAAGGTCGATCTTGCCAAATAAGGTGATAAAATAACCAGTAGTAAGTAACATTGATAAATTTTATAAAAATAATGATACAAAGAACTAAAAATATTGATCATGAATACTTAGATGTCATTCTCTACAAAAATTTACTATTTCCTATACTCTGTAAACTCGTTGAGTAGACATCTTAGTAGCAGCAAAACTAGAAGAACCTAAAGCAAAGCTGGCAAACCCATCTGTGGGTATGGATGCTCCATGTGGAGATGGTGTAGCTGCATCCTCCTCTTCATCTTGAATATGTGGATCTTTCCCTCCAAAGTACTCACGTTTCTTTTAGAGTCACCTTGTTTTCCTCGACCTCTCATTTAGGCATGTTAATAAAAGTTAGTTTGATAAAGCTAAAGATCTATAGCAATAGAGTCTCCCCTAAAAATTGAACTTAGACCTTCTGAAATACATGATGTAAATACAATACAATAAATAACTAAATTAACCAACACCATTTAATAAAATAGATTATTTAAAACATAATATTTAATATTCAAACAATAAATTTTTTTTTATAAATATAACTAATCATCATCTTTAGAGTCTTCTTCTTTTTCATCCACTTCATTTTCCTCTTCCTTAGTAGAAAAACTTTCAAAATCTGACTGATTCAACATGTCTTTTTCTTCATCATCAATATTTATTAATGTCTCACTTGGATCATTTTCACTTGTATCATTCAAGGATATAAGATGATTATTCATATCATTCTCAATTTGATGGACATCTCTTGCATCATCTTGAAAAAAGAGTATTTTGGGTTGATCCATTAGCGAAATTAGAATCTAAAAGTTTGATGATAGACTTAGCTTTTATTTTGCAAACAACCCACTAGTCACGCTTATCGCTTCTTAAGTTTGGATAAAGAGTATAATAAACTTGAGCTACTTGTAAAGCCAAGACAAATGGCTCATACTTATTCAATCTTCTTATGTGATTAACAACTAATAGATTATATGATTTATGTACTTTGGTGCCTACATTCATTATAGCATTAAATCATTCACACTTGAAAAAAACAGTTCTCTTGATTAGTAACACATAATATTTTAATTGTAACAACTCCACTAATATGCTAAAATAGTCGCTTTCATCTAATTATAGTTGGATATTTTAATATAGACTCCATAGTTTATTATAGATCTATCCCAACAGTATCTTTAGTGTGAATTTTATGCCCATTGATATAGTATCCTAGGTATGACTTCATAGATCGTAACAAACATTTTGCAACATCCTTGATAAAGTTGTTAGCAACAAAGTTCAGTAGGTCATCTGCCTTTACATATTAAAAATTAATCATTTCATTGTATTTATTAAAAATGATTAATAATTCAAAAGTGTAGATTATAAGTACACATGTATAAATTGAACCAATTTGAAAATTGAAACTCTAGATGAGTGTCAACCCATGATTAGTTATACGTAGATGCTATTCATGTAATTGGAAAATATAAATCCTACAAAATATTAGTTTAAAAAAGACGGTCATTCGCAAGGAACATTTTTGTGTGTGAATGGCTACATCAATTGGTATGATTAAGTTGTAAAATATGTACTTTTGAAATGATTTGCCCTCTTGGCAATTCAACAGACTGTTAAATATCTATATTTTTTTTTCAAATGCATAATCAAGATGTTTAAACATCGATGAATTTTTTTGATGTTCTTCAAGCTCATAATCATCAGCATCATTCCGTGACACTCTTCGATGTCGAACTAACAAGTGGCTCAAAGTAATGTGAGTAAAACGATGATACTTCTTCAACCAAATATGCATTGCATATCAATCCTTTCACTTTTGCTTGATTTTTAATATTGTTTTTTTAATTTTTTTTAAAATACCTAAAATGACAAATGAAAGGATTGAAATGAGTGATCAAGTAATCAAGCAATTAAAATGATGAATCAATTACATAAAATAATAATTGATACCTTTTAAATGGATACATCCATCGATACTGCACTGGACCAGATATCTTTACTTTATAAGCTAAGTGCACCGGAAGATATTCCATCGAGTCAAAAAAGCTTGGTGAAAATATATGCTCGAGTTTACATAAAATTATAAGGATCTCATTCCCAAGTCATCTCACATCTTTAACCTGAATAGTAGTTGATGTAAGTTCTTTGAAAAACAAAATGCTCAACTATATGCCATACATTAGTAGGTAATAGCTCACGGAATGTAATGGGCAGTAATCGCTGCATAAGAACATTATAGTCATAACTTTTTATTTCTAACAGCTTATGTTTCCTCATATCCACACACCTTCCCTCGACTTTGCATTATCCTTCATCTTTCAATCCTCATTCATGATTGTGTTGAACACGTTAAAACATTTTTCTCTATGTGTGTGACATCGAGGTTGTGTCGTATTAAGTTGATACACTAATAAAGTAGATCCTAAAATATGCTTCATTTTTTCCAACTACATATCTTTCAAATAGGACCATTTATCTGTTCATATCCAACTTTTGTAACCTTTTTCAGTCTTAATTGATCAATTTTATGCAATAATTCATACTCAGATATAATTAAAAGAGCTACTCTTCTTACTATTTTATTCTTGATAAATAGTCTTATTTCTCTGAAATGAATGATCTTTTCGTAAAAACTTATGATGATTATCAAACCAAAACTGCTTATGTTTGTTAGGAAGGGTGAGTACATCTGAATCTTCTCTATAATAAGGACAAGCCACTCCTTTGGATGAACTTCAGCCAGACAACATTATAGGCAGCAAAGTCACTAATGGTGCATATTAGAGCAACTTTCTTGATGAAATTTTGTTTGCAAAAAATATCATTCGTGGGCACGCCAACCTCCCACAATATTTGTAACTTTGCTATTAAAGGTTGTAGGTAGACATCTAATTTATCTTTCGGATTTGTCAGTCCAAGAATGATCATAATTAGAAAGATGCACTCCTCTTTCATGCACATCCAATGGGGTAACTTATAAGGTATGATTACTACTAACCATGAAGAATATTATTACCCAAACTGATCGAATGGTTGAAATCTATCTGTGCTCAAACATATCCTGACATTCTTACATTTAACAGTAAAAATAGATGAAATTGATTAAAATGCATCATAGCAAGAGAGTCAGAGTAATGACACATGATACCATCTTTAATCTCGTGTTTTGCATGCAATCTTATGTTCTTTGTTATGGCTTCCAATGCATATAGTTTTTGTAAGTGTGGACTGAAAGGAAAATAATACATTTTCTTTTATGGAATAAGTGTTTTTTATTTGTCAGATCCTCGTATTCGTCTTTTATATTGTGGATGATCACAAAACTTATAACAACTTAGTTCATTATCCTCGCCCTAATATATCATGCTTCCATTGTTACAACTGTGAATCTTTTTAATCGGTAATCCCAATGAAAAAGATATCGAAGATGAAAGCTTACTAAAGAAAGAAGAACGATCGAGGAAACTCAGTAAAAATGTGAAGAACTAGGTTACAGAAGAGTGAGGAGAGAGAGAGTGTGTGAGAGAGTGAGAGAGAGCTTGAATGAAAATGCAAAAGAAAAGATGAAGAAGACAAAGTGTGCATTGAGAATGACATGTGGCAATGCATTATCCAATGCAAGATGTGATCGTTGATCCAACTAATGCATGACATGTGGCAAAAATTATTAATGGTGTCAAAAAGTAGGAAAGGAGAAGTATTACCTCATCTCACATCGATTAAAAAGTAACTTAAATGAAGGTTAATGATCGATCTTACATCATTCCTAAGATCTTGATTGTGACAAGTCGATGTTGATTAATGAAGATCTCATACCAGACTTTGGAAAATGTTGGTGATAGATCGATGTTAATTTGTGACGTCTTATATCGAGTCTAAAAGAATTAAGCAAGTGCAGATGATGATGATTGATGATCAATCTTACATGAGTATTAAAGAGTTTTTTCAAAGATGTGATTGATATCAATTTCATATTAAGCATGAAGACCTAAAGATGTTATGAATGATATTAATTTCGCATTGGGCTTTAGGCACATAAAATGAAGGAACCATGAACCTTTAAAAAGCTTATACACGGTTTTAGTTAAAGTGCGTCTAAATGTTTTAGAACTGATTAACTAGCACTATGGTCCCCCTTCTCTAAACAAACTTTCAAATTTTTTGTGGGCTTTTGCCCCAAGTTTTTCCTATTAATAAAGCTAGAATTTATTGTTTAAGGATCTTCGCAAACTTGTTCTTCCTTATAGCTAGAGTTGCTTTCCAACATTCTATAGCTTTTTCTCTAGTGTTTTGAAGTGTTTTTAAGCTTTCTTGGAAAATGCTTTTTCTATCTTGAGGCGTTGTTGGAGGAGGTACAACACACAAGGCTTTAGGATTACAAGTATAGCTTTCTCTACTTAATTATTTGTATCATGAATTTTTATGAGTGACTAAAGAAGATCTTAGCAATCACCATTTTAATTCTCTTGAGTTTACTCTTCTTTGGATT
This sequence comes from Moringa oleifera, assembly GCA_021397835.1. Taxonomy (NCBI): domain Eukaryota; kingdom Viridiplantae; phylum Streptophyta; class Magnoliopsida; order Brassicales; family Moringaceae; genus Moringa; species Moringa oleifera. Next base: position 6,491,170 of record JAJFZO010000896.1, on the reverse strand, counting down.
TATTATTCATCCTTACTTATTTAATGTATTTCTATACAATCTTTGTTGTATTGTATATTTTTTATAAAAAAAAAAAATTAGAGGTAGGAGAGTGATGTGGTTCACATTTTTATTCCCTAGACAAAAAGTTTTTTTTTTTTTTAAATCAAGAATTAAACTAGTCTAACTCTAAAGTTCTTGCATAAAATATCATAAAAAAAATGTTTTGAGATAGTATCATATTAAGATCAAGTTTGATGTGATATTTCTCTAAAAATTTTTAAGTTCGGCTTAAGGTCGATCACACATTATTTGTTTATATTATATAACTATTTATTGTTTGTATTATGGGATCAATATCAAATTAAGAATATTTTGAAGATATGAGATTATTCTACTTAAATGGTATCAATTTTAAGAAGTTTATAAGGCGTCAATCCTTTCACATATAACACTCGATCTCAGATCTTCTAAAGAAGTAGACTAGTACTGTTTTTTTTTTTTTTGGGTTATTTCTTGTTTATATCTATATAAAAAAACAGTTGAAATAAATTGATGACCAATCACACTATAAAGAACATTAGTGGCGACTCCTTGTTTTGTTGTTTTAAATCAAAGCCGACTAGAAAGAATTTCAAAAATTAAACAAAAATCTCACATTGAGCTTCACCAAAAATTCATTTATGACATGTTAATCTGTCAATTTGGATAAAATTGAACTTTGTTTGAAATTTTAAATATTAAAATTGTTAAAATTATGACCTTTTGCAACTAAACGTGACTTAAAATTTTGTAGAGAAATATTCAAGATACCATCATAAAAAAAATTTAAAATTTTTTGAGTACTTCAAATATATTTTAAAAAATATATATTGTTAAAAATTTTAAAAATTTATTAAACTTTTTTCATGAATTGAAAATTATTCAAATTTGAAGAATGAATTGAAAATGCACTATAGAATGATATTTGATTCATTTTTTAAGATATTTTAATGATGAAAAATACTCTTAATTTTTCACATCTATTTTAAGCTAAGGTTCAATAAGAACACACTTAGTAATCATGATTTGGTTGAAAAACTAAGTCAAGGCTTGTTTAAAGATAAACTTTAAAATTTTATGTGATATTTACCCAATTATTTACTTTATAAATTTAAATTTAAATTTTTAAATTTTGATAACAAGTTTTTAAAAACAATTAAGCTGAGGGTTTAAGGCTTACATTTTGAGTTCAAAGTTTAGGATATATTAGAGTGAGTTTAGGATTTCAAAGTTAACGCTTAGAGGTTTTAGCTTTATTATTTAAAATTTGGAGTTTAGAATAAAGAGTTTGCACTTTAAAGATTATGAAAAGATTTGTGGCATGTTTACTAACCAAGAGATTATGAATTCTGAATGAGGAATTGAAATGAATTCATATTTTTTCTCTTATTTTGTTATGGAATGAGGTCATGTTTGTTGCATGGGATTGGAGTGAAATAGGAAAATTTTAATCCCAATCTTATATTTAATGCAAGGATGGACCGGGACAACCTTATCTCATATCTCTTTTGATCCCGTTAGAAAGGGATAATTTTATTCCCTTGAATTGGTGGAATAAATTATCCATTGAAGTGGTGGATTGAATTAATGGATAAAATTAAGAGTGGGATTGTTTTACTCCCTCATGAGTTGGGGAATGAGGAATCACAATAATAAACTCAAGTCCTTCCACCAAATTAATATTCACATTCCTTGTTGTTAAGTAAAAATTATTAATTTTCCCTTCATTTATTTTCAAATTTATGGATAAAATAAGAAAAACAAAACAAGCATTACTTTTTTTTTTTTAATTTATAGAATTTCTTTATACCTTAGAATTTATTTTATATTTATGAGTTAAGAATTTGCTTTTTTAATGGGTGATATAAATAATTAATTTTTTAAAATTATTACTTATTAAAACAAAAAAATTAATGTTTGACTTTTTAATTTTAAATTTACAAAAATATAATTATAAATAATATTTATCTATATTATCTTACAATTACAAAAGTCAATTAAAATATAAATATTTTCTTTTTCAAATGAACGAAGACAAATCTACTTAAAAGTATATAAGTAAATTGCAACAATTTATTTTGATTTTAAGTCGAAATAAACATATGAAAAAGGTTCTTGATAATTCCAATTTCAATTATTGAAATCTAAGTAAATAACTTATTTTCAAACTAATTTTTAATTTTGATTCTTGTTCAATCTAATTCCTATTCATTTGCATTTTTGCCTATTCCCATCATGCATAAGCAGACATGCTCTTGATGTATACATAACATATATATAAATCTAACGGCAAATCTTGAAATCCTAAATCCTAACACTTGAACCCAAGGCCTTAACATTTCAAACCCTATTCCCAACTATTGCATTCTAGCCCTAAACCTAATCCTACACCTAAACCTAAAGCCTAATCCTACTTTAAAATCATATCCTAAATCCCGAACTTTAAAATTTACATCTCAAATCTTTAATTTTAAACCGGAAGTTTTAAACCTTAACCCTTAGCCCTTAATTTCTAATCACTAAACTTAATTCTAAATCATAAATACTGAAGTTTGAAACTAAAACTCTCAACTCTAACCTTAAACTTCTAAACCATAACCCTAACTCTAACCCTAGAACCTCTAAACTCAAACCCTTATCCTAAACTTTAAAACTTAAAACTTTAAAACCATGCATGATTTATAAAATTATGTCAATATATATTAATATTCTTTTAAATATTATAAAAACTATATTTAATAAAAAAAATTTGAATATTATATTAATACACACGTTGGCATCACACATACCTTTAACATGAATGTGTTAAAAATCTCTAGAAAATATCATGGAATCCTTAAATTTATAGCATGATAGCGCTTTTTTGGCACAAATTACTCTTAGCTTATAAAGCCACTAACTTTAAAGATGGCCTTGCCAGATTTTTATGTTTTGTAGGGTAGCATCCAGCTGCAAATTTATTTTTGAGAGACCATTCATGACATGCGTACGTCACTCGTATTATTCTCTAGTTCTAACGTTCAATTTTCTTAGTAGAGGTATTTTTTGAGTCATGCTTGAAGAAAAGTCTGCCAAAGACATTTTCTAGAATACTTAAGCCAAATAATTGGCATAGTCTCTGTGAACATATTTTACATCTTTCATACAGTAAATTTACAAGTTATTCAGATCTTCTGAGCATAGACCAAAACATAATGCTGATATCCACTAGCTCCTATTGCAGCACACACTACCAACAGGCAACCAAATGCACAGCCAATTGGAGCATATGTAATTGGAAAACCGAAAGTGGACGAGAACATGCTACAATGGTTGTACTTGTAAATTAAGAAGGTTAAGTCCTTTTGGTTATTGATTATTTTTGTTTGCATTCCTAGTAGTTCTTATGGGAAGAAATAGAACAAGTGAATTCAGTAATTGGCCATATATAATATGCCCACGGAAGTTTGCATGGATCACATGTTAGTATTCTTCTTCTTTTTCTACTGTTAACTTTTCAATTATTTTGTTGTTTTCCTTTCTTCCTCTACACTTTTCAGTGCAGGAATTAAGTCACCACTAAACAAGAGGAAAGATCGAGGAGGGATGTCACTGCACTCAACTCCTTTCTTAAAAGTTTTAAATGGATTGAAAAGACAAATTATAATTATCTGACATATATTATATTGATGCTACATTAATTAACAGAGAATAGGAATCCTAGCTAGGATATACATGGCCATTCACAATAAACTAGAAACTACAGGAAAATAAATGAAGACAACCACACCCAATAGAAAACGACAATATCAGCCATAATAGCAGCATTGGTGTATATCACTAGGATTAACAACAGCTCTTGAATTTGCATTACTTCTAACTGGGAGAATTTCATCTTATATATTGTTGAGGGAGCATCATTTGGTGATCAAGATTCACAGACAAATCGAAGACAATGGAGAAGGGAGTCAGCGGTGATGAAGTCATTGTTTACCCTTGCTTTTTGAATTTCAGAAATAAGGTTAAGTCTAATTTTGGTGATAGCATTATGCTGGGCAATGATTTGGGTCTCCTGTCTGAGTTGATCGCAATCCGACTGAATCTCTTGGTATTTTTCTCTTATATCTCTTTGCTCTTCTTTGATGCACTTTTGCTCTTCACTGATCTCTTTCATCTCTACTTTTAACCGTCTAATGCTTACCTCGATCCTCCTTTCGTTTGCCTTATCCTGGATACGTACAAGACAAGGCACAATAATAATAGATCGAATACCAGTAGCCAAATAAAACTAACAACAAATAGTAATATTAATCATGATAAAAGTGGGTATTGCATGGTAACTGAAGAACAAAAAAGCAGAAAAATATTTGCAAAATAATACTATGGTGCTGATGGTGTGTGTAGATTAAATTACTCAATAATAATAAAATAATATTCGGCAGAGAAGCAAGTCGGTCATATTGTTAATGTAAACAACGGACTTGAAAGTCGGTCATATTGTTAATGTAAACAACGGACTTGAACCTTTCACATGAAACCCGAAATTTTTTTTTTTTAAAAGAAGGATTGATAATGAAATCAAGTGCGGGCTGATACCTGTTGTCTGAATTGCCTTGACGTGAATTCCTTCCTGCTCTGCGCAGTTGTTACCTCCTCTGCTATCATTTTCTTAATTTGTATCGTAAGAACTGCAAATGAATTGCTCCTACTATACAACTGAACACACATGTACAGAGCCAACTCTTGCTTCGTAACTTGCATTGAAAACATGATACATATAGACGCGGAGGTTGAATACGTTCCTCCTTGTAAGACTCCGTGAATTAGTTTTGATTTGGCGAGCAAGTTCACACAAATTTGTCAGATCTTTCGTTATTTGTGCGGTGCAGTGGGTCCCACATGTCATGCAGTGTGGTCTCCTCATCGATCGCACGATTTTGTATCAAACCCATCGATGGAACAGCCGTCATCGACTGTCTTCGCCGCAACTTATTATTATATGTCAGTTTCACGAAAAATATCTTTTTGGCCTCATGCAATCAAGTCTTTTGATCAATTTTCTTATCATATAATATGTTATAGTTTTAATCAGCAAAATATGTTTAAAAAATAAACAATTTTGATTCATAAAAAAGAAAAAGAAACGCGCTTCATGTTAAATAGCTAAATTTCTTAACACAAATCAGATTTTGGAAATAAATATTTATTTTTAAAAGATTAATTATCTACGAAATGTCAAATCAATCTAACAATCAAACTGTTTCCAAGATTACCTAAAAGTCATCTTCATGATAGATTTAAAATTTTGTTTTTTTTTTTCAATTAATACAAATGATAGAGATGTACATTGAATTAAAGCTAGTATAACATTTTTATTTTTAATAAAATACTTATTTTTAGATTACTTGGGCATATTTTTATTTTATACAATTAGATATATGGAGTTTGGTTTATACCCAAATCTATGATTATCAGTTCCTTAGGATTTGAAAAGTTTCATGACCGCTGATGAAACTAAGCATTTTCTTTTGATATGATTGTAAGGTGTCTTACCATTTTAAGTATAATAAATTTAACCAAATTAAAAAAATGATTTTCATCTTTCATGAGATGTTCAATGAGATACAAGTAAATCTTGAAAAACAGTAACATATATGTATTAATTTATTCTTTTTAATCTAGCACGAGTGAGATCATGTTAGATCTATATCAGTTATTAAATTTAGAAATCACGTACAAATGTTATCGATACACGCAATTTTAAGATGAATCACAAAAATATGAGAGAAACAGTGAGCTTTGTATAATTATATTTAAGATCTAGTAAATTTTGATTTATATTGATCTTAAATTTTTAGGCTTTAAAATAGATTTTTTTTTAAAAGAAAAAAGCGGATGACTCCATTAATAATTAAGTATAACGCAAAATTTATAATAAAATTTTATAAGTAATAAGAATTCCTAAATAACTTCCATACATATCTTAATGTGATGAGAATATACTCCATTAAAATGGTACTAGCTATCACAATTTATGAAATTTAGAAGAATAAATGGACGGGATGGCTACTTTAAATGGTAATTTAAATGAAAAAAATCTATATGAAATAAGGGTTTTATAGTACTAAGATAAGAAAAGAAAGTAAGATCATTGTCTAACTTGAAATAAGCATCAAAAGGCATAAAAATTAAATTTAATAATGCAATGATAACTAATGGGTTTAAATATGCAAATAAGTGTGACAAATTTGTTCATGTTAATGACATAAAAAATAGTGATATCATTGTGTATTTTTAAGTCTTTTAAATGGATCATTTGCTGATTAATGTTGGTTGTGATGGTAAGATTGTCATATTTAGAACATGCTAATATATATGCTTGTTTTGAAAGTTATGAGACTTCTTTATGTGATTTTAGGAAAATATTTTTATATCCAATTGTTGTTTGAAGTATAAAGAATATGAAGTTTCAACGACTATTATAATCTAAAGATAACTTTTTAGAGTATGAAATGTTTACTTATTTGCTCATTTCTTATAACTTTTTTTTTTAAAGTAAATGACTAAAATGTTACATTATCTCCAATTTTCAAAAGTGTATCATCAATAATAGATAAACCATCTTTTCAAACAAGATTTAAAATATGTGCTTAACATTTCATATGCAAAATTTTTCATTCATAAAAGATCACCAAAATGATTTTTTTTTTAATATCGCTTGCAAATTTTCTTTGCACCTCTTCGATTTATATTATAGTTTGGCCGAACTGACACGTGATAAGCGAAGGCACTCGAAGTCAGCTGGTAAATCTATGGGTTCCATCCAAAATCCCGCGATCGTTGTGGCGCCACACGGCGTGCCGTGTGGGATCCACCTTACTGAACAAAACAAGAAAACTCTGGAACGGATAGTATTCACCAAGTCTTTTTAAAACAACAAAGCCAAAGCACGAACCTGCATGCTTACATATATACATATGTGTGTGCTCTGCAGAATAACGGAAAGCAAGAGATCGCAATAGTTGTGGCAGAAGAGATAGCAATAGTTGTGGCAGAGGAGCTAGCATGGCGAGCACTTCTTCACCTCCAGTTCTTGTTCTTATGGCAGAGAAGAGAGAGGAAACGAGAGGCAGAGAGGAGGCCGCATTGCAAAGCAAGAAGGAACTCGCATCACCTTCGCTTTTCTGGCAACAGGTAGTTCATGATCAATCTTTTTTGTTTTCCGTTGCGTACGACGAACTCGTGCACAAAACAGAAGCACAACAAGTTGTCCCAGCTACATAAAACCAACAGATGCATGCTTTAGGAACATTAATTGCTCCGTATTGTAGCGAATTGCTCTGTATCAACTTCATCTTTGCTGTTATTATTTTGCTTTAACATCCACTGTCATCTTCATTGTGCATTGGCAGGATAAAGCAAACAAAAAGAGGATGGAGGTAAGCATTAGACGGTTAAAAGCGGAGATGAAAGAGATCAGTAAGGAGCAAAAGTGCATCAAAGAAGAGCAAAGAGATATAAGAGACAAGTACCACGAGATTCAATCAGAATGCGAGCAACTCAGGCGGCAGAGCCAACTTATTGCCCAACATAACGCTGTCACCCAAACAAGACTCAACCGTATTTGCGAAATTCAAAAGGCAAGGGCAAAAAATGACCTCATCACAGCTGACTCCCTTCTTCGTTCTCTTCGATCTGTCTGAATGTTGATCATCAAATGGAAAAGATCGACGCGCGCACACTCAACAACAAACTTACGTATGAGAGATTGGATTCTTTATGTGCTAGAGGTAGTGCGCATTCAAGAGCTGAGCTAGCTGTTGCTGTTCTATTATGGGTGGTTCTCCTTCCATTGTTTTCACTCATTTTCTTTAGGTCATTCTTTTTTTAATTATTAGGAGTGGACCAATATTGCTAGTCAATTGCTGTAACTGACCATAAATAAAAACTGTTTCATACATCAAAATAGTATTACTGTAAACAATTTCAGTAACAACTCACTGCACATCAGCGGAATAAGGACAAATGCAGTGTGTTGCAGATGACTCCACTGCTCAGAAAGAAAGGAATCAGTACATCTCATGCAACAATGTATGCATGATTTTCTTGCCTCTCCACTAGTCCGTCTGAATATAACTAAACCACCAAGACAATAATAAAACATGAGTCTGTTTCAAGATTCTCCTAGCAGGAAGACAAAACTAAGCCAAAGATGATGAGAAGATCAACCAAAAAAAGAAATTGTTTGTGTGTACTGTTGGTTTTGATCAACCATTTTGACAGATCAATTCTTCTTAATAGCTCAAACCTTAGTTTTCTTCTGCACAACTTAAATCTATATATGACTTAATGGAACAAAGCACGCACTGCAAAACAATACAAAAAAGAAAAAAATAACACATATATAATAATACTAATAGACTCTCCCCTGCCCACTTATTAATAGATTTTCCAAATGTTTCTTTCTAACCACTCATTCACCAAACGAACGTGTTTCACCTACATCAAATAGATCGAAAGTTTTTTTTTTTTTTTTTAAGTACCTGCTCACATATATGCTTTTAGAAATAATCAAAATTTATAAGTTAAGTGTTTTAAGCTTTTTTTTAAAGGGTTTTTAGCTTTTTCTTAAATATTGGATAATACTCATAAAAAAACAAAAAGAAAACTCATTTTACTCATTTTCAGATTTTCCAAATAGAGAAATCTCCAAATTTCAAGAGAGCTTTTTTATTTTATTTTTTTCCTCTTTTAGGTCATCGATTCGTTTTAATGCTGCGAATAATTTTGCCAAATTACAAGGTAAGTATTCCGTAGTTAAAGGCCAGATTTCATAAAGATGCAACACAGTTGTTTTGTATTTATGTATTCTGTAAGACAAAGATGCCTGAATTATTAGCATTTTCATATTACTCTCTCTGTAATGTGTAGGGCAAATTTTTTTGAGATTGTCATTCCCCACATGAAAATCTTTTTTTTTTAAATTTATAATTTTAGTGATTTTAGTTTTCAATACATTAATAGTTTCTGTTTTCAATTTCTGTAGGAATTTTTTCAAGAAATTTGTTTGGGTAAATAAGTTGAAGTGTTGATAAGTTATTTGGTAAAAATATTTTAGGATGCATTTCTATGAATGTAATTGGTAAGTACTTATCTTGAAAACAGGCAAGCAATATTGGGATATTGTATTGTCAAGGGTAAGTATCATTAGAATATTATTTTTATATCTCTAGGTGCATAGCAAATATCATTGAAATATTATTTTGATTAAAATTCACGGGAAAAAGATCATCCTGAAATGATTATTGTAATAAAACCTGACTTGATTGCATTTTAAAGGTAGATTACTATATAAGTGCATTAAGTCTACTTGGAAGGGTGTGCACAATATTGTGGAAGATCTTTTCAAGAACTGAAGTGCACCTAGTTTGAAGAGTTGAATGCACTGAAATTCAAAAGCATTATTCCGAAGAAGAATCAATTGTTTCAAGAAAGAAAACACTGCAGCTATTGAAAGGAGTTTGGCAAAAGTATAAGTTCATAAGTTGAGGGGATCTCATAAAACTTGAGTCCTAGAGTGTGTTAAGACACTAATCGTGATAATTAAAGGGGGAGTCTTAATTGCGTAAGGATCAATTAGTGTTTGAAATCGATATTTTTCACTCTTATTGGATTATTCATATCTAAGCATGGGCCTGTGAATGTAAGTTGCAAAACTAAACTATATAAAGATTTGTTTGTCTTATTTACTCTATATATACGTTCTAACTATTGTTATAATGTAAAATAATACTAAATCTATCAATTGCTATCAAAGTAGCTCATTGAAATTCCCTATTAGTAAAAAGATTTTAGGATATAAATCAATTTATTTTTTAGGCAATAGAACTAGTAAGAAAATAAGGATCAATTTCATGATCACCAACTGTTGGATGGTTCCAATTATTCTTACTGGAAAGCACATATGAAAGCTTTCATTAAAGTCATAGATGGGAAGACATGAAAAGTAGTGCTGATTAAATGGACACCATCAACAAAGACTATGGAAGGGATTACTGAAACCAAACTTGAATCTACTTGGACAACAGAAAAAGACCATGTTGATTGAATTATAACTCAAAAATCCTAAATGTTATCGCAAAAATGCACTTGATGCTAATTAATTTAAACTGATCTCAACCAGTGAAACAACTTACGAGGTATGGTCCATTCTTGAGATTGCACATGAAGGTACCTTTATTGTCAAGCGACCCAAGCTTCAAACATTAGCAACTAAGCTTAAAAACTCAGAATGCTTGATAATGATATTATTTTTTATTTTAATTCCAAAATTTGTAATATTGCTAGTGAATCTTTTGCCTTGGGAGAGAAATACTCTCAATCAAAACTAATAAGGAAAGTTCTTAAGTCTTTACCTGAAAGATTTGCTTATGGGGTAACAACAATAAAAGAAGCAAAAGATGTAGACATGAAGAATATTGTTGTCCTAACTGATCGAATGGTTGAAATCTATCTATGCTTAAACATATTCTAAAATTCTTACATTTAGCAGCAAAAAATGAATGAGATTGATTAAAATGCATCCAAGCAAGAGAGTTAGAGCAATGACACATGATACCATCTTCAATCTCGTGTTCTGCATGCCATCTCATATTTTTGGTCATACCTTTCAATGCATATAGTCTCTGTAAGCGTGGATTAAAAGGAAACTAATATATTTTCTTATATGGAACAAGTATTTTTTGTTTGTTAGATCCTCATCTTCGTCTTTTATATCATAAATGATCACAAAACTTACAATAACCTAGTTCGTTGTCCTCATCCTAATATATCATGCATCCATTATTCCAACATTGAACCTTGTAACTGGTAACTCTAATGAAGTAGATGTCAAACATGAAAGCTTACTGAAAAAAGAAAACCGATCAAGGAAATTTAATGAAAATGTGAAGAACCAAGTTGTAGAAAAGAGAAAGAAAAAGAGAGCTTGAATGCAAATGCGAAAGAAACAGTGAAGAAGAACAAGTGTGTGCTTGAGAATGAAAAGGCTATAATGCACTATCCGATGCAACATTGATCCAATTAATGCATGACATGTGGCAACAATTATTAATGGTGTCAAAAAGTGAGAAAGGTGAACCACTGTCCCATCTCACATTGATCCAAAAGTAACTTAAATGGAGGTTAATGATCGATCCTACATCGTTCTTAAGATCTTGATTGTGACAAGTCGATGTTGATTAATGAAGATCTCATATTACGATTTGGAAAGTGTTGGTGACAAATCGATGTTAATTAGTGATGATCTCACATGGAATCTGAAAGAGTTATGCAAGTGCAAATGATAATGATTGATGATCGATCTTACGTCAGTAGTAAAGTGTTTTCTCAAAGATGTGATTGATATCAATCTCACGTTAAGCTTAAAGACTTAAAGATGTTATGATTGATATCAATCTCACATTGAGCTTTAGGCAGTTAGGCACTTATAGTGAAGGAACCATGAGCCTTTAAGAAGCTGATACATAGTTCTAGTTAAAGTGCACCTAAATGTGAATTTTATTCAGAAATGATTAATTGGCACTATGATCCCCCTTCTTTAAACAAACTTTTAAATTTTTAATGGGTTTTTGCCCCAAATTTTCCCTATTAACAGAGCTAGAATTTACTGTTTGAGGACCTTTGCAAATTTATTCTTTGTTATAGCTAAAGTTGCTCTTTAGCATTCTATAGCTTTTTCTCTAGTGTTTTTGAGTGTTTTTAAGCTTTCTTGGAAAATGCTTTTTCCATCCTGAGGCGTTGTTTGAAGAGGTATAATACACAAGGCTTTAAGATTACAAGTATAGCTTTCCCTACTTAATTATTTGTATCATGAATTTTTATGAGTGACTAAAGAAGATCTTAGCGATCACTATTTTAATTCTCTTGAGTTTACTCTTCTTTGGATTTATTATTCATCCTTATTTAATGCATTTTTACACAATCTTTCTTGTATTGCATTTTTTTATAAAAAAAAAAATTAGAGGTAGGAGAGTGATATGGTTCACATTTTTATTCCCTAAACAAAATGTTTTTTTTTTAAATCAAGAATTAAACTAGTCTAACTCTAAAGTTCTTGCATAAAATATCATAACAAAATGTTTTGAGATAGTATCATATTAAGATCAAGTTTGATGTGATATTTCTCTAAAAAGTTTTAAGTTAGGCTTAAGGTCGATCACACATTATTTGTATATATTATATAACTATTTATTGTTTGTATTATGGGATCAATATCAAATTGAGAATATTTTGAAGATACGAGATTATTCTACTTCAATGGTATCAATTTTAAGAAGTTTATAAGGCGTCAATCTTTTCACATATAACACTCGATCTCAGATCTTCTAAAGAAGTAGACTAGTACTGTTTTTTTTTTTTAGTTATTTCTTGTTTATATCTATATAAAAAAAAGTTGAAATAAATTAGTGACCAATCACACTATAAAGAACATTAGTGGCAACTCCTTATTTCGTTATTTTAAATCAAAGCCGACTAGAAAGAATTTCAAAAATTAAACAAAAATCTCACATTGAGCTTCACCAAAAATTCATTATGACATATTAATCTGTCAATTTGGATAAAAATTGAACTTTATTTAAAAATTTAAATATTAAAATTATGACCTTTTGATACTAATCGTGACTTAAAATTTTATAAAGAAATATTCAAGATACCATCATAAAAAAATTTAGAAATTTTTTGAGTACTCCAAATATATTTTAAAAAATATATGTTGTTAAAAATTTTAAAAATTTGTTAAACTTTTTTCATGAATTGAAAGTTATTCAAATTTGAGGAATGAATTTAAAATGCACTTTATAATGATATTTGAGTCATTTTTAAATATATTTTAATGATGAAAAATACTATTAATTTTTCACATCTATTTTAAGCTGAGGTTCAATGAGGACACACTTAGTAATCATGATTTGGTTGGAAAACTAAGTCAAGGCTTGTTTAAAGACAAACTTTAAAATTTTATGTGATATTTACCCAATTATTTACTTTGTAAATTTAAATTTAAATTTTTAAATTTTGATAACAAGTTTTTAAAAACAATTAAGCTGAGGGTTTAAGGCTTACATTTTGAGTTCAAAGTTTAGGATATAGTTTAGGATTTCAAAGATAACACTTAGAGGTTTTAGCTTTATTATTTAAAATTTAGAGTTTATAATAAAGAGTTTGCACTTTAAAGATTACGAAAAGATTTATGGCATGTTTACTGACAAAGATTATGAATTCGGAATGAGGAATTGAAATGAATTCATATTTTTTCTCTTATTTTGTTATGGAATGAGGTCATGTTTGTTGCATGGGATTGGAGTGAAATAGGAAAATTTTAATCCCAATCTTATATTTAATGCAAGGATGAACCGGGACAACCTTATCTCATATCTCTTTTGATCCCGTTAGAAAGGGATAATTTTATCCCCTTGAATTGGTGGCATAAATTATCCATTGAAGTGGTGGATTGAATTAATGCATAAAATTAAGTGTGGGATTGTTTTACTCCCTCATGAGTTGGGGAATGAGGAATCAAAATAATAAACTCAAGTCCTTCCACCAAATTAATATTCACATTCCTTATTGTTAAGTAAAAATTATTAATTTTCTCTTCATTTATTTTCAAATTTATGGATAAAATAAGAAAAACAAAACAAGCATTACTTTTTTTTAATTTATAGAATTTCTTTATACCTTAGAATTTATTTTATATTTATGAGTTAAGAATTTGCTTTTTTAATGGGTGATATAAATAATTAATTTTTTAAAATTGTTACTTATTAAAACAAAAAAATTAATGTTTGACTTTTTAATTTTAAATTTACAAAAATATAATTATAAATAATATTTATCTATATTATCTTACAATTACAAAAATCAATTAGAATATAAATATTTTCTTTTTCAAATGAAAGAAGACAAATCTACTTAAAAGTATATAAGCAAATTGCAACAATTTATTTTGATTTTAAGTCGAAGTAAACATATGAAAAAGGTTCTTGATAATTCCAATTTCAATTATTGAAATCCAAGTAAATAACTTATTTTCAAACTAATTTTTAATTTTGATTCTTGTTCAATCTAATTCCTATTCATTTGGATTTTGGCCTATTCCCATCATGCATAAGTACATGATGGGAATAGTGATGGGAATAGGCAAAAATTAATCATTTCATTGTATTTATAAAAAAATAAGTAATAATTCAAAAGTGTAGATTATAAGTACATATGTATAGATTGAACTAATTTGAAAATTGAAACTCTAGATGAGTGTCAACCTCCTGATCAGTTATACGTAGATGCTATTGATGTAATTTAAAAATATAAATCATACAAAATATTAGTTTAAAAAAGACGATCATTCGCAAGGAAAATTTTTGTGTGCAAATGGCTACATCAATTGGTATGATTAAGTTGTAAAATATGTGCTTTTGGAACGATTTGCCCTCATGGCAATTCAATAGACTATTACATATCTATATATTTTTTTTCAAATGCACGATCAAGATGTTTAAACATCAATGAATTTTTTTGATGTTCTTCAAGCTCATAATCATTAGCATCATTCCGTTGCACTCTTCGATGTCGAACTGACAAGTGGCTCAAAGTAGTATGAGTAAAACGATGATACTTCTTCAACCAAATATGCATTGCATATCAATCATTCCACTTTTGCTTGATTTTTAACATTATTTTTCAATTTTTTTAAATACCTAAAATGACAAATGAAAGGATTGAAATGAATGATCAAGTAATCAAGCAATTGAAATGACAAATTAATTACATAAAATAATAATTGATACCTTTTAAATGGATACATCCATCGATACTGCACAAGAGCAACTATCTTTACTTTATAAGCTAAGTTCTTCCGTGTTAAAGAAGCTTGGTGGAAATATATGCTCGAGTTTACATAAAATTATAGGGATCTTATTCCAAGTCATTTCATATCTTTACCCTGAATGGTAGTTGATGTAAGTTCTTTGAAAAAAAAATGCTCAACTCTATTATTGTATGCCATACATTAGTAGGAAATAGCTCACGGAATGTAATGGGCAGTAATCACTGCATAAAAGCATTATAGTCATAACTTTTCATTCCTAACAACTTATGTTTCCTCATATCCACACACCTTCCCTCGACTTTGCATTATCCTTTGTCTTTCATTCCTCATTTATGATTGTGTTGAACACGTTAAAACATTTTTCTCTATGTATTTGACATCGAGATTGTGTCGTATGAAGTTGGTACACCGATAAGGTAGATCCTAAAATATGCTTCATTTTTTTCAACTACATATCTTGCAAATAAGACCATTTATCTGTTCATATCCAACTTTTGTAAACTTTTTCAGTCTTAATTGATCAATTTCATGCAATAATTCATACTCAGATATAATTAAAAGAGCTACTCTTCTTACTATTTTATTCTTGATAAATAGTCTTATTTCTCTGAAATGAATGATCTTTTAGTAAAAACTTATGATGATTATCAAACCAAAACTGCTTATGTTTGTTAGGAAGGGTGAGTACATCTGAATCTTCTCTATAATAAGGACAAGCCACTCCTTTGGATGAACTTCAGCCAGACAACATTATAGGCAGCAAAGTCACTAATGGTGCATATTAGAGCAACTTTCTTGATGAAATTTTGTTTGCAAAAAATATCATTCGTGGGCACGCCAACCTCCCACAATATTTGTAACTTTGCAATTAAAGGTTGTAGGTAGACATCTAATTTATCTTTCGGATTTGTCGGTCCAGGAATGATCATAATTAGAAAGATGCACTCCTCTTTCATGCACATCCAATGGGGTAACTTATAAGGTATGATTACTACTAACCATGAAGAATATTATTACCCAAACTGATCGAATGGTTGAAATCTATCTGTGCTCAAACATATCCTGACATTCTTACATTTAACAGTAAAAATAGATGAAATTGATTAAAATGCATCATAGCAAAAGAGTCAGAGTAATGACACATGATACCATCTTTAATCTCGTGTTTTGCATGCAATCTTATGTTCTTTGTTATGGCTTCCAATGCATATAGTTTTTGTAAGTGTGGACTGAAAGGAAAATAATACATTTTCTTTTATGGAATAAGTGTTTTTTATTTGTCAGATCCTCGTATTCGTCTTTTATATTGTGGATGATCACAAAACTTATAACAACTTAGTTCATTATCCTCGCCCTAATATATCATGCTTCCATTGTTACAACAGTGAATCTTTTTAATCGGTAATCCCAATGAAAAAGATATTGAAGATGAAAGCTTACTAAAGAAAGAAGAATGATCGAGGAAACTCAGTAAAACTGTGAAGAACTAGGTTACAGAAGAGTGAGGAGAGAGAGAGTGTGTGAGAGAGTGAGAGAGAGCTTGAATGAAAATGCAAAAGAAAAGATGAAGAAGACAAAGTGTGCATTGAGAATGACATGTGGCAATGCATTATCCAATGCAAGATGTGATCGTTAATCCAACTAATGCATGACATGTGGCAAAAATTATTAATGGTGTCAAAAAGTAGGAAAGGAGAAGTATTACCTCATCTCACATCGATTAAAAAGTAACTTAAATGAAGGTTAATGATCGATCTTACATCATTCCTAAGATCTTGATTGTGACAAGTCGATGTTGATTAATGAAGATCTCATACCAGACTTTGGAAAATGTTGGTGATAGATCGATGTTAATTTGTGACGTCTTATATCGAGTCTAAAAGAATTAAGCAAGTGCAAATGATGATGATTGATGATCAATCTTACATGAGTATTAAAGAGTTTTTTCAAAGATGTGATTGATATCAATTTCATATTAAGCATGAAGACCTAAAGATGTTATGAATGATATTAATTTCGCATTGGGCTTTAGGCACATAAAATGAAGGAACCATGAACCTTTAAAAAGCTTATACACGGTTTTAGTTAAAGTGCGTCTAAATGTTTTAGAACTGATTAACTAGCACTATGGTCCCCCTTCTCTAAACAAACTTCCAAATTTTTTGTGGGCTTTTGCCCCAAGTTTTTCCTATTAATAAAGCTAGAATTTATTGTTTAAGGATCTTCGCAAACTTGTTCTTCCTTATAGCTAGAGTTGCTCTCCAGCATTCTATAGCTTTTTCTCTAGTGTTTTGAAGTGTTTTTAAGCTTTCTTGGAAAATGCTTTTTCTATCTTGAGGCGTTGTTGGCGGAGGTACAACACACAAGGCTTTAGGATTACAAGTATAGCTTTCTCTACTTAATTATTTGTATCATGAATTTTTATGAGTGACTAAAGAAGATCTTAGCAATCACCATTTTAATTCTCTTGAGTTTACTCTTCTTTGGATTTACTATTCATCCTTACTTATTTAATGTATTTCTATACAATCTTTGTTGTATTGTATATTTTTTATAAAAAAAAATTAGAGGTAGGAGAGTGATATGGTTCACATTTTTATTCCCTAGACAAAAAGTTTTTTTTTTTTTAAATCAAGAATTAAACTAGTCTAACTCTAAAGTTCTTGCATAAAATATCATAAAAAAATGTTTTGAGATAGTATCATATTAAGATCAAGTTTGATGTGATATTTCTCTAAAAATTTTTAAGTTCGGCTTAAGGTCGATCACACATTATTTGTTTATATTATATAACTATTTATTGTTTGTATTATGGAATCAATATCAAATTAAGAATATTTTGAAGATATGAGATTATTCTACTTAAATGGTATCAATTTTAAGAAGTTTATAAGGCGTCAATCTTTTCACATATAACACTCGATCTCAGATCTTCTAAAGAAGTAGACTAGTACTGTTTTTTTTTTTTGGTTATTTCTTGTTTATATCTATATAAAAAAACAGTTGAAATAAATTAATGACCAATCACACTATAAAGAACATTAGTGGCGACTCCTTGTTTTGTTGTTTTAAATCAAAGCCGACTAGAAAGAATTTCAAAAATTAAACAAAAATCTCACATTGAGCTTCGCCAAAAATTCATTTATGACATGTTAATCTGTCAATTTGGATAAAATTGGACTTTGTTTGACATTTTAAATATTAAAATTATTAAAATTATGACCTTTTGCAACTAAACGTGACTTAAAATTTTGTAGAGAAATATTCAAGATACCATCATAAAAAAAATTTAAAATTTTTTGAGTACTTCAAATATATTTTAAAAAATATATATTGTTAAAAATTTTAGAAATTTATTAAACTTTTTTCATGAATTGAAAATTATTCAAATTTGAGGAATGAATTTAAAATGCACTATAGAATGATATTTGATTCATTTTTTAAGATATTTTAATGATGAAAAATACTCTTAATTTTTCACATCTATTTTAAGCTAAGGTTCAATAAGAACACACTTAGTAATCATGATTTGGTTGAAAAACTAAGTCAAGGCTTGTTTAAAGATAAACTTTAAAATTTTATGTGATATTTACCCAATTATTTACTTTGTAAATTTAAATTTAAATTTTTAAATTTTGATAACAAGTTTTTAAAAACAATTAAGCTGAGGGTTTAAGGCTTACATTTTGAGTTCAAAGTTTAGGATATAGTTTAGGATTTCAAAGATAACACTTAGAGGTTTTAGCTTTATTATTTAAAATTTAGAGTTTATAATAAAGAGTTTGCACTTTAAAGATTACGAAAAGATTTATGGCATGTTTACTGACCAAGATTATGAATTCGGAATGAGGAATTGAAATGAATTCATATTTTTTCTCTTATTTTGTTATAGAATGAGGTCATGTTTGTTGCATGGGATTGGAGTGAAATAGGAAAATTTTAATCCCAATCTTATATTTAATGCAAGGATGAACCGGGACAACCTTATCTCATATCTCTTTTGATCCCGTTAGAAAGGGATAATTTTATTCCCTTGAATTGGTGGCATAAATTATCCATTGAAGTGGTGGATGTAATGGATAAAATTAAGAGTGGGATTGTTTTACTCCCTCATGAGTTGGGGAATGAGGAATCATAATAATAAACTCAAGTCCTTCCACCAAATTAATATTCACATTCCTTGTTGTTAAGTAAAAATTATTAATTTTCCCTTCATTTATTTTCAAATTTATGGATAAAATAAGAAAAACAAAACAAGCATTACTTTTTTTTTTAATTTATAGAATTTCTTTATACCTTAGAATTTATTTTATATTTATGAGTTAAGAATTTGCTTTTTTAATGGGTGATATAAATAATTAATTTTTTAAAATTATTACTTATTAAAACAAAAAAATTAATGTTTGACTTTTTAATTTTAAATTTACAAAAATATAATTATAAATAATATTTATCTATATTATCTTACAATTACAAAAGTCAATTAAAATATAAATATTTTCTTTTTCAAATGAACGAAGACAAATCTACTTAAAAGTATATAAGTAAATTGCAACAATTTATTTTGATTTTAAGTCAAAATAAACATATGAAAAAAGTTCTTGATAATTCCAATTTCAATTATTGAAATCTAAGTAAATAACTTATTTTCAAACTAATTTTTAATTTTGATTCTTGTTCAATCTAATTCCTATTCTTTTGGATTTTTGCCTATTCCCATCATGCATAAGCAGACATGCTCTTGATGTATACATAACATATACATAAATCTAACGGCAAATCTTGAAATCCTAAATCCTAACACTTGAACCCAAGGCCTTAACATTTCAAACCCTATTCCCAACTATTGCATTCTAGCCCTAAACCTAATCCTACACCTAAACCTAAAGCCTAATCCTACTTTAAAATCATATCCTAAATCCCAAACTTTAAAATTTACATCTCAAATCTTTAATTTTAAACCGGAAGTTTTAAACCTTAACCCTTAGCCCTTAATTTCTAATCACTAAACTTAATTCTAAATCATAAATACTGAAGTTTGAAACTAAAACTCTCAACTCTAACCTTAAACTTCTAAACCATAACCCTAACTCTAACCCTAGAACCTCTAAACTCAAACCCTTATCCTAAACTTTAAAACTTAAAACTTTAAAACCATGCATGATTTATAAAATTATGTCAATATATATTAATATTCTTTTAAATATTATAAAAACTATATTTAATAAAAAAAATTTGAATATTATATTAATACACACGTTGGCATCACACATACCTTTAACATGAATGTGTTAAAAATCTCTAGAAAATATCATGGAATCCTTAAATTTATAGCATGATAGCGCTTTTTTGGCACAAATTACTCTTAGCTTATAAAGCCACTAACTTTAAAGATGGCCTTGCCAGATTTTTATGTTTTGTAGGGTAGCATCCAGCTGCAAATTTATTTTTGAGAGACCATTCATGACATGCGTACGTCACTCGTATTATTCTCTAGTTCTAACGTTCAATTTTCTTAGTAGAGGTATTTTTTGAGTCATGCTTGAAGAAAAGTCTGCCAAAGACATTTTCTAGAATACTTAAGCCAAATAATTGGCATAGTCTCTGTGAACATATTTTACATCTTTCATACAGTAAATTTACAAGTTATTCAGATCTTCTGAGCATAGACCAAAACATAATGCTGATATCCACTAGCTCCTATTGCAGCACACACTACCAACAGGCAACCAAATGCACAGCCAATTGGAGCATATGTAATTGGAAAACCGAAAGTGGAAGAGAACATGCTACAATGGTTGTACTTGTAAATTAAGAAGGTTAAGTCCTTTTGGTTATTGATTATTTTTGTTTGCATTCCTTGTAATTCTTATGGGAAGAAATAGAACAAGTGAATTCAGTAATTGGCCATATATAATATGCCCACGGAAGTTTGCATGGATCACATGTTAGTATTCTTCTTCTTTTTCTACTGTTAACTTTTCAATTATTTTGTTGTTTTCCTTTCTTCCTCTACACTTTTCAATGCAGGAATTAAGTCACCACTAAACAAGAGGAAAGATCGAGGAGGGATGTCACTGCACTCAACTCCTTTCTTAAAAGTTTTAAATGGATTGAAAAGACAAAATATAATTATCTGACATATATTATATTGATGCTACATTAATTAACAGAGAATAGGAATCCTAGCTAGGATATACATGGCCATTCACAATAAACTAGAAACTACAGGAAAATAAATGAAGACAACCACACCCAATAGAAAACAACAATATCAGCCATAATAGCAGCATTGGTGTATATCACCAGGATTAACAACAGCTCTTGAATTTGCATTACTTCTAACTGGGAGAATTTCATCTTATATATTGTTGAGGGAGCATCATTTGGTGATCAAGATTCACAGACAAATCGAAGACAATGGAGAAGGGAGTCAGCGGTGATGAAGTCATTGTTTGCCCTTGCTTTTTGAATTTCAGAAATAAGGTTAAGTCTAATTTTGGTGATAGCATTATGCTGGGCAATGATTTGGGTCTCCTGTCTGAGTTGATCGCAATCCGACTGAATCTCTTGGTATTTTTCTCTTATATCTCTTTGCTCTTCTTTGATGCACTTTTGCTCTTCACTGATCTCTTTCATCTCTACTTTTAACCGTCTAATGCTTACCTCGATCCTCCTTTCGTTTGCCTTATCCTGGATACGTACAAGACAAGGCACAATAATAATAGATCGAATACCAGTAGCCAAATAAAACTAACAACAAATAGTAATATTAATCATGATAAAAGTGGGTATTGCATGGTAACTGAAGAACAAAAAAGCAGAAAAATATATGCAAAATAATACTATGGTGCTGATGGTGTGTGTAGATTAAATTACTCAATACTAATAAAATAATATTCGGCAGAGAAGCAAGTCGGTCATATTGTTAATGTAAACAACGGACTTGAAAGTCGGTCATATTGTTAATGTAAACAACGGACTTGAACCTTTCACATGAAACCCGAAAATTTTTTTTTTTTTAAAAAAAGGATTGATAATGAAATCAAGTGAGGGCTGATACCTGTTGCCTGAATTGCCTTGACGTGAATTCCTTCCTGCTCTGCGCAGTTGTTACCTCCTCTGCTCTCATTTTCTTAATTTGTATCGTAAGAACTGCAAATGAATTGCTCCTACTATACAACTGAACACACATGTACAGAGCCAACTCTTGCTTCGTAACTTGCACTGAAAACATGATACATATAGACGCGGAGGTTGAATTCTTTGATTCGTCTTTTGACGTTCCTCCTTGTAAGACTCCGTGAATTAGTTTTGATTTGGCGAGCAAGTTCACACAAATTTGTCAGATCGTTCGTTATTTGTGCGGTGCAGTGGGTCCCACATGTCATGCAGTGTGGTCTCCTCATCGATCGCACGATTTTGTATCAAACCCATCGATGGAACAGCCGTCATCGACTGTCTTCGCCGCAACTTATAATTATATGTCAGTTTCACGAAAAATATCTTTTTGGCCTCATGCAATCAAGTCTTTTAATCAATTTTCTTATCATATAATATGTTATAGTTTTAATCAGCAAAATATGTTTAAAAAATAAACAATTTTGATTCATAAAAAAGAAAAAGAAACGCCCTTCATGTTAAATTGCTAAATTTCTTAACACAAATCAGATTTTAGAAATAAATATTTATTTTTAAAAGATTAATTATCTACGAAATGTCAAATCAATCTAACTATCAAACTGTTTCCAAGATTACCTAAAAGTCATCTTCATGATAGATTTAAAATTTTGTTTTTTTTTTTCAATTAATACAAATGATAGAGATGTACATTGAATTAAAGGTAGTATAACATTTTTATTTTTAATAAAATACTTATTTTTAGATTACTTGGGCATATTTTTATTTTATACAATTAGATATATGGAGTTTGGTTTATACCCAAATCTATGATTATCAGTTCCTTAGGATTTGAAAAGTTTCATGACCGCTGATGAAACTAAGCATTTTCTTTTGATATGATTGTAAGGTGTCTTACCATTTTAAGTACAATAAATTTAACCAAATTAAAAAAATGATTTTCATCTTTCATGAGATGTTCAATGAGATACAAGTAAATCTTGAAAAACAGTAACATATATGTATTAATTTATTCTTTTTAATCTAGCACGGGTGAGATCATGTTAGATCTATATCACTTATTAAATTTAGAAATCACGTACAAATGTTATCGATACACGCAATTTTAAGATGAATCACAAAAATATGAGAGAAACAGTGAGCTTTGTATAATTATATTTAAGATCTAGTAAATTTTGATTTATATTGATCTTAAATTTTTAGGCTTTAAAATAGATTTTTTTTTAAAGAAAAAAGCGGATGACTCCATTAATAATTAAGTATAACGCAAAATTTATAATAAAATTTTATAAGTAATAAGAATTCCTAAATAACTTCCATACATATCTTAATGTGATGAGAATATACTCCATTAAAATGGTACTAGCTATCACAATTTATGAAATTTAGAAGAATAAATGGACGGGATGGCTACTTTAAATGGTAATTTAAATGAAAAAAATCTATATGAAATAAGGGTTTTATAGTACTAAGATAAGAAAAGAAAGTAAGATCATTGTCTAACTTGAAATAAGCATCAAAAGGCATAAAAATTAAATTTAATAATGCAATGATAACTAATGGGTTTAAATATGCAAATAAGTGTGACAAATTTGTTCATGTTAATGACATAAAAAATAGTGATATCATTGTGTATTTTTAAGTCTTTTAAATGGATCATTTGCTGATTAATGTTGGTTGTGATGATAAGATTGTCATATTTAGAACATGCTAATATATATGCTTGTTTTGAAAGTTATGAGACTTCTTTATATGATTTTAGGAAAATATTTTTATATCCAATTGTTGTTTGAAGTATAAAGAATATGAAGTTTCAACGACTATTATAATCTAAAGATAACTTTTTAGAGTATGAAATGTTTACTTATTTGCTCATTTCTTATAACTTTTTTTTTTAAAGTAAATGACTAAAATGTTACATTATCTCCAATTTTCAAAAGTGCATCATCAATAATAGATAAACCATCTTTTCAAGTAAGATTTAAAATATGTGCGTAACATCTCATATGCAAAATTTTTCATTCACATAAATGATCACCAAAATGATTTTTTTTTTTGAATATCGCTTGCAAATTTTCTTTGCACCTCTTCGATTTATATTATAGTTTGGCCGAACTGACAAGTGATAAGCGAAGGCACTCGAAGTCAGCTGGTAAATCTTTGGGTTCCATCCAAAATCCTGCGATCGTCGTGGCGCCACACGGCATGCCGTGTCGGATCCACCTTACCGAACAAAATAAGAAAACTCTGGAACGGATCGTATTCGCTAAGTCTTTTTAAAACAACAAAGCCAAAGCACGAACCTGCATGCTTACATATGTACATATGTGTGTGGGGGCTGCAGAATAACGGAAAGCAAGAGATCGCAATAGTTTAACCCTCTAATGCTTACCTCAATCCTCCTTTTGTTTGCTTTATCCTGAATACGTACAAGATAAGAAACAAGAATAATAGAATACCAGTAACCAAATAAAACAAACAATAAATAGTAATATTAATCATAATAAAAGTGGGTATTCAATGGTAACTGAAGAACAAAAAAGCAGAAATATATATGCAAAATAATACTATGGTGCTGATGACAGAAGCTAAATTTTAGTTGGCATCTGCTAATGCCTGATGGCGTGTGTAGATTAAATTACTCAATAATAATAAAATAATATTTGGCAGAGAGCAAGCCGATCAAACATTTAATGTAAACACGGACTTGAACCTTTCATATGAAATCCCCCCCCCCCCCCCCCCCCCCCAAAAAAAAAAAAAAAAAAATTGTAGTTTTAATCAAGGAAGGGGATGATACCAGTTGCCTGAATTGCCTTGACGTGAACGCCTTCTTGCTCTGCGCAGTTGTGACCTCCTCTGCTACCATTTTCTTAATTTGTATTGTAAGAACTGAAAATGAATTCCTCCTACTACATGTGCAGAGGTCGATGCCAACTCTTGCTTCGTAACTTACATTGAAAATATGGTACATGTAGACGCGGAGGTTGAATTCTTTGATTTGTCTTTTGACATTCCTCCTCGTAAGACTCCGTAAATTAGTTTTGATTTGGCGAGCAAGTTCACACAAAATTGTCAGATCTTTCATTATCTGTTCGGTGCAGTGGGTCCCATATGCATGCAGTGTGGTCTTCTCATCAATTGCACGATTTTGTATCGGACTCTTCGATGGAACAGCAGTCATCGACTAATCTTTGCCGCAGCTTATTATAATATGTCAGTTTCACGACCAATGTCTTTTTCGGTCTCATTGAATCAAGTATTTTAATCGATTTTCTTATCATATAATATGTTATAGTTTTAATCAACAAAATATGTTTAAAAAAAAAAACAATTTTGATTCATAAGAAAAAGAAACCCTTCATGTTAAATAGCTAAATTTTTAAACATAAATCAGATTTCGAAAATAAATATCATATTTTTGAAATAAATATCATTACTCCTCATGAGATATAAGTAAATTTTGAAAAAACTGTAACATATATGCATTAAATTATTCTTTTTAATCTATTACGAGTGAGATTATGTTAAATCTATATCACTTATTAAATTTAGAAGTCACGATGCAAATGTTATCAATACACACAATTTTAAGATGAATCATAAAAATATGAGAGAAACAGTGAGTTTCGCATAATTATATTTAGGATCTAATAAATTTTAATTCCTCTTGATTTTAAATTTTTAGGCTCCAAATAGATTTTTTTTAAAAAATAAAAGTTGATGGCTCCATTAATAATTAACTATAGCGGAAAATTTATAATAAAATGCTATAAGCAATAAGAAAGCCTAAATAACTTCCATACATATCCTTCTGTGATGAAAAGATACTCCGTTAAAACAGCACTAGCTATCGCAATTTTATGAAATTTAGAAGTATAAATGAATGGGATGGCTACTTTAAATGGTAATTTAGATGAAAAAAATATGTTGAAATAAAATAAAGGTTTTACAGTTCCAAGACAAGAAAAGAAAGTTTATAATTTGGTAACGTCAAAAAATTTGATAATCCAATGATAATTAATGGGTTAATTTAAACAAACGAGTGTGACAAATTTTTCTATGTTAATGACATAGAAAATGGTGATATTTAGAACATACTGATATATATGATTGGACATGAAAGTTCTGGGCTTGTTTATGTGATTTTAGAAAGATATCCAATTGTTGTTTGAAGCATAAAGAATATGAAGTTTCAATGAATTTTATAATATAAAGATAACATTTTAGCATATGAAATATTTACTTATTTGGTTATTTCTTAAACTTTATCGTTTTTTGAAGAGTAGATGGTTGAAATATTGTTATACTATTTTTAATTCTCAAAAGTGTATCATCAATAACAAACAAATCATCTTTTAAAGTAAGATTTAAAATAAGTGCATAATATCTCATATGCAAAATCTTTCATTCACATAAAAAATCACCAAAATATTTTTTTGTTTTTGAGTATCGAAATCGCACCATTAATAGAAGAATAATTATTTATCATAACAGTGATAATCATAATTTCAATAGACCACTTTAATAAATCACCCATCAAATATTTTACTAACTCTTTTGTAACAAAAAATTAAGAATAATGAAATATGTAATTAAAAAATTATGTTAATGATTTAACAAACCAGAGGCAGGTTTTTATTAACTTTAGAAAGACAAAGGATATGTATATGAAATATCTCATTTACATGAGTGATAATTTTGAATTTTCTTTGCACAAGAGACCAAGTTTTTGTATATACCTGATCTGATTATTGATAGGCTTGCAAATTTTATTAATTATAGCACCTCTTCGATTTATGTTACAGTTGGCCGGAGGAACAGGTCCTACTTGCTTTGGCGAAGCCACTCGAAGTCAGCCGGTAAATCCATGCGTTCCATCCAAAATCGCGCGATGGTTGAGGCGCGGAACGGCATGCCGTGTGGGATCCACCTTACCTAATAAAACAAAAAAACTCTGAAACGGCTAGTATTTACCGAGTCTTTTTTAAAACAACAAAGTCAAAGCGCGAACCTGTATGCTTATATATATACATGTGTGCGCTGCAGAATAACAGAAAGCAAGAGATCGCAATAGTTGTGGCAGAAGGGAGAGCAATAGTTGTGGCAGAGAAGCTAGCATGGCGAGCACTTCTTCATCTCCAGTTCTTGTTCTCATGGCACAGAAGAGAGAGACAACGAGAGGCAGAGAGGAGGCCGCAGTGCAAAGCAAGAAGGAACTCGCATCATCTTCTCCATTCTGGCAACAGGTAGTTCATGATCAATCTTTTTTGTTTTCCGTTGCATACGACGAACTCGTGCACAAAACAGAAGAACAAGAAGTTGTCCCAGCTATATAAAACCAACATATGCATGCTTTAGGAACATTAATTGCTCTGTATTATAGCGAATTGCTCTGTCTCAACTTCATCTTTACTGTTACCATTTTGCTTTAACATCCACTGGTATCTTTATTGTGCATTGGCAGGATAAAGCAAACAAAAGGAGGATGGAGGTAAGCATTAGACGGTTAAAAGCGGAGATGAAAGAGATCAGTAAGGAGCAAAAGTGCATCAAAGAAGAGCAAAGAGATATAAGAGACAAGTACCACGAGATTCAATCGGAATGCGAACAACTCAGGCAGCAGAGCCAACTTATTGCCCAAAATAACGCTGTCACCAAGATAAGACTCAACCTTATTTGCGAAATTCAAAAGGCAAGGGCAAACAATGACTTCATCACAGCTGACTCCCTTCTCCGTTCTCTTCGATCTGTCTGAATATTGATCATCAAATGGAAACGATCGACGCGCGCACACTCAACAACAAACTTACCTATGAGAGATTGGATTCTTTATGTGCTAGAGGTAGTGCGCATTCAAGAGCTGAGCTAGCTGTTGCTGTTCTATTATGGGTGGTTCTCCTTCCATTGTTTTCACTCATTTTCTTTAGGTCATCCTCTTTTTAATTGTTAGGAATGTACCAATATTGCTAGTTAATTGCTGTAACTGTCGGTAAATAAAAATTATTTCGTACATGAAAATAATATTCCTAATTAGCATATTGTGGCAAATCATCTTACAATCAGCCCTTCTGTCAGTTTGTGCTATTACTGTAAACAAATTCAGTAACAACTCAATGCACGTCGGCGGAATAAGGACAACTGCAGTGTGTTGCAGATGACTCCACTGCTCAGAAAGAAAGGAATCAATACATCTCATGGAACAATGTATGCATGATTTTCTTGCCTCTCCACTAGTCCGTCTGAATATAACTAAACCTCCAAGACAATAATAAAACATGAGTCTGTTTCAAGATTCTCCTAGCAGGAAGACAAAATTAAGCCAAAGATGATGAGAAGATCAACCAAGAAAAGAAATCGTGATCTCCAGCTAGTCATTTGTGTGTGCTATTGGTTTTGATCAACTATTTTGACAGATCAATTCTTCTTAATAGCTCAAACCTTAGTTTTCTTCTGCACAACTCAAATCTATATATGACTCCTAATGGAACAAAGCACGCACGCAAAACAATACAAAAAAGAAAAAAATAACACATTTATAATAACACTAACAGACTCTCCCATGCCTACTTATAATTAGATTTTCTGAAAGTATATTTACTTTCTAACCACTACATTCACAAAAAGAATGTGTTTCAAAAAGATGGAAAGGGGTTTTCTTTTTTCTTCTAGCACCTGCTCACAGATATGCTCTTGAAGATAATTAAAATTTATAAGTTAAGTGTTTTAAGCTTTTTTTAAAAAGATTTTTTAGCTTTTTTATAAATATTGGATAATACTCATGGAAAAACCAAAACAGAAACTCATTTTACTCATTTTCAGATTTTTCCCACAGAAAAATCTGAAAAATTTCAAGAAATTCTTTTTTTTCCTTAAGGTCTTCCATTCCTTATAATGTTTCAAATAATTTTCACCAGTCACAAGGTAAGTGTTTTGTAGTTAATGGCCCTATTTCATAAAGTTGCAACACAGTTGCTTTGTATTTATGTATTCTGTAATTAAAGCGCCTGTCACAAAGACGCATGAATTATTAGCATTTTCATATTACTCTCTTTGCAATGTGTAGGACAAATTTTTTGGGGTAGTTATTCCCCACATGAATTCTTTTTTTTTTAAAAAAAAATGAGTACATGGATAAATGAGAAGTTAATTGTTATTAAAAAATTTCTAATTTTAGTGATTTTAGTTTTCAATATATTAATATTTCTGATTTTCCATTTTTGTAGGATTTTTCAAGAAATTTGTTTGGGTAAATAAGTTAAAGTGTTGATACGTTATTCGATAAAATTATTTTAGGATATATTTCTATGAATGTAATTGGTAAGTACTTATCTCGAAAATAGGAAAGCAATATTGGAATATTTTGTATTGTCATGGGTAAGTATCATTAGGATATTATTTTTATATCTCTAGATGCATAGCAAATATCA
This sequence comes from Moringa oleifera, assembly GCA_021397835.1. Classification (NCBI taxonomy): domain Eukaryota; kingdom Viridiplantae; phylum Streptophyta; class Magnoliopsida; order Brassicales; family Moringaceae; genus Moringa; species Moringa oleifera. Next base: position 6,461,710 of record JAJFZO010000896.1, on the reverse strand, counting down.
TTGAAATATTATTTTGATTAGAATTTATGGGAAAAAGATCATCCTGGAATGATTATTATAATAAAGCCTAACTTAATTGCATTTTAAAGGTAGATTACTATATAAGTGCGTTAAGTCTACTTGGAAGGGTGTGCACAATATTGTGGAAGATCTTGTCAAGAACTAAAGTGCATCTTGTTTGAAGAGTTGAATACACTGAAATTCAAAAGCATTATTTAGGGGAAGAATCAATTGTTTTAAGGAAGAAAACATTGCAGCTGTTGAAAGGGGTTCGGCAAAAGTATAAGTTCATAAGTCGAGGGGATCTCATAAAACTTGAGTCCTATAGTGTGTTAAGACACTAATCGTGATAATTGAAGAGGGAGTCTTAATTGTGTAAGGATCAATTAGTGTCTGGAATCGATACTTTTCGCACTTAATGGATTATTCATATCTAAGCATCGGCCTATGAATGTAAGTTGCAAAACTAAACTATGTAAAAATCTGTTTGTCTTATTTACTCTATATTTATGTTATAAATATTGTTATAATGTAAAATAATACTAAATCTATCAATTGCTATCAGAGTGGGTCACTAACATTTTCTATTTGTAAAAAGATTTTACGATATAAATCCATCTATTTTTTAGGTAATAGAACTACTAAAAGAATAAGGATCAATTTTATGATCACCAATTGTTGGATGGTTCTAACTATTCTTACTGGAAGGCACATATGAAAGCTTTCATTAAAGTCATAGATGAGAAGACATGAAAAGTTGTGTTGACAAAATGGACACCATCAACAAAGACTGTGAAAGCGATTACTGCAACCAAACTTAAATATACTTAGACGATAGAAAAAGATTATGTCGAATTACAAATCAAAGACCTTAAATGTTATCACAAAAATGCACTTGATGCTAATTAATTAAACTGATCTCAACCAGTTAAACAGCTTATAAGGCATGGTCCATTCTTTAGATTGCACATGAAGGTAACTCTATTGTCAAGTGATCCAAGCTTCAAACATTAGCAACTAAGCTTGAAAACTCATAATGTTTGATGATGATACTATTTTTTATTTTACTTCCAACCTTTGTGATATTGCTAATGAATCTTTTGCTTTGGGAGAGAAATACTCTAAATGAAAACTAATAAGGAAACTTCATAAGCCTTTACCTAAAAGATTCGCTTAGAAGGTAACAAAAATAGAAAAAGTAAGAGATGTAAACACCATGAAGCAATTTTTATGTTCAAGGCTTTAGAGAAGCCATATTGCTAATATTATTGAAATCTTAACGCTTATTTAGGTCAGTTTCACATGTAAAACCTTTTAATGCCAATGCAGTATATGAGTTTTATTCAAATTTGAATAGTGAAATAGGTGATGAAATGTCCTAAGAAGTTCATGAAGTTTATGTGAGAAAACATGTGTAAATTCTCACCCATTTAAATGACTTTTAGGATGCCTTCTGTCTCCACATCCCTTACAGCATGTTTGGTTGGTAGGAATACCAATTTTTTTCCTACTTTATTCCATATGAAATTGTTTTTCCAATGTTTGGTTCATTTTTATCACAGAATTGTAATTCCTTAAGGAATTTCTATTCCTTGAAAGCAAGGAATTGCTATATTTTTCTATTCCCAACATACCATTGATAAAATTTTTAAATTACTATATATATATAATAACTTTATTTTTTAAAAATAATTTACTAAAAAATAAAAAATACTATTATTATCAAAATATTAATTACTATTAATATTAATGTTATAATATTAATATTTAAAAATAAAAAATAATTATTAACATATCATTTAGTTAATATTATTTTTATAATAATAACATCTTTTTTATTTTTTAAATAATTTATCAAAAAAGAAAAAAATGTTAATTTTATTAAAATATTAATTAATTTTAATTTTAATTTTATAATATTAATATTTAAAAATAAAAATAATTATTAATATATTATTTAGTTAATATTATTTTAATAAAAATTAATTAAATTATAATTAATTTAGTTGAATGTTACACTAGTCTTTTAAACTTGCTTCAATTACTTTCCTAGCTTATTCTTTAATGAACCAAACATATGAAAACGAATTCATACTCTATTCAATTCTAATAAACCAAACATAATAATGCTTATTCTTTTCTATTCCTTCTCTTTTTCTATTCCCAAAGAATACCTTTTCTATTTCTTCTCTATTCTATTCCATGAACCAAACATGCCATTAGTGTTGGTTTGCCTAATCTTGATAAGATATATAAAACTCTTACTAATCATAAAGGTGTCAAATGACTATAATCTTTTGTGTGATTCTTCAAGAATTACTGTTAAATATTGTTTGCTACATAAAGTGGCCAATAAGAATTGGATACCTAGTAAGCACTAGCCAAAAGTGCATAGAAACCTTATTATGTTGTTGTACAAGATTGGTTGCAAATTGAGTTATAACCTTTAAAAAACACATAATATGGCATCTTGAGTCCACTATCACCGACCTAACTTTGTCTTTCCTTTCATTGATATACCAATTTGCTTCAACAAAATGCGATCTTTGTTAGGAAAGAGAAGTTAACAAGTCCAAAAGTCATGAGAGTCTTTGAAAAGTGTGCCAAAAGGAGCCATGTTAATGACACAATCCCAGATCCACCTTTATATGATGATACTAAGGTTGTTCCATTATTTGCACCTTTACTGCTACATTTAGTGCAAGACACCCTACTATAAGTTCATCCAAAATCTACCACTACTTGCAAGCTGAACTAAGGCACATATAAAAGTAGAAGAGAAAATTCTTATAAGAGATTGAGGCCAAGGAAGCTGAGCTACTCCTTTTAAGAATTTTGGCATTTCTTACCAAACCAAAGGGGTGAAATAAAGGCAAGAATTAAGGGGGAGTAGTTTTTTTTTTTTTTTTGGAAGAGATAATTTTTGTTGCCTTTAATGTTAATGAGGGGGAGATTTTTGAATGGAGAAGACACAACTTAAGGAGCAATTTTCGATTATGAAGAAGTTTAAACTATTGTCTATGAAGAAGATTAAGGTGCATACTTTAATTTTTGACTTAGGCTCTATGATATGATTTGCCCAAAAACAAAAAAAAAGAATGTCAAAAAGGGTTATTGTTAAGGTAAATAAGTTGAAGTGTTGGCAAGTTATTTGGCAAAGATGTTTTAGGATATCGTGAGAATAGACAAACAGTATTGAGACATTTATTGCCATGGACAAGTATCATTGGGATATTATTTTTTAGGGGAAAGAAGTCTAAGCCAAATGTACCTTAAGGATAAAGCACTATATGAGTGCATTAGGGCTACTCGGAGAAAGTTTGCACAATATTGTGGGAGATATTTTCTAGAGCTAAGACACATATTGTTTTGAGAAGAATCAACTATTTTCAAGAGGAAAATACTATTATACGCTAAAGAGAGTTTACACAAAAGTCTAGGTTCATAAGTTGAAGGGATCTCATAGTTAAGAGTGTGTTATAACACTTATTATGACAGTTGAAGCAAAGGTTTTAAGTATATAAGGATCAATTCGTGTTTGTAATTTGCATGAATTTATCTGCTAATCGAATATCAATAAAGAAAATAAACCAAAATGCAATAATGCATCTAAACCACTCATGCAAAATGATCAATATTTATGTTTATCCCAAATAATGGTGGAATTACATATTGAAACCATAAATGCACACTATATCGTTTTATTTTGTGAGATCAAGAGAAAAAGACGTAAGCCATGCATGAAGGATATTTTAAAGGATGAATAAGGTTTAAGTAGGTTTCTCATCTTGGCATTAAAAATTGGATCACTTGTGAATTAGGTTAAACATCAACTTCCCACATTTTTTAAAAAAAAATTAAAAAATGATGCACACGAGATCTTACTCTCTAAAAATCTTCAAAGTTTTCAACTGTATTATTTTAACGTTCATGAGTATATATATGTTAACGAGTCTAAACTCATCTACAAAGCTCAAGAGAAATTAATCCGTATTGGTGACGTTTATGCGTATATTACGTTTCGCTTCATGGTGATGACACCATAGATTAAATTTATAAGATATACACACATGCACCGCCTTCTTATATCTTGATAACATTAATTAAAGACAGCAACAATACAAATTAACGTGGATTAGTATATATATATAAGTATGAGATAGGTAAGCAGATATGAAATCATGAATGTACGTCAGCATATATAGCAGCAATTTGAAGGAGTCTTCCATGAATTTTATGGGTAAGTTGATTTGGTCGTGGGGCATTCATATTATCCAGTGCGCCCGTGGTTTAGTTGCAGAAAGGTGGACTTAGTGGATGGGGCAGAATATTAATTAATTAAACTCATTTGTCATGTTTGAGCTAATGGCGTACGTCATTCATGCATATACCTACAAGATATACAAATATATTCAAAATGTTAGATACTCCTTAATATTTTATATAACATACTTGTGTTTTAATGAAAGGAGAGGATCAGGTGTTGGTTTTCAGTGGGTGGAGGTGCTACCAAACTCATCACGTGTTATGGATGCACACACCTAAAAGTTTTATCATGAACATCAACACCCATTTAATTAATTTCTAGGTTAGATAAATATGTGAATGCATTTGGTTTGATGGCGCAAGATCAGATCACTATTTTTTCTAGTGTGTCTAAAGGTAATGTTAATCGATAAAATTATTTATTAATCATAAAATACCAACAATAATTAAATATGTTTATGATATTAATTATCATAAGGTTGTCTTGAAAGTACTGGGAACTGCGATGGTGACAGCCATTACAACAGTATTAATTGTTAAATGAATCGATGATCTAAAGAAAAGGGTTGGCATTTGTGAAAGAGATAAGAGAAAAGAAAAGATTCAATACTTCCATTAGGAAAAATAAGTTTATCATTATATGATGAACAACCAAAAGAAACGATACATCAATTTTCTATGTTAGCTTTGCAAATATTTCAACGACCAACTTCATAAAACTTAATGAGATATTATTAAGATCTTCACTGATGCTTCAACGTCCCGGTTACCAAACTTTGCCCAAGAGTTTAAGAATCAGAATCTCACTTTTAGAGAAAAATAAAATAAAATTGTTAAACGTGACAACAATAGATTGATGGAAAGTTGGTTTCAGATTGGTAAGAAAAAGATCCGTCACGCGATTGGAGTACTTTAACGATAATGGGTTCAAGAACAATGTAAATTTGGAATCGACGATGAATATTGATGGATTACTTTGGTGATTTTAACAAGGAAGCAATTGCCTACCTATGTATCCAACTACTTCTATAATATTACTTGCAGTGATAGATTATGTGAAACCATCATTTAATATTAAAATTAAAAATAAAAAATTTGGTGATGATCTAACGAAGATGGGATGCTCCTTCAAGGAATTTACACCTGACTTTGGCGTAGGTTAAAGCATAATTAAGTGGTAAATTTAAAATCTATGGAAGTTTGAAGAAGCTTAATTCTAGACTTTGTGTACAAGTATACTAGATGTTTCTTTCAAGTAAAGACTAGACTTCTGTATTTGAGCAGGAAAGTTAAGGCTGCTTGATGTTGACCTTGATTTTGATATTGATGGCAATATCCGGGTTAGAAGTATTTGGAAATTTCCTCTAATTATATTTTAATTTTTTTCTCTGGATATGTGTTTTTTATTTTTATTTATTTATTTGGGTTCAGGGAATTCAATCAGATTTGACTAGATAAGCACAGATTGGAATAGAATAGAATAGAGAGAGGTCCCCGGATGCAGTTGGGCAGCGATAATAATACTTTAAACGAGAATAGCGCTTTGAAACTTTAAATATCGAACACAAAGCGAGACCGCACGATATCTCCCGACCTGCCGCTCCATTACGCGCGACTTCGAAGGTTCGCTTTGTTCCTCTTTATAAATAGGCTTCCCGGATTTCCTTCTGCAACTCATGACCCTACCAGGATTGCTTCCCTTCTCTTGGCCTTTTTGGGTGTAACTTTTTTTTTTTTTAAAAAAAAGAATTTCTCTTGTCCACCCCCTTTCCTTCTTGCATCTGTTTAATCAGTTTTTTTTTTTTGTTTTCCTTTTTTGGGTTATTGAATCTGCTTTCGATGACTGTTACAGCTGGTAAAGGAGCCGTAGCGATAATCAACAGAAGCCGGAAATGGGGATTGAGGAGGAAACTGAGCAGAAATATTGCTCGCCTTCGTGCCTGTGTAAGTGTCTGAATTCTCTTTCATTAACCCTGTTGGCTGTTGCAGAATTCTAAGGGAGCGTCTTGTGCGTGTTTGTTGATTGTTCTCACAGAAAAAAATAATGAAGAAAAGCTTGAAAGCGAAATTCAGGAGCGTGAAAATGGAGATGCAAGAGATTGGTAAGCAACAAAAATGCATCCGAAAGGATCAAATGGAAATGAGAAGAAGGTTTGAAGTGATTCGAGGAGAATGTGATAAACTAAGAACGGAAACTGACCTAATTTATGAGCGGAATAAGGCCACCAGGGCTAAGCTGCGTCTTATGTTTGATGTGATGAAAGCAAGGGAAAACAAAGACTTTGCCAAAGCTGACCAACTAGTTGGGGTTCTACGACTTATTGAGTGAAACAACATAGAAGCAAGAAAAGCAACTCTGTAAATATTCATGCTATGTCTTTAGTAATGCTCTCTTTAACGAGTCAAGTAATCTAGGTATGCAAAAAGAAGTTTGTCATTTTTCTGCACATCTTATTGATACCTGATGTGTTAGTATGGTGTTTATATCAAGAAATCATACATTCTAATATAAAAATTGCTACCAATTTCTCCCTTTCTCGCAGAAGCTGTTTAGTATGCGTGGAGATAAGTTTTATCATAATAATGAAAAGATTAAGAAAATAGTTATTTTTTTGTAATTTACTTTTTTTATGATTTTTTTTTTTTTTGCAATGCTTGCAAAATGGATGTAATTATTAATTGTAAGCAAGTGTTTAATTTTTTTTTATTGATAATTATTGCTTTCAAGTTTTAGAAATTTGATGTTTAATCTATCCACTAGAAATTTTGATTATCAAATTCTCAAGAGGGCTGGACATCCAGAATCCCCATAACTAATCATCAACGGGATTTCTATCCAAATGTTTATGTTTCTGAACAACCAAAACGGAGGCATTGATTTGAAGATCTGAAGCAGCCAAGAGATCCCCAACCGTTCCAAGTTCAGGGCATTCCTCCCAGTCACTCATTCCGGTCGTCATCGGTGACTCCTTTCGCCCCTTCCCTACCACGAATAAGGAATACATTTCTCCTATGTCTCTCAGAATGGCCACAGTTTGAGCCCCGCATTCAACGTACTTCTCTATGTAACCGACCTCACCTGACGCCACGTACCTATTGCAAAACCAGCATCATCAATAATCAATACAAATTGCAAATTTTGCAGTCTTTTCTCTGCAACTCATTGACTTTGTTAAGCGTACCTCTTATAGAAGTCCCCCAGAAAGCTGTTGTCTCTCTCGTCTTCAGTCTCATGGGTTGTTATCGACATTAAGATATCATTGCTCTTCCCAGATGCATCACCCATCTGGTTCTGAATGCCCACTGGTGCTGGTAAGAAGCGAATAACAGTTAAATTAACTTGAGGGTGCATGATGAACCATTTGCTTAAAGCCAAGGCCTCACGATCATCAGGCCCTCCGAAGAACAAAGTTGCAACATGTTGCACCATCTGCGTCAAATGTGGCGGCTGGAATCCTGTTTGGCCCCTATCAACGAGGATTCCTACGGAGCACGGAGCGTGGCGGAGAACCTTCTGGTTGATGGTCCTGATCCCCTGGTTGCCGTTCTCCAATCTCCCATCAATTCGCTGGTGTTTGTGGAAGGGGAGGATTATAATAGATACGCGCAAATCCTCGGCACAATTGCATACATCCTCATGCAAGTTGGACAAAGGTGATACGATTTTGCTTTGTCTGATTAAAGTTTTGTTCCCCTTTGTAAAAGTATCCACCACGTAGTTGATCTCTACTACATCATCGGCTCCATAGTTTTCCTCATCGCTGAACTCTTCCCCGTCTTCCAGCTGATGATACATGAGCCGCGCTTTGTGTTTCTTACGGAGCTCCACCAGGTGCGTTAACTGAGGAGCAATAGGCGCTGCTAGAGAGCCACTTAAGGCTGAGATGAGCCCAACTGCTCCAGAAGCATGGTGAGAGGTGTATACACAAGCTAGCATTCGGAGTTCGCTCTCTATGGTGTGAAATTCCAGTGCGCTCTGGTAGTGGGCGTAGTATTTTTGCTCTTTTCTCAACAGATAACAAGCCAAAGTGCCGGAGATAAGTGTGTCGATCACTATGGATAATGTAAACAAATCACGGGCTTCTGGACTCCATAACGTCTGTGATAATATTTATGAATTTACAATCAGTGGACATGTCTCTGAATTTTGTAATGAATTTGATAATGAGGATACATGAGAAGATCTTACCCTGAAGCCTAGGCTTGCATCGGCAAGCAGAAAACCAGCATTGCTCTTCATGTTCAACATGAACGACAGGAAAACACCCTGGTGCCTTGGAAACTTCAAGTAGTAGCAAATAGCTAGAATACCAATCACTTTGCCTCCAAAGCTAAACACAACCGTAATTATGAGTACAAGAAAATCGCGAAATTTTTTCAAACTTCCTATATTAAACTGGAAGCCGATGTAGCCATAGTAAATTGGAAGAATGAATTCGTGAACAGGGTAACTGAGTAGGTGCAACAATGTCCTGGCCGCTTTGCCTTCCCTTGGAAATGCGAAGCCCAAGAGGAAACAGGGAAGGGTGCTACTAAACCCATTGTATTCAGCAACTGTTGATAATATCAGAATAGGAAGTAGGAAGAAGAACACCTGGGGCTTTGTCAAGTATTTGTCCTTGTTGTTCCATGAGCTAACCCAAGGGGCTAAGAAAAACCTGTTTACTACGACAATGGCCAAGGTGAATAAGCACAACAGGAAGAAAGCCTTGAACCTGTCCGGCGAGGTGAAGGAGGAAAAAAGGGTAGTCAGAGAAGCCCAGGACATTTCCACCACCAGAGAAGAAGATATCGCCAATCTGCCAATGTTAGAAGTCGCGAGCTTCATGTCAGCTATCACCCGAACTACCAGGGGTGAGGCCGTGTTTGATATGATCATCAAGAAAACAAGGACAAAGTTTAACACATCATGCTGGATTTCTAAGAGACGAATCATCAACCAGGCCAAGACTGCTCCGAAAATGGTGCACATGAGGGTTCCCCCATAGGCAATGGCGCTTGCTGTACGCAAGTTACGCCTCAGGAAACGAGTGTCCAACTCCAGACCGATCAAGAACATGAACGCTGTGCGGAAAATGAATGTGAAGAAAGAGTAGTAACCCGCAGACGAAGTTTGGAGAAAGAACTCTTTCACATGGCTGATATGGGAAAGTAAAGATGGACTTAGAGTCACTCCGGCCTGATACAAGTAACAGATGCAAAACAAACAAACAAATGTATATGTATACATTCCCATTAAATATGTGCGAGCAGAGAGCAAATAGAATGACCCAGATGATCCCAATTTTCATATTTCAAATGGAAGGATTTGAATGCTTACGAGAATCTGTGCGATAGGTCCAGATTGTCCCAAGGGCTTGAGGAGAAGATAGAAGACGTGGGAGATGAACAACATGCTACCCATCTGAGTGGTTGCCGTGATGAGAGGGTTGAAAAGGTCTTCTTCATGACGACCAGCATTGCAGATGAACTGTCTCGTCGCGTCCATTGTTTAACCGGGAAGACGGGTGTGGAGTAACGTCGAAAAAACCAACTATGTGAGAGGAAATTGACAAGTATTGAAGGATGTACTAAGAGAGGGGATTCGAAAAACAAGAGAAAGTTGATGGTTGGCAGATCTTAGGAGGAGAGGTAAAAGAATGAAATTTTATAGGATGGCCCTTCCTTCTCGGTTCCTCTCACTTGCTCTTCCATTCCTTGAAAATCTCTCTCTCTCTCTGTGCCAGTTTCTGTTGTGTTTTTCTCTCTTTGTTTGTTTTTCTAGGATTAACAGTGTGGTTAGAACATAAAACATTAAAGCTAAATCTTTATTTTTGACTTGATATATTCACTTCATAATAATGTACGGTACACTAAGTCTACTAGATATGCATGCATGACAAGAAGCACGCAGCGGTGGGAGGAACTTATCCAGACCAGTTCTAAGAACCTTAATCAACTTGCAAATTAAGTATTACAGTCTGGTTGATTAAACAAATTAACGGTTGTCTAATTTAAGTAATCAACACTTATATCCTCTGCTTTTTTATTCAACACACCATTAAAAATAAATAAAATGGAATGTCTTTTTCTAGCTGGTCTATCAAGAACAAACATAATCTCTTGGTGCTTGTTCTCCATATCTATGCTTTGCAGATCTTAAAATTATAACCAGACTTCCAGACAAATGGACAATGTTGACAGCCATGCAATGACTAGTGAACCTTCACCTATCCACTCTGAGAAACAAACCAGCTGCAATCCCACTTGAATTCTGAACGAATTTTCAATATACCTTATTTTCACGTGTATATATATACATATATGTATATATATATATATATATATATATTTGATCCTTTAATCAATATTTATCACTCAAATTGTTTTCTACCAGATTAACCCATCATGCTGTAGCTCAATCATCTTTTTCTAATTGGCAACCAAGTAATGCAACTCAAAAATGCAAAATTATTTGACTACAAAACTGCTTCTCTAATCTACTGAGAACAGTATCATATTACTACAACCAATTCTGTTTCCACGCTACAAATCAAGTGGTGAAGTTCAGAAAACTAAAATGAAGCAAATAAAATCAATTAAGTAGCAACTTAAAAATCACTAACCTCTCCTAGCAGCTTTCTGTGCATAATTTACATAGATGCTGCAAAGTGAATGCCCATCATAAGCTTAAATAATTTACACTTTTTGCAGCTACCAGACAACTTAATTTCCTATCGCGCACTGCATTACCTTGCATCCTTTCTCAAGGAATGAGATCAGAAGTTCGGTGCATGATGTCAAAACACCAAAAAGAATTTCATAGATTGATTACTAACATAGGAAAATTTCTCCATTCCTTCAACCTAAATTCTTCAATTTGTAAAATCGAACAGCATGTGTCTCTCCACAAAAAAGAATACTGCACTATTTGTTTGATAAGAAATAATGAGCAATTGTAGAACCGCGTCTCACTGCATTAGGCCGCTTATGAGGCCGCAGCCAGGCCCAAATTTCATGCTGGATTTCTGGTGGCAACTCATCAATGACAGAGGGGTCAATCTCATCAATAGTGTAACTCCAAGCATCCCTTGTTTCTTCAGTATGATCTGACCTTTGACCACCACCGTTTGTCCTACTCTCAGCAACGAAACCATCCTTTTGGAGCTCACATTGATTTGACTTTGAACAGTCATTGATTCTGGATTGAGAACCTGTACCAAAAGTCAATTGTTGAGCGAGAGAAGTATAGACAAAATTTATCTGGAAGTGCAATATGATGATAATGACCCTGGGACAATGGAGAATTAAAATCCTGGACTCTTTCAAGAGACCCCTGCTCCCCAGATGGGCGAGATAGATTCTGGCCCGAAAAGAACTGCAAGATTGAAGACATTCCCTGACACAACAGAAGAGAACAAGCTAAAACAAATATGGAGAGATGAAAATATGATAAGATAAATCATCTGCTCAAATTAAAACAGCATATCTTCAAACAGAATGGTCCTGACACGACCAGCAAGGTCGTTCTTCTTTTCCTAAACACTGTGACACATCAATACGAAGAGCATCAGAGAGGCTATCCGATGGTGAATGACATGGATCCCTATCAAGTGGAAATTTGAAGAGCTCTAATATCTAGGGAATAATATAATGAGAAGTAAACAAAATACAAGCAGAAAGGACAGCGAATGCAAAAGTAAACCTTGCAAAAAACCTAAAAAGCACAGACAAGTCTAGTATATGCAGAGCCTCCCTGACCAATGTGTTTACAAACCCAAGACAGCATCAGACATGTTAGACACAACTCTAGAAAGATCCTAAATTAAATACTAATTTAATTACACCCTGGACACATCTGAAGTGCGTGAATATTAGGTGTCAAAATTAACCTATATTGTGTATTTTAAACTCATTTCACATCTGAATACATCTTTTAAAATTTATTATCTACTATGATGTTTCCAGGCCTTGTGTAGGACAAACCTCTTAGTCCTCTAATGGCCACCAAACTTCTTCATGAAACTAATATGTTTTATAAATTTAGCCATGACATGAACTCTAGATAATATCCATTTTTCAACTATTCTGAATTCATAAGCAAGCACAAAGCTATCCTTCGTGTTTTATAGTATTCCAACATGATACACAGATAGAGACATGAGACTTGCAAGCGCCAATTTAACATATTCTGGTTAGACTTCTAAAACATGTACCCAAAACCATTCAACTTGACAACTATGGTTGTCAATATGCCTAAAAACTATTCGCAAGCACCACTCTTAGATGAGAGATATCCCTTCTCAAAAGAAATTCTAAGGAACCTTTCTTATGAAATGAATCTAAGTTAAGTAGTAACATTGCCATAGCATTTTTATACAGATATAGCAATATATCAGCTATGGGTGAAGAAGAGTGCACACTTGAATCTTGTTTTTTGATGTGTTTCTTTTTTGTTCCTTTTTTCCCTTCTTGATCTGCAGTTCATCCTTAGAGAATTCTGCTTGTGATGTAAGCAGGTTCAATCCTGAGCACCTATCACTCCCTGAATGAACATTGCAGTCAATATTAGTTGGAAGGTAAATTCAAAGAGTTGCTGAGGGAACAACAGAAACAAACCCAGTAAAACAAGATATCACCTGAAACTGGTAATGGTGTTGTTTGTTGGACCAAGAGATCTTGCGCCTCTTTTAATGAAGAGCAAGAAGGACCCTGAAGAAGAAAACTCATATGATGGGCATTCATGACCAGAAGTACTTACAGATCAGACAAAGCCTTGTTGTTTAACCTTATTGTTTACAGAGGTAGAAAGAGAACTATACAGCAAAAGACAAAGCCACAATGAATCACATTTAACCTTAGTGTTTACAGAGGTAGAAAGAGAACTTTACAGCAAATTAACACCTAACAGAATATGCAGAAGCAATTTTGAACAGGCAGACCACCATGTTAATTTCTCATGCCTAAAATGTATGCTTATTATCTACAATTATTGTCATCTAGAGCAACATGAGTGGAACACATGTTGGAAATATTTTATGGAAAATTTCCTTTTTATTTCTCCTTGACTTGAAATTTTTTTTTTTTTTATCAGATTCTCCTTGACTTGAATTAACTAAGCTTAGGAAAGTTTTGAATGATTTATCTTCCCCAGTCACCCTTTGCCATGAGGTCTCAGGAGTATGGTGTTTTCCTTATCATGCACAAGTAATGTCGTCAGAAGCAGCAGGACAATTACGCGTGCTGGATATTTTACAGAAACTTGCATCCATGTTTCCTCTATTTATTTCTCCTTGCCTTAAATGAACCAAGATTATGAAAATTCGCAACGATTTCCCTTTCCCAGTCACCTTTTCCCTCTCAACCAAATGCCCATAAAGGGTAACAAGAAAAAAAAAGAGTGGAAGTTGGAAGGAATTATTATACCGGTGAATGACCTCAGTGAACAACGGATAATAACATCATTGAAGTTTAAAGGAGATGTTATGCTTCTTGGATCACAGACTGAAATAAGAAACACAGAACAAATACTTGATTTTGACCTTCCCCATATCAGTCCAATATTCCATTGACAGCAGCTTATGGTGGCATTAACCTTCTGTTCCACGTAATAAACAGTAGTGCTTGACAGAAAATATAGTTTCTTCCTTTCTTAATCACCTCCACCCCTTCTAAAAGTTCTTTTTTCTTTTTCTAGCAAGAAATTTGGTCCTACACAACCCCAATCCATCAATATCTCCCCTGAAGCATGTAAAGCACACTGGCCCTTTCACATTATCAAAAACATCTTTTCCCCACACTGGGGACCATTGGACTGCCCTTACTTCAAGTAAGGACATAAAAGACCAAGTTGGAAGGGGAGAAGGAGATAGAAGAAGGGAAGGGGGAGACAAGGAAAAAAGAGAGAGAGATGAAATAATAAGGGAATAAGAATTGGAAGTAAGCATGAATAAAGAGGCAATTAACAAGAAAAAAGAACACTAAAATATAAACTAGGGAGAACAGATAACATAAAAGCATGTTAGTAGTTCTAAAAGTCCACAGACACAGGGAGATGCAACAGTAGAGTAGTGTAGAGTTCGAGCAGAACTACTCTTATTATCAAACACCTTTGTACAAAAGCTATCTTTCCCTCACACTTTAGCAGCCAAGACATGCCTGGGTTCAGAAATCCAGATAGAATCCTCAACACATATAACATACAAATCATATCAGTATCACATGGCAGGTTCATGTTTGGGCAAAGATATCTTAGCTTAATTGTATCTCCTTCTAAAGAGATCAAATGCTAAAATTTTTAGATTTTCTAATAGTTTACATTATTTGATATCTTAAATCTTAAACCATATCTTAACTAAACAACAGGAAATCAATAATGTGACTGTACAACAATGTGTAATTGCATTTCCTAATATGCCGTCATGCTAGAACTTCAAGGCATAAGACCCATTGTAAAACAAGTGCATGTTACAATTTGGCTCCCTGTCACTCATGTCATATCTACTTGGCCACCCTGTATTCTGCAAAGTGACACTTTCACCTCCTCAAGCTTTATCGACCAAACTACTTGTGCTGGAAAATCAGTGAGATCCCAGTACTTATCTTGAAAGTACACAAACTTTATTTTTTGATGTTAGAAAAAACTCATTATTCCTTCAAAAATCATCTTCAACCATAATTGATGGCATGCCTTGCACATGCAGGTTGTTAATTCTCATGGAATAAAGAAACAAAGGATACCACAACAGGAAAATTACAGGTAAAAGATAGAGGTCAGGCAACAGTAGCAATGTACAACCAAAAGAAAAAGAGCATGTATAATTTCTATCAATCTCATATGTTTTGATAACAGACATATTAATGCAAGACACACAAAACTGTTTATGAGCTACTAAACCCCTTCTTGATCCAACTATTATCCTAACAGTAACATATCTGGCATATAAATTTCTGAATAGGACTAACATCTTTGTATGAACACGTCAATAATCATAAAAGCAATGACTTTAGATACATAAAAGAAGAGTGAGGATATGCCTATACAGAAACCTGGTCTTTCCAAGGACCTCTTTTTTCTTCTTCTTGACCCACACCATGCACAGATTTTATGCGCATTGCTTCTGCAGGTAAATTACTTTCTGCCTCCACTGGGTTCAGTTCTGAGTAGCACCTAATAACTGAATTAACACCTATGTCCATTTGACCATGAACAATATCTTAGGGATTCATAGTAAATAAAATGCATGAAAAAGCCAGTAAAATAGAAAATACCAGAGCATGACAGTGCAGGTTCCTGGATAGAATTATCAGAAAACTGCTTTGCAGAAGAGTAAGATGTAGATTGACCATGAAAATATTTCATGATTGAACATGTTCCCTGCAATTATATTAGCCAATAAAACATAGTGGGTCAAAAGTATAATTGCAAACAATGAACATTGTGCTGCTGCAGAAATATTACATGTTAACTTATTTCAACACAGGTTTAGGTAAAATTTTCTTTCCTCGGTCTAATTAAATATGTGTCTCATGCAACCACATATCAGCTAATGACACTGGAAAGTTATTTTCCCAGGTAGCTGAAAATATAATCTCTTCACATATCTTGGGTAGTTGAGAACAAATACATAGGTGCTAGAACTGGACCAAGAAGAATCAGAAATGAATAATTATATGCAGAAATATTTCAGATCATGAAATGCTAGAAAGTAACAATTTTCACACTTACAGCAGGTATTGAAACAATTTTGCTTGCTGAAACAGAGAGAGCTGTTATTCCCCATGCACAATGGCTATTTCCTTGGGGCTTGATTCCATATGAGCCTACATATTCACGTAAACCAGCTTGAAATAGGCCGAGGGCATCTTCCTGAATCTTGGATGCCCCATATCTTAATTGACAAGATTTTGAAGGGAATCTTTTATGTGAATCTGAGTCACTGGACTGCAGGATGACTCATAATCGGGAAAATAGATGTGTAAGGTCTTTGACATATTGAGATTGATCAATGAAATGGCACCACTTAGAACAAGTACCTTGTATGCACTGGCATGCAATGTAAGAGTCTGTGCAATCCTTTTATTTTGTTCCAAATCAGAGCACAGCCGTTCACTGAGTTCTTCACAGAGTTGATTCAGCCAGTGCTGAACCTAGAGAAAAGCAATTTGACCATTATTAGCAGCATAAAAATTTGTTGTTCTTCAAGCAAATGTTTTCTTTGATACTTTCTTAGACTCCAAAGATGAAAGAAGTATCCCTCAGAAACAAATAAACTAGATAGCTATAAAAGATCACAAAAAAATCAAGAAAAAAGAGCTATTAATCGATCTAGTTGAAGTGATGCTCAAGAATAACTGCCTCACAATCCCTCTAAACTCATTATGCATCATAGAGCGTTTTTACCTTAAAACAGCAGGCAATACAGTAGTTCATTAAGCACAAAAACTTTCATAGCATTCATCTTAAAACAAAAGATGAATTATCAGTATAGTGTTTTACAAGACTACAGACATTTCAAAAGGTCTAGTGACTTTATTCATATACATGCCTAAACAGAAAAGTCTCTCAATGACATGTTTTGAATCCAGGAAACATGTAGAAACCAAAATGGGTGAGAATCATGTAAAACTAAAACTTCAGAGCTTCAAAATTCATACAAAGGAAGGGAAATTTGATTAGATGCTATAGATTTCATGAAAATAAGTAGACAATCTTATATTTATGACATGTACTTTTCTATAAACTCAAACTTAGAACAGTGAAACTTCAGTTTCCCAGAGAATATATGGATGAAAAAATCAAATAGAAGAACAAAGAAAAGCATTATTTTGCCTAAGACAAGATTCTTACGGAAGCAATAGTCTTCAATGCTCGAGGACCAGGAAATGACTTCCCAGAACCATGGCTCTTGGGGAGAAGACGCCCCTGGACTTCCTCTCCATTAATTCCTCTTGCTATATTCCATAACCAAGAACTGGAATGCATGGAAAGAACACAAAGCTGAAACATCTGACAAGTGTTTGGAAAATATTGAAATGGAAAATGACGTAACAAGTACAACTGTCATGTAAGTTTAAAGGAGTAGACTATAAGTTTTTTGGCAAATTTAACTTACAAATCAAAATTAATATGAAACTAAGACAGGAGGAACTTTTGAAATATGAATTAACCATTTGATTACTCAGACAGTTTCAAGTGTTTGTGACCATCCAGTTAAATGATCCAAAAAATTCTATCCAGCAACAGATAGTTACCCAGTATTTATGCCATATCTCTCTTGTAGCTTCTCCTGAGAAAATCGCAACAGATCTCCAACAGTACTAACACCCAGATCAATCTGTAAAGAAGTGCCCAACTTCCCTCCAAGCTGTTTCCTGCGTGATAATATTGCACCAAAATAAAGGACCACCATCCTAAAATTTCATACAAAGGCAACGCATGGCATCACAATAATCAGATTGGATGAGGCAGATTGTCTATGAGCAAGGCTTAGTTTGGTTGACCTAACTTAGTTTATTCTGCCCAACAGGTTCTAAAAATGAAATAAATAAGAAAAAACCATCTCTATATCAATAATAGTAGTTTGTTCTACTCGCATAACTTCAAAGAAATGCAACAATGTATCAAAAAACACGTCACTAACTTGGTAGAACATTTTGAATCCATAATTTGATGCAGTACATGGAAATAACTTTATCTGGAACAAAAACTTACATTTTCTTTATCGGCAAAGAATACAGCAGTCCTTTAACAGATGAGACGGGCACAACAGTCTGTTGTGCAGGTTTATTCATACCACTTGCAAGCTTAGCCAGCATCTATTGAACAAAGTCTTGTTTCATGCAAAGAGAAAATAAATAATATAATAAAAACTGCTTCAGAGTTCAGACCTTATTATGAGCTATGCCAGCAGAACATGTGAATTCAGTCTCCTTAAGAACTTGCATCCTTAGTTCTGCAACAATAAGAACCCCACAGGCAAGCAACTTATCACGGTAATCAGCATGGCTCTGACATAACCACTCCCTCACATTTTCTTCGACATTATCTCCAACCTGAACTCAATATTGAAGCCAGTATAAAAATAATAGGCAATCAATCATACCTGAGGAAAACTTAAAATGTGGTCAGAGTAGTTTCATTAGATTTGAATACTAGGAAAAAGGAGAATCTAAAATAAACTTTTGCGCTTTAAAATTATGGGTCCCAAATTCTGTGGTGTCTCCTTTTCTTCTCTTCAGTTCATACCTGATATCATAAGTGGAAGAAATAACAATGAGTAGTCACTTTCCTAGAATATTGTAGAAGGATGACCCAGTTTGGAGATTTAGAGGACAGCCTAGTTTATGAACGCCGATGTTCCTCTTAGAGTATAATTTGATGATATCAAAGACGGCATAGAGTCTTTGAACAATGTTTTATGTCAAAACATGTGAAGGAAGGATGAAGAGTTTGATAAGAGGATTTGGCTAAAACTTTGATAGGCTTTCCCTGGTCAAACTTTGAATAATTTTGAATTTGGGTTAAAATTGGCATTCCTACCATCTTCAATATTTAGGATATAATTAACCACCACAATCTAAAAGTCATAGAAAGTAGCAATCAACAAATAAATATAACAAGAAAAAACAAAGAACAAAAATCCCTTACATAAATAGATCATCCAATACCTCATCATTGATCCCCAATACATGTGATTTAAGAGCTTCCTCATCTATTACTTCCAAACTCTCTGGGTGAGCTTCAGCTAACATAGATTCTGCTGCATCGGTAAGATCAAGGTAGACTTCATCAATTGAAGCCCTCTCGCATCGACCCTTCCTCGCGAGAATGGAAACCACCTACAAGAGTAACTAAATTGTAAAATAAGATGGATTTACTCAGAAACAAGCAGAAGATGGATTCAAAATAAGATTTACCATTGACACAATACAAATCAAGAAGAATCCATTTCACATTCCACCATACCTCTGAACCTGCATTGCGATAGGTATTCAAGTCAGCTTTACCCCGGGCTACAGGTACTTGGACTAACTGAATTTGAGGACAAACTTCCTTTGCCTCATCACCTCTCATTGAACTGGAAACCATTCATGTGATATTCACAGGTTCAGAAAACATAGGTCATAACTAAGTAAAGACATCATTACACAATGAGTTCACATTCTGCTTACCGCTTCACTCCATATTTGCGTGCCTCATAGCTAACTGCAATTAAGGCCCCACCCTTCCACTCATTGTACTGTACCACTGCAGTAGGTAAGCCCCTTAACTCCGGCTGCTTCTTTTGCTCCACTATAATTAAAATAAACAGTACAGTTAGGATTAATAAAAGCATTTGCCATCTACATATGCAATCCTTGCAATTCAATCAAGTTAACCACATAAGACTATGTTTTTCACAACTAATCTTTTTATTTTTTCAATATTATTAACAATTGATTTTGTTTTTTGTAATAGTATTGACAACTCATCTTAAGGCCCAGAGTAGCTGAAATACACATAGTAGAACTCAATAATAAAGTCAAGACTGTATTAACAATTCAGTGTGCAATGAGGAGATGCTCTTCCATTGGCACTATCCAAATGTTCCTAAATCACATTTGGAGATGCAGTTTCCATTACCATTCAATAGAAAACTGTTGCAGCCTCTTTGATCCATCATTTGCATGGCAACCAAGTCATTTGAGTTCAATGTTTCACCATCAAATTCTAGAGCTCGATCTTCTATTTTGTTTTGCTTTTGTTAGTTTTTGCTTTCATTTCTATCCTCCCCATACTCCATCAGGGAATGTGATAGTTCCTAGTTCATTCTTCAGTACAGAGAGACAATGAAACGGAGCTTTTCACTTTTATGTTCTTCCAATTTTAAAGCGACCCTAGTTCTTACAGCTCTTCTTTTTTCCCAAACAAATCAAATTGCAAGAAAGTAAAAGCATTGTGAAACCATGATAGAGTTTATAGAACAACCAAATTCTCCACATTCTCGGGCAATTCGTCAAATTTTGGATCCCTCGAAGGCAAAAAGCCAAAGTGGCAAATGCAAACACTAACTGCAGGAATTAACATGGGCAATTTCTCACTTGTGCACACATATAAAGTATAGAGAGAGAGAGAGAGAGAAAGGACCTTGAACGTAGAAGCAGTCCATATCAACGTGTGCAATGACCCTTACATCTGATGACTCTGGTCTCGCCACCGGCATTTCCTTTCCCTCTCTTTCTCTTCTCTTCCGCCTTCAACGCAAATTTTCAAGCAACAGAAAAGAAATTTTTTGTTCTTTGGACCGAATCTAGATTACAAACACGGATTTTCTCTGATGTAAATTCGATTTCCTTCTTCAAGTCTTACTATTGCACTTTTTGTCCAAAAGTAGTTTCCGGCCCAAAAGAAAACAGAGAAACTTTCACCAAATAAATCTGGAATAATAAGAAATAATAAAGAAAAGTGATAATTAAAAAATAAATACAAAAAATTAAAAAAAAATTTATAATTTAATAATAAAAAATAAATATCATTTAAAACTTTAAGTTTTATTATCTATTTTCAATTAAACTTTAATTTCAAAACATATTCAAATAAAGATACATATTGATTTTGTTTAAATCAAATCTCGATGTAAAAAAATTATAAAAAATTAATGATATTTTTATTATTAAAATAACTAAAAATTAATCAAATAAATTTTATACTTTATTTCAATTTTATCACTCAAATTTAAAAATTTTTAATTAATCAATGATTTTCCATGAATTTTTCAAAATTTTGATAATATATATTTTTTAAAAAAATATTTTTAGTACTTAAAAAATTTTGATCTTTTTTATGATGATAGGTTAAACTTTTTTTACATATAAAAAATTACAAATCAAAATTGATGGTAAAATATCTCTAATTTAAATATTTTTATTATTTAAAATTTTTAATAGAGTTTAATTTAGATAAAATTAAAATGTTAAAGTTTTTTTTTGATACGTTTTGAAAGCAAATGTTTAATTGGAAAAAATAAAACTTAAAATTTAAAATAATATTTACTTTTAAAAATTTTATTTATTTATATTTTTATTGTAAATACATAATTTTACATTCCTTATGTGCTTTCATCAATAAAAATTAATAATGTGAAAATAAAAAGATATTATGAATATTAAAAATTAATACCCAAAAGAGTTTGTCTTGAGAATAGAAAATAATTGGACATTTATAAATTAATGATAATATTTATAACACTCCGTCTTAGATATTCATACGTAAGAAAAAATTTTTGTTAAAATTTTTATTAATAAAAAAACTTGTGAAAAAAATTAATGAAAAAATTATATTATTTTTATGTAAATACGCCTTAACAATTTTCTTTATTAAAAATCTTTTTAAGAAAAAATATAGTGAAAAAAATCATGGCAAAAAAAAAAGTATAATTTATATTGACTCCCCTTCATGATTATATAAGATCATTATGTATATGCATACATATACTATATCTTAATTTCTCAAACTTTGAAGTTGCAATATTTTGGTAAATAAGTCAACCAAAATATTATTGGGGTTAAATTAAACCGAAAGGACCTACATTTTAGGTTTAGTATTAAATTGAGACTTACATAAAAATTTTTTTTATCAAATTAAGACTAATATAATGTGTCGTTTGTAACATGAGACCTCGATCAACAAAATTCATTAGAATTAACTCCATCACTCACTCCTGTGATAAGAATATGCTTGTTAAATATGCAATTACATGAAAAACTCTTCTATCATGGGATCTCGATCAATAAAATCTTTTAAAATTAAATCCATGACTCGCTCATGTGATAAGTATATGCTTGTTAAGTGTGCAATTACATGAAGAATCTTTTATTACTGTAACAAAAAAGGTAGTATAGCTCATAACAAATTTATAAAATTTCTCTCTTCATCCACCAAATGCAACATCAATTGTTGCTGGAATCTAAGATTATCAAGTACACATCCTCTAACTCCTTTCATCTTTGAGAAAATTAGGTTTTCAATCAATCATCTTGCTTCTTCCTTCACTTTGTTGTATTTTTTTGCATCGATTGAGTAAAATAGCTACAAATTCATATCAATTAAACAATATAAAAAGAAAACTTGAGAAGATTGAAAATACTCAATATTTTTGTGAAATCAATATGCCATTGAGGATTGCATGGACTGTTTCAAATTTTGAAAAGAGATTTTTTAGTTGCCCAAGACCTAAGGTACTGTATTATATTTTTAATTTGATTTTAAATGATTTTTGAAGAATATTTCGACACTAGTTGTTAAAATTAGTTATGATTTTACTCTAAGATAGATTAACGGCTTATACTAATTCCTTGTTTGTTTTGTTGTGCTCATTATTTGTGATATTGTAATTATGTGTATATGTCAATTGTTTGATACTACTAGGGATGCCAACACTTCGAGACGCTGCAATGCATATGTTTATTGTTGCGCATTGCATATTTTATTTCAATAAAACAAGCAAATAAAAAAAATCTTTAATTATGTAATTGTATGTTGAATGTTTTTGAAAGCACATGATAGGTCTTTGGAACATCCTTGGTTGTAGTTTTAAATAGCTTTGGTTTAGAAATTGCAATAAGGTTTGATATTGCTCACTAGTTCTTCTGATTTTTTGTTATGTTAGATATCTAATGCAATTTAGTTTTAATTTAGTTTAGTGTGTTGAAATTACTTGATATTTAATTTAGTCTTTACGTTTATTTTAGTTTAGGTTAGTGTTAATTACTATTGCAAGTTAATTCATAAGTTTTTTTCCATTAATGTAGTCGAAGAATTGTGGATTCCTTTATTAGTATGAACCAAGTCCTTGCCTACATGCACATCGAGTTATTCATAATGTATTTGAGCGGATGAATAAGGTTAAGGCTAAATTAGCATGGTATAAAGGCTTGTTGATTTTAATTTAGAGCCTATTTTTTATCTTTATTGGTAAAACTAGTGATAAAGCATTTGTTGAATAAGTTGAAGAATAGTCTTAGGCTTAAAGGTTCTAAGTTTCATTCAAACTTATAAGTGTAATATCAGAATATTTATTCTTGATCTTATGAGTTGTAAGCTTCATTGTGTTATTTGTTGAATAATCTTAGGAGAGAGTTAAACTTTGTAATCAAATCTTTTTATTAGTTTATGAAATCTCTCTTTGAGACTCATATGTTGATCAAATTTTTTTCTTAGTTTTTTTATCTCTTGGAATGTCAAATGTTATATGTCATTTGAAACTAATATGATTCAATGTAATCTTTTTTAATTTCTGAATTCATCAATTATCAAATATCATTTAATCAAATTAATCAGAATAAAAAAAAGCTACATTAACTAAGCAAATTGTAAATACAATGTGATTAAATTGTTTGCTTACTCATTATCTAATGTTACATAACTTAATCAACAAAGTAGATTATCTTCATTTATTTTCTAATAAAGTAAATTATCAAGAAACATAAAGATATTCACTATTTATACAAGTTTTTCAAATTATCCAACATTAACCAATATTATTTAACAAGCAAATTATCAATGACCACATAAGCACTACACATGTAACTAGGTGCTCCTATTGGGTTGATTAATGGCTACTGATTGCAATTCTGCTTGATCTCTTTTTAGGTTATGTAAATGACTGAAATAAAAAGAGAAATAAATAAGATAATTATAGTTAGGTACAAAGAAGTTGCCATTCAACTAAAATAAAATAAATTAAGATTATAAATGATTACTTAACTATAAACAATTCCACATCCTATAGAACCATTAACCAATATAGGGTAAGTACTAGTAACAAATCTCCTTCTTTTTCTGGTTGCATTATTGTGGTGATGTTGTGGTTACTGATGCAGGATTAGTTGAGGCAAATGATAGCTAGCCAAAAGTTCTGGAGGTCAAAGTACCAAAAGATGCATTCTTTTTAGTCTTATTGATTACAATTGAAACACTTAATTGATTCATGTCTTAATTTGCTAGATGTGTTAGCTTTAAGCTTATTAGAGTCTCTCCTCCATTTTTATTTTGGTCTCGCTAATGCTCTTTAAGGTTTTAAGGGTTCAAACCTAGGTAATGATGTTTCATCCCATTGTTCTTTGCTTGGAATAGAGTATATTAAGAGCTCATAGGATTTAAGATATATGGATGTATAATAGTAAAGGTTCACATAATCTTTACATTATCTCATACTGTGTTAGATGTAATAGATAGTATGTTTATGTGGATATAAATAAATCTTAATGCCTACATACACACGTCATGGATACTATATTTACAGCATATTTTTTCCTATCACAATGTACTTTATACAACCCTTTTTCACTGTAAATTGCCCTACAATTTATTGCATCTAACTTATTTAACTCTAATTTTTTGTTAAATCGTAAGAGTGATCCTACCTCTATATCTCCTTTATGTTATTCCTCTTAACTTGAAATCTTTACGTAAGTTTTTCTCTAATTATTTCTACCATTGTTACCATTAATTTGTCTCTTACATCTAAAATGTATGCATTAAAACTTTTGCCAAACTATTAACAATTAAATCACACTTGTAATTACTAAAAAAAGTATGTTTAGCCCACAAGCACCTATCTACCCATGTAAAATAGTTTTAAACGTCTACTGATCTCTCTTTGATGACATCCATCTTCTCGTTAAACTTTGCATATGAATAGGCAGATGCAATAGCCCACAGTTTTCTGCTTCCAATCCTTTCGCTTTCATCTATGATTTGTAAAATTGATGTGCAAATGCTGAACATATATTATGTATTATGCATTTGGCAAAATAGTGTTGACAGCCTCTACTAAACTCTGTCAATGCATAAACCAAGTGAGAAATTATGTTATTGATAAAGTATAAATCAAAAATTAATAAAATAAGAATGTAATGGTTACCTTTTATTTGTCACTAATGAATGTTCATCCATGCCTCTCAAATGGGTCAATATTTTTTAGTAAAGCCTCCAAAAACCAAATCCAAGATTTTTTATTTTCACTCTCAACAACAGCGAAAGATGTTGGATAAAAATTTTTATTTACATCCCTGGCCATAGCACTCAACAATTGGCCATCATAAGGTCCTTTTAAGAAACAACCATCCAATCTAGTAAAATATCTAACTCCATCTATTATCCTTTGCTTTATGTAAATCTGTTGATCATGAAGTGTTTAGATTTTTTTTTTAAATTTGTTTGTTGACATTATTTTCTACAAATTTGTAGATAGCGTTTTCCTAACTTACAAGGATTACCAAAAGGATCTAGATGTTGATTGTCATTCTTTACACTCAAATTTTAAAGCCCATAAGTGAGAGGAGGGCTTGTTGGATTGTGTATATGGTAAATTTTTCCTTGATTATCTAGCTTGGCACACTATGAATAAGATGATTTATCTCTATTGCTTTTGCTTTGATAGCTGTGTTATTGAAAAATTAACTCGGCACTAACCTTTAAAAAATATTTAATGTAGCTGATAGTTTCATGCCACATTGAGGAGTCCTATTGGCTAGTCATTGTTGTAGACTCGAAGAGGTTTTCATTATAGATATTTGACTCATTTCATCGAGAGATGCTAATCAAGGTGCGTATTTGACAAAAAAACTCACTTAGATTTATGCACACTAGTTATATGGCAAATGGGAGATATTTCATGTAAAAACCAAATA
Source organism: Moringa oleifera (assembly GCA_021397835.1). Lineage (NCBI taxonomy): Eukaryota > Viridiplantae > Streptophyta > Magnoliopsida > Brassicales > Moringaceae > Moringa > Moringa oleifera. The sequence goes on along the minus strand of JAJFZO010000896.1, from coordinate 6,435,790 downwards.
TCAATACCCCAATCTTTCATTCTCGTGCACACTGAAGCCAAATACAAAGGTTTTTTGATAAAAAAAATCATAAGTCTTGTTTTCAAGTTTGTGTTATAATTTAAAAGTTTTCTAATTGTTTTTATTTCTAATTATGTTTCTTTTTCCCTTTTTTTTTGAATTGACAATTATGAGCCTCACATATTGTGTATCGTGAAACATTTGCTAGCTAAGAAGCCTTAAAGTAATCAGACATAGATATGCCACAAAATCGAAAGCACATGGCGATATATGCATTCATTCACTCGACTCTAAATGATAATGGTTGACTTATTTTTTTGCTAAATTTTGTATAATGTATTTTTTATTTTAATATATGTTTCAAAATTATATATAATAGTTCATTTGTCAATAAAATTTTAATTTACATAAACATTGTCTAATTTTTTATATTCTAAATATTTGTACGATTTAACTATCAAGTCACGAATTAGAGCCATAATAAGATACGAATTATAAAAGAAGTCATGAAATATGTGTATTATGCACATGATTTACATATTTTAGTCATGAATTCATTATACATAAGACATGATTTTGTAATCAAGTAACAAAATAATCACACATTTTGATAATAAAATAAATTTGATTTGTTAAATAAGTCACATTTTATAGAAAACTATATATAATTTATAAATCAAGTGATGAAATAAGTTTACATATTTTATATACTAAGTTACAAAATGAGGTCATAAAACTCAAACTATTTTACATTTTTTTGCAAACAATGCATGATTTTAGTGAAAACATTGTCAACATGTTAGTTGCATTGCTAATGTTACACCAAGTTACCTGCATAAAACAATTGTAATCATATAAAAATTAATAGTCTTAAATCATATGTCAATTAACAATCCCAAAGAAGTAATAAATAAACAATGTAATTAAAATATACTAAATATCATAAGTCAATTGCTTGACAAGAACATAAATTATAATAAGAATCGAGAAGACCTTTATAATGGCCTTGCAATACTAGCATGATAATTTGGTATTATAACCAAGTTCTCATTCAAACCAAATGCTCCTTTAACTACCCTAGGAACCACTGTCATACCTCATAATTCTCCAAGTCATCATAACAAATAATGGTAGGTATATTTATTCATTGACATCTTTAGACATTGCTACAAATATTACATTGTGAAACTTTCTATTTAGGTGAGTGGTATCGATAGCAATGATCAATCTGATTACTAAATAAAACTCTCTCAATGATTGCCCAAGAGCCACAAAAAAAAAAAAATCTTAAATCAGTTAATTTAATCTTTGATACAGATATGAGTCTTAATTTCTAGATTAATTGTTTATAACATGTTGTAATATGACGATGATTGTTGATATGACTCAACTAGATCATCATATGTAAGAGACAATGCATACTCTTTATCGTTTCAAGTTTAGTTATATAAAATTTGTATGTTATGTAATTTTTTCATATCATTCATGATGTTTTTCGACTTAATAATTCTAGTTATTAGTAGATAAACTCTGAGCCATAATTTTTTTAATAATGATAAAACTTATTTGTCAATGTCGTCGATGCGACTCTTTAACTAGTGTATGTTAAATCACATCATCTAGTTTGAAAGAATTGCTCTAATAAAACTCTCATAGCACGGATTTTTCATGCATAATTTTTTTCTTTATAAGTAATCTCAACTATTCATTTATTAGATCTAGTGACTCTAAATTCAAAATTCTCAATGAATATATATACTTAAAAATCGCATCAACTCTTTCTTGTTTGGAAAAAATTAACCTCTTGCAAGTTCTTATTAAACTCTTCACTGTCAGGTTTTACTTCTAGAATGGGTTCACATTGCTCTTCATTGATAAACTCAGTAGGTTGAATTTCTATAATTGGTATTCACACCAACATCATAGTCCATTGACTCATCCAAGTTGACCTCATTAGTATGCCGAGTTTTAGGGGGAGTCCTATTATGAAAGACTGGCTCAATGCTAAAATTTTACATTGGACAGGTAGATTGCTCTTACTATAAGAATTAAAAACATTGATTCATCCTGAAGTTCTACCATCAAGTACACCATGTCTGTTCTTAACAAAATTTTGCTCCACCAAATCAATAGTTGCACAGGGAACATCATTATCATCACACAATACAAACTCAAGATTTTCATTATTTACTAACTCAATTTGGTTACTGTTTTTTTAGATCTTGCTATGGTATCCAATATAATATCATTTATAAAGAAATTAGCATACACATAAGATTTAACTAAATCCAACAATTATGCATACATCAAATGTCTTCGAACAACATATCCCCTAATTTTGATAGCTTTGCCAATATAATCAAAACTTTCTCTTGACTCAAATCACTCACCATTCTAAGTTACAATGATCCACATTCTGTGATGATTACGAAAATATTTCAAATAACAACTGATGATTTCTAAAAAGCAATAGCTATTATAGAGAAAAAGTAACTATTTTAAAAAATAAAAAATGGTTCAAGAAAGAATTAATGATTTCAGTAAGCAAGTAACATTTTTATAAAAAAAAGTACCAATTTACTGAAAAAAGTAACAAATTCAAAAAATAAACAGTGATTTATATATTGATATTACGATTTGATAAAGATGATATAATTTTATGAAATATGATACAAGTTTATTATCATTGCATGCTTTTTTATTTTAAATAACGAAATGTAAAACATATCACGGTTTTCTTTGGAACAAATGAAAACTTTATAGTTTTAAGCTATACTATTATTCAAACATATATTTTTCACTTTCTCGATCCACTGGAACATTTTTAGTTTTAAAGAGAAATGTGTTATGAAAAACACGAGGTTCATGCTTAATGTCTATGATATTTATTTTTTTGTGCGGGAGAACTAGTAAAAAAAATATTAGTGACCATTTTTGATTCCATTTTTCGATCTTAGTTGGATAGATTTTAGACACAAAGACAAAGAGAAAGAGTGGAAAGAAAAAGCAGAGATAGAAACCAAGGAGAAGGAAAGGTCAAAAAGAAAGAGTATTTAGACAAGTTATTTCAATTTTTAAATTTATTTAATTTCAAGGGTATCATTGTGGTTTACATGAACATTTTTGTCTTCATATATATTTAAGTGCTAAAAAAAATTAGTAAAAATGATTTTTTTTTTTTTTGTAAAAAAGAAAGGCAAGGTACCAATTTAGATAATTTTCTCATTAATTATTTAGATGGTAAATCTTTTGAGTTTGAAAACTAAATATTCTTGATTAATTTTTAATTTATTTATAATTATATTTAAATAAGTTACTTAAAATCAACTTGAAAACTTATAAAATTTATAAAAAATGAGTTCGACCAGGACTTTGTCATTTAAATAAAGAATAATAGCTCTTCAAAAGATGTCCATCCTAGAAAATGAAAACCAAGCCAAAAGCTCATTGTGAAAACGTAATCCATACAATAAGAGTATATCTCACATAATTACAGCATATTAGTATTGAAACAATTGCACTCAGACAATAAACCACCAAATTACCTTAGTGAAGAGAAACAAACCATTTTCTTTCTTAATTGCTCCCAAATCCAAGTGACGCATGGCTTAGGCTTGATAGAAATAGATATAAACATCATTATTAAAAAAAAGAAAAATCTAGAAATACACTTATTTAAGACACCATTGCTTTGGGAAGATATATACTAATTTAATTATTCAAAATAATTGAATTGATCAACCACGTTCACTCTTCATTCTTTCACAAGCTCTAGTTTTTGAAAACATTAGTCGAATAAGACGATACCTTACATTTTTAATCCTATGAGAGAACGACAAATTTGTATACATAACCAAAGAAAATATTATTAATCTTTAAAATCCCTTTTTATTTTTCCTTTGATAATACTATGCTATATAGTAATAAAGTTTTCGTTACCATTCTTTTCTTTCCCCATTTCTAGCTTTCTTAGTATATACTCCACTTGGATTTTCAACTCATAAAAATCATTTAAAAGCTTTGCTTATCTTAGTATATGTTGTAAGCAATACTATTTCACCATAAAAATGGGTAAAGAAATATTATCTCCTTAGTGTAACTACTAAGACCTTCGTAATTTAGTTATTCCCTTTGAATCTAAATCTTAGGATTTTTAGTTAGTTAGGTTACTATCAGGATGACTCGTTTGTGATAGGCTCTAGTCCGACTCCTCTTGATGAATAGTTTACTTTATCCCTGGACAAATATTTAGTAAGCAGATCCATAAGGTTATCCTTTGACCTTATATAATTAATTGAAATTATTTCATTTGAAAGTAACTACTTGATAATATCATGTCTTTGATTAATGTGTCTAAATTTACCCTTGTATATGTTACTTTATGTCCTCTGAATTGTTGATTTGGCTATCAAAATGAATTCACATAGTAAATAGAAAACTTTGGCCAATATGAAATGTCTTCTAAGAAATCACGAAGCCATTATGCTTCTTCTCCACCTTTGTCCAAAGTGATGAATTCTGATTGTATAGTGGACTGAGCTATACATGTTTGTTTGGTGGACTTCTGTGATGTAGATCTACCTCCAATTGTGAAAATATAACTACTAGTGAATTTTGAATCTTGAGTGTTTGATATTCAATCGGTATCATTATATCCTTTAAGTATAGCTGGACATTTAGGATAATACAACCTATAATTCAAGGTATACTTTAGGTATTTAAGAACTTTAATTCATTTCAATGATCTTTATCTGGATTGCTCATAAATCTACTCAGTTTATTTACAACATAAGCTTATGTCAGCGTATGTATAGTTCGTCAAGTACATTAGATTGTCGATGATATGAAAATACTCTAACTGAGGGATAACTTGACCATTATTTTTCATCAAATGTAGATTTAAATCTAGTGTGTTTTCACTGGACAATCTTTATACATATTATTTCAGTAGTTTCTGAAGGTAATGTGATTGAGACAATACTAGTCCATCTAATATCTTATAAATTTTAATTCCTAAAATTATATCTGTTATACCCATATCTTTCATATCAAAGTTTATGGTCAGCATTCTCTTTGCAACTTTAATGATATCATTGTCACCTATAATCAATGTATCATCTGCATAAAGATAAGCTATCACATACATATTCAGTGTGATTTTGACATATACACTTTTGTTACATTTATTGATTTTAAAACCATTTGGTAATAGTACTTTGTTAAACTTTGTATGCCATTGTTTTGGCACTTGCTTTAATCTATTTAGAGATTTAATAATAATAAGTCTACACATCTTATTTTCTATCTTGACATAATAAACCCATTAAGTTGTTGCATGTAGATTTATTCTTTCAATTCACCATTTAAAAAGATTATTTTTAACATTTATTTGATAAATTTCTAAGTTATATAATGCAACCATAGTAATGAGCATTCTAATGGATGTTATTTTGTAACTAGTGAATATGTGTTGAAAAAATCAAGATCTCTTTGTTTAACAACTTTGGCTACTAATTTAGGATTGTATTTTTTAATTAATCCATCAAGTTCTAATTTATTTTTAAAGATCCACTTACACCCCAAAAGCTTGCTCGTTAAAGAAAAATCAACCAACTTTCAAGTGTGATTTTATATGATGGATTTAATGTCATTATTAACAACCTCTTTTCAAAAAGGAATTTCAACGGTCGACATTGCTTTCTCAAATGTTTGAGGCTTAGAAATTTCTAACAAATAAGTTAGAAAATAAGTCCAAATGGCTTAGATTTTTTGATCCTTTTACTACGTCTAGGTCTTTCTCCATCCTTTTGAAGATTACTATGTATAGTATCCTAGGTTCTTTTTAGGGTAAACATCTTTGTACACCTTTAAAAGAAAATTTAATATGAAGTATTCCTAAATTTAATAATTATGTTTTCAAGTATATCTAAAATGTCAGATTTTTGCACTAGAAACCGATATGCATTACTATTATCTACATATCTAATGAATACGTAATTGATGATTTTTGGTCATATCTTTACCTTTTTAGGGTTAAGACAATCACATTAGCTAAGCACTCCTGCACTTTCAAGTACCTATAGGACGGTTTTTGACCTTTCCATAATTTATAAGGAGTTGTATCATTTTTCTTGTGAGGTTCATTAAGAATGTAGGTTGCATATAAAATAACTTTTTCTCATATGTTTTGAGATAATCTAGAACTTATTAACATAGCATTCATCATTACTTTTAATGTATGGTTCTTATGTTCCACAACTCAATTAGATTGAGATGAATAAGGAGCGGTGGTTTAATGAATAATCCTATTATCTAAATAGAACTCACTAAATGGTGTTTCATATTCATTACCTCTATCGTTCCTTATTACTTTTTCATTTTCCCGCTAAGTTGATTTTCGACCTCATTCTTATAGTATTTAAAAACTTTTAACACGTCATCCTTACTTCTTAGCAAATAAACATGACAATATCATGTGCAATCATTAGTAAAAGTAATAATATACTTTTTACTACATCTAGTTTATACAAAGTTTAAATCTCAAATATAATTATGTATTAATTCTGAAGGTTTAGTGTGTTTGCCAATTATTTCAAATTTGTTTCCACACACGTGTCACACTTATAATTAGAATCAACGTGGAAATGTAGGTAATAAATTTAAGTTTATTAATTTTCATAAAGAACCAAAATTTTCATGTCCTACTCTATGATGCCATAAATTAAAAAACTCAACCAAGTGAAAGGAACTAGTAATGCTTTTATTATTATTTAAATCATGAAGTACAATCATTACATTCATTTTGAATAATCTATTAGTCAGATATCCCTTACCCACGAACATCTCATGTTTGGTCAATAGAACTTATTGGATTTGAATACTAACTTAAACCTATTTTTACTTAACAATGATCCACAAACCAAATTCTTACGAATATCTAATATATGAAGCATATGGTTCAAAATGAGCTTTTTCTTTGAACTCATCTTAAGTACAATTTTGCTAATACGTTTAACTTTGAAGGTTGTAGAATTAACCATAAAAAGCTTCAAACATTACAACAACTAGTGCCATGTCAGTAACATTGCTTGCTAACTTGTCTTCTTTAGTTATATGCACTTGGTTCGATTTCTTATGACAATTCTTGGCACAGTAACCTTACTTATGATAGACATAGCATTTGCCGTTAAATTTTTTGATCTCCCCTTGGAGTGGACCTTGATTGGAGTGTTTTCTCTATTTTATAGTATTTTATTCCACCATGTTTGCTTTAGACTCCATAAGTTATCTTTCAACCTTCTTTTTAGACATACGATTGTCTTTCTCTATCCTCAACTATATAACCTGATTCTCAAGTCTTATTGGTTTATGCCTAGGCTTCAAATAATTCTTCAAATCTTTTCAAAATGGTAGTAAATTTTCAATTATAAAACCACTTGGAATGTCTCTCATAGCATCATATTTTCTACATGTAGCTCATGTAGAATCAATTCTAATTCTTGAACTTGATTAATGATAGTTTCTCAATCTATCATTTTGTACTCTAAAAATCTGCCAATAACAAATTTCTTCATGTCGACATTTTTTATTTTGTATTTCTTCTCCAAAGATTCTCATAGTTCTTGGCACTATAAACATTATACAATTTATTTTCTAATCCATTGAGGATATAATTTTTGTATAAAAAGTCAAAATACTTTCAAGCTATCATAGTAGCCATTGTAAGTCCATCATTCTTATCTCTGGTCAAAACCAGTGCATCTTCTTGCAAGATTATAGTAAGATTCAGTGTTATGTGGTAAAACAATATTTTCTATTGCCATCACTTGAAGTCTATTCCATTAAACTTTTTTGCCTTCTCTCCATCACTAACGTGAGTAGGTGCATTTATGGTCACCTAAGATAATTTGCAATGTGTGTAGCACCATTTGATATTGTTGTCGATGACTAAACAAAAGTATAAAATAAGATCATTGTATTAAACATGATGAATAAAAGTAATAAAAAAAGCAAATCAAATGTGGATTTTGTTTTAAGATTGTTATCTTTTTTTAGTGTATAATAATAACAATACCAACAACTTAAAATAATATTTAATTTACTTCAGCTAAACAATCAAATAAATAATGAATTGAAAGAAAATTATAAAAATCATCTCCTAATTAATGTTAGTAGATTGATGATGAATGTCTTCCAAGTTACAACAATTTTTTTGGTGAAAATAGCACTTTATTCACAAGAATAATGAACTAACTTATAATTGTTATCTTTCAAAAAATAAGTTTTTATTTCTTAATGAATGAAGAAAAAAATTATTTTGGATGATTAAAATAGTTATGAGAAATTTTTTTATAAGTATCAAAAAATGATTTTGAAAAAATGTAACTTTTTTTTAAAAAATGTATTCAAATAAAAATATATATTTTTTATAAAAAGATACCCTTTGATTTATAAAAAAAAAAAAATCATACACCTTCCTTTCAAATGTTTTTTTTTTTAAATTTTTTTAATAAAAACATAAGAGTTAGCCTGTGGATCTTTAGTGGATTGTTATACAATCGTTGGAGCTAGATTCCCGATGCCGGAAGTGGAGATGAAGACTACGTGGTAATTCTTCGTTCAGGATTTGGAAGCACGGGATTTTGTGAGACCAAACTTAGAATAAAAACGTGGGGTTGGGGGATCGATTTTGTCAAATAGGATATGCTGTGGCTCAGTGCCACTTTTTCGGTTTTTTTTTTTAAAGAAAAATTAAATGTAATTTTTTGGTGGAAGAGCAATCCACAGATTCTAAATTTCTGATAAGAATATACTTCTATAGATTTTGAGCTATTCATTGTTGAAATTAAAAAGATTTTGGATATCAAAGGAAAATTAAAAATTGCTCAATGGAATTTGCTTATTTGGTAATTTAAATGTATAATCAGGTTGTAGCTCTTTCAATTTGTTTGAAGTTTGGAATTTAAGCACACTACATTGTATTAGGAATTTTTGTCTTAATGTAACTTATGGAGTTTGATTGTCCACTGATTTAGTAATATTGTTGAATATTATTAATCATATAAAATTTCATTAGTTCAAAACATTTTAGTAATTATTAATTTTTGATGTTCAATATATAATACATAAATGTATACTTAAATAAAATATAATAAATTTGTTTTTGGTTCAGAAGAATTTGATTATTTAAATATTTTTTCTCTCTCACAATAATAAGTTAAATCAATAATTAATTTATTTTTAAAATTTAAATGCTCATTTTTATGACAATGTTCACTAAATGCAATTAATCTTTCTTTTTTAATCATGAAGTTGTAAGAAAAATCATCATATAGGCTCTCAGTCTCTCTCTCTTTAGTTATTATGTTTTTCAAGGTTGATTTCATTATTTACGAAAATAAAGTTTGTTTTTCTTATTTTGAACTCACATTTTGATTTAAAATTTATTATTTTGTGGTCAAGTTGTTTATTTTGCTTTATGTTGATTAAAATATATATATTATTTTTTATATTTTAATTTTTTTAAATAAATTTAAAAAATACATGAAATTAACAATGAGTAAAAAACTTGTGCAAAAGATATTTTATATTCTTACTTTTTAGATATTTTATGACTTTATAGTGTTAAAATATATTGTAAATATGTAAAATATGTCTTTTTAAAGTTATATATATACACATAAAAATATATTTCAGTATTTTTTAATTATTATTTTTGAAAATATTCAAAATTAATAATTTATATGTTTTTTTTAAACAATCAAAATATGCAATATATCCTTAAACAATTCTCTTAATACCTCTTGTATCCTGCCCACATTTTTTTATTGGAAACTTACCATGTCACATATGTAATACCCCTTAAATGGGGGTTAATTTGCCCACGATATCAAATTGAGATTTGTTAAAAAAAAAAAAAAGGTATCTATTTAAGATTTATATTTTTGTTATATTCTCAATATGAGATCTTAATATGTAATTTTTATTAATATAATAATTTTACACAAACACGTGATATATACGTGACTTTTACTTATATAATTACCTTAATGCCCTATCAAAATAAATAAAATATATAAATTTTTACATCAAACTTGATAAAAATATATAAAATATGAATATTTAAAGAAAATAAGAAGAAATAATATTTGTTTGTTTTGATATTATTTTATTGAATGTTAGACTAATTGCATAGTAAAAATTACATGCACATCATGAGTGAGCATAAAACTATTATGGTTAACAAAAATTATAAATATAAATCTCATATTGAGAATCTAATAAAAATGAAATTTTCAAATAGAGGTAATTTTTTGAAATGTCTCAATATGAGATCATGAAGAAAATTATTATCCTTTTGATATAATTAATCTCTAAATGGGTATTAATCGGATACATTCTTTTACCCAAAGGATCTTAAACCTTGGTGTTTCTTAATTTTAAAAAAATTGAAGCTCTTCCCAAGAATACACAATTTTTCTCTCCCGCTACCCATTCCTCCTCATTGGCAATCTCCTTTTTGTCACTGGACTTTTAAGTGTGAACATTGTTGTAACTTATTTTCGAGCATATTCGAAACCCATTCCTGTCCTTGTCATTCTTATTGTGCCATCGACCCAGTAAGTGTGGATGTCCCCAAAACACATTCTAAAGCATCTTCAAAATCCATTTGACCACTTTGTGGACCTCATCTCATCATTGAATGGGTAGTGTAGACATTAGAAGAGCACATTTTTAAAGCATCTTTGAAAACCATTCATCATCTTCTTTGCTCTTACCTTTTCAAGCACCCACTTCTCACTTTTACTATAAAAACCTTATCGAATACCTATTCCGAGCATTTCCAAAACTTATTCCTCATTCTCACTGTGAAACCCTTGTTAAACACCCTTTTTCGAGTAGTTCTCCTAGTAGTCTAGTTACTCATATAGTAAATGTCATTAAGCTATGATGAAAATATTGTATTTTTGTGCATTTTATGCATCAAATGGGCATGGATTTTAAAGCAATGTGTTTGATTTTTTTTTAACCATTGATAGTGATATATGATAGTCAATTATGATTACAATTTGTAAAGTGGGCGTGGATACAGGTAAAAAGTAGGTTTTTTAAAGGTTAATCACAATCTGTATGGATTTTATTAAGATGGTTAAAGGTTTAGGGTAGTATGCTTATGTTAGGTTACTAATGATTTTGTTTATGCAATAGTGATTTTTATGTAGCAGTGATTTATGATTGTTTCAAAGTGATTTATAATTGTTTGTTATTGATTTGTAATCACAAATAGTGATTTGTGCATAAAAGAAATGAAATGTGTTCTTAAGTTTTTCTCATTCTTAACATAATGAATATTGTTAGGATGGTTAAAGAAATTGACTAGTATGCACTATGTATGTTGTCGATGAACTTTTAGGTACAATAGTGACTTACGCTCAATAATGATTTACCACCATTTGAGAGTAATTTATAGATGTTTGTTAGTAAATTGAAACCATGAATAATGATTTATGCGTGACAATAATGAAACGTTATTGACAAATGGCAAAAGACATCCCATATAAGATTTTCGTGGCATAGTGGTTTGATGCTACGATCATGAACCACTATGACACTGATGCACTTATGTCATTGAACCAAGTATTTACCATTGGTAGAATGGAGATGAATTGAGGACCAGGTTTGAAAACATATACCTTAGCCATTTCGTGAGTGTGGACTAAAATCTAACTTATGTCCGATCAAGTAATACATAACCTATTATTAAAGATGGTGTGTTACTACTAGATTATTGCTACAACTAGATTAGTGCTACTACTAGATTATTGCTAGATTAGTGTTACTACTAAATTATTGCAAGATTAGTGCTACTGTTACTATTAAATTAATGCTACTGTTAGTCCTATTGCCAGACTAATGCTACTGTTAGATTATTACAAGATTAGTGCTACTGTTACTATTAAATTAATACTACTGCTACTCCTGTTGCCAGATTAATGCTACTGTTATTGTCAAATTAGTGTTACTACTAAATTATTGCTATTGCTAAAGCAAGATTATTACTACTGCTAGTGCAAGACTATTGCTACTGCTAAATTATTGTTACTACTTCTGCTAGATTACTACTACTGCTAGATTTGAACTAATTTAAACAATACGGGAACGCATGATTATGGTGCACAGAAAATCTACTGTTAAATTTTCTTTACCATTAATACTAAATTACCTTAACAATTATTGCTAAACTATTATTAATACTACTACTGCAACAAGATTATTGCTATTATTACTGCTAGATTACTACTACTGTTGTTGTTATTGCTAGATTAATGCTATGCTAAATTATTGCTGCTGCTACTACCATTACAACCGCTACTACTAAATTGCTACTAGATTAGGGCTACTACTAAATTATTACTACTATTACTAAAAGATTACTGCTACTACTACTCCTAGGTTACTACTATTATTACTGCTAGATTAGTGCTATCGCTAATGCTACTACTGGATTAGTGCTACTGCTACTATTAGATTACAGCTATTATTACTATAATATTACGACTACAATGATTGCTAAATTACTGCTACTGCTAATGCTACTACAAGGTTATTGCTAAACTAAAGCTAGTTCTATTGCTAGATTGGTATCCATATAACATAACAAAGATATTTCTGGTAAGTAAGAGACATCATATATTAACTAATAATGGATGCTTGTTTCTAAACAAGCAATTCACATTATGGAGAAATAATCTACCTTGGTCATGTTATCTAAAAGTTCAAAAACTTTGCAGATGAACGTGTAAATCACCAAGGTAATGCTTTGAACATTTTTATTTGCATAGTTTTACAAAAAATTTAGAACAATGACCTTGCCCTTGAATTGCCCAAGTAAACTAACAATCAAGGATGAAAACACAACATAAAATCACATCATATGAGATAATTATTTGAAAAAAAAAAGTTGAACAAGAATTATTGAATGGATGATGACCCCAAAATTCTCTTACATTCTATGGCCAACATGGTATCAATGAAAAATAGGTAATATGCTTCCCTTGATATAGTATATAGCAAAGAAAAAAGGATCCAACTGTTTGAAGAATTATAGCAACCACATATGAAAGATATCTTAAATAACTCACCATGATGATGACGATTGCTCGGTAAATAGTAGTAAAATCTAACCAATCACAAGCAAAACAATGTTGGCCTCTTTATGGGGAAAAGATTCAGAGAAAATTCATTTATGAATGAGCAACAAGCTTTACGAGAAGTATGACTTCTCCTTCATTAACTGCAACCATTAAAATCAATCATCAAACTAACAAGAATTAAAAATTTAAACATTTAGTCTCAAAGATTTAGTGACTTTTTAACTTAAAAAGGAATTTCGATTAGTTGACTAGATTCTAACCACTCGGTGTAGTTTAATAAGAATATGTGGCTAAATAAAAGGTAAAAAATATAAGTACCCAACATCAAGATACATGCCTATTATACAAAGTTGGTCATCTACATCATCAAATTCAACGAACAAGGATGCCAATATAACTCAAAACCATATAGTGTTAGGAAATTATTTGAAAAAGGTTATTGAACAATAGTTATTTAAAGGATAACAACCAAAGATTTCTCCTTTTACCTTCAATGGCCCATACAGCATGCATGAAATATAGGTTGTATGAATCCCTTGGTATAAAAAAGATAAATAAGATCTAACTATTTCAAAAATCATTATTCTTCAATAAAAGTAAAATGCGTAAAAGGCACACAGAAACAAAATTGAACAGAACAAAAAAGTAAAAAGAAAATATAATAAAATCACAAAAATACATGCAAGAAAAAAGCAATGGGCAAGAAATGATTAATCAATAGAGAATATGTTTCTAGAAAATACAGCAAGTTTAAAAGGCCACTATGGTTTCCACACGTGAGGGGGTTATGTTTTACCAATTTGCACATATGCATTACATGATGCAACTTGAGTAGATGTACATACATATATATAGTTATAGCTCATTGTCATTAGCTCCATAATTAAATGAGTACTCAGATAAAGGGTATTTAAGCAAACTTTTATAGGTTAAGATAAGTAGGCACAAGTGAGATTTTAGCTATATTATGGCAATTAGAAATTGGAGCCCACCACCATCAAAGGAAAAAAAAAAGGATGAAATCTAGGTGTTGGTTTTATATGACAATAATACGAGTGAAGTTGGGTTCTTAGGTTCTCAAAACTTAGGAAATGTTAACCCTACAGAAGAAAGAGAGTTGTGAGCATGTGGGAACTCTGTAGCCTTTAACAAAAAAGAAGATGCAAGCAAATCATCAAATGCTTTGCCCCCATTAAAGGCATACTAGAGAAAAGTTATCCTTTGATGCTGCATTGTGGGAATGGACCCAATCATTAGTGACTCCTCCTTAGTTTTCAGAGCTTTTAAGCCTAAGCAATAAGTCAAGAAAAGTGTTATGTGAAATTGACTGTAGAGTAGAGAGAAATTATTACCAACAAAACCTACAAAACAATTTAAAAGCATAAGACCCTTGTCAAAGACGTGAATCACTGTTCCTTTAAATAGTCGCCTCCCTTAATGGTATGATTTTGATTTTGACTTTCACTTTATGACCAATAATCTAAAGATTAATAATAAAAAGATCACCTGGGTTTTAACTTTTCTTGTCACATAGGGTCTTCTCTCTAATTTGCATTTTGAACTCATTGAATCGAATGCTAAAATATTAAAGAATACTTACCTTGCTCATGAATTGTGCAAGTGCATTATAGACAAGTAGAGATGAAAACAAAACCCAAAACTATATCATGTCAGGCAATTATTTGAAAAAGTTATTGAACAACAATTATTTAATGGATGTTGAGATAAAATTCTTTCTCACCTTTAATGGCTAACGTGGCATCAATTGAAAACAGGCAATATGATTTCCTTATCAAGTAATTACCAAAGATGAAAAAGCCTAACTGATTCAAGAATCATCGCAATAACATATGGAAACTAACGCAAATAGCTCACCACACTGGTTGCTCTACAAATAATAGCAAAATCTAACCAATGACAAGCAAAACAATGATGATTTTCCCATGGGGTAAAGACTCCACAAAACACCTTGTTATGTGAGCTTTTAGCACAATAACTATGATTTCTTTCTCATTGGCTACAACCATTGAATCAATCATTAACCAATAAAAATAAAAAAATTTTAACCATTTTATCTTAGAGATTTAGTGATTTTTTAACTATAAAAAGAAATTCAATTAACTAGCAAAATTCTCTAACTACTCAGTGTGATTTTATTAAAAATGAGATTTAGTAAAAGAAAATATAATTGTAAAACTATACACCAGTAAATTATAAAGTCAGTAAAAAACTCACAAAAAAATATGACGCAAAAACTAAAAATAACTTTGAAAAGGATTAAATATCTCAACGTGTTAACTGGTCATTTATTATATTGAATATGCATATTACATGAGTTGGATGAAGCTTTAATAATCAGTTGATCGACTGAAAGTAGTATTCCCTCAAACATGGAAAAAAAATAATTGCTTCATTGAGAAAATATCATCATAAAAAAGTGATACCATATACTATTGAAAAAATAAGGTTTATGAAAATTTCTGAGAGCTTAGGTCTAATACTTACTTTGCATAAGCAATATGTTGTGAATTCCTTCCAAGTAGATGAAAATATCGAAGTTCCTTACTTTCCTTATAGTACATAAATCTTTCGTTATCAATAGAAGAAAATGATTCAATTAATGAGAACACTTTTAGTTTTTCAAACCTGTTCATAGATCCAAGGCATCCATGCATACATCAGATAAATGATCCCGAGGGACTTATTGATCTGCCTGTATAAGCAGAAAATACAAAGCAAACTAAAAGCTATTAAATTAGCTTTTGGGCTTGATAATGGAAGGCTTTAAAAATTCAACAAGTGAAATAATTGTTTCACACATATTATCTCTATATTCTTCCCTTTCGGAAGGAATATATGAGTAAACTTGGCTCATCTTGGAGAATTACAAACAAAATCCTAAGTATTTTCATACACATTTAGTGTTTCATCTTTGATAACCTACATTAAGTTGATATAAGCCAATCTAGTTTTTACATATGGGGGGAGCATATTGTAGTAATTTACACATATGCACTGCATGATGCAACCTAAATCTATGTTATAGCTTATTGTTATTAGCTTTACATAACCAAATGAGTACTTATATATAAAAAAGAAGTAGGAATCCAAGTTAAATGAAAGAAGGCATTAACTAATTTTCTGTCGTTCGGTTGATGATATCATTAAGATAGCTAGAATACAATGTCTTAAGGCAACCACGAATAAGAGGAGTCACAAACCACATTTTCGGGATATAAGCCTAATGAGTTTGAAAGAATTCCTTGAAGGCAAATTATAAGACATCCTGTAGAGATTTTAGAGTCGTGTTAAAGGTAAAGAGTTTGAAAAAGATTTTCATAAAGGCCATTATAAGTAATCCACTAGAGGATTACTTGTGGGCATAAAGGATGTGCTATTCTAGAGGGATTTCCATCAATGATATTTTAGCCATTATCAAATCAAAAAATCCAAAGCCCGTATGTAGTAATTGATAACTAACGAATCAAATCAAAATAGAAATAAAAAAACCAACAAAATCTAAATATTTTTTAAAAATATCTTATAGTAATTTTGGTTTAACAAGAAAAGGATAAGCATGTAGGAATCGATACCTTTAGCTAGCAAAGAAGCAATAGTTCTTATTTAGATAGAGTAATTTTGGCTGCCACCGAGACTGGTCTTTCTTCATCCATGATAAAAAGAAGCAATACTTTAAGATGCTACAAAGTAAGCCCTCTCCATCATCACCATCAAATCTACTACAGCCTTGCATGCACCATTAAGGCACCCTTAAAATCAAACGATTGCCTACAATTCAAGACATCCAAATGCTAGTGAACATAAGGCGACTCCATTTGCAAGGCCTGTCCACATGAGGTTCAAACTTTTGCCAAGTTTCTTATCTTTTTGTATATTAAAAGTTCATCTTGTAAACCAAATGATCTTTATGAACATGGCAGACATATAAGCCATTAAGCTCATCCAAACAGCATCATATTTCAATGAGCATATCAATACTTTTCAAAGCTTGTTTCTGAAGTGAAAATCCCCTGAATATAGCATCTTTCTATTCTATCTAATTTATATATGGAACAACTCATTCAAATCAAATGACAAATATTGGGCCAAAAAATTTAGAATTAGAGATATCAATTTCTTGACCCAACAAACAAGAGTTTGTAAAACTAAAAATATTCGTAAAAAGCTCAAAAATAAAAACAAAATAAAATGAGAAGGATAAATAAGTAACTTAGATGCACATGCACTCATTAGCAGTCTAGACAAGCCAATTCAAATCCATTGCATGTACAGCAAAATCAATTTCAGCCAGTTGATTCAACTTTTATTTAAAAGGAAAAATAATCAGGCACACTTTTATAAGTAGGCTTCTACCATACAATACTCTAGAGGCTCTACCACTTACATTATTTTGGCAGCATACTGTTAAGAGCTCACAAAGTTAGTGAGATTTGAACATAGTGGTATGCAAATAAATATAAGTAAAAGCAACTGAATAAAATTCTTATAACGGATAATGTCAAAACTTATCACTAATCCAATAGCTCATGCAAAGTCAAAGCATGCCTTTTACAAAATTTAATATTTCAAGTAAGTGTAACAAAAAGTTGCGACAAAAACAAAAGCACCTAACTATATTTAGAAACCCTACAGCATCTCCCAGACATGATAGATAGATAAGGCCTTCCACATGCAATGTTTCTTTTAGTTAAGCATTTGTTGATAAGCTTAAAAATTTCAGTGGCAATTTCTACTTGACGGCTCTATTAACATACCAAACTCGTTTATAGACTTATCTAGACATTTTAAAATTGATTTAGTAGTTATATAATTCTTTAATAATCATGTCTTAAACAAATGCATGTTAAAAATAGGGTATGTATTTATCACACAAATGAGATATATTGTGAAAACAGTTAGAACATCAACATAAAGGAAAAGGTAAGATCTTTTTATTTTCTCTTGTCTTTCCAATAAGTGCAGATATCCTTATTCTCTTAATAACTTAACTGAACTTTCAAAAACCTTTAAAAAAAAAAAGCAACCTGTATTTTCAAAATAGACAAAAAATTGAAACTTAGTTTAAAAAATATGGAAATTTACCAAAAAAAAAAGAAGAAAACAAAATACATAAAGTTTTAAAAAATTCTAAAAATCAAATAAATAAAATAAAAAATCATATGAAAATAAGTTAAGTAAAATAAAATATAAAAAGTAAAATAAAAATTCAAGAAAATAAAAAATCTAGGAAAAATAAACAAAAAGAACATCTAAAAAAAGCAATAAAGCAAAAAATCATAAAAGAGGAAAAAAGATGAAAAAAAATAAAAAAAGTAAAGAGAAGGGGAATATAAGAAAATTGAAAAAGGAATCTAATAAAACCAAACAAACAAAAAGAAACTCCAATAAAATGAAGAAATTGAAAACAAAGTTATCAAAATTAAAAAAAAGAGAAAAAAGGAAAGAAAAGGAAACGGAAAAAGGGAAAAAATTAAAACAAATAACAAAAATCAAAGAAAAGAGCATAATAGAGAAAAATGCAGAAAAGAAAAATAAAAATGAAAGATCATCAAATGGAAGAAAGGAAAATAAATCAAAAACTAAAAAATTAAAAGAAGTTTTTATCCAAAAAAAGGATATAACACGAGAATTTTCTAGGAGGAATCATCTATCCTAGCACTAGTTTCGCCAAACCACACATATATTATAATAATAATAATAAAATGAATAAATAAAAAATAGTAAAATCCAAAAAATAAATACATTTTTTTATAAAAAGAGGGAGTAACATGTGGATTTCTTAGGAGAGCCACTCATCCTAGTACTATTCTCACTCGACCATGTCTAACTCTAGAGTTCTTATGGGATCCGATGCATTAGTGTTGGTATGATCTAACCTAAAAGTTCAAAAAATATTGAAAATAAAAGAAAGCAAAGAAATTAATAAAAAAGAAAAAGAAAAGAGCATAATGAGAAAAAATTAAAAAATAAAAATAAAATAAAATAAAACAAAAGATAATCAAAAGGACAAAAAAAATAAAAAACAAAATCTAAATATATTTTGTTATAAAAAAAAAAAGGAGGATGTAACACTAGCATTTCCAAGGAGGAATTACCTATCATAGTGTTACACTCGCTTAAGCATGCTTAACTTTGAAATTCTGATTGGATCTAGTGCATTAGTACTAACATGATCGCACTTAAAAATCAAAAGACTATTGAAAATGAAAAACTAAAGTCATAAAAAAGAAACAAAAAAGCATAATGGAGAAAAAGATAAAATATATAAATAATTCAAATAAAATAAAAAATAATCTAAAGGAAGAAAAGAAAATAAATCAAACATAATAAATTCAAAAAATATTTTATGAAAAAAGGGTGAACATGAGTATTTCCTAAAAGGAACCACTCATCCTAGTACTACTCTTTCCCAAGCGAGCTTAACTTCGAAGTTCTAATGGGATCTAGTGCATCAGTGCTGGTATCATAGCACCCAAAAAAATTCAAAAAGTATTTCTATAAAAAATTTCAAAAAGTATTGAAAATGAAAACATAAAATCATAAAAAAGAAAAGAATGAATTGTAGAAAAACACAAAAAAGAAATAAAAATAAAAAATTATGAAATAAATAAATAAATAAAATAATATTATTTTGTCAAAAAGAAAAAGGGTACAATACGAGGATTTCCCAAGAGGAATCACCTATCCTAGTACTACTTTCACCCAAGCACGCTTAATTTTAGACTTCAGATGGGATCGATGCTTGGTATTGGTACGATCGCACTTAAAAATCCAAAAAATATATATATTGAAAACTAAAAAAAGTCATGAAAAAGAAAAGAGCATAAAGGATAAAAATATTAAAAAACAACAAAATAAAAGTAAAAGATTATGAAAAAATTTAAATGAAATATAATAAAGTAAACAAATATTTTTATCTAGTACTTCTCTTAGTCAAGCACACTTAACTTTAAGTTTTGATGCAATCTGATACTTTAGTGTCGGTTTAATTACACTCAAAATTTCAAAAAAATATATCAAAAATAAAAAATGAAAGAAAATCACAAAAAAAAAGGCATAAAGGAAGAAAATGCAAAAATAAAAATAAAATAAAGAAAAAAATAATTAAAAATGATAAAAATTCAAAAATATTTTTTATTCTAAAAAAGGGTTTGACACAAAAAAAAATGTTTTAAAAAAGAAAATGAAGAAAAAACTAAAATAATCTAAAGAACTATAAAATACAAAAATATGAATGAAATCCTTGAGAAAGGAAATAACTAAAAATAAACAAGAAAAAATCAAGAAAACAAAACAAAATAGATTAAATTCTATTAAAAATTATGTAAACATGAAATGACCTAGCACAATAGCATGCCTTTAAGAAATACAACAATGAGATCTGAAGATCAAACAATACTAACATGGTAAAAGCTGTAAGAAAATCCGTTAGAGAAAGGAAATGTCACTCTAGATGACACCTGAAAAATGATGGGTCATTCCCTTTATTTATTTTTGCTCCTGCATCTTTTTCTCCTACTCTATTCTTATCTAAGAAAAATTATAGGTAAAGTTTCCATTCAATGCTGAAAAAGGCCACCTTTCTCATAAAAGTACTAGCATAAAAATACTTTTGTCATTGATAACAAAGGAATTTAGATGAAGGTCTTAACTAAAAAGTGTTTCAAAGTACCAAGTCCTATGACTTGAATTTCAAAGTCCAAGCCCCAGATTTAGGCGTTTCAAATGTAATCTATCTATTAAAGCCTTTCATTGCCATAATTGCTTCCAATAAAGTTTAGTGTTGCCATATTCAACTAATACAACTTCGACTTCATACCTAAGTTTTATTGCAAAAAAATAAATACAAAAAAGTGTTTTTTTTAACATCAGTGAAAGCGATTAACCATATAATGCTGTCGAACCCATATCAGAGGAGTTATCAAAAAATAAATGAACACTAGGCAATGGCATATTTCTGTAATGGAACAATCATTATGATTCAATATGGACAACAGAAGACAATAGAATTAACCAACTTACTTCCCATTAAGACCCATTGACAAGCTAGCAAGAACAATACATGTACCAAATGCCAAAAATGAGATGTATAAGTCTAGGGCATTATATCATAAACTAGGGGCTTATAGGAAAGCCTTCCTCCCATTAGCCTAGATATTCTTGTCTAATGGCTTTGACCAAAAAAACAACAAAAGAATGTTATGGGGAAAGAAAAAGGTGCTAACAATAAATTTTGAGAAGGATATCGACTTATCTGTGCAAGAATGAAAATAAGACAACCTTTAATTTATTCGTTACATAATGATTATTTACCCAAAAGTAATATTATGGATCAGAGAAGTGCTTACTTATTTGTTCATTTGAAAATTAAAAAAAAAATGTAGCAATTGATAATTAACGAATCAAACTAAAAAATAAAAATAAAAACAAAAAAACCCAAAAATGTTCTAAAATATCGCATAGCAACTAGGGTTTAATAAGAATAAGATAGACATGTAGGAATCCATACCTGCAATTAGTAGAGAAGCAAGTTCTTGTTTGGATAGTGCAATTTTTGCTACCAGTGAGATCAGTCCTTCATCCATGACAATAAGAAGCATTACTCTAAGATGCTACGAAGTAAGCCTTCTCCATTGGCACAATCAAATCCCCTACAACCTTGCATGTACCACATTTTCTCATATTAAAGTACCCTCAAAATGAAATGATTTGCCTATAATTCAAGACATCCAAATGCCATTGAACAGAAGGTAGCTCTATTTGCAAGGGGTCTGTCCACATGAGACTTAAACGTCTGCCTAGTTTCCTAAGTTTTTGTATATTAAAAGTTCATCTTATAAACTAAATGAGCTATGTAAGTATGGTTAGATAGATAAACCATTAAGCTCATCCAAATAGCTATATATTTCAATAAGCATCCCAATACTCTTCAAAGCTTGCTTCTAAAGTGAAAAATCCTCTGCGTGAAGCATCTTTCTATTCTATCTAATCTGTGTATGGAATAATTCATTGAAATCAAATGACAAATATTAGGCCAAAAAAATTAGAATCAAAGATATCAATTTCTCGACCCAGCAGTCAAGAGCATTCATAAAACTAAAAATAATTGTAGAAAGCTCGGAAGTAAAATCAAAATAAAATAAGAAGATTAGATAACTCACTTTTATGCACATGCACCCATTAACAATCCAAACAAGCTAATTAAGGTCCATTGCATGTATAACAAAATCTATTTTGATCAGTTGATTTTACTTTTATTTGAGAAGAAAAATACTGAGACACACTCTTGTAAGTAGGCATGTAGTGCACAATATCCTAGAGGCACTTTCACTTACATTATTTTGGCGACATCCTGTTAGGAGCTCACAAAGTTTACTTGACCATAGTTTACTTGACCAATTCATGAGTAAGGAAAATATTCTTTAGAATTTTGGATAAGAAATTACATTTAAAAAAAAAATCACCTGCAAGGGCATTTACCTTGGCTTTTTATCTTCATTAGCATAGTTTTTTATTTTTTAATCATTGTTTTTATACAACATGAAATTATGTGCTTAAAAGCAAGCATTTATTATTACTCATGTGTATCTCTTTTGATCCTTGAAATTTCTTTGTTATGCATGTGGATACTCAATCTACCTCCTATGTGATTCATTCGTTAGACTTAGGTAAGGATTTTTTTTTATTTTATTAGTCAATACTTCATTATTTATAAGTTTGATTACTCTTTACACTTGCAGAGAGTTGTTTAGCGTTGTTCTATTCTTCATAATAAAAATAAAAAATTAAAAAAAATGTCATATTAAAGTGAATTTTCTTAAAGTTTTTAAAGAATTGTGCAAGAAAATGTCTAATTCAATTGTATGTAAGAGGTTTGATAATTTTTTCAACTTGTTTTATTATCTAGTTCATAAAATACACTAAAGTTATAGTATAGCATTTTAAGTTTGTGCTTGAGTTTTCATTAATATTGACGTTGTTTTTTAATTGCCTGAGATTATGAAATGAAGTTCTTGATTCATAACACTAATGAGTTATAGGCTACTCTAAGCATGACCATGAAAATGCTACGAGGAATGATGACTTTGATAATGGTGTTAACTGCATGGATTCTATATGCACTTTAGCTGAGTTTTAGTGGATTTTTTTTTTTTATAAAAATTTTACAATTAAAAATTGCGACGAGTTACAACTTTATCATTTCTTTTTATTACGTTTTCTTTGGTTCGTTGCATACATTTACATGAATTCTCATTCGATGTTTCATCAAATCATCGTTTTTTATTACTTTTTTTCTCGTTTGCAATATTTGAAAATGGTGGTTAAAATTTGTCTACTATGATTATTAGATATTGTTACTAATTTGATTTTTTTATGAATATTTTCTTCTATAAATAATTTTGTAAAAATTAGTTAACATAAATTAGTCATGAAATTAAAATAGTTAACATTTTTTTTTGACAAATTCATAACTTTTTTTATGAGATTCTCGATGGTGTTTTCACTGCTCAATAGGCTTAAAATTATCTAGGCATTTACTTAAGTCATAAAAAAAAAAATCGTAGACAACCCCATGTATATGATTTACTAATTTTCTTTTATTTTATAGATTTTACCAGATCTAACATTTATTATTTTCTTGATTTGTTATAAATTTTTATGTTTATTTGGTTTTTTAGTTATTTTTAACATTTTTTTTTGTGTTGATCAAGTTTTTTTATCTTATTGTATTATTTTATTTTATCGTATTTTATTTTTTATAATTTTTATGTTTGAGTAAATGTCATTTAAAATCTTAAGTTTTACCATCTCTCTTCGATCAAATCTTTACTTTCAAAACATATCTAAACAAACGTTAGCATTTCAATTTTGTCAAAATTGAACCCTATTAAAAAATTCAAACATTAAAGATATCCAAATTAGAGATATTTTAATTTACAACGAATTTTAATTCATAATTTTTCAAGAATGTAATAAATATTTAAGCTGTCATCACAAAAAAATTCAAAATTTTTTAAGTACTAAAAATATTTTTCTTAAAAAATATACTATCAAAATTTTAAAAAATTCATAAAAAATAGTAGATTAATTAAAAATTTTCAAATTTGGGAGATAAAATCAAAACAAAGTATAAAATCTATTTGAGAAGTTTTTAGTCATTTTTAAGAATGAAAAAATCATTAATTTTTCATAATTGTTTTGAGTCAAGGTTTAATTTGGACAAAATCAATAAATCAGGGTTTGTTTGAATACATTTTGAAAGTTAGTATTTAATTGGAGAGAGGGGATAAAACTATGAGTTTTAAATGATATTTACACTTTACATATTTATGTTTTTCTTTAAACTTTGTCCATTATATTAGGTTTTTAAAATTATTTTCTTTACATTTTCTAATTTATTACATTTTAATGATTTTTTTAAAGACATGAATCATTGTTCTTTTAAATAGGTGCCTCCCTCAATGATATGATTTTGACTTTGACTTTAATTCACGTTTTGACCAATAATGTGAAGATGAATAACAAAAAAATCATCTGGATTTAAACTTGTCATATCACATGGGATCTTCTCTCTAATCTGCCTATGGCACTCATGGAAATCAAATGCTAAAAATACTAAAAAACATTTATTTTGCTCATGAATTGTCCAAGTACACTATAGACCCCATATCATGCAGGTAATTATTTGAAAAAAGTTATTAAATAATAATTTTTAATAGATGCTGACTATAGAATTCCTCTTAACTTTAATGGCTAACATGGCAATAATTGAAAACAGGTAATATGATTTCCTTGATCAAGTAAGTACCAAAGATAAAAGGACTTAATTGATTCAAGAATCACCACAACAACATATGGAAACTAACTCAAACAGTTCACCGTAATGGTTGCTTACAAAGAGTAGCAGAATTTGACCAATCACAAGCAAAACAATGCTGGCCTTCCATGAGGTAAAGACTCCACAAAAATACCTTATTATGTGAGCTGTTAGCACAACATCTATGATTTCTCTCTCTTTTACTGGAACCATTGAATCAATCATCAACCAACAAGAATATAAAGTTTTAACCATTTTATCTTAGAGGTTTAATGATTTTTTAGCTATAAAAAGAAATTCAATTAACTAGCAAAATTCTTTAACCACTAAATGTGATTTAATTAAAAACGTGGTTTAGTAGAAGGAAATATCATTGTAAAAGTTTGTAGTGAAGAGAAAAATATAAGTATACACTAGTAAATTATAAGTTCAGTAAAAACTTCCAAGAAAACATGATGCAAAAACTAAGAATAACTTTAAAAAGGATTAAAGATCTTAACATGTTAAGTGGTCATTTATTATATTAAATGCGCATAAAACATGAGTTAGATGCATGAGTTGGATGAAGCTTTAATGCTCAGATGATCGACCAAAAGTAGCATTCCCTCAAACATAGAAAAAAGATAATTACTTCATTGAGGAAATATCATCATGAAAAACTGATACCATATCCAATTGAAAAATAAGGTTTGGTGAAAGTATCTGAAAGTTTAGGCCTAATACTTACTTTGCATGAGTAATATGCGGTGAATTCCTTCCAAGTAAATGGAAATATTGAAGGTCCTCGCTTTGCCTATAGTACATAAATCTTTTGTTATCAATAAAAGAAAATGATTCAATTGATGAAAACACTTGTTAGTTATTCCAACTTGCTCTTATATCTACGGCATCCATGCATACATAAGATAAACGATTCCGAGGAACACATTAGTTTACTCGTATAGCCATAAAATCATACAAAGCAAGTTAAGAGCTGTTAAATCAACTTTTGGGCTTGACAATGGAAGGCTTTAAAAATTGAACAAGTGAAATAATCGTTGCACACAGATTACCTCTATATTCTTCCCTTTCAGAAGGAATATATGAGTAAACTTGGCCCCTTTTGGATCATTACAAACTTAGTATCTTCATCTACTTTTGGTGTTTCACCTTTGATGACCCTACATCAAGCAATACAAGCCATTTTGGTTTCTACATGTGGGGGGAGCATATTTTAGCAATTCGCACATACACATGCACGGTGCAACCTAAGTCTATGTTATAGCTTATTGTTATTCGCTCCACATAACCAAAATTGTACTCATATGTAAAAGAGAAGTAGGAATCCAACTTAAATGAATGAGGACATTAACTAATTTTCTGCCGTTAAGTTCTTGATATCATCAAGATAGCTAGAATACAATGCCTTAAGGTAACCACCGATAAGAGGAATCACAAACCACATTTTCAAGATGTAAGCCTAATGAGTTTGAAAGAATTCTTGAAGGCAAATTATAAGATATCCTTTAGAGATTTTAAAGTCATGTTAAGGGAAAGAGTTTGAAAAAGATTTTCACAAAGGCCATTATAAGTAATCCATTAAAGGATTACTTGTAGGTATAAAAGATGTGTTATTTTAGAGGGATTTCCATAAATAATGTTTTGGCCATTATTAAATCAAAAAATCCAAAGGCCGCATATAGCAATTGATAACTACCGAATCAAATCAAAAGGCAAATAAAAAACTAAAAAATATCTCATAGCAACTTAGGTTTAACAAGAAAAGGATAAGCATGTAGGAATCCATACTTGCAGCTGGTACAAAAGCAATAAGTTCTTATTTGGATAGTATAATTTTTGTTGCCACTAAGACCAGTCCTCCTTCATCCATGACAAAAAGAAGCAACACTATGAAATGATATAAAGCAAGCCTTCTCCATCGGCACCATTAAATCCCTTACAACCTTGCATGCACCACGTTTTCTTATGTTAAGGTACCCTCAAAATCAAACGATTTGCTAATAATTCAAGACATCCAAATGTCATCAAATAAAAGGTGACTCTATTTGCAAGGCATGTCCGCATCAGGTTTAAACTTTTGCCTAGTTTCCTGCCTTTTTGTATGTTAAAAGCTCATCTTTTAGACTAAATAGTCTATGTAAACATGGTTAGACAGATAAACCGTCAGGCACATCTAAATAGCAATATATTTCAATAAGCATCTTAATACTCTTCAAAGCTTGTTTTTGAAGTGAAAAATCCTTTGACTAGAGCATCTTTCTATTCTATCTAATATGTGTATGGAAAAACTCATTAAAAAGGAAATATTAGGCCCAAACAATTAGAATCAGAGATATCAATTTCTCGATCTAATAGCCAAGAGCATTTTATAAAACTAAAAATATTTGTAGAAAGGTCAAAAATAAAAACAAAATAAAACAAGAATGATAGACAACTGATTTGTATGCATATGCACGTATTAACAGTCCATACAAGCCAATTCAAGTCCATCGCATTTACAATAAAATCAATTTCTACCAGTTGATTACCCTTTATTTAAGAAGAAAAATAATTAGACACACTTTTATAAGCAGGCATGTAATGTACAATATCCTAGAGGCATTTCCACTTACATTATTTTGGCAACATACTGTTGGGAACTTACAGAATTAATGAGTTTTGAACATAGTGATATGCATCTAAATATAAGTGAAAGACTCTAGAAAAAAATTTCATGAGGGATAATGTAATTTATCACTAATCCAGTAACTAATGCAAAGTCAAAGCATGCTTTTTACAAAATTCAATATTTTAAATAAGCATAACTAAGAGCTGCCACAAATACAAAAGAATCTAACTGTATTCAGAAAGCCCATAGTATCTCCCAAACATGATAGACAAATGAAACCTTCCACACATAGAATTCCTTTTAGTTAAGCATTTACGGATAAGCTTAATAATTTTAATGGCAATTTCTACTTTATAGCTCTATTAACATACCAAACTCGTTTATGGACTTGTCAAAAGATTGTAAAATCAATCTAGTGGATTATGTAATTCTTCAATAGTTATCACAAAGGGATGCATAATGTCTTCATGGAAACAAATGCATGTCAACATCATGGTATTCAGTTACCACGCAGATGAGATGTATTGAGAAAAACTGTCAAAGCACCAACAAAAAAAAAAAAGGTAAGATCATTTTTATTTTCTCTTACCTTTCCAAAAAGTGTAGATATCCTTATTCTCTTAACAACTTCACTGACCTTCCAAAAAAATGCAACCTGTATTCTCAAAATGGGCAAAACATCAAAACTCATTTTTTAAAAAAATTAGAAACCCAGAGAAAAAAATAAAAGAAAACAAAATACAAGAAGTTTTTTAAAATTTTGAAAATGAATTGAAGAAGATTTAAAAAATCATATGAAAATAAATTAAGTAAAATACAATAAGAAAATAAAATCAAAAAAGTCTAAGAAAAATAAACAAAATGAACATCCAAAAAAAAGCAATAAAGTAAAAAATCGTAAAAGGTGAAAAAAAATAAAAAAGAAAAAAAAGGAGATGAAATAGAAAATAAAATCAAATGTAATTAAAACAAAAATCTAAGAATAAAATGGAAATTAAACAATGGAGAAAGGGAATCAAAGAAAATTGAAAAGAAAATCTAATAAAACCGAAGAAACAAAAGAAAATGCAACAAAAATGAAGAAATTAAAAAAAGTTATCAAAATTAGAAAAAGAGAAGAAAGGAAAGGAAAGGAAAGGAAAGGAAAGGAAAACGGAAAAAAATTAAAACATATAACAAAAATCAAAGAAAAGTGCATAATGGAGAAAATACAAAAAAAAATGAAAGATCATCAAATGGAAAAAAAATAAATCAAAAATCAAAAAGTCAAAAAATATTTTTATCCAAAAAAAGAGATGCAGCACTAGAATTTCTCAAGAGAAATCACCTATTTTAGTTCTCTCACCAAAGCATGCTTAAATAATCAAAAAGAAGAAAAAATAAAAAATAATAAAATTTAAAAATATTATTTTATAAAAATAATGTACAACATGAGGATTTCTGAAGAGAACCACCAATCTTAGTACTATTCTCGCTCAACAATATCTAACTTCGAAGTTCTTATGGGATCCGAAGCATTGGTACTAGTATAATCAAACTTAAAAGTTCAAAAAATATTGAAAATGAAAGAAAACAATGAAATTAATAAAAAAATATAATTAAAAATTCAAAAATAAAATAAAACACACAAAAGATAACCAAAACAAAGAACAAGAAAAAAATAATAAATAATAAAATAATAAAATCTAAAAATATTTTTTAATCAAAAAAAGAGGGTTCAACACGAAGATT
This sequence comes from Moringa oleifera, assembly GCA_021397835.1. NCBI lineage: Eukaryota > Viridiplantae > Streptophyta > Magnoliopsida > Brassicales > Moringaceae > Moringa > Moringa oleifera. The sequence continues at coordinate 6,406,458 of JAJFZO010000896.1, read as the reverse complement.
TCCAATGAGGAATCACCTATCCTAATACTACTCTCCCCCAAGCATGTCAATTTTAGAGTTCTGAAGGGATCCAGTGCATTAGTATTAGTATAATCGCCTAAAAATCTAAAACTTATTGAAAATAAAAAAATAAATTCACGAAAAAGAAAAACATAATGGAGAAAAATATAAAAAATATGTAAAGAAATTGAAACAAAACAAGAAAATAATCTAGAGAAAGAAAAGAAAATAAATCAAAAAAATAAATTTTAAAAAAATTATCAAAAAAAAAAAGGTGCAAGACGAGTATTTTCTAGAAGAAACCACTCATCTCAGCACTACTCTCGCCTAAACATGCTTAACTTCAGAGTTCTGATGGGAGCAATACATCAGTGCTGGTATGATAGCACCTAAAAAATTTGAAAAGTATTTCTATCAAAAAATTAAAAAAGTATGGAAAACGAAAACTTAAATCATAAAAAATAAAAAGAACATAATGAAGAAAAATATAAAAAAGAAACAAAAATAAAATAAAAAATGAATGATTATCATAAGAATAAATAAATAATAAATAATAAATAATAAAATCCAAAAATATTGTTTTGTCAAAACGAATAATGGTGCAATACAAGGATTTCCAAAAGAGGAATCACCTATCATAATACTACTCTAGCTCAAACATGCTTAACTTTGGAGTTCAGATGGGATTGATGCTTATTGTTGGTATGATCGCACTTACAAATCCAAAAAATATTAAAAATTAAAAATAAAAGTCATAAAAAAAGAGTATAATGGAGAAAAATACAAAAAAAAGAAACAACAAAATAAAAATAAAAGAATGTAAAAAAATATAAATAAAAAATAATAAAGTAAACAAATATATTTATAAGAATAAAGGTGCAACACAAGGATTCCTAGAAGGAATCACCCATTCTAGTACTACTCCCCCTCAAACACGCTTAACTTTAGGTGCTGATGCAATCCGAAACATTAGTGTTGATATAATTACACTCAAAATTTAAAAAAAGAAATATTAACAAGAAAAAAAAGAAAGAAAATCACAAAGAAGAGAAGGCATAAAGGAGTAAAATTAAGAAAACAAAAAAATAAATTTAAAGATCATTAAAAGAAAATATATAAATTAAAAATAATAAAAATTGAAATATATTTTTTATCCAAAAAAAGGAGTGCGACACGAGGAAAAAGTTTTAAAAAATAAAAAAAAATGAAAAAACTAAAAATAATCTAAAGAACAGATAAAACATAAAAATATGACTAAAATCCTTAGAAAAAGAAATAACTAAAAGTAAACAATAAAAATATTAAGAAAACTAAACAAATTTAATTCAACTAAAAATTATGTAAACAAGAAACTATCTAACATGATGGCATGCCTTCAAGAAATATAAGTATGAAATTTGAAGATCAAACAACACTAGCTTGGTAAAAGCCATAAGAAAATCCATTGAAGAAAGGAAAAGTCACTCTAAATGGCACTTGAAAAATGACGAGTCACTCCCTCAATCTACTTTTACTCCTCCATTTTTCTCTCCCTCTCCTTTTTTATTTAAGAAAAATTATAGGTAAAGTTTTCATTCAATATTGAAGAAGTTTGATAGGAGCAGCTCCAATAAGACCATGTTTCCTATAAAAGCACTAAAAAAAAAAAAAAAAAAAACTTTTGTCACTAATAATAAATGGATTTAGATGAAAGTTTTAATTGGAAAGTGTTTCAAAGTGCCAAGTCTTATGACTTGAATTCCAAAGTCCAAGCCATAGATTTAGGCGTCTCAAATGTAATCTACTATCGAAGCCTCTAATTCTCGTAATTGCTACCAATAAAATTTGTTGCCAGCATATTCAAGTAACACAACTTTCACTTCATACCTAAGTTTCATTTCCAAAAAATAAATGCGAAAAGAAGTGTTTCTTTTAACATTAGTGAAAGCAATCAACTCACACAATGTTGTAGAACCCATATCAAAGAAGCTACCAAAAACTAAGTGAAAACCAAACAATGGCATATTTCTATAATGGAATAGTCATCATGAATGGAGATGGAGAAAAAAAGACAATGGAGTTAACCAACTCACTTCCCGTGAAGACCTAATGATAGTCCAACAAGAACAATTTAGTACCAAATGCCATAAATAGGATGTATAAGTCTAGGGCATTATATCAAAAATTGGGGACTTATAGGAAAGCCTTCCTCCTACTAGTCTAGATATTCTTGACCAATGGCCCAAGCAAATATATATATATATATATATATATATATATATATATATATAAGGAGGGAACAAAAAAGGTGCCAACAATAAAATGCAAGAAGGATATCGACTTACTTTGTGCAAGCATGGAAATAAGATAACCTTCAATTTATTCCTCACATAATGATCATTTACTTAAAAGTAATACAATGGATAAGAGAAGTATTTGCATATCTGTTCATTTAAAAATCATAAAAAAAAGCAAGAAAAACATGTAGCAATTGATAACTGATGAATCAAGTCAAAAAAGGAATAAAAATATAAAAAAACAAAATCCAAAAAAGTTTTAAAATATCTCATAGCAACTTAGATTTAACAAGAAAAAGATAAGCATGTAGGAATCTCATACCTGCAGTTAGAAGAGAAGCAATAAGTCCTTGTTTAGATAGTGCAATTTTTGCTGCCACTGAGACTAATCCTCCTTCATCCATGACAAAAACAAGAATTACTCTAAGATGCTACAAAGTAAGCCTTCCCCATTGACACCATTGAATCCCTTACAACCTTGCACGCACCACGTTTTCTTGTATTAACCTACAATTTAGGACATCTAAAGGCCATTGAATAGAAGGCTGCTCCATTTGCAAGTCCAATCCAAATGATCTATGTAAATATGGTTAGACAGATAAACCATCAGGCTCATCCAAATAGTAGTATATTTCAATAAGCATCTCAATACTCTTCAAAGCTTGTTTCTAAAGTGAAAAATCCTCTGAGTGAAGCATGTTTCTATTCTGCCTAATCAATTTATGGAAAAACTCATTGAAATCAAATGACAAATATTAGGCCAACAAAGTCAAAATCAAAGATATCAATTTTCTAACCCAATAGCCAAGAGCATTTCGTAAAATTAAAAATATTTGCAAAAAGCTCAAAATTTAAAAACAAAATAAAATAAGAAAGATAGGTAACTTACTTGTATGCACATGCACCCATTAACAATCAAAACAAGCCAATTTATGTCCATGCATGTAGAGAAAAATTAATTTCAATCAGTTGATTTGACTTTTATTTGAGAAAAAAATAATCAAGCACACTCTTATAAGTAGGAATGTAGCATACAATATCCTAGAGGCACTTCCACTTACAGTTTTTTGGTAGCATACTATTAAGAGCTCATAAAGTTAATGAGTTTTAAATATAATGGTATGCATATAAATATAAATCAAAGCAACTGGATAAATTTCTCATAAAGGATAATATCAAAATTTATCACTAATCCAACAAATCGTGCAAAGTGAAAGCATGGCTTCTACAAAATTCGATATTTCAAGTAAGTGTAACAAAAAGCTGCCACAAATACAAAAGCATCTGATTGTATTCAAAAAGCCTATAGCATCTGCCAAACATGATAGACAGATAAGACCTTCAATATATGGACTTCCTTTTAGTTAAGCTTTTGTTGTTAAGCTTAATAATCTTAGTGGCAATTTCTACTTGACACTCAATCAACATACCAAACTCGTTTATGGACTTGTTAAACAATTGTAAAGTCAATCTAGCAGGTTATATAATTCTTAAATAGTCATCACAAAGGAATGCATAATGTCTTCATGAAATCAAATGCATGTCAATAACAAGGTATGTATTTACCACACAGATGAGATATATTGAGAAAATAGTTAAAGCATCAACATAAAAGAAAATGTAAGATTTTTTTTCTCTTGTCTTTCTGATAAGTGCAGGTATCCTTGTTCTTTTAACAACTTTACTGACCTTCCAAAATAAAAGCAAAAGGAGAAACTCTTATTCTCAAAATGGGCAAAACATTAAAACCCATTTAAAAAAAAATGTAGAAACCTAGAGACAAAAACAAAAGAAAACAAAATAAAGAAACTTTTAAAAAATTTTAAAAATCAAATGAAGAAAATAAAAAATCATATGAAAATAAATTAAGTAAAATACCATACAAGAAAATGAAATAAAAAAATCTAAGAAAAATGAACAAAAACAACATCCAAAAAAAAAGCAACAAAGTAAAAAATCATAAAAGATGAAAACAAATTTAAAAAAACAAGAAATGAAAGGAAAGGAAATGAAATAGGATAGAAAATCAAATGAAATAAAAACAAATCTAAGAATATACTAGAAATCAAATAATGAAGAAAGGGAATCTAAGCAAATTAAAAAAGAAATCTAATAAACTGAAAAAAAAAAAGAATATCCAATAAAATGAAGAAATTAAAAAAATGAAGTTATCAAAATTAAAAAGAAAAAGAGAAGAAAGGAAATAAAAGGAAAAGAAAAAAGGAAAAAAAAGTTAAACAAGTAACAAAAATCAAAGAAAAGAGCATAATGGAGGAAAATGCAAAAAAAAAAAAAGAAAAAAGAAAAAAAGAAAGATTATCAAATGAAAGAAAAGGAAATAAATCAAAAATCAAAAATCAAAAAAATTAAAAAGTTATTTTTATCTAAAAAAAAGGATGCAACACAAAAATTTTCGAGGAGGAATCACCGATTCTAATAATACGATCACCAAACCACACTTAAATAATCAAAAAAAAGAAAAATAAATCAAAAATAATAAAATCTAAAAATATTTTTTTATAAAAAGAAGGCTGCAACATGAGCATTTCTCAAGAGAAGCAGGCATCCTAGTACTGTTCTCGCTCAACCAGTCTAACTTTGGAGTTCTTATGGAATCTCATACATTAGTGCTGGTATGATCGAACTGAAAAGTTCAAAAAATATTGAAAATAAAAAACTAATTTAATACAAAAGAAAAAAAAAAGCATAATGAAAGAAAAAGATAGTAAAAAGAAACAAAAATAAAAAAAAAATAGAGCAAAAGATAATCAAAAGGATGAAAAGGAAAAAATAATAAAATCCAAACATAAATTTTTATCAAAAAAAGGAAGGTGCAACATGATGATTTCTGAAGAAAAGTCACCTATCCTTGTCTTACTCCCTCCCAAGTACGTTTAACTTTAAAGTTCTGATGGGATTTGGTGCATTAGTACTGGTATGATCGCGCCCCAAAACGTTAAAATTATTGAAAATAAAAAAATAAAGTCATAATAAAGAAAAATAAATAATGGAGAAAAATATGAAAACATAAAAATAAATTAAGATAAAATAAAAAATAATCTAGATGAAGAAATCAAAAAAAATGAAAGATAATAAATTCAAAAAGATGTTTTATCAAAAAAAGAAAAAGAAAAGGTGCAACACGAGTATTTTCTAAAAGGAACCACTCATCATAGTACTACTCTGACCCAAGCATGCTTAACTTCGAAGTTTTAATGGGATCTAGTGCATTTGTGCTGCTATGATCGCACCAAAAAATTCAAAAAGTATTGAAAATGAAAGCGTAAAACCATAAAAAAGAAAACAACATAATGGAAGAAAATACAAGAAATAAACAAAAATAAAATAAACAATGAAAGATTATCAAAAATAAATAAATAATAATAATAAAATCTAAAAATATTGTTTTGTCAAAACAAAAAATGGTGGAATACAAAAATTTCCCAAGAAGAATCACCCATCCTAGTATTACTTTCATTGAAGCACGCTTAACTGTTGAGTTCAAATGGGATCGATGCTTTATATTGGTATGATCGCACTCAAAAATTTTAAAAAAAAAAGAATACTGAAAATTAAAAGGTCATAAAAAGAAAAGAGCATAATGGAGAAAAATACAAAAAAATAATAAATTAAAAAAATAATATGAAAACAATTTAAATGAAAAATAATAAAATAAAAAATGTTTTTATAAAAATAAAGATACAACACAAGGATTTCTTAGAAGGAATCACCCATTGAAATACTACTCTCGCTCAAGCATGCTTCACTTCGAGTTCTGATCCAATTCGCTACATTTCTATTAGTATAATTACACTCAAAATTTTAAAAAAATATATTGAAAAGTCAAGAAAGAAAGAAATCATAAAAAAGTAAAGGAAAAAATAAAATATTTTTTTATTAAAAAGGTACAATGAAAAAAAGATAAAAAAGAAACTAAAATAAAATAAGATAAAATAATAGATAATTAAAAAAGAAGAAAAATAAAAATAATAAACTTCAAAAATATTTTATTATATAAAAAAAAAGATGGTGCAACACGAGGATTTCCGAGGAGGAATCATAGATCCTAAAACTACTCTTACCTAAGCACGCTTAACTTAAGAGTTTTGATGGAATTAGATGCATTAATAATGGTATGATTGCACCTAAAATTCTAAAAATTTTTGAAAATAAAAAATAAAGCCATAAAGAGAAAAAAATAATAGAGAAAAATAAAAAAAATATAAAATAAATTAAAATAGAACAAAAAAATAATTTAAGAAAAAACAAATAATAAATAATAAATTCAAAAAAATGTTTTCTAAAAAAAGAAGGATGCAACACGAGTGTTTGCTAGAAGGAGCCACCGATCCTAGTACTACTTTTGCCCAAGCACACTTAACTTCAGAGTTTTAATGGGATCCATCAGTGTTGGTAAAATGGCACCCAAAAAATTCAAAAAGTATTTTTACCAAAAAAATTTAAAAAGTACTTAAAATGAAAACATAAAATCATAAAAAAGAAAAGAACATAATGGAGAAAATTACAAAATAAAATAAAAAAATGAAAGATTATCAATAAACAAATAGATAAAAAAATCTAAAAATACTATTTTGTCAAAAGAAAAAAAAATAGCAATATGAGGATGTCCCAAGAGGAATCACGTACCCATCTTAGTGTTACTCTCGTCCAAGCACACCTAACTTTGGAGTTTAGATAGGATCAACACTAAGGTATTGGCATGATTGCACTTAAAAAATATAAAAAATAAAAAATAAAAATTTAGAAAAAAAGTCACAAAAAAGAAAAATACAAAAAAATTATAAAAAAATAAAAGATTATGAAAAAATATAAATAAAAATATTTTTATAAAAATAAAAGTGCAGCACAAGAATTTCCTAGAAGGAATCATCCATCTAGTACTACTCGCACTTAAGCATGCTTAACTTCGAGCTTTGCTGTAATCTAATACATTAATGTTGGTATTATTGCACTCAAAATTTCAAAAAAATATTAAAAAAGAAAAAGAAAATCGCAAAAAAGAAAAGGCATAAAGGAGGAAAATACAAAAACTAAAAGTAAAAATAAAATGAAAGATCATCAAAAGAAAAAGATTCATTGAAAATAATAAAAATTAAAAAATATTTTTATCCATAAAAAGGACGCGATACGAGAAAAAAATTTTAAAAAAGAAAATGGAGAAAAACAAAAAATTAAATATAATCTAAAGAACAAAAAAAAAACAAAAATATGAATATAATCTTAAAAAAAGAAATAACTAAAAGCAAACAACAAAAATATCAAGAAAATGAAACAAAATAGATTAAATTCAACTAAAAATTATGTAAACATGAAATGATCTAGCACAGTGGCATGCTTTCAAGAAATACAACTATGAGATTTGAAGATCAGACAACACTAGCATGGTAAAAGCCATAAGAGAATGCATTAGAGAAAGGAGAAGTCACTTTAGACGGCACTTGAAAACTGACAGGTCACTCCCTCTATTTACTTTTACTCTTCCATCTTTCTTTCCCTCTTTTTTCCTATCTAAGAAAAATTATAAGTAATGTTTCCATTCAATGTTAGAGAAGTTTGATAGGAATAGCTCCAATAAGACCACCTTTTCCATAAAAGCACTAGCATAAAATACTTTTGTCACTGATAACAAATGAATTTAAATGAAAGTCTTAATTAGAAAGCATTTCAAAGTATCAACTCCTATGACTTGAATTTCAAAGTGCAAGCCTTAGATCTAGATGTTTCACTACGTAATCCACTTATTAAAGCCTCTAACTATAATTGCTATCAACAAAATTGGTGGTCAACATATTCAAGTAATACAACTTTCATTTCATACCTAAGTTTCATTGCAAAAAAACAAATGCAAAAAGAAGTGATTCTTTTAACATCAGTGAAAGCGATCAACCACATAATGTTGTAAAACCCACATCAAAGGAGTTACTAAAAAACTAAATGAAAACTAGACAATGGCATATTTCTATAATGGAACAGTCATTGTGAGCCAAGATGTAGGACAAAGGACAAAAGAGTTAACCAACTTACTTCCCATTAAGACCCAACGACAAGCCAACAAGAACAACTTAGGTACCACATGCCATAAATGCGATGTATAAGTCTAGGGCATTATATCATAAATTAAGGGCTTATAGGAAAGCCTTCCTCCCACTAGCCCAAATATTCTTATACAATGGCCCTGACAGGAAAACAAAAAGGAAAAAAAAAATATTAAGGGGGAAGAAAAATGTGCCAAAAATAAAATTCAAGAAAGATATTGACTTACCCTATGCAAAATGGATATAAGACAACCTTTAATTTATTCCTCACATAATGGTTATTTACTTGAAAGTAATACTGTGGATCAAAGAAATACCTATATATCCATTCATTTTAAAATCGTAAAAATAAAAATACGAAAAACATGTAGCAATTGATAACTAACAAATTAAATCAAAAAAGAAATAAAAAATAAAAAATCCAAAAAATCCAAAAAAAAATTAAAATATCTCATAGTAACTTTGGTTAACAAGAAAAGGATAAACATGTAGGAATCCATTCTTGCAGCTAGCAAAGAAGTAATAAGTTCTTGTTTGGATAATGTAATTTTTGCTGCCACTAACACCGATCCTTCTTCATCTATGACAAAAAGAAGCATTGCTCTAAGATCCTACAAAGTAAGCCTTCTCCATCGACACCATCAAATCCCCTACAAACTTGCATGCACCACTTTTTCTTGTATTAAAGTACTCTCAAAATCAAACAATTTACCTATAAATCAGGGTATCCCAATCCCATTGAACAAAAGGCGATTCCATCTGTAAGGCCTATCCACATGAGGTTTAAACTTCTGCCCAGTTTCCTGCCCCTTTGTGTATGAAAATTTCATCTTGTAAATTAAATGATCTATGTAAACAGATAAACCATCTGTATGATCCAAAAAATTGCATATTGCAATGAGCACCTCAATGCTCTTTAAAGCTTGTTTTTGAAGTGAAAATCTTCTAAGTGGAGAATTTTTCTATTTTATCTAACCTGTGTATGAAACAACTCATTGAAATCAAATGATAAATATTAGGCCAAAAAAAATCAAAATCAGAGATGTTAATTTCTAGACCAACAACCAAGAGGATTCCATAAAATTAAAAATATTTAGGGATAGCTCAAAAAAGAAAATAAAATAAAATAAGAAAGATGGATAACTCACTTACATGCACATACACCCATTAACAATCGAAACAAGCCAAAACAAGTCCATTGCATGTACCAAAAAATCAAATTTAGTCAGTTGATTTGACTTTTATTTGAGAAGAAAAATAATCAGACACACTCTTACAAGTAGGAATGTAGCATATAATATCCCATAGGCACTTCCACTTACATTAATTTGGTAGCATATTGTTAGGAGCTCACAGAGTAAATGAGTTTTGAACATATTTGTATGCATTTAAATATAAGTCAAAACAACTCGATAAAATTCTCATAAGGGATAATATCAAACCCTATCATTATTCCAATAACTCATGCAAAGTCAAAGCATAGCTTCTACAAAATTCGATATTTTAAGTAAATGTAACAAAAACCTGCCATAAATACAAAAGCATCTAATTGTATTTAGAAAGCCTGTGGCATCTCCCTAACATGAGACACAGATGAGACCTTCCGTATACAAAGTGTTAAGTATTTGCTAATAAGCTTAATAATCTTAGTGGCAATTTCTACTTAACAGCTCTATTAACATACCAAACTCGTCTATGAACTTGTCAAAACATTGTAAAGTCAATCTATTGGATTATATAATTCTTGAATAGTCATCAGAAAGGGATGCATAATATCTTCTTGAAATCAAATGCATGTTAACTGTAAGATATGAATTTACCACACAGATCAGACATATTGAGAAAACAGTCAAAGCATCAACATAAAAGAAAAGGCAAGATCATTTTTATTTTTCTCTTGTTTTTCTAATAAGTGCAGATATCCTTATTCTCTTAACAACTTTATTGATATTCCTAAAGAAAAAAAGACAACTTGTATTCTCAAAATGGGCAAAACATTGAAACGCATTTAAAAAAAAAATTCATAGAAACCCGAAGAAAAAAACAAAAGAAAACAAAATACAAAAAGTTTAAAAAATTTTGAAAATCACCCATCCTAGTACTATTTTTATCCAAGTATACTTAACTTTGTAGTTCTGATGGGATCCAGTGCATTAGTACTAGTATAATCGCATCCAAAATTCTAAAAAATATTGAAAATAAAAAAATAAAGTCACAAAAATGAAAAACACATAATGGAGAAAAATATAATAATATATAAATTAAATTAAACTAAACAAAAAATAATATAGATGAGGAAAAGAAAATAAATCAAAAATAATAAATTCAAAAAAAATTGTGAAAAAAAAAGAAAGAGGCAACACTAATATTTCCCACGCTTAACTTCGGAGTTCTAATGGGGTCCAGTGCATCAATGCTAGTATGATCACACCCAAAAAATTTAAAAAAGTATTGAAAATGAAAGTATAAAATCATAAAAAAAAAAAGAACATAACAGGGGAAAATACAAAAAAGAAACGAACATGAAATAAAAATGAAATAAAAAATGAAAGATTATCAAATAAATAAATAATAAAATCCAATAATATTATTTTTTTAAAACGAAAAATGGTGCACTACGAGGATTTTTTAAGAGGAATCACGCATCCTAGTACTACTCTCATCGAAGCATGCTTAACTTTGGAGTTTAGATGGGATCAATGCTTAGTATTAGTATAATCACACTTAAAAATCCAAAAAAATATTGAAAATTTTAAGAAATTCATAATAAACAAATATTTTTATAAGAATAAAGAGCAATGCAAGGATTTTCTAAAAGGAATCACTTATTCTAGTACTACTCCTGCTCAAGCATGCTTAACTTCAAGTTATGATGTAATCCAATACATTTGTGTAAGTATAATTACACTCCAATTTTCAAAAACAAAAACATTAAAAAAATAAAAAAAGAAAGAAAATCACAAAACAAAATAAAAAATAAAAAATAAAATATTTTTTATCAAAAGAGCATATTGAAAATAAAAAGATATAAAAAAAAACAAAGTAGAATAAAACAAAAGATAATCAAAAGAAGAAAAGGAAAAAATAATAAATAATAAAATTTTAAAATATTTTTTTATCAAAAAAAGGTGAAATACGAGGATTTTCAAAGAGGAATCACTCAGCTTAGTACTATTCTCGTCCAAGCATGCTTAACTTCAGAGTTTTGATAGCATCAATGCTTAGTATTAGTATGATCGCGCTCAAAAATCTAAAAATTATTTAAAATAAAAAAATAAAATCATAAAAGAGAAAATAACAAATGGATAAAAATATAAAAATATATAAATATATAAATCTTAAAATAAAATAAAAAATAATTTAAGGGAAGAAAAGAAAATAAATCAAAAAAATAAATTCAAAAAAACCATAAAAAAAAATGGTGCAACATGAGTATTTTCTAGAATGAACCACTCATCTTATTACTACTCTCGCCCAAGCACGCTTAAACTTTGAGGATCTAATGGGATCCAGTGTATCAGTGTTGCTATGATCGCACCCAAAAAATTCAAAAGTATTTCTATCAAAAAATTCAAAAATATTGAAAATGAAATATAAAATTATATAAAAAAAGAACATAATAGAGAAAAATACAAAAAAGAAACAAACATTAAAAAAAAATGAATGTTGTCGAAAGAATAAATAAATAATAATAAAATTTAAAAATATATTTTTGTCAAAATGAAAAATGGTGCAATACGAGGATTTCTTTGGAGGAGTCATCCATTCTGGTACTACTCTCGCCTAAGCACACTTAACTTTGGAGTTCAGATGAGATCGATGCTTAATATTGGTACGATTGCACTCAAAAAATCAAAAAAATATTAAAAATTATAAAAAAATAAAAAAAATAAAAAAAACAATAAAATAAAAAATAAAATATTATGAAAAAATATAAATTAACAAATATTTTTTTTTAAAATAAAGTTGCAACACAAGAATTTTCTAGAAGTAATCACCCCTATTCTAATGCTAATCTTGCTCAAGCACGCATAACTTCGAGTTTTGATACAATTTGATACATTTGTGTTGGTATAATTGCACTCAAAATTCAAAAAAATTAAAAAAAAAAGAAAATCACAAAAAAAAGGCATGAAGGAGAAAAATGCCAACAATAAAAATAAAAATAAAATGAAAGATCATCAAAAGAAAAAAATTAATTAAAATTATAAAAATTCAAAAACATTTTTTATCTAAAAAAAGGGTGCGACACCAAAAAAAAAGTTTTTAAAAAATAAAAAAATTAAAATAATCTAAAGAACAGATAAAATACAAAAATATGAGTAAAATCCTTAGAAAAAAGTAATTAAAAGTAAATAACAAAAATATCAAGAAAACGAAACAAAATAAATTAAATTCAATTAAAAATTATGCAATTATGAAATGATCTAACACAGTGGCAAGCCTTCAAGAAATAAAACTATGAAATTTGAAGATCAGGCAACATTAATGTGGTAAAAGCCATAAGAAAATCCATTGGAGAAAGGAAAAATCACTCTAGATGGCACTTGAAAAATGACGGGTCACTCCATCTGTCTACTTTTACTCCATCTTTCTCTCCCTCTCTCTTCCTATCTAAGAAAAATTATAAGTTTCCGTTCAATGTTGGAGAAGTTTGATAGAGTAGCTCCAATAAGACCACCTTTCCCATAAAAGCACTAGCATAAAAATATTTTTGTCACTGATAACAAATGGATTAAGATAAAAGTCTTAATTTAAAAGCATTTCAAAGTACCAAGTTTTATGACTTGAATTTTAAAGTCTAAGCCCCATATTTAGGCATTTCAAATGTAATCTACCTATCAAATCCTCTAACTGCCATAATTGCTACTAGTAACATTTGGTGCTGACATATTCAAGTAATACAACTTCCATTTCATACCTAAGTTTCATTGCAAAAAAAAAAAGTGAAAAAAAGTGTTTCTTTTAACATCAGTAAAAGTGATTAACCGCATAATATTATCGAACCCATAACAGAGGAGCGATCAACCACATAATATTGTAGACCCCATATCAAAGGAGTTACCAAAAACTAAATGAAAACCAGACAATGGCATATTTCTGCAATGAATAGTCATCACAAATCAAGATGGAGAACAAAAGACAAAAGAGTTAACCAACTTGCTTCCCATTAAGACCCAATGGCAAGCCAGTAAGAACAACATAGGTACCAAATGCCAAAAATGGAATGTGTAAGTCTGAGGCATTATATCATAAACTGAGGGCTTATAGGACAGCCTTCCTCCCACTAGCTCTAATATTATGGTCTAATGGCCTTGACAAGAAAGCCAAAAAAAAAAATATTAAAGGGGAAGAAAAAAGATGCGAACAATAAAATTCAAGAAGGATATCAACTTACCATGTGCAAGAATGGAAATAAGACAACTTATAACTTACTCCTGATATAATGATCATTTCGTTGAAAGTAATACTGTGGATCAGAGAAGTACCTACTTATATGATCATTTCAAAATCACAAAAAAAAAAAAATGTCAATCACTAAGGTCATATTCCAACAACCTTAAATTTGTATTCAAATAATCAAAAAGGAAAAGGCAATAATACACTATATGGGACTAATTAGCAAATATCATATCATTATGATCTTAAGTAGCAAGTGCTTGAGCTTTTTTCTAAAGCAAAACATGAGTCTTTTGTTAATTCATGTCAAAAGCTTTATAATGTTTTGTTTTCAAAGGATAATTAACGTCTAACATAAATCGGTCAAATGATAAGAAAAACCTAAATTTATATGTGCTTTCAACCACTCCATGAATAATTTGCTATGAAATATTATCCAGTTCAAATGTGATCAAAAGCTAGAATTCAACCTTTTCCCCAATCATCAGTCAAAACAATAGCAACATGGTATCATTTAATAAAATAAACTATATGCCTAATCATACAAAGTTGTTTCAAGCTCAAACCAGAATGGTGCCTTAAGTTACAGTCTTCACATGCTACTTACACTACTTTGCACATATTCAGAGCTTGATCCCAAGATTTCTCTCCATATGTACCAAGCCCACCTCGGATATGAGTCCGAAGCCAGCGCCATAAAATGCATTTCCAAATCGAAGTATTTGCAAGACACCAAAGTCCTCATGAATCAACTCCAAAAACTCTGCACTCCAACAACCACCCCCCCCCCCCTCCCCCAACTACCCAAACGATCTCAAATCTGACGTAAGTTTAGTTAGATAGTTTAGGAACATGTGTACCAGCAGGAAATAGGATATGCATTAGCAGGAAATACAGCTTTAAAAGTAACAACATGGTAGAGAAACCCTTCAACCTGTCTCACAGAAAGAAAGAAGTGTCCTGCATGCCTGAGCTCAAGCTTCCGCTACAGATTTTCTTAGTAGAGTAAAATCATGAACATGTTAAAGTAGCTCATCACTTAATCTATTAAACCACTAATATTGCTGTGGGGTATATATGAAAATTTTCATCAGTCTGAAGCTATTCTTAGCTTGTAATCCCCTCTAGCTAAAAAGGGTCTCATTTTTCAGTAAGCACGGTAATAAGAGAAATCAGGAGCCATCTATAGAAACCTCTAGAAGAACATCCTTATTATTTAATAGCTCCAATGGAGCAAACATCGCATTTAGTGCAAAGAACAGAGCAATTACCTTCAAAGTTGGAGGAAGAGGGTTGATTTGGTTCAAAATCTCCTTAATAAACCCATTAATCATGCACAGGTGATGCCTTGTCCATGCCTGAGAGCATAGGCTGCAGAGACTCAAACTCAAAGCACTCAGCAGAAGAACCATAACGATGTCCTGATCATATGGATACATCATGACTACAGATGGTAAGGCAGCACCAGATGGAGAAAGCACATTAGCATAGGCAACTGGAACTCGATACACGCCATATGCAATGTTGGTTAAACTATGATTCGTGAATTCTGAGAAACAAGAAGTTTTATGATAATTTGAGGGAAATGGGTGGTGCTTATAGGAATTCCATGGTGGCTTGTGGAACGGCTATGGTTTGCTATTCCCTTATTGAACCTCATGTTAGGTTTCTCAACTTTTTTATGACCCTGGGCACAACTGGCAGACTGTGGCTTGGAGTTAATATTGCAGTTTCCTTCGCTATCACGGTGATGATCCTTCTTATCATAGTTGTAACTCCTTCTGTACCTTCTGGTATTGGAAGAAGGCAAGTTGCAGAAAAAAGTCCTCTGTGAGATTAAAGAATTAAAAAAATCAAACATAAGTGGTCTGCACAATGAGACCAGAAATACTGGAATACAGATTCACAGTAAATTGATGTTAATCAAAGGAAAATCAAAATATAAACTGAAAATCACAGACTTACTTAACACATTCAGAAGCTAAATGGCTCTTTTGGTCGGGAACAAGTCATACGACCTAGCTGATGGTTCAATCCTCAATTGTGTATCTTTAAAAGATATGTTCTACCAGCCTAGGAAAGCCTGCTCTCTCACAAGAGAAAGAATTTAAGTGGTCTCATTAACCAATGAATTGCAGCCCTCCACGATCATTTTAAGTCAAATAAGAAGACTAAGCATGAAATTTGGACCTTAAAATTGAAAAGGGAATGACAACACTTTAAATCCAGCTTTCACATATGCTATAGATGAAGCACTCAAATATTTGATGTGACGCATCAACCTTTTTGCATCCCAACTGAATGATTAGTAACAATTTAGTGAGGATTTGGAGCAGTAGGGATAAAATGAAGATTGCATTATATATATAAAAAAAGGACAAAGAAAGAAATAAACTTAAGCATAAATAACACTTGAATTTAGGGCCAATCATCTTACAGGATTAGGCAGTCCAGTGCCACCTCGATATAAAGTACTCTTGTCAGCATAATGTTTATCAGCACCATGAGATCGATCAGAATAAACATGGAGTTGGGATATGGGTAAAAGATGAGAGTTATAACTCATAAACTGAGTGAAGATATTCACGTTCTCAGAAGGAAGTTTTCCAGGGCATTCATATGGAAATTGTCCTTGTAAGTCCACTGGTGCAGCAACAACAGAAGAAGGATTTAATAAGGACCCATAACATAGACTATTCTGGCAAAACCTTCTATATTGCAGATTCTTCCCATGGCCCAAAAAAATCATTGTTCAGAATGTCAGGCTTTTGATTCTCAAATCGCTGCATGGGAGAATCACCCTTCATAGAAGGTAGAAATATTGAAATTGCCTGGCAGATGAAGATTCTTGGTTGAATCCGAGCAATATGCTGACCTTTCCGATACAGGTTAAACTCTTCATCCCTATCAGAGTGGGTTTTACAAGCACTGTAAGTTTTGCCCCAATTGGAAGATTATACACTGGAAGCGTGGTTAGAGAAGGGAATGGTGGCCCAGAGGGATTCAAGGCATATGGTAGAACCTGTGTGTTATCATGATCACTATTGCTTTGATTCAGTGTCTACAAGTGCTAGAAAGAACTAAGGGAATCAATTTGGATCCAAGCCCTAGGTCTGGTTTGTAAACAGACATCGAATGGATCTGAAAATGTGTAGTCCTAGTTTCAGAAACTGTCCTTTCAACCACGTCAGTGCCCACTGTTGAAAGAGGAATAGCTTCTGTGGTCTGGTCATCCACCTGAGAAGTCTTATAATCAACTGATTCAGCTTCAGGTTGCATATTACATGCAACAGAATGATCTGAAGAAGGAACCAAATCATTCCCCCATTTGTCCCTCATCACCTTAGATGTTTCGTGAGGTGATTTATCCCAGTAATTTGCAGAAGATGGGAAATAGCTCTAGAGGAATTAGACTCTAAAGTAGATACAAATCTTGAATTTTTTATAGAGTAAATATCATTTTCTCCAATTCTCTGACCTTGGGAGTTAACACCAAAATTTTCACCACTGGACCCCTTTTTCTTTTAAATGTTACCCCATGATCCTCCTGGACAAAATCCTTAAACCTGTTTTGCTGAGATAAATAAGCAGTATTGGATCCTACTGTCGTGAACTGTTGCCCATCCTCCAATGATTCAGCTCTGGAACTTCTGCTAATATAGTCATCAGTTTCGACAGAATCCACATCCCATTCATGTCAGACACAATAATCACCATCCTCTTGCCACAGTTCTCTTGATATTAAGCTATACCAACTAGCTCATCCATATTCTTTTGATCTATGGCCAGCCCAACACTTGAAAAGTATTAGGATGCTGGCCAATGAACCAATTCTTTAGGATGAGCATATTTTTGTGCCAAAGAGCCTCAAAAGTTGGAATATTTCTGGGCATCATAGCAGATGAACTTTTCTGGGCATATCCAAGCAAAGTTTTATTCTGAGGCATCTTGACCTGGCTATTGAAATTTTGGGCAATGGGTTTGTCCATGTCTGCAAAACTCTGCTCTTCCTGATTCATTTGCAAATTCTCCATGGCAGAATGGAGGTCACCAATATTAATACCTGACCTTGAAGACACTGAATCTTCAGTTGAAAATCTTTCTCCATAAGCTACATTTCTTCTGCTACGATCTGATCTCTCCGGAGAAAATGCTCTGTCACACCTTCCTCAAGTCAGAGCTTCATTTGATGTATTCATCAGCTCTGCACCAGAGTGTATCCTTGAAAATGGATATCTAACAACTTTTACCTTCATCAGAATTTCCACACTTGTTAGAACTAATATTTTGTAAACTCTTATGATTCTCATCAGAGGGGATGGAACCATTTGCATCGACATAACTCTTCGAACTCTGAGTATAAGAAGCAGTAGATACACTACCTGTACTAGACAGCTGTCTGAAGGAAGGGTTACGATGTTGGGATATAATACCATGTGATTCAAGGAAAACTTGAGTCACCCCAACCACAGATTCAAGGCCACTTGAATTATCTTTCACTTCACTGCTGCTTGAATCATATCTGAAACTGTCAGACCCATCAATTTGATTCAAGTTAATTTGTTGTAAACAGTGGAGATCAGGGACGTCAGAATGATCTAACACAGTGTCATACCTTCAAGAAATACAACTATAAGATTTGAAAATCAGACCACTTACATTGCTTGACACATATTCAGGGCTTGATCCTAAGATCTTCTCTCCATATGTACCCAGTCCACCTCGGATGAGTCCGGAGCCAGCACCATAAAATACATTTCCAAATTGAAGCATTTGCCGGACAGCTTATTGAATTGTAGCAAACCAACCAACAGGGACCAAAGATATAATACCTTGGGTATCCTTGTTGCAAATGGCAACACAACTTATTTGGCATCAGTATTTCCATTCTCCAGGAACACTTCAATTAACACACTTAAATTCAAAAGTCCAGTTGTAATAAGTTGTATTTGTCTAGGAAAGTTTACATAAGCTGTGTAGTGACAACCCTAGCTTTCTCACACTACATTCAAGATAACCATGTAAAGAGCGTTCTCACAAAGGTTCAGTGATTCTAATCATTTTAACGAAAAAAAGATCTAGAGAAGGAAACCACAACTTTTTTAGATACTATACATATTCACAATAACAAGAAGGCAGGGCTGCCAAAGTGCAAGAAGAAAACCATACCTTATCATATGCATTACCGAACTGCTAAGAAAACGTGAATTGCAGAACTGCTGTGCAGCTCTAACCCCATTCTGCAAATGTTGGATATCCAATATTAGTAAACAGTGCAAATTAGTAAAGACCGCATGCTACAGTTTAAAACGATACAACCAACAGAATGAGTTTTGCTTGCTTTGTCGCTACGTCTAATGCCATGTGGGAGGAATCATACATAAGAATACAAACTGCAACTAGAACTAGTGATTGAGCAAAGCCAACCATTTATTTCCCAAATAACACATCTTCGAACAGTGATAAAGGAATTATACTAACCTCTCATAGAATTGTCTCCCATTTCTTGTATGCGACCATCATTAGTAAGGGGTTTCCCATCATTTGAATCACGTGAGCCATCTAGCTTCTCAGTCAGGAAAGCCAACTTTGCTCTTTCTACATTTTTCCTCTGTAATTTGAACAAAAAGTGAAACAAGTCAATGTTTGTCAATTTCAAGAACAGCAGGATTAGCAAACTCTTGGCACAGATCTGGGAAAGGGACCTCATCCTTAGGATACAAAAATGGAGATTTGTAGCTCAGAAATGCCGCAAGTGAGAGCACAGGTGACAACCAACCACATATTCCACCATAAAGCAGCATCAGCAGTTTTAGAGGAATACAGTAAAAAAATATATATGATCCAGTGCAAGTTGTACAGAATAATCCATTTATCCTATGACTTCCCTTTTATCCTTAATCAATTATGTGATTTATATTCAACCAATATTTTTTCAACTCATTGATATCTTAGCAAATCATCTTATTCATTGGAACCACAAATCCGTATATTCTTGCATAAAATATTTGTATTCTAGTGTTAAATTTAAGTGTTTTATGTTAAAAACAATAAAACTTTTGACTTCTTCACTGTTGAATTTCAATTTATTATTCACACTATACTAATTACTTGGATTTTCCACATAAATTTCAAGCTTTCTGGAACCTCACAGTTACTTCATGACAAGTTACGTACTATGAGCAATATGAGTGAAGGATTTTAATATATGTCATACTGACAAGCATTAAACTACTTATCTAAGCACTTAAATCAGGAGAAAGTAAAGATATGAAGCTCAGAAATAATATGAGAGCTCTAATTCCGAAGTGTTACATACAAGGGACACAAAAAAATTTGAAGCAGACCTTTCCAATCAACACATCCATGGGAAGCTTCGCCAAATGATGGCCAAGTGGTGTCAACTCTTCATCCCCTTCAACAGCACCAACCTGAAAAAAGTATATTGTAGAGAATAGGATTGCCAAGCAAAGGTCATGTCAACCTTCAGCAAACAGCAATCACACACTGTATCCACCAAACACTTGCACTCCACATAGAATGGAGAAACTTGTTGAGAGGAAATGACATCATATCATATGAGGGTATACAAAACAAAAGACATGATGCTGAAGAAAATGTTTAAAACCTAATAGTATTGGACCATAAGACAAAAACTTAAAAAGAAAAAATAAAAAATCAATTGTGAAATGATTACTTTGTAGCTTCACTATGCTTAGTTAAACCAAATTTGCAAAAGCATCACTTGTAGACCTCCATAGAAATTGCATCTCTTGGGGTTGCTTTCACAACAATGACAGTATCAGTCATTACTGCACATGTTTCAAGCTCCTTTCAAATAGTTTTTAGTTTTCTGGAGGGCCAAGTCCAACTGTCAAAAGCTTAGTAGTCGTCTAAAAACTGCAAAATCTAGTAAAGTGGAGTCCCTCACAGCCATGGAGGTCTTTAGACTGGACTGAGTCTTCCATTAAATCGAAGCATTTGCAGGACACCAAAGTCCTCATGAATCAACTCCAAAAACTCCACCAACAACTCCCCCTCCCCCTTCCCACTACCCAAACGATCTCAAATCTAAGGTAAGTTCAGAGCATGTTTAGGTAGTTTAGTAAATATGTGTACTATGCTCCTTTGTCTCTCCCCCTCCCCTTAGTTTCTGTCCAAAAAACCTTTCTAATTGATATACTAAAAGTCATCGCCTGGGCAACAAATGAAAGTATTTTTCCTCAATACAAGGCTCTCCTCATCGATATTTACCTTCCTTGTCTCTTCCCTCATTTTGATCTTGGCCACTTGCAATACTACAGAAAAAATTCTCAATATCCTTGTTTTTCAAATGATACCTTATATAGAGAAAATAAATGAATAAAAAGAAGGAAATCAGGGTGAAGGCTAATTCAGACAACCATTAATATTCAATTTTAATAATGAAATACTACCTCCTATAATACTAATATGGCAGAAATCATAATCTTTTCATTGGGAGATTTTAAATCTTAAAAATACATAGTGAAAAAAATAACATAGTTAGATCATCTCATCAATCAAACCATATGCAATCTAAAAAGATGATATTAGTTTTCTTGAATAAAAATTTGACCTACAACCCAACAACATAATTTGTAAACACAACTCTACCAAAGGCATCCACAATATCTCAGGAACCTTTGCATTTTGAAAAAATGAGAGGTAAAATTTAACCTAGCAATCAAGTAATCAACAAGTTATTGAAATCACATGAAAACAGAAAATCTCTGCACTTGATAAACATGCATAATTTCTCAAATCTATGACGTGTATGCAAGCAAAAGTAGATTCCAAGTTTAACACGTTTAGCTCTTCCTCGCTGTTGCCTTGCATTTGATTGAGAGATCCAATCTTCGACCATACTTCACAGTTTCTACAGCAAAGCTAAACACTTAAAAGGCACTGCAAGAATCAAAAGAAAATACATGAAAGCACTTCAGCAATTAAAAGAGAACGATCCCATGCCAAAGACGTGAATCCTCTTCTTCGCCGTTGCCTTGCATTTGCTTGAGAGATCCAATCTTTTGATTGCATACGATTTCTTAGAGCGTTTGGTATTGGTATGATTCCATGCCAAAAACGTGAACCCTGTTTCTTTAAATAGCCGTTGAGAGGAGCATGTGAGCATTAATACCAAAATTCATATTTCATCATCAGATTCAATTTTTTCTTACTATAACTTTACTTAGTTATTTTATATTCTTTACAAGAATAAAAATATAATATGTGTAAGTAATAATGATAATTAATTTAAATAAAATAAAATAAAATAATTACATATATTTATATACATGCAACTAAATTTTAAATGGTACTACAAGAATTATCCAAATAATCGAAAATATTTAAATACTTCTAAAATTAAACTTTTTTATGATTATAAAGTTTCATATATTTTTTAAAAAATGATCATATATAAAATTTACCAACCCCAATTTTTTGAATCTATTATAAACAAATATCTTGTGATGCAGAATAAATATTTCGTGAGATAAAGAATTCTGTAACATGGCATTCAAAAGTTGTAATCAAAAATTAAAGACTTTGGAGACAATCATCTATGGTCATAAATCAAGTTGACTAATTGAACAAGAGATGTAAGCTGCTTCTCCTATCCGATACTGTTCCTGTCATCTTCATTTTTCATGATTGTTTTCGTCGCATGATCTGGGCTGAGCTAATTTCAACCATTATATAATGAAAACTACATTGTACAAAATAAAAGAGGTTTATTTTATTTACCCAGATTTAGATGTAGTTAATTACATATGATTGGACCTGCTTATCAGATTTTTTTTAATGGTTTTATTTACTCAGATTTAGATGTCCTTAATTTCATTGATTTGGTTTGCTTATTTAATTTTTTTGCATTTGATGAGTCCTACTTATTTTGGTTATTTTATTGGATTTATTTACCCAGATCTAGATGCCTTTAATTGAATTCATTGTGCTTGCTTGTTTGATTTTTTTTTTGTTGGGTTTTATTTATCTAACTTAATTGCATTTGACGGGTTCTGCTTATTAAGGTTATTTTGTTGGGTTTTATTTACCCTGATTTAGATGTCCTTAATTCCATATAATTGGGTTTTTTTTTTTTTTTTTTGTTGAGTTCTTATTTCTTTGGATTTAGATGTCCTTAATTGCATATGATTGAGCCTGTTAATTGAGGTTTTTTCGTTAGATTTTTATTTACCTTGATACTTTGCCATATCAAATATATTTCATATTATAAAAAGAGATATATAGTGTTTTCATTTTTTGAAGATGCATGATGCAATTAATAAATATCTACTCAAAAATTTACAATACTAACTCCTAATGATAATTTGGGTCTTAATATTAAAACAAAAACAAACATCAAAAGCATTGTCATGTAATAATAGTCAAATTAAATTATAATTAATCTTTTGTGTGTACATTATATATATATATATATATACACACACAGAAGAAGATTGAGAAGGCTGAAACTTAGTTAAGACTTCACCAGCACAATTATGAAGCTAAAAGGCACCCAATGTGGCAAGAATGTAGGTTGATTTTTAGACTTAAGTGAAAATCTAAATGAGATTTTATTAAAAAAATAAAAATTTAGTATAATTTAAATGATATTTAAGAAAACACATAAATTTAATATAATTTAAATGTGATCTCAAAGTCATGTTAAATGTTTAAATTCAATTTTTTTAAAAAAATTAAAAAATCATATAAATATATGAATATACATATAAAAAATTTAAGTGAGACTTCATAGAAAAATATATATATATATATATATATTTACACATGCAAACTTAATATAATTTAAAAGAAGCTTCAATGTTTCGTTAGATGTTCAAGCATTAAATTCTTTTTTTCAAAACTAAATCCAGAAAATTATGTAAATATATAACAAGGTTTTTTTAATGTTGAATTAAAGAAACTTTTGACCATAGCACCTGATGCAGAGACCCAAAATCCCATAAGGGATGACATTTCAGGTATACTTATTGGCATGGGGAATGCAGAAGGTGTTAGTTTCACTTGATGCAGGATACCATTAGAGAATTCTTCAATCTCACTTTGCTCACATCAGAAACATCAGAAACATTGGCTACACTGCTATCTGGTTGGTCAACAAATATAAATTTATGTTTTTTCTTCTCTCCTCTCTTTCCTTTTTTTTTTTTTTTTCTTTTTTGGTCTACCTTTTCAGAGTGTATGATAAAAAACTGTATCCACAACAGGCCAACCTAAATGTAAATAAGCCCATGTAACATGTCCACCAAAGTAAGAGAACAGTTATTGCAAAAGAGCTGAGCACAAAATAAACAATCTCCTAAATACAACATAGGTTCTTTATCCTATAAAATTCCCAAGTATAATGACACTGAAGAAGCCTCATATACAATGAAAACATGGCTCCCCTCACACCATGTAGATCCTTCCGATTTTTGAGTACTGAGTATATCTGATATATAGTTTCTTATACTGTGAGATACTCCCAACACTTTGAATAAAAAGTCAAGATTTCGCTGTTGGATAATGGAAGGGTTTTATCAGCATAGTTGGTTTAAGCCACACCATAGCCTTGGCTTAGAAACATAAGAGGAACATCTGGATCTTTCAAATGATAATTTCACTGGCCCGACAATGCCGTAAATCAAGTCAAACCCCCCCAGGTAAGATGATGCATCAAAGAAACATCAGAGACTGTCCCAGCATAAAAATGAGAAGATATCAACAAGAAGCCAGTAGAAATCAAATATCATGCCAAATGTTACGTGAAAGGTCCACATTGGCAATGGTGCATGCTCGTCAATCCTCAATCACATCTTTGACAAGTTCCCAATTTGTGAAGTGAATACTCAACAATCTGCACTCTAAACTGCCACAAGCATTAACAATACCCTCTCATATTTCTCCCACATAAGTTATGCTATTGCAAAAGGGCCAGGCAGATAATATGCAATCAACCATTGACCCTACTTCGAACGTTGAAATCAGTAATGCAAGTAGATACTGGGAACATGATATGCATTAGCAGGAAATACAGCATTAAAAGAAACAAGATGGTAGAGAGACCGTTCAACCTATCTCATATAAAGAAAGAAGTGTCCTGCATGCCTGAGCTCAATCTTTTGCTACCAGATTTTCTTAGTAGAGTAAAATCATGAACAGGCTGAGGTAGCTCAGCACTTAGTCTATTAAACCACTAAAATTGTTGTTTGGTATAGATGCAAAATTTCATTAGTTAAAGACTCAGATTAAGCTTGGCTCATACATACCAATCTGAAGCTATTCTAAGCTTCTAATCCCCTCTAGCTAAAAAAGGTCTCGTTTTCCAGTAAGCACGGTTATAAGAGAAACCAGGAGCCATATATAAAAACCTCTGGAAGAACATCCTTATTATTTAATAGCTCCAATGGAGTACACATGGCATTTAGTATAAAGAACAGAGCAATTACCTTCAAAGTTGGAGGAAGAGGGTTGATCTGGTTCAAAATCACCTTAATAATCCCGTTGATCATGTACTGGTGATGCCTTGTCCATGCCTGAGAAATGCACAGCTTGTAGAGACCCAAACTCAAAGCACTCAGCAGAAGAACCATAACCGATGTCCTGATCATATGGATACATCATGACTACAGATGGTAAGGCAGCATCAGATGGAGAAAGCACATTAGATAGGCAACTGGAACTGGATACACGCCATATGCAATGTTGGTTAAACTATGATTCATGAATTCTGAGAAATGTGAGAAACTTTTATGATAATTTGAGGGAAATGGGTAGTGCTTATACGACCCATGGTGGCCTATTAGATCAGCTATGGTTTGATCTTCCCTTATTGAACCTCATGTTAGGTTTGTCAACTTTTTTATGACCCTGGGCACGACCAGCAGACCGTGGGTTGGAGTTAATATTTCAGTTTCCTTCTCTATCACGGTGATGATCCTTCTTATCGTAGTTGTAACTCCTCCTGCAGCTTCTGGAATTGGAACAAGCCAAGTTGCAGAAAAAATTCTTCTGTGACATTAAAGAATTAAAAAATCAAACATAAGTGATCTGCATAATGAGACCAGAAATACTGAAATACAAGACTGAAAAGCAAAAATCACCGTAAATTGATCTTAATCAAAACATGAATTGAAAATCACAGAATTACTTACTGCATTCGGAAGCCAAACAGCTCTTTTGGTTGCGAACAAGTCATACGACCTAGCTGATGGTTCAATCCTCAATTGTGTATTTTTAAAAGATATGTTCTACTAGCCTAGGAAAGCCTGCTCTCTCACAAGAGAAAGAATTTAAGTAGTCTCATTAAACAATGATTTCCAGCCATCCAGGACCATTTTAAGTCAAATAAGAAGACTAAGCATGAAATTTGGACCCTGAAATTGAAAAAGGAATGACAGCACTTTAAATCCAGCTTACATATATGCTATAGATGAAGCACTCAAATATTTGATGTGACACATCAACCTTTTTGCATCCCAACTGAATGATTAGTAACAATTTGGTGAAGATTTGGAGCAGTAGGGATCAAATGAAGATTGCATTATCTATACAAAAAAGGAAAAAGAAAGAAATAAACTTTAAGCGTAAGTAACACTTGAGTTTAGGGCCAATCATCTTATGGGATTAGGCAGTCCAGTGCCACCTCGATATGAAGTACTCTTGTCAGCATGTTGTTGATCAGCACCATGAGGTTCATCAGCATAAATGTGGAGTTGGGATGTGGGCAAAAGATGAGAATTATAACTCATAAACTAAGTGAAGATATTCACATTCTCAGAAGGAAGTCTTCCAGGACATTCATACATCCTTGTACATCCACTGGTGGAGCAACAACAGCAGAAGAATTTATTAAAGACCCATAATGTAGACTATTCTGGCAAAACCTTCCATATTGCAGATTCTTCCCATGGCCGAAAAAATCATTGTTCAGAATGTCAGGCTTGTGATTCTCAAAACGCTGCATGGGAGCATCACCCTTCATAGAAGGTAGAAATATTGAAATTGCCTGGTAGATGAAGATTCTTGGTGAATCCGGGCAATCTGGCTGACCTTTCCGATAAAGGTTAAACTCTTCATCCCTATCAGAATGGGTTTTACAAGCACTATAAGTTTTTGTCTCAGTTGGAAGATTATACACCGGAAGCATGGTTAGAGAAGGGAATGGCGGCCCAGAATGATTCAAGGCATATGGTAGAACCTGTCTGTTTTCATTGACCACTATGCTCTGATTCAGAATCGACAAGTGCTAGAAGAACTGATGGAATCAATTTGGATCCAAGCCCTAAGTCTGGTTTGTAAACAGACAGAATGGATCTGAAAATGTGAAGTCCTAGTTTCAGAAACTGCCCTTTCAACCACGTCAGTGCCCATAGTTGAAAGAGGAATAGCTTCTGTGGTCTGGTCATCCACCTAAGAAGTCTCATAGTCAACTGATTCAGCTCCAGGTTGCAGATTATATAAAACAGAAGGATCTGAAGAAGGAACCAATTCATTCCCCCATTTGTGCCTCATCACCTTATATGTTTTGAGAGGTGATCTGTCCCAGTAATCTGCAGAAGATGGTTTGGCTCTAGAGGAACTAGACTCTAAAGTAGATACAAAACTTGAATTGTTTGTAGAGTAAAGATCATTTTCTCCAATTCTCTGGTCTTGGGAGTTAACATCATAATTTTCACCACTGGACCCCTTTTTTTCCTGGCCAAAATCCTTAAACTTGTTTTGTTGAGATGAATAAGCAGCATCAGATCCTACTGTGGTCAACTGTTGCCCGTCCTCCAATGGTTCAGCTCTGGAACTTCTGCCAATATACTCATCAATTTTGACAGAATCCACATCTCGTTCATGCTAGACACAATAATCACTATCCTCTTGCCTCAGTTCTCTTGATATTAAGCTACCATCAACTAGCTCATCCATATTCTTTTGATCTATGGCCAGCCCAACACTTGAAAAGTATTGGGGTACTGGCCAGTGAACCAATTCTTTAGGATGAGGCATATTTGTGTGCCAAAAGGCCTCAAAAGTTGGAATATTTCTGGGCATCATAGCAGGTGAACTTTTCTGGGCATATCCGAGCGAAATTATATTCTGAGGTATCTTAACCTGGATATTGAAATTTAGGCCAACGGGTTTGTCCATGTCTGCAAAACTCTGTTCTTCCTGATTCATTTGCAAATTCTCCATGGCAGAATGTAGGTCACCAATATTAGTACCTGACCTTGAAGACACTGAATCTTCAGCTGAAAATCTTTCTCCATAAGCCACATTTCTTCTGCTACGATCTGATCTCTCCGGAGAAAACGCTCTATGACACCTTCCTTGAGTCAGAGCTTCATTTGATGTATTCATCAGCTCTGGGCTAGTTTCTAACCTTGAAAATGGATGTCTGACAAAACTTTGATTCCTTTGTCTAAATCTTCTACCTCCATCATAAATTCCACACTTGCTAGAACTAATATTTTGTAAACTCTTATGATTCTTATTAGAGGGGATGGAACCATTTGCATCAGCATAACTCTTCCAATTCTGAGTTTAAGAAGTAGTAGATACACTGCCTGTCCTAGACAGCTGTCTGAAGGAAGTGTTACGATGTTGGGATATTATACCATGTGATTCAAGGGAAACTTGAGTCACCCTGACCACAGATTCAAGGCTACTTGAATTATCTTTCACTTCACTGCTGCTTCAATGATATCTGAAACTGTCAGACCCATCAATTTCATTCAAGTTGTTTGTTGTAAACAGTAGAGATCAGGAATGTCAAAGCGATGGCCTTTTCCACGTTGGTCCAATGTATTCATGAAAAACTGGTTGATCTCAGCAATTAAATTCTTTTTTGGGCAATCAAGTAATCTGGCCAACCGTTGGGCTCCAAAGCAAAGGCACTATGAATCCTACAAAAGTTACCTGAGAGAAATTTAGGGCTAAGTTAACCTTCAGTTTTCTGAGTAAATGGAATAAATAGTCACGTCACGTCACAAACAAGTGTACATAAGATAATCACTTACAGCGAAAGCCTGAATGAAATTTTCATATGTATATGTGTAAGTGTGGGAAAAAACAAAGAAAAAAAAAAAAAAACAGATTTGGCACTCCATAGTTAAGGGCAAATTAGGGTGTCTACAAGTCAAAGTGGACCAAGGAGATTGCTTGCTGCCTAGGCTCAACTTCACACCCGAAGATGCCCATGTAAAACTGCTAAACTGAGCTCTGCCCATGTTAAATTTTGATGAACAAAAAGTTAAACACAACGAAATAGCCTAATTTAAATTGAAGCCCTGCAAACTTGCCTAATAGAAGTTCAAACTTGGCCATTTTGACATTGTGAGCCGACTAAAGCAAATTTTTTCTTTAGTCAACCTATTTATGAAGCCTTAATGCATTGATTAAAACAGCCAAAAAAAAACCTAATTTTACCATTTTTGTAACCATAAGAGACGAAGGGAGAATAGTTCTTTCCCTATAGGTGCAGTCAATAAAACATTAAATCAACATTACCACTCTCATAACAAGGCATCTTTACCACCACTTTTTCCTTGAGTGCAAAAAGATACTGCTCTATGTCAAAAAGAAACTATGAGAATGTTTTTGAAACACAAGAGGTAAACTATCCAAATCTTCAAGAAGTCAAGACTCAAATGATCATTGTCGAAGCTAGTCACTTTCTAATGTTGAGTGAATCAATCAATATTATCAACATAATTTACAATGCACGATACTGTAAGCTGCTTTCTAAAGTTTGATTAATCCCTTTTTGTTAATGTTAAAAAGGAAAACAGGAAAACGTAACGAAATAAGTAACAACCTTTAGACCTGCTTAACAAAAAGAGCAATCAGCATAACCCTTATCTTTCAATGTTTGCACAAAATCATGTACTTGCAAAAGAAATGCAACTACATCATAAAACAACTCAACTACCTAAAACCAAACATAAAAATTAAAAGAAAAGAACAATAGAAGTGAGACAATAAGTTTAGAACGAAATACCCTTATTAACACTGCACCCAAGATTGTTGTTTGAACGTAAAGGATCAATGACATTAAAATGTTTGGAAATAAACGGCTGCTCCAGATTTTCTTGACCACCATGCAAAACAGCATATACAGAGCTAGAGGCATCCAGAAATGATTTGCTAAGGAGTACCTCCGCTTGAAACACTTTCAGTTCACATCATAAATTTAGGGGACAAAAAGCCAGCAAATGGGAAAAAAGTGGAGCCAGTTATGTTGCCTCTAACTATAATTCAACTTCTGATAAGCACCTTTTAAACTTAATTTTCAAATGTATGCGTACAGAGATCTCCACAGTTGAGACATCAATCAGGTCAGTTCGATGTCAACAGTAAACATATGCAAACCAATGAAATTGATCCAAGCAGTCATAATAATTCATACATCTTTACTTATCTGCTGTTTTGAAAACTTAAGAGTCAGGTCTACATTATTTTTCCAACTTGAATACAAAACTATTATTTCTTTAACCTTATGCAATCAAACATGACTTATCCACCACAGCAAAATTATAGAGGCAAACAAAAAAGCTACCAATATTTGTTATTCTATAAGCCCATCTCGTTGTTGCTAGAATAAGCTACAACCATCTACAATCAACTAGAACCATAGGTGGACACACATATAGTGATAAATTGAACTCAAACAAATGAAAGAAAATGATAATTGAAGAAGCCCAAAACAAAATCAAAACAAACCTTGTCGAGCAATAAATTAGAGAACAACTGATTGTTGGTGAGGTAATGGCCACAACAGGGGCAATCGCTCTTGTGGCGGAGGTGAGTGATGATGCCCATGTAGCAGAATTTGTGGCCACATGCGGTAAGGAAAGCGTCCCTTATGATCTGCATGCAAATCGGGCACAACAAGTCCTTACCTATCTCGGCCACTACTGCGTCCGTCATAGCGATGGCTCCAGCGGCCGGGAAGTTGCTTCCAGCGCCTGGGAGCTCGGGCTGACAGTCGTTGAAGATGTTTTGGGTCTGCTTTGGCTGCCGGGACAAGAGACTCCGTCGATACTTCTTCCATGCCCTTAATTTTCACCGCTTTTTCTATTCTTCTTTGGAGATGAAGCTCTTCCCTTCGTAGGTGGTTAATATGCTGACTTGTGCGCTTTGTGGAGATGAGAAATAGGTAGTGTGGATCCCGGCGCTGTTCGTGAAGGTGAAAACCCCACGTGAGCATTGTTTTGGCTCCGTGTGGCTGTGGCATAAGAGTTGCAGGTTTGGCTGCTCCGACTATGGACTTGTGAATCGGGTGGCGACTTGGGATTGCCAGGCATGCTGTTTTGTCACTGAAACAAATTCTTATATTTATTGTGATAAGTGTCATCTTACTTTTAACAAAATAAAAATTATGAAAATTTTAAAAATCAAGAAAACAATAAGATTTTTTTACGGAAATTTTATCGATTAATTTTATAATATATATATTAAAAAATTTATTCATCAACAATTATAAATAAAAAAACTATTATTTATCGATAATTAAATATTGTTTGTCATAATTTAACGACAATAGATAACGAATAATAGATCTTATGTTTTTTTTTTTTGTATTTTAAATTTTTTTGACGACATACATATAAAGTTGTTTAAAAAATAGGCTTTGATTTATTATATTTGCATGAATTTTGAATATTAAAAATTATACAAGTATAAAAAAAACTAATTAACAATGCATATATTACATTCTTCCAAAAAATATGTATTATCATTAATTTTTTAAAGAAATAAAATAGAATAATTTTTTAAATTTTGATTGTTTGCACAAGAATAAAATATAAAAATAAATAATAAAATTAAATTTAAGAATAATTTTTAGCTATTTGTTCAACCTTATCATCAAAGGCCACTTCTTAAAGCATGTAAGTCATCTTTCACCATATAAAAATTAATCAAATTATAGAAGAATGTAAGAGGCAAGGTGACAGAATGAATCTTTTTTCTAGTATGTGTTATTATAAAAAAATTCCTGGTGAATGTCTTTCCTTATTCTTAATTACATTTCTTTTTTTTTTTTTTTTTTTGCAGTGGCAATTGTGGTCCTCATATGCTGTATATTATAGAACATTTACTACTTAGAAAACATTTAAAATACACTGACAAAGATATGTCAGTCATTAGAAATCACATGGCAATATATATATATATTTATCAACTCTACTATAGATGATAGTCATTGATTCATTTTTTTTTCTTATTCAATGTATTTATTCTGTATATACATTTGAGAATTGTATATAACATTTTTTTTAATTCATTAGAAATTATACAATTGTATATGACATTATTTTGTATATACAATTCAAAATTTTTTGAAACATTTTTTTTGTCAATAGATGTATGATGTACTAATAATGTTATGAATTTTGGTAACGTCTCCATAAGATTCTAACTCATCAATCAAGTTACGAACATTACTCATAATTTACTAATCAAGTTACGAATTCATAATAAAGTTACGAATTCCTAATAAAGTTACGAATTCCTAATAAAGTTACGAATTTTACTAACAATTTCATTATACAAGTATGCACGATTTCATAATCAAGTTACGAACGTTACTCACAATTTACTAATTAAGTTACAAATTCCTAATGAAGTTACGAATTTTACTAACGATTTCATTATACAAGTATGCACGATTTCATAATCAAGTTACGAATGTTACTCACAATTTACTAATCAAGTTTCGAATTCCTAATAAAGTTACGAATTCCAAATAAAGTTACGAATTTTACTAACGATTTCATTATACAAGTATGCACGATTTCATAATCAAGTTACGAACGTTACTCATAATTTACTAATCAAGTTACGAATTCCTAATAAAGTTACGAATTTTACTAACGATTTCATTATACAAGTATGCACGATTTCATAATCAAGTTACGAACGTTACTCACAATTTACTAATTAAGTTACGAATTCCTAATAAAATTATGAATTCCTAATAAAGTTACAAATTTTGCTAACGATTTCATTATACAAGTATGCACGATTTCATAATCAAGTTACGAACATTACTCATAGTTTACTAATCAAGTTACGAATTCAATGGACAAAAATAAGGTATACTCATCTGCATGTAACAATTGAAACTATATAAAAACCTAACCTAAAATCCGAATCTGTAATGACATAGAAGTTAAAAATCATCAACATCATCAAAAATACTATGATTTATCATAAGTCAATGGTGCAATCATCTTGTGAAGTTGATTTTTGAGGCATTTGACAAGTTTGTGAATTATGACCAACTCCACCACAGTTACTGCATTTACGATGAAATTGATCAGGGACATTTGACGATTGACAGTGGCTTACTCCATCACAATATTGTGGATTCGAGCATGTTAATCGATTGTACCCATATTGATAGCATCTAGAGCATTTTTTTTACGCGCCCTCTCCCCACCAGAAGGTATTCTCTACCTCTTTGGACGCCCTACTGACTTACCATTATTTGGTGGTAATATCACAACTCTTTTGATTTTCTCAGGTACATTCCAATCATACTTGTCACCAACTAGATATACCGGCTCAGCATATGCAGCTACTAGTTGATCCTGTTTGAAGTAGTTAGAGCAAAGAGTTATTAAATCAATATTACGTTCCCTGCAAAAAGTACATAATATATGAAGTTAATGAAAAAAATAACATGAATAATGAAATTAACAAAACCATCAGTATCACCTGGAAGCTGCCAGTGCATGTGCACATGGCAAAAGATCAGCTTGAAACTCCCTACAAGTATAAGTACGTTCGATAAGGTTCACAACTGCCTCTTTACCCTTGTGCCTAACTAAAAATACGTTCCAATCAACATTGGAAGTCGTCATTTGTAATGAAACTTTTTGTTTCTCATTCATCAATGAGTGAACCCACTCTGTGAGTTGTGACCTCCAAGCCTTAGCTTTTTTCAATCGATCATATAACCAACGTTGCATCATATCTTGAATGAATTCCAATAAAGCCATAACGGGCAACTCACGAGTAAATCGAAGACATGAATTCAAACTTTCGGCAATGTTAGTGGTCATGAGTTGATAACGTCTCCGGGGGCAATACACACGTGACCATTTTTTTGGATTTTCCTTCATGATATATTCAAAAGCTTTAGGGTGATTAACTTGTAACTCTGTCATTAATTTATTAAATTCAGATTCTCGATATGCCCTAGCCGCACTATAAAATATCTTAGATACATCTTCTCTCTTAAACTTATTCTTTATGTTTTGAGCCACATGCCAAGAACATAAACAATGACAAGAATTAAGAAACACCTTTGCGGCGGCCTTTGCAATACTGGCATGACGATCTAATATAACAACCAAGTCTTCAACCGAACCAATTGCTTCTTTTAGCTGCCATAAGAACCATTCCCATGCTTCATAGTTCTCCGAGTCACCATAACCGAATGCAACTGGATATATCTGTTCATTCCCATCTTTACACGCCGCTACAAACATTACACCGTGAAACCTCCCTTTTAGGTGAGCAGCATCGATAGCAATGACCGGTCTAATTACTGAATGAAACCCCCTCAATGATTGTCCAAGAGCCACAAATAAATACTTAAATCGATTAGTTCCATCCTCGATGCATGTGTGAGCCCTAGTTCCCGAATTAATAGTTTGCAACATGTGGCAGTATGAAGGCAGTTATTGATATGACTCAATTGGATCACCATATGTAAGAGACAATGCATACTCTTTAGCTTTCCAAGCTTTACTATATAAAATCTGTATGCCATATAGTTCTTTCATATCTCCCATGATGTCTTTCGGCTTAATGATTCTAGCATTGGTAGACAACCTCTGAGCTATAATTTCTCCAATAACAACAGAACTTGCTTGTCGATGTAGTCGAAGTAACTCTTCAACCGTGCAAGTATGCGTCAAATCACACCTTCTAATTTGGAAGAATTGCCCTTGCGCAACTCTCACAGCACGAACCTTCCATGCACAATTTTCTTCTCTACAAGCAATCTCAAATACTGATTTGTTAGACCTAGTGACTCTAAATTCAAAGTTCTCAGTTAATGCATGCATACCCAAAAATCGCTTCAACTCTTTCTTGTTTGGGAAAAATTGACCTCTAGTAAGGGTATGAATCAGAGTCACTAATTCCATAGTAGGAGTCGAAGCAAGACTATATAATTCAGCACCCAACACATTATATCGTCTGACAACACCATTATTTGAATTATTATGTACTTCTGGGCATGCAACTGGGATATAAGGTGGGACAGTACGTAAGTTCTCATTCAATTCTTCATTGTCGAGTTCTACCTCTACAGTGAGTTCACATTGATCTTCACTGGTAGGCTGAGTAGGTTGAGTTCCCATGATTGGGTATTCACACCCAACATCATAGTCCACCTGTTCATCCAAATTTATCTCATCGGTGTGCTGAGTGTCGAGAGGAGTATCATTATGGATGAATGGTTCGGTGCCATGAACGTCTAATTGCACAGTAGGATTACTTCCCATACAAGAGTTAAAAGGATTAACTCCTTCTGAAATTTTACCTTCACATAAACCATGCCTATTTCCAACAAATTTCTCTGCACCAAATCAACAATTATACGTGGAACTGTACTGTCATCGTAAAACATAAACTCAACATCTTCATCATTCCTTAACTCAATTTTGACAGCAGTTTTTTCAGATCTTACTATGGTATGCAATACAATATCAATATTAGAGAAATCAGCCTCCACGCAACATTTAACCAAATCCAACAACTGTACATATTTCAAATCCCTTCGAATAACATATCCCTTAGTTTTGATGGCTCTGCCAATACACTCAAAACTTCTTCTAGACTCGGACCACTCACCATTCCAAGTTATAATGATCCGAATTCTGTAATGAAAAAAACATTTTAAATAACAACTGAAACGAATTAACTATTACAAATATGAATATATGATTTTGCATGTTACGATTTCATCAAATAAGTCACGATTAAATCAAATAAGTTACGATTAAATCAAATAAGTCACGATTGAAAAACTTGTTATGAAAACTTGTTACGATTTTATGAATGTTATGAATCTCATAATGATGTTATCAAATAAGTCATGATTGAAAAACTTGTTACGATAAACCAAATAAGATACGATTTTCAAACATGTATGAAACTAAGATTATGACACGATTCTCAACCAATGTTGTGAAATACAAAGGAGGAGATCACGATATAAATAGATATAACTGAAATCTTCACGATTTTAAGCTACATTACAGTTTAAACGGTATACCTGTCACCTTTTTTACCCATTCGAGCACTGTCTGATTATGAAGAAAAATATATTGTCAAAAACACGAGCTTCTTTCTCTGCGCAAGATAACTAGCCTTCCATTTCTTCTTGGGATCTTGATTTGATAGATCTTGGATACAAAGATTGGAAGAAATAAAACTCAAAGGAAGGGCGAAGAAAGACAGAGCTCGAAGAGAGATAGTGGCCGAAAGAAAGAAAGATTTTTCCTCCAAAAAAGAAATGTGTTCAGACAAATCTCATGAATTTTCGAGTTCATTTAATTTTTAAGGGTATCATTGTCTTTTGTAACGGTATTTTTGACTTTTCAAGACATGTAAGTGCTAAAAAAACCAAACTTAATAAAACATGTTTCTTTTACAAAAGCCCGGTATCGAACTGTCAATTTTGGCAATTTCTTCATTATTTTAATTTTGAATTACAATTATAATGATTATTAAAATTTTTATTAAAAATTATTTAAAAGCCAATTAAAATTGAAAAATACTATAATAACAATTATCATGATTATTAGTAAAAATATAAAATAATTATAGTGAAAATTTTATATATTTATTAATAATTGATAGCGACAATTAATAAATATCATTAAAAATATATTGACATCCATTTTATTTACATAATTAATAATTATCATTAAAAATAAATTGACTTTTATTTTAATTATGATAATTAATAATTATCGCTAAACATTTAGATGTTTAATGACAATTATTAAAGCAAGCAACAATTGTTGCTAAAAGAAAATTGATTGTCTTTTTATTTATAACTATTGATAAGTATCTCAAAATATTTATATATTTTATGACAATTATCAAGTAATTAATAATCATTATTAAAAACAAATTGACCTTTACTTTTTTGCAACAATGACTAATTGAATCTTTTGTCATAAATGTCAATCATAAAAAACCTTCATGAAAACAAGTTTTCTTGTAATGACTTTACAAAATATTATTTAGTCAATCTGCAATAAATGATGATTAATTAACAATTATAACTTCAAAATAAAAAATATATGTAAGAAAATGCATGAAATAAGAATAAAAAATAATACTTACTTTAAGAAGTTTTAAACACTAAACTTTCATCATTTTTTTGAACACCTCTATGAGTACTTAATGCATTAAGAATCTATTAAAAATAAAAAAATAAATAAAAATATTCATCTCGATTATTAAAACATGTAAGTATGATATGATTATTATTCAAGTGAGCCAACAATGTGGGTTAGAAAAATTCAATCATGATTAATACCTTGGGTCTCTTCATGAAAGAATATGCCATCAAACTTTATGTAAGATATAAAGTTAGAATCAATGCCAATAATCACATATGATAGAAGATGTGAAGTAAATCATACTTGATTGTTAAATGATCTATCAAGTTTAATATGTATTATATCAAAAAAATTATGTTTATCTACAGAAAATTTTGCAATAATAACTGTTAACTGTGAAATAAACGAAGTTAAGATTTTTATGAATATTTTAGTATGTTAGTTTGTCATATAAAGAACTTACAAAGATAATAATAACGATGTAAAAATTAATCAAAAAGAGTAAATGAATATAATTTAGAATAGGGTTAAATCAAACAGTATGAGCTGACGGCACCATGACAATTCATGTTGCAAGTTGCAAGCCCCATATGTTAATACTTCGGGGCCTTGTTGAAATCAATCATATATAAGCACATCACCTACACTTACAACACATCCATAGAGACAAAGAAGAAGCTGGAAATAGGGATTACAAGGAAGATTGCAAAAAGGTGATAATCTCACTTGTCGTTGCTTGAAATAAGAAAATTTGACTTATGTTGACCAAGGGGAAAATCATGCAAGTGGTGGTGGCAACTATTACATCTAATGTATGAAGGATTGCTATCATGGTATCATGTAATTCAAAAAGCTCTTCAGCAGCTTAAATATATATTGACTCATCCTATTTCTTATTAGAATTTTATATCTTATCATTATGTCTACTCATACTTTGGCTTGTCTAAGTCACTTGTAAGAAAACTCAATTTTATTTCAATTCTATGCTAATTTTACCCCACAAGTTGCTATAATTTTTTTTTATCATAAATATGCATTTATATTATACATATTTGTCACCAAAAGAAGTCTCTATAAAATTTTAAGTAACCATCAGATAACATTTCGATGCATATGATGCTAAAATGCTCTACCGTGCGTAAGATGCCATAGTATGCTTTTTAAAGCAGGGGAGCTCCTTGCGTCATTCTTCATTTTTTAGTTTGTATAAATATCAGAATCACTATCATATATGACCAAGACATGAAATCTACCATAAACTCATAAACCAGTGGAGCAATATTCCCTCTCTTAAAACAAAAGTGAATAAGCTAAAAATAAATGCTTTGACACATATAATAGAAAAGAACTATAGTGAGTCATAAAACTAATTACTTAAGACCTAAAAGAAAACACTTTTCACATGGCTTCCACCCAATTATTATTAATGTTCTTATCTTTATTTACTGAAAAAAAATTGAATATCTTCAAAGCAACATCAACAGTGACAGTTGAAAGCTACTCATTGAATGGTCATACACATATCTAGTGACATGAATGAAAAAATTTGATGATAAGAAAGACAAGAATAAGAAGAGATTAATGACAAGAACAATATAAATAAAACATACCATCCATAGCTTGGCTTATTGAATCATAATCCATAAATGTTCTAGTTGCTTTGTTTTGAAAAGTCTGTATGAGAATGATGGTGTGCCTATTAGCCTCCATAGGGTAAAAGACAACTAGTTAACTAATTAGCAAGATACAAGCATGATATTAAGACCAAAAAATGATGAATTTCATTGAAATTTCCAGTGTCTTATTAATAGTATAAGAAGGGGTGGAAGGAACGACATTTGCACTATGTATATATAGCAAATTTAAGGTCAAAAGGCAAAACATATGCTTTAAAATTTCAAACTATTATTGTAGTAACAATCAAACATTCGTTACCATACTGAGCAAACGTGTATCATATCCCTCAGTTTTAACAAGACTATATACTACCTCCTAGTGGAAATCTTTGTTGATTTATCCAAAATCTATCTTCATCCAAATCCACCTAAAGCTAATGAATTAAGAAGGAAAATCAATTGCATTAAACTACCAAATCATAGTAGATTAACAAAAGAGTAAAGTACTTGAAATAGACCAGGATGAAGTAAATGCAAAAAAGAAACTTGCAAATTTAGTGAATTCCAAAATAAGAGTCCTTAAAGCACTCACTTAAAGGTAAAAGCCAAATTGTAAAGCCTCAATGACCTAAGAGCTGAACAGAAGGGAAAAATGGAACACCTAAACTAATCACCCAAAGGAAAAAATGGTTGATAATCAACCCAATAAAAAGTGAAAAATTAATTAAAAGCAAAACAAAACATATAGATTTATAACCACAATTACAAGCTAAGATTAGCTCGAGAAATGAAATTGTAAATCCCCTAATCATAACTACAAAACCTAATGAATATTTAATAAACATGATAGGTAAGAGATTGAAAGGTTTGAGTAAACATGATAGATAAAAGATTGAAACTTGTATTAGACAATAAAATCTAGAAAAAAATGATTATTATAGCGATCAAGTGGTAATGCTGTAGAAAACACACCGAAGGAATGATATAATGGAGGGAATGAGAGAACACATCAAAATAATGTATAGTTTATGAATGATTTGATCAAGTGGTTGATTGTGCATCTGTATTACAGGCAAGATTGCATGAAAATGGACTGGGCAATTATACATTCTTAATTTGGGATTATGACCCAAATTAATTGACCTAATAAGGGAATGAAACAGTCTGATTATAACCTTATTAGCATTATTATTCTTAATTTTCAAAGAATTAATTTAATAATTTAAATAAGAAAGCAGCAAGTTATCAAAGATACCATAAACAAAATTTTAAGTTCCTTGTTTATAGTTGTATACAATCATATGTTCAAACTACATATGTACATAAATAATACATTGATGGTACAAAAAATGGTGAATAAAGGCCGAATATAGATTGATCGGATTCTCATGATAGGCTTCAAATTGGAAAGTGAATCTATACAAAAAAGAGAGTAATATGAGCGTGCATATGACATTTGATATCACTTTGATGCTTGAGTTAAGATTTGAAAGATAAAGCAAAGCAATTAGGGAGAGATTGAAAATGTTAAATTTAGGTCATTTTTAGAATGTGTAACTTGTATAGATTTACATAAGATAGATGATTGTAAGTTGCAGCTATTTAGAGGCGTAATAATAGGTATGCTGTTAGGAGGCGAGCACATAATGTCAAGATTTTCGTCAAGAAATACAGTTCCCCCAAAATTACTATTGCATAAAAGGACCACTTAGTTTAAGGTTAAAGATAGGGTGTGTCCATCTTTTCTAGCATGGAAAATCCTTTTAAAAAAGCTAGATCCAAATGGTGAGTTGGTTGGTCGCATTGTCGGGTCAAATCCACTTCAACGAGCAAGTTGGACCTTAATAATAGGTTGTTAATTTGTGCTTGAACTCTGATCGATTTGGGTTGCATTTACCCTTATCATAAGCCCCCTATCACAGTGAGTTTAAAGTTCTAAAGTGATTTGAAAATGTTGAAAAAAATAGTTTTGTTGGCTTGATTTGGTTTAGAAGAAAATAAAATGAGATGGAGTTATGATCAATCTTTCTCATGATCTGACTAGCCATCTGTTAAAATTTATTCTTGAAAAACCATCGTAAAAGGATGAACAAAAATAAATAAAATGAAAAAGACAATTACTTTCTTTTTTTAAAAAAAATAAGGATTCGAAAGGTAGTTACTTATGCAGAAAGATAAATAGTCCATAACACTTTAGTTTAATTTTTTCTTTTATTTTTTTCTTATACATTTTTAGGTGGATAATTTATGTCAAGCTATTCAAGATTAGTTATGGTACTTGTAGTAGAAAGAAAAGATAAATATCAGTGAAGATAACATATCAGTAGATAATTAACTATGCAAGAGGGCTTCATAAATAACAATATATCTACTTAATTTAGTTGTAATGCAAGCCAAACAGTAATAAAAATTATCTTGTGAAACCATATTTTGGCTAGGGCTAAAATATTTTTACCTTTTTTCAATTATTATTTTTAAAAATTCCATAATTATTAAATTGTTTGATTTTAACTTAAATTATAAAAATAATATTATCACATCCTTAAACAATCCACATTATTTTCTTTATATCGTGATTACTTTTTTTTAAAAAAAATCAGCCATGTTAAATGTATTTATACCTAGTTAGCATATATTAATCTGGCATGTCTGTTCACCCCAAAGTTTCGATGTTTGGTTTTGTTTTCATCTTTAAAAACTAAACTTGCTCATTAAACTCATTTTCAATCTCTCTTGAAATCCATTTCTTTCTCTCACCCACTTTGTAGTTGATCATAAATTGTCATCATCAAGTGCTTCACCTTTCTCCTCAAAATCCATATCTAAGTTGTGTTAAAACTCATTCCTCCCATTCACTTTCACTTTATTATCGAATCGATCATCGTCTCCATCGATACCATGGCTATTTGTTTACCTTTCTAAGAAACTAAAAGTCATGCATCTTGGTTTTCCTTACTTTTTGAAATCTATCCCTTTCATCCTTCAAATACCAATCCCCTTCTTCCATCAAATACTAATCCAAGACCATCACCGTGATAGACCAATCCCTCTCTTAATTAATCCCCTTCAAGTGTGGTAGAAAAATGATCTTTTATGAATGAACAAGACATGAGCTTTGGAACAATGTATATCATTTATTTATTTTTCCCGAATGATAGTCATATTATCCATTGGTTCATTGTATTTGTTAAATGAGGAATCAAAATGTAAAAAAAAAAAAAAAAAAAAACAAAGAACAAAATTGTTAAGATGGGTATAGGTATGGGTATAGGTATAAGGTGCATATTTTAAAGAGTTACTTAAAATAGGTATGCAAAATGTTACTGATTGTAACATGAAGATGTTGTTGACATAATATGTGGGTCAGGGAGATTCATCCACTTGGTTGGTCAATATGATTACTATGGCTTCTTCGGAGGTTGATAATACACGTGGAGCTTTTCCTTTAGGACCAAGCTGACCAAGAGACAAGGGAACTGAGATACTCCTTAAGTTTGTCAAAAGCATGCTGACATTGCTCGTTCCAAACAAATTCTTTGGTCCACCTTAAAGTTTTGAAGAAGGTGAGGCATCGATCTATCGCCTTTAAATTGAATCTGCCCAAGATTGCAATTTTTCCATGCAAACGTTGGATGTCTAGGACTGTCTTTAGGGCAGGCATGTCCATGATGCCTTTTACCTTCTCTGGATTGGCTTCAATTCCCTAGTTTGTTATCATGAAATAAAGGAATTTCCTTGATGCTACCTCAAACACGTATTTATCCAAGTTGAGCCTTATGCCATACCACTTTAATGTCATAAAAGTTTTCTCTAAGTCCTTTAGATGGTTCTCCTCCTTATGACTTTTGACAATCATGTCGTTTACGTATGCTTCTACATTTCTCCTATTTGATCTTGGAAAACTTGTGCCGCTAACCTTTAGTATGTGGCCCCAATTTTTTTTTTAACCTAAACGGCATGATCTTGTAACAGAGTATGCCAATGTCTGTGATGAAGGAGGTGCATTCTTCATCCTCTAGATATATTTTAACTTGGTTGTGTCTAGAAAATGCATCCATAAAGCTTACAACTTTGCATCTAGAGGTGTTATTCACTAATTAATCAATCTAAGCCTAGGAAAAACTATTTTTCGGGCATGCTTGGTTTAGATCTATGAAGTCTACATCTATACATCACTTTCTATTCACTTTTTTGATCAACACTACATTTGATAACCACTTGGGGTGTTGAACATGCTTGATGAATTTGACTGCTCACTCTGTTGACCTCTTTTTTTTATTTTATTTTATAACAAACTGCATTCCTCTACTTAACTAGCTTAACATTAGGGTTCACTTTCAACCGATGCTGCATCACTTTTGGGCTGATTCTAGCATGTCCCTGATCCTCCAAGTGAAGACCTCTATGTTTTTCTTAAGGAATTGCACCAGATTTTGTTTGAAGTGTTTGGGGAGACTGGAGCCAATTTGGATGGTTTTCCTCGAACCTATCTTAACCACCTCTTGCTTCTCGTTTATTTTATTAAGACACGCCTTATTCTCATGTCTAAGGTTTACCTTATAGACTGCATCTCTATCTTTCGAGTCTTCTAGTGGCTTAGAGTAGTGAAATAATGTTGCTGGCCACTTGTTGACTTCCTCTAACTTCTCCTACATCGTTTAGGGTTAGGAATCTCATCAACAAATAATAGTTGGAGGTGATTGCTTGCAAGGCATGGAAACCTGGCCTGCCTAAGATTTCATTGTAAGTTGAGGAGGCCTTTACCACTGGAAATTCAGTAATGATGTTTAGTTGTTTAGGTTGTGTCCCTGCCACCACGAGAGAGAAATAACTCCTTCCACTAGTACTGACTCACCCTAACCAAGCTTGGGTTGAACTTCTTCAGTCTTTCCATTGAGAGCTTCATTTCGTTGAACACTACTTCATACAACACATAGAGCTCCCATTATCCACTAACACTTTTCAGATTACAAAATTAACTATTACTAGGTTAACAATCAGGGCATCATTACAGGGGACTTAAACATTTTGTAAGTCTTAGTTAGAGAATGTTATCATTACACCTCTAGGTCCTATGCCTTAGATCCAAGAAGTTCAGGCATATGCCTTTCCTGTTGAGGATTCCACATAGTGACCATTGGTTCCCCACTTATTACCTCTATGACCCCTTCAATTTTCATACCTAATGGTCCCTCAATTTTCTTTTCATTAATAGCTCAAACTTCTTGGGTTATTCAAGTAGAAGTTTAATTCTTAGTATTGGGTTGCTATTTGCTAGCCTTTTATACTACCTTAAGTGTCCCTTTTACATTAATGAATCCATTTCTTCTCGTAGTTGCTTGCATACTTCCATGTCATGGCCATTGTCTTGGTGGAAGTGGTAGTATCTAGACTGGTCCCTCATGGTTGATTGGGTTACCATCTATTAAGGATGCCTTAGCATCCTTTGATTTTTAACGACCATCATCACATTTTTCTAGGATGTATTCAATGATGTGAAAAGTTATTGAGTCACAAGTGGTTTATGCGC
This sequence comes from Moringa oleifera, assembly GCA_021397835.1. Lineage (NCBI taxonomy): Eukaryota > Viridiplantae > Streptophyta > Magnoliopsida > Brassicales > Moringaceae > Moringa > Moringa oleifera. Next base: position 6,362,196 of record JAJFZO010000896.1, on the reverse strand, counting down.
TGGGATATGACTCAGAGTGGTAGAGGTGGTTTTATTTTTGATTTCCAGGCCTCACCATTCATTCTCAGAAGGCATTTCGATGTCCCTAGTCCTCAACCTCACCCTTTCTACTAAGAGACATTCTCTGCAACTCTCTCTTGTGCTCACTATCTTTCTAACTTTTAATGTACTTTTTGGCCAAAGCCAACAACTTGCCCATGTTTTTGTAAGATTTCGACATAAAGCATCAAAGAAAGGCTTCTTGTGGTATAGCCATCATAGCGATCGACTCTTGTAACTTATCCATCTATAGGGCTTCATGATAACATTGGAATATGTAGTTCCAAAAGGTTTAATATGTATTGTATCAAAAAAATTCTACAACAACGACTATCAAACGTGAAATAAATGAAGTTAAGATTTTTTTATACTTTTTAATATGTTAGTTTATCATATAAAGAACTTACAAAGATAATAACAAAGGTGTAAAAATTAATCCAAGAGAGTGAATGAATATGAACAGAAGGTACCATGACAACCTATGCTCTAAGTTACAAGCCCTATATGCTAATACCTAGGGGCCTTGTTGAAATCAATCATACATATGCACATCACCTACACTTAAAACACATCCATAAAGACAAAAAAGAGGCCAAAAATAAAGATTGCAAGGAAGATAGTAAGGAAGTGATAATCCCACTTACTGTTGCATGAAATAAGAAAATCTGACTTGTAATGACTAAGCGAAAAATGGTGCAAGCAGTAGTGGCAAGTATTGCATTTAAAGTATAAGGTATTTCTATCATGGTGTCATGCAATTCAAAGAGCTCTTCAGCAACTTAAATATCACTACAACAAAATAGCCTTTTATTCATAGACTTTTAATGGCTTTTGTTCACAGTTGTAAAACTGTTGACTATGTTGATGTGAACAAAAGTCAGTGAAAATAGTTCACAGTTCTAAAACTGTGAATAAAACGAATTTAGTTCACAGTTCATTAATGTTTTGTTCACAGTTATAGAACTGTGAATAAAACTATATTAGTTCATAGTTCATTAACGTTTTGTTCACAGTTATAGAACTATGAATAAAAACTGTGTTAGTTCACAGTTCATTAAGGTTTTGTTCACAGTTATAGAACTGTGAATAAAAACTATGTTAGTTCACAGTTCATTAAAGATTTATTCACAGTTATAGAACTGTGAATAAAACTATATTAGTTCACAGTTCATTAAAGATTTATTCACAGTTATAGAACTGTGAATAAAAGTTTGAATACCACACTTTAATTCACAGTTTATTAAAGTTTTTGTTCACAAATCTAAAACTGTGAATAAAACTATTACTTTTTATTTATTAATTAAAAAAATAAAAACCAAATTGATAAATAATTAAAAATTTTAATTACTATTTAATTTGTTTTTGTTTTTAATGAATAACAATTTAAAATTAAATCATTATTTAATTTTTGATAATCTTAATTTTGTAATTATAATTCATATTTTTAATTATTATTTGATTACTTTATTTTTCAAAATCAAAATTTTTTGCTTAGGATTTCACATTTTTCTATTTACTTAAAAATAAATTTTAAAAATATAAAAAATATTGCATATAATTAAAAAGTAAACCATCACAAACGATTTTAACACTACTACCACACTTCAATAAAATATAACACACCACCACCACTTTTCAAACTAAAAAGTACTTCAATAGTATTCACACACTTTATTGCAATCTTACACCACCACCATACCTCAATACAATTTGACACCACCATTACTTCATTAAGTCACAATATATTTTAATTCAATGTAGCATACATTCATGATCACTTCTTTTATCATAATACACTTCAATATAACATATATTGATTACCATTTTGAAACTATAATGAATCATAATTCTCATCTATGTGACCTTCCAACTATGTATGAAACACATAGAGGAAAATTAATTTACAAATTAAAAGTTAAAAAGCAAATACTTTCAATTCCTAACTACTATATAATGCATTCCAAAATTTAAAATATAAGTCCTACACTTTTACCTGAATCCTAATATAATGCTCCATATGTATTGCCCAAACTCTTGTCTAACATCATTAAGCTCAGACTGACTGTAGGTATCAACATCCATTAGCTATACATGTAAAAAATATAAAAGTTAGTACAATTATAATTTCAATATTATACACAACATTTTATAAAAACAAATTATTTAAAAACTTACTATTTTCGAGTATGGTGCATCATTGTTATGTCTATTAATGATATCCCTCATGTATTTCATCACATAATATCCGCACTCATGGTTAGAAGGTTGACGTGGACACTGCATTAGCAGAATTTAGATGTTACATTTTATGACTAAAGATAATGAAATTTAATATAACATATGGTCCATAATATAAATACCTTAGCAACAATACTTTGGCAATTTCGTCAGCTAATAGATGGCATATCAATTGTGAAAAACATTCTAATAGAGCTAAAAAAAAAAAGAAAAAAGTTACTAATCTTGAAATTGCAATTACATATACTAATGTAAGTGTAAAATAATTAAACTCACATGGATATGAGCATGTCTAACTCAGTGCGAGAACCACGCCCTAGGTCTGGAACCCCCAGACCCCTCACTCAGATCAGGAAACTCCAGTCCAGATCTGGAACTCCTCACCAATCTGGAACCCCAACCCAGATTTGGAACCCTACACCCAGGTCCGAAACTCTCAGCCTAGATGTGGAACCCCAGCCCAGATCTGGAACCCCTCTCACCCAGATCTGAAACACTCAGCCTAGATCTAGAATTCCAGCCCAGATCTGGAACTCCTCTCCCCCAGATCCGAAATACTCAGCCTAAATCTAGAACACCAGCCCAGATTTGGAACTCCTCTCACCCAAATCCGAAACTCTTAGCCTAGATCTAGAACCCTTCAACCAGGAACTCTCATCCCACATTCGGGAACCCATACATCTACATCTTGGATCTTAACAAATATTTTGAACCTCAAAATAGATCTAAAATCTTGATGAAAATGAAACCATGCATATATTTAGAATCCCAATGGGAGGAAAACGACATCCGAATTTTAGCTTAAAAATAATGAAACTAAAAGCCAAAAATCAAGGAACAATAATTTCTGCATTTTAACAAAAAATATGAGCACAATATTTCGGCAGAAAAGATTAAACTTACCGAAAAAAGGGGAGGAGATGTGGAACCCAAAAGCAAGCAACACTGCACACACTCTTAATCCCTTCGATGTAAATGGTTAGGACCGATTGAATGTTTGGTTTGCACATCTACAGCCCAGAGAGGCAGTCCTCACAGTGTGCAATTCTTACCCAAAGAATCGAAGAAATGTTTGAGTAATTGGAGAAAAAGAATGAATGAATGAATTAATTTGTCGATGTTTCTGGAGAAGATGCAATGATTTGTTCATAGTTATAGCCATAACTGTGAATAAAAGATGCAGAGCTTTGTTCACAGTTACTGCTAGAATTGTGAATAAAACCCTTTATTCATAGTTATGGCTGAAATTATGAATAAAAGAAGCAGAGCTTTGTTCACAAAGGTTAGTGCCTTTATTCACTCACTGTCACTGCCTCCTTCATTCACTTGCACATGGATTCACAGCTTCACTAGAAAAAGAAAGCGCAGGAGAGAAGGGGGAGGGCTGAGGAAGGCCGATTGTAACTTCGGCTTGGTGGTGGTGGGCGTGCGTGAGCATCCCTTTCCTTCTACTACTGTGAGGCAGCAGAGGGATTTGCTTTTTATATATGTTCTCATCACCTTCTGGAGAGGGCGTGACTTCCATCTAAATAAGCTACACACTGTACACGTGTACTTGTTACCACTTCTATAATTCAAGCCTAATTCCTATGTATTTTAACAAGTTGAACATACTAAGCATATTGACCATGTTTCTGACCATTTATTATTTAAGTAGCAGTGAAACATGGAAAAATAAGTCAAGTTTTCAAGGGGGAAGCCAGCATGCTAAACTTGAAGCAATTCTGCCCCATCGTTGGTCCTTGCCTCTTAAGCTTTGTCAAGGGAACACATACAGAGGGTACGTATCTTGTTTACAGCTTCATTAATCAAACTTGGAGCACTGGATCCTCTTAATTCGTTTGGAATTAATTAATGATTTGGCTTAACTTTACAACATATCTCACAGTTAATTACCTCCTCTTGGCATCAAGTTCATGTTTTACTGGTTCCTCTTATTCTCAAATATCTGCATATATATATATATATCCATCGAAAAAATCACAAAAAGATGCAGAAACAGAGGTGAAAGAGAGGGACAAAGAGGGAGAGAGTACCTTTGCTCGGAGAAGCTGGTTATTGTTATGCAAGTTAATTTCCTGCAAGACACCCATGAATGGTTTCAATGAGACAGAAAGAAAACATTTGCAGGTTATAAGTGGACACTAATTTTCCAATTCATACCTGAAGCTACTGAAGTGATTTTCAATGGCAGAATCAATGGAAACTCAATATGCTTGTTTAAAATATGCTACCATATTAGAAATTTAAGGGGATTATGAGCATAGAGTTACCCTCTTCTGCATGTACTCGATTTTGGCAAACAGCAGCTCATTCTGGTTCAGGAGGGGGTTGAAGAAACGGAAGAAGAAAAGAAAGGAAGACCTGTAACAGAGGCAAAAAAATTCAATGCATGGTGCACATATCTTTTGTTCACAGTTATAAACATAACTGTGAATAAAAGTTTCACTTAGTTCACAGTTATAAGCATAACTGTGAACAAAAGTTTTCCTTTATTCATAGTTTTAGTAACAACTGTGAATAAAAGTAATCTTTGTTCACAGTTTTATTACAACTGTGAATAAAAATTCTTTTATTCACAGTTATTATTAAAACTGTGAACTATCCAGTGTGAAGTAATCCCATTTTTCTTATAGTGTATGAATTGACGCATCCTATTTCCTGTTAGGATTTTACATATTTTCTTATCCTTATGTCTCACCACACTTTGGCTTGTGTGAGTCACCATGTAAGCAAACTAAATTTGATGTCAATTCTATGCTAATTCTGCCTTAAAAGTTGCTGTAATTTTTTTTTTATATCGAAAACATGTATTTATATTATATATACATAGTTAGCACTAAGAGAAGTTTCTATAAAATTTTAAGTAACCATTAAATCACATTTCAATTTTTTGGTTTGTATGATGCTGAAGTGTTTTACCATGGTAAGATGCCATAGTATACTCTCTAAAGTAGGAAGCACTTCGTATAATTCTTCATTTTTGTTTGTATGAATATCATAAATCACTATGATAGGTAACATAATACATGAAATATACCATAAACTCATAAACTAGTGGAGCAACATTCCCTCTTTTAAAACTAAAATGAACAAGTTAAAAGTAAATACTTTGACACATATAATAGAACATAACTGTCTACACAGTGAGTCAGAACTAATTACTTGAGACCTAGAAAAAACTATTTTCAAATGGCTCTCAACCTACTACTGTTATAATGTTCGTATCTTTATTAACATTATCAAAAAAAAAAAAAAAAGAACATATTTAAAGCAACATCAAAATAACAACCAAAAGCTACTCATAGAATGGCCATACATACATCCAGTGACATAAATGAAAATTTATTATGATAAGAAAGACAAGAATAAGAAGAGATTAAGGACGAGAATAGTGCAAATAAAACATACCATTATAGACACCAAATTTTAGCTCTAACATTAGGATGGAAAGGGCCTTGTCAAATTTCAACAAGTATTTTTAAATTGGGATTTACTATTAAAATTCCAAGATCAAATAGTTACTCAATGTTTGGTCGAAATTATCATGTTTATTTCGATGACTATCAAAAAAATCATCCTTTACCCTCGATGTCACGTCGAGAATAACTTAAGCTTTCTTTACTCTAATGTTAGGTAGAAAATAGCTTGACAAGCATGTTATACTTGATGTTAGATCGAGCATCTCGATGATAGATCAATTGAAATACAAACTAAATGCAAAGGGAGAGACACAGTCCTAAAACTAAGGTAGATAATCCCCATTTTTAATATCTCAAGGGCGATAGTGATCCCACATCAAATTTGAAAACAAGGTCCTCATGTCACATCAAAGCTTTTGGTTTTAAACCCGATAATTTTAACCACGATATAGTTTAACTAGATATGGTTCATATTGATGTAATTTACCTTGATGTGGTTTACCTCGATCTTGTATCAAACTTAATAACAAATGTGGTTGCTTATTTCACATGAAGACTTATCCTAATGTGATTGATTTCATTCTCACATTAAAGTGATCCAATACCTGATATGATTGACTTTGATCTTACATTAAAATATATTGATCCCAATATGATTCAATCTATTCTCATATAACATAAACCAATACCCGATATGATTGACCCTGATCTCACATCCAAATAATTTGATCCCAATGTGATTAACTCCAATCTTATAAGCAAAAAATTTGATCCTAATATGATTAACATTGTTCTTATATAATACAAACCCAATACCTAATGTAACTGACTTCGATCTCAGATCCAAATAATTTGATCCTAATGTAATTGATTCCATTCTCACATCTAAACAAATTAATGCCAATGTAATTGACTTTGTTCTTACATAAGACAAACCTAATACGTAATATGGTTGACTCCAATCTGACATCAAAATAAATTAATCTTAGTGTGATTGACTCCGTTCTCATATTAAACCAATCCATTACCCGACATGATTGACTCTGATCCCACATCAAAATAAAGGATCTTAATGTGCTTGACATCGTTATGACATTAAACCAATCTAATATCCAGTGTGATTAACTCCGATCTTACATTAAAGCAACTTGATTCCAATATGATCGACTTTTTGCTCACGTAACTCAAATCTAATATTAGATGTGATTGACTCCAATCTCACATTAAAATAACTTGATCCCAATATGATTAACTCTGTTTTCACATTAAACCAATCTAATACTTCATGTGATTAATTCCATTCTAACAGTAAATCAGTCTAATTCTCAATATGATTGATTTTGATCTCAAATTGAATTATAGATATAATTTATTACCAGGTGTCATTGGCTTTTAGGTCACTTCAAATTTTAGGTATAGCTGTAATCTAACCATCAATGTCACATCGAGTTTCACACTTAAATCATCTCTTGATATCACATTGGGTTCCAGATAACACTTAACCTCAATCTAGACTACCTCAATGTGGTTTACCCTAATCTCACGTCAGGATTTAGGTACACAACAGCTTTAAGAAGAAGAATCATGAAGGTTCAAAATGGACTCAAACAGTGAGCATTATCCATTGATGAATTTTTGAATCTTAAGATTGGGATTGATCCCAATCTCATTTATAGAGAACACATATTATCTAGTGGCAAAATTTTGAATTTCAAGATTGAGTTGATCATGTTCTAGCTCTTCCTCATCCTTAATAGATTTTCAAATTTCTAGCAAACTTCATCCCATTTTCCTCCCTATAAATGGACCTCTTAATCTGAGGAAAAGGCCATCCATGAATCAGTAAAAATCTCTAGAACGAGTAATAAATAAGAAATCCTTCGAGAGAAATCAAGTATCCAATTGGCGATTGACCAAAGATACCTACACACCTACATATCCAAACCTATACAATCTGCATTCTCTACAATTTACCTCTATAGTCAGTAGAAAATCTTTAAATCTCCAGATCTCAATAGTTGAGTACCCAAGGCTAGCATTGTGAAGTTTAAAATCTCTCTCTAGTAGGCTCTCTTGAGGCTGCCTACCTATTCTTTTAAAGAAAGATAGGAAATCATACTGAAGGTTTTATTTTCTTGTAATTTTTGTAGAATAAAAGATCTACTGTCAACTAGAACAAGATTCTCGCATAAAGTCACATAATAAATTATTGCAAGATTTGTTATATTTTAAATTTACTGTGGGATCAATCTCAAATTATTATAAATCAAAGAGGCAAGATCATTCAATTTAAGTGGTAACAAATCTTAGGCACTTATAAGGGGCTAATCCTTCCTCAAGCATAACTAACTCCTAATCCTAGATTTTTTGGTAAAGTAAAAGTACTACTTAAATTTTTTTATGGAGTTCATCTCTCTTTTTCTAAAACAAAAAGAGGTCTTCAAATAAAAGTGATGGTCAATCATACCATTAAAAAGATTAGTGGTGACTTTTCTTTTTTTGCTTTCTTTACTCAATAAAAAAGAAATTTTTTCATGTCAGATTCTTTACCAAAAAATCTAGTTATGACAAACTGGTGACTTCATTAATGAATTTTTTTAGAAAGTTGAACCAAACTTAAGTAGAACAGATCTTGTCTTTCGAAATTTTTATTGACTTTGATCTTGATCATATACCCAATCTAAGGTCGAGAACATTTCTTCAGTTAAATCGGATTGTACTCAGTCTAAGAATCGGAGTTTAAATGCTTTACTATGATAATTGTACTTGATTTTAGATCGAGAATTTATAGATGTTGATATCTGTAACAGATCTCAGTTTAAGAATGTTAACATCTTTCTACTGCATATATAACTATTCTTTTTTTTTTGTCCTTATTATGGAAATATCACACAGTTACGTTCATGCATATGCATAAAGTTGAACCCAATCTTAACCCTTTGTGGTGTATATCTTATTTTAAAAGGGATGAACAGAAACAAGCATTCGAGATATCACTTAATCTTCATGCATATTGTGCATCTTATCGATACCCAAATTTTACCCTGAATAAAATTTTGCCTTCTTTGAGATAATTATGCAAATGGGGTCGACTGAGGGCAAAATTAAGCTCAATATGGAGAATCTTGAAGTTGACCTCCCAAAAGTAAAATGTAAAGTGTCAAGACTTTCATTTTGTAGATTTTGAGACTCATGCCAGGGAGGGTCTATTAGGGACTAAGAAAAGTCTGCTTGAGATTGGGAAGACTCTCGAATTCATGATGGAGATTGAGGGAAAGTTTGCTTGAAGCAAAGAAATGAATTATAGGACACATAAATCTCTATTTTAGTGACAAAAGTGTCCACATACATCTTTAGCTTATTTTAATAGTGTTTTTTACTAGAGTTTACCAACAATTGAAGAGAGCCTAAAATTTGTAAAAATAAGTACTAGGCAATTTACGTGAGGTTTATGAAAAGAGTATTAGGATACCAGACTTTTACTATTAGTAAAAGTAGATTCTCCACCTTTTTATTTGACATTTTTGACACTCTTTCCAAGTAGAGCCTACCTACTTGCCTGTGCTTAAAGGAAGAAATCTATCTTTAGGTTCTGCAAAAAAGGAAGCTGTCATGACAGAAGTTGAAGTTTTAAGATTGTGGATGGTTCTTTCATCTTATGACAATATCCAGAAGGAGAAAAAGGCAAGAAATTTCAAAGAAAGAAGTCTATTTTATTTCCATTAAGTAGATTACATCAAGATAAAAGAAAAGAAATACATTCAATCATTCTTTTCCTCAAGATTTGTAGTCTCCTTATTCAATTCTTATAAAATTTGATTCATAAAATTTGGGGAGATAAAGACAATGCTCCCCACAAGGTTAGTCACTTTTAGAGTAGATTAAGAGGTACAAAAGAGCTAGATGCAATGATGATGAAGTCAAGGTTGAGGCAGAGGTACTCCTTTACCACTTTATCTTTAGTGTCCTTCCTCATTCCCCAGAAAACTTTTGCACATTCTTTTAGTATCAATTTATTCAGCTCCAACGATCTTTAAAAGTTGATATAACTTCCTCCTTAATAGCAACCAACTGCTTCAAGTGATCCTAATTCAGCTTCTCCTATTAAAACGTAAAGTCCACCCTTATCTTTTCCATTTTTTCCTTTAACATGGAGATCTCCTAATTTTAGCTATCAACTCAGCTCATCTTTTACGAGCCATCTTAAGAGCCTCATCAGCTACCTAAAATACCTATTCAACCTAACTTTCACTGCAACAAAATAGCCTTTTATTCACAGTTTTAAATGGTTTTTGTTTATAGTTCTAAAACTACAGGCTATGTCAATTTGAATAGAAGTCGGTTAAAATATTTCACAGTTTTTGAACTATGAATATAAGAGATAATAGTTCATAGTTCATCAAAACTTTTATTCACAGTTCTTAAACTATAAATAAAAAGTGAGTTGTTCACAATTCATTAAAACTTTTATTTATAGTTTCATAATTGTTTATAAAACTCGCTTTAGTTCACAGTTCATTAATGGTGTTGGTCACAGTTTTAGGACTGTGAATAAAACATGCCTTAGTCCACAATTATTTTTTATTTTGTTCATAGTTATAGAATTATGAACTATTGGTTAATTAAAAAATTATTTTTAATTAAAATTTTTTATGATTTTTATTTTAGTAAAATAATTAATTAATATTCTTGATTTTATTTAATTATCCATTTTTCATTATAATAATCAAAAAGCACAAATAATATCAGACAACAAATTACTAACATCATTTTACATAATTTCTCTAGACAAATCTGTGGATCTTTACAATCCATAGCTTGTGAGATGTTTTAATTTGTCACAATCAATAACGATGACGATAATTTAAATCCTATCCTGCTCTTCTTTTGTTTTATGAAAATTTTTTTATCATGATACCATTATTCATGGGAAATAACACCAATTGGAATCTTTTTTTTACTCCCTTGGTTAAATTTGTTTTTTCAATGTCATAGTGTAAATTTACCTTAACGTACTGTAAAAATATTTGTGTAAGAACAAGTGATCAATGCAAGTTTGTATTTGTATATAGATAAAAGGTAAATGTTTCGAAATAAAGATGCAAAAGTTACAAATTTTTCCTCCTTGGTTGCTTCACATAGTACTATTTTTTGCTCAATACTTTATTTATAACATAATCTTGAATATTAAACCATGAGTATTTTATTTGTCTTTTATTTTAAATAATGATTTATCTCATGCTTTAAATTAGGCTACATGATAGTTCTCTTGTTATTAAGAATTTATCTAGAAGCAAACTTAAATCAAGGTCCACAAAGCTCTCTTATTGGTCATATTTGCTGGAGAAGAGCCAAGTCAATAGCTGAAAAAGAACAAAAAAAGTAAAAGCTGATACTAATAAGAAGAAATAAAGTAATTAATTTGTTTGATGCATGGAGATTGGCAAAGATAAAATGTAATCCAAATTCTTAAATCACAATTAAGTCATAAGGTCTGTGTCATCTTGTTCTACAACTCAAGAGCTGTACATATTATCTATAATTGATAGCAAAAGATGCACATTTTTGTCCCATATAAGAGCCATAAAGCATAATGAAAGAAAAGTAATTGACCTTTGTTTGATTGGTAAAAAAGTGTTAAAATAAAAGATGAGAAGACAACTATGTACACCGAGTGAAAGTTAACAATAAGAGAGATAAAAAAAGAACGAGAAGAACTATTACTAGAAGCAACATGTGTAATGTCAAGGTCATAGCACTAGTTACAAGTAGTGCAAGCGTAAGTGCAGCTGTAAATGCTTTAGACTGAGAAAAAACTATAAGAAACATGACTAGACAAAAAAGAGAGATATGAATCATATAGTAGAGATATATCATCTAAACATCCATATCTGTGAGTTTTCTTTCACTCACTAACTAAATTTGATTATTATATGGTTATGGTTTATAGTTGTGCATCTCTTATTTTGGAGTTTCAAAGAAAACTCACATTAGTTTTCAAGTAAAGTTAGACACCTTTTTTTATCCCATCAAAGAGGTCCATCTTCTTTGCTTGTATATTTTAATAACATGTTAGAAACAAGCGAACAAAAGATTTATGTCATGTATTTTACCCATTAACCCACACAAGCATGCTTTCTTCCTTTGTAAATATAGGTTTCATTCAGAGTAATATGCTTTACTATCATTCAATAAACATAGCATACAAATATGATCTTTAAAATAAAAAAACTAAAAGCAATAAACAAAATAACCATAATTTTTACTTATGTCAAAAAATCTATCAAGTTTTTAGTCAACTGATTTTCTACCTAAACAAACTCTAAAAATTCATATTTATATTTTTATAAAACTAACATTTATTCAATAAAATCTAGCATACATACTGTTTAATGCAATTAATCATTATCCAATCAGCTAGGGTTCAAAAATCAACCATCGCTATCTATTATAAAAAATAACACAAAATTATAAATTCGAGAGAAACATCAACCTTACTAAGACTAAAAAGAGATTTTGATTAGTTAGATCAATAATGCAGATGATAGAACCACACCTTCATTTATTGCAATTAGTGAAGGCCAAGATTTTGATCTGCTAAAACTAGAACCTCGACGAAAGTAGAACCATGTCTAGATTTGGAACCTTAATGAAAGTAGAACCTCGCGCTAAATTTGGAACCCTCAGCACAGGTGTGGAACCCTTACCATAGATCTAAAATCCCTAACCCAGATGTGAAATCATGATAGAAGTAGAACCATGCTCAAAATTTGGAACCTTGATGGAAGTAAAAAATCATGCCTAGATCTATAATCCCTGGCCTAGATCTAAAACCTCGCCCCCAAATTTGGAACCCCTAGCATACATCTGGAATCCTTAGCCTAGTTTTGGAATTTCCTACCCAGATCTAGAACCACCAGCCCAAATTTAGGACCCCAACACAAATTTAGGATCCTAGCATAGATTTAGAACCCCTGCACAGATCTGGAGCCCCAATGAAAGTAGAACTATGCATAGATCTGGAGCCTCGATAGAAGTAAAACCACACTAAGATCTAGTCTTAAAAATAAACAAACTAAAAGTAACAAATAAAAGAACCATAATTTTTGCATTCTAATAAAGAAGATAAGTACATAATTTTCAAAGAAAGGATTAACCTTATCGGGATAAGGAGGAGATTTAGTCAACTAGATATGAGATACGAGCATAAAATCATGAAAAGCTAGGTGGGAATGTACTCTAGCTATCTAAGCATTAAAGCATTATTAAAGTATACCAACATAAGTAGAGTCTTTTCACTGCTAACTAGAGTCTGTTAAGAAGTAGTAAAAGACTGATAAAAGGTGGTGCCACTGCCCTAATCTTGGTTAAAAAAGGTCCATTGGTTAATCCTTGAGGGAATCTTTTCTAGAGCACCCAGAAATATGATTGCCTCCAATGCTTTACTACCTTTAAAAGATTAAAGGCAAAGAGTGAAGGCATCTTAGACAAGAAATACTAGAATCTCTTAGGGTGTTTTAGGTAGATCTTTAGTAACTTTAGTTCAAAGAATTAAGAAAATACTAGGGGTGATAATTATTTGATTCCTAACTCTAGGCACCTAGCAGATAAGGCAACTAAGATCCTCTAGGAATTAAGAACTAGTTGAGAAGAAGATACACTGTAATTTTTATATGCGTCTCTAAAAAGAGTGTTTAGATGAAGTCTTAAACCTACTGTAAGATATTCCTCAAACACACAGAGGGCATTTGGCTTTTCATACCTAGGCCTTTCATTTTGGATGGGTATCACCATACCTACCGAGGAAGGGATCCCATAAGATTTCCTAATTTTAACCAAATCCTTGTTGATAGCTATTGAAGAGCTTATAAATTTCATGGTTACCTAGAGTACATAAAAAGAAATGAGTAAAAAAGAGTGATATTTACCTAAAAAAATAAAAGGTACTCTGGTATAAGGCAAAGACACTCACATTGCGAGAATTTGTAGAGCTTCGAAGGAGCAAATGGGGGTTTTTAAAGCAAAAGAATGAGGAAGACTGTCAAGAGAAATGACTGAATGAAAAGAAAACACTTTTAACAAGAATTAGTTATTGGGGAGCTACCACGAAGAAAAATGTTTTCGAGAGTGACATTGCTAATGTGGCAAGGCATTGTTGGTTGCCTCTACTTACAAAGCAAAAAAATAGTTGTTAATAGTGAATGGAGTAGCTGATGTGGCAAGGAAAACTAAGTGGCAGGGCCTTAGTGCATGACACTAATGAAATGGTAAGGTGGAGCTACAATCACTCACTCAGTCATTAATTGATGTGGCACCATGCTAGTGGGCAATGTCGTTGACATGGTAGAATGCAGTCTTATTGCTCACCCATTAATTAAATGATATGGTGCGACCTAAGTGGGCTACATTACCACATCAGTCCAAAACACAACAAGATGTGACATGGCATAAAATGTTGGCTTAACACAAATAAGTAAAGGTAGTAGGCCTACTAACGTGGCAGTCTACTTGAGGGCAACCCACTTTACAAATAAATTCAAGTTGGATTCTCGGACTGATAGACTAGTTTCAAGTCAAAATCTTACATAGTTAAAATGCATGGGAAGATTAAGTTTGTTATTGGGAGCTAGAATTGAGCTTGGGTTCAGGTGAATTAGGTGACACGATAGAGGTCAGTAGGTATACCTATTCTTGGATCACTTAGGTAAAAATAAATAGAATTAAAGACATCATCATATCTAGACAAGATTGGAGAACGAAGAAATTAACTCAAAATTAGATGACGCACTATGATGAAGTCTCGGAAGACCTTGCAAAATGAAATCGATGTGGCTGAAAACTGAAGGAAGACGATGCTTGGGCACACCACACTTCTCTAACCCACCTATCATTTATTGCTAACTTATGCTAAAGAAAATCTATAAATAGCTGCTGAAGCTTACAACTGGTGACAAATTCACGAATTCACAATAATTCATCCTTATTTGCTCACGTTTGTATTCATAGATTCGCAATCAGAAGAAAGCTTTCTACTGGGCTTATAAACACTCTTACAAAAAAAATTTCTTTAATTTCATTAGATTTCATGGGAATTTTTTTCTAACTATAGAAGCTTCTAGTTGAAATCTTGTATTATTGAAAGTAGGAAATCTACGAAAGGGTAAGGGACTTCAAGAAGTATAAAAACTATATCTTTAAATTTACAATGAATTATTTATTTTTCTTCAATAAAATTACTTGCATCGAGATACTAGTAGATTCTTGTTAAGTTATCTGATTCAACCTATTCAATATTTATAGTTGCATCATGTTGTAATAAAGTTCTTCTTTAGAAAATATATTTTTTCAGAAAAATATGACATATGTAGTTTTTCAACTTTTATTTTGATAAGAATAGGGGTGACTAAATGCAAACCACTCGTTTCTCCCTAGAAAATGTTTTGGTACATTAAAGTCGACTAAGTATGAAATTCAAAGTATTTTGACCAAAATACCCATAAAATTATTTTTCGAGAAAGAAATTAAAAATTTTTGGGTATTTTGAGGGTGCCAATTCTTCCCCAACTGTAATTAACTTTTGGATCCAAAATCTTATTTTTAAAACTAGTTAGGTTTATTTTAAGAAGGTGGTGGTGACTCATAACATTTTCCTTACACTATGGGTTTTTTTTTTGGTTAAAAACCGAGTCATGGTAGCTGGCGACTCCACTAGAGAGTGACCTAGAACTTTTGGTTTCATAAAGAGTTAAGCCAAAATTTTTTATTTCTTTCTTGCTTCATATTTATACTTACTTTCCTTCTTGTTATGTTTTATTTGCTTTAATAACTATTCATACACCACGAAGTATAACATAAGCTCCGTAGGAGAAATATGAGTAGCCATGCTTTCAATAGGAAACCTCTCCTCCATAAATCTGGTGAAGTATTTCACTTAGATTGAACTAATAACATGTTAGTAATCTCGGATGTTATTCACCATTGTGATAACAAGAAGTCCATAGGAGCTCTCATTAGTCTGATGAAAGGAATTTAGGAACCTTTAGAAGCCAATCTTTATCCACATGACCAATGCATATGTTTAACCTAAAGTAGAGCGATGGTTAACATTAGGAAAAAGAAAAAAAACCTAGTAAGGAATACACATGAAGAATTGTTGTGTTTTGTATTAGTTGAAAATTCATCTTTTTGTAATATGTTCTTTTATTAAATTTTTATAAACATGAGAATTTCATTGGCCTTAGTTAAATCTAAAGATGTTTTGTGCTGTTATGAGAAAGAATAATCAAATAAGGGAGATAGCTTGAGCATTAAAACTAAGTTACCAGCCAAAGTGAAACTGGTGATAAATAAAAACAATTTAGTAGAATTGATCTCATTATAAGAAATGATGAATGAAAAAGGCCAAAAGAAATTCGATGATGAATATAGGTATATTGAGCATTTCATCAAGGCCTCAATGGAAGAGATTTCTCAAAGTCGAGAGATATTAGGTCAAAAAGATTAGAAATTCAAATTGAAAAAATAAGATCAGGATAACTAGATCTAGAAATCAAGGTCAAGAAAGATTAGGCCAGGAAGATTAAGAATTTAGGTAAAAAAAAAGTAGATTAGGTCAGATTAAGAGGAAAAACAAAACTAATAGAATCAAATAACTTAAAAGCCAAAACATCATGACATAATTGGCTTAGGTTCAAGGAACCAATAAATGACTCCTAAGTATGCCCAAATTGATCACGGAAATGATTGAGACCTAAATGAGAACACCTAGTGATGAAATTTTCAAAACTAGAGGATGTTACACTGATATAAAATCTTAAGGATCTCTTATAACCTTTTGGGGCAATTAAACTTGGCAATAAGACATGATATTTTTGAAAATCCAAAATCATTTTTTATGCTCTTAAGATTAATACAGTTCTTGTTGCCCATTAATTGCATTCATGCTAACTATGTCACATCGATGCATTTACATGCATTCGCTATATCATATTAAAAAATAAAAAATAAAAAATAAAAAAATAAAAAATAAAAAAGTAGATAAAAAAATAAGTAAGGCGCTACTCGAGTACTTAGGACAATAATAGATCATGAAAGAAATAAAAGAAAAGAAGAAAGAGCTTTTAACTGAGGAGAGTGAAATGGCATTAGAAACTACTGGTGAAATTAGAATTGGGGGTGCACTTGATACCTACATGTTTTGGCTTCCATCTTGCTAGTCCTTGATAGAACTATTCAACTTTGGAATGAATTGTTTACCCTTCAATCAGAACTAGACAGAATCAGAGATAAGTGAACTAATAAGGGAAGCTATTGAGATAAGGGTGTCAATCATAGAAAAACCATAGCCTAGCAAAACACCTACTATAGTCATCATGAAGCAATTTATGACAAGAAGCAACTTGTTGACAATAAGCAACATGATATAGAACAAAAGAAGGAAAGTGAATTTAGAAAGGCAACAAATGTCCCTATGAGCAAAGAGGGAGGTATTGATGCTTTTGTAGAATAAAGGAAGAAGCCAAAAGCTAAAAGGATCGTCATCGATGCAGCTAACAGTAAAACTATCATGTATACAATGACAAAACCCTAATAACTTAGTGCTATAGAGGACAAAAGAGTAAAAGAGACAGAAATAAAAATTCTAAGTACACGTGAACTTTATGAATTTGTAGATTATAAAGATCAAAACCGAATTCTTGGTAATGTTGATACGGCAAATACTGCAAGGAATTTAGAGATTGAAAATGTTTCCCTTAGCCTTATCATTAGAAAATGGGAGTAAGCAGAGGAACTTGAAAGCTATGAAAATGGAGCCCATGAATAGTTAACTTCCACTTTTGGAGCTAAACTCCAAGCATAGGATGTAGTTGCACTATTAGTATCATATAGAAGATGATGAAGGAAAGTACAAAAGCTAAATAATAGATAGAAAACAAAACAATGACGAGAACAAAAAGCTGAAAAGAGTGCTTAGTCTTGAGAGACCTTCATCTCTCAATAATAATATAAATTATGAATAATGGGTGCTTCCTGAAAGACAATCAGGTGATGGTCGAATGCTTCTAAATGACCTTTATGGGTATTGATAATGCAGGGGCATCTAGCATATGAAAAAAATGAGAGAATGTTAAGATACATGTGTCTATCATAGTGGAGCACCAAGATATAACATCGAGAATCAAGTAGCTTTTAAGTTCAGGGTGTAATCCTTGGTAGATAATGAGCTACTTAAATTTAACTATGAAAATAGTGCGAGAAATATTGTAGACATAGGTACTAAAAAAAGATTGGAAGATCATGAATGTCAAATCTATCCTTGATTTACCCAAACTCATACTGAACAAATGATAAATATTTGGACTGCCTGATATTTTCATTGACAATATGAAATTTCATAACTTTGATCAATTAAGTCATCATATATAAATAAATTTTTTCTTCCTCATTCAATGTCTTATCTCATACTCTTTTTTAGAAACTTATACTGATGTCAACCATGTTTTTTAAAATCATATCTTGAAAAGTGTTCTGATAGAGTCCATTACAATTTTCTCTATTAAAAAAAGGGCGAAAGAGTCATGTTTTTGACTTTATGCTTGTGTACGAGAGCATAGCCAAACAAAAAAACAAGTTAGGCTTACTAGATCATTAATTCTCGACATCATCCTACACTAGAATTCAATTAATAAATTCTCAAGGTGAAGTTCTAGTCATATCAACATTGGGGAAATGATTTACGTATTTCTTTCTAAAAGACCTTTCAATTAACATTTAATAAGTGATTACATGATCTTCATCGCTAGTTATCCCCTTTAAGCCTTGAAATGCAAGCGTTTCTTTCAACTAATTGACATTCCTTATACCTTTGGAATAACTAAGACAATGAAGTTTCCTACCCAATACATTTAGAGAAAACACCAATTGAGTATCCTAAAAAAAGAGGCGAACAACATGAGAAAAAAAAATTCATAAAGTAAGAATGAATGGGCCTGGGCTTATAAGCATTCGAAAAAAAAAAAAGAAAAAGGATGACAAAAAGAAAGAGGAAAAGGTTTTAAAAAAAAGCAAGAAAGAAAAGCTAAAAAAGCAAGAAGAGAAGAAAGGAAAAGGGAAAAAAAGTAGAAAAAAAGAGAAAAATAAAGAAAAATAACATCCTACTGCACAAGAATGATCTTCTTTCACAACCATAGTTTTATTAGTATTTTTTTCAGTTTAAATTAATTCCTCAACCCGTTCTTTCTTTATCCTTACCTAATGGTTATTTTATGACTTTTAGAAAAAAACTCTGATTTCTAATTTTGGTAGATGACTACATCAATGGAGAGAAATTCAGAAAATTAGACATATGGTGATGGAAAAAGAGAATGGATCTCCAAAGAAGAGATTTTTAGTAGTTATAGTGGCTCAAATTATCTTTTGATATGCTTAATGATGGTTGATATTGTGGCTTCTCATGTCCACACATAAGGGCTCGGTTTAAATAAAGCCAACTATTAAGCATTACTTCACAATTTTTGAATGATTTATTTGAGAACATCATTCACAAAATTTTAGAGTGGTTTAGGGCATGGCTAATTTAGCAAAATCCAATGGGAATTGTAAGGCATGGCATCATGCAATCTTAAAAAAAAAAAAAAGGAGAAAGGAAGAAACTTTGAGGCAAAAATTAGTAGTTGAACTATTTTCAGATATTGCAAATATCTTCAAGAAAATATTCAAAAAAAAAAAAAAAGAAAGAAAGAAGAAGTTGATATTAGGGTCCTTATTTCAAAGCATGTCCAATAAACCTTGTGGCCCTAAAATTTCATTGGTTATTGAAGTCTATCCTACAAAATCTTGATATCGATTCTATTCACATGAATATTCTTTAGTATCTAGATAATATACCCAAAATCAAAATGGTGATTCAACTTAAGTTGAAGTTATGACTTTACATGGTCTAGGTTGATTTGCATACGGTATTGCATCATGTGTTTAAGTTTGTTCAAGATGAATTTAATGATAGGCAAGAAGAAATGATGATGATCCTTCTGGGATCATATTAAGACATGTAACTAAAGAGTAAGGTTCATGAAGAATTTTAGCTATAATAATGTGCAAGTAGTTTACCCAAGGAAAGAATTACCTAGTACAGTCAATAGGCCATTGCCTTGATTTGATTTATCACAGCACCTGAAGATCATCAAGAGAAAAGATCAAGGCTTCGATCAAAGGAGAAAGGAATAGGGAAAAGGAATGCCTTAGTAAAAACATAAAACAAAAATTGTTCGTAAATGTTCATCCATGAACGAATTTCCATGTACATTTATCCATGAGCATTCATCCATGTGCATTTTTATGAACATTCATGCATCCATGAATGTTCATGCATGGACATTCATCTATAAACATGGCATATGTGTGATTTTTATGAAACAAGTGAGAAGCTACTTAACAACCAAGATACAAATTCTATCCAACTGAATTTTTTTTAGCATCTTCAAACTAAAGAGCTTCCACGGATTCTTAATGGCATCGACAAGTTGCTTGCTTTCAAGGTCAAGTGTCAGGCCTTTATAGATAACGTTGGTTGCTTTGTCAAACATCTACAATAGTTGCAAAGTTACAGCTTGATAACAAGCTTTTGGCCAGTCTAGTGTTTGTTCTTTGTAGGCTTTTACGGCAACTGAAGCATGCTTCACTTGGCCTAAATGTAACCAACAAAGGCTTCTATTTTAAAAGAATGTGGCAACACTTTCCTTTTTGCTTTAGTTTCAGACTACATGCATGAAATAATTCCATCAACAATCCACTCCGGTATTATCTCGATTCCAGATTTCAAAGGGAAAAGGATCTCAATAGCTTTGTGATTGCCTCTTGCAATTATAACTTGTATTGGATTCTAATGTTCCTCGTTAGTGACATCAGGATTAGTTCCAACTTTCAGTAAGCAATTTATGATCTTAAGGCTTCCGATGTTAGTAGCAATGTGCAATGAGGTTGCTTTACTAGCAACGATATTCGCATTTGCACGAACCATTATTAATAAGTCTAAGTATGCTAGATAACCAAGTTTAACAGTTGACAACAATAGAGTAATATTATCTTCAGTTTTTGCATTGAGATTTGCATGCTGCTCTTACAAAACTTTCATAGCATCTTACTGTCCATGACTAACAGCCCAATAAGACAAGGCTCCCAGATCACTTTGTGATGTCAATGCCTCTGGAAAGTAATTCCTTCAACAACTTAATGTTTCTTATTCTTGTGGCATGATGCAAGGTAGTAGCTCTTAAATCACTGGGCATAGCTGGGTTTACATCATGCTCAAAAAGCTTTAATTCCTCGAGTAAGTATTTGTTAGCATCTTTCATATCTACCATAGTTTTTATCAATCCTTTCCCCTTATTAAGTAACGTGCAATCTTCTTGAGGAGATCAAGATCCCTAGTACAACAACATTCAAAAACTGTGAAACTTGTTGCCTCATTACAAACATAGTAGAAGCATCAGGCACCATAATAATGTAACTTTTAGAACCCTAAAAAGAAATAAAGCTCTAGTATTGTTAATTATTGCAGATCTATTCATGTTATTGTCAGTTGACAAAGTAGGACTACGTTCTTCATCAAACATCCAAAGAAGTTTTGTTGGGAGTTTGTAGAACTAGTTGTCATACAAATTAGAATAAAGGAGTTGAAGAAGGAAATGAGCAAAATAAAGTTTCCTTAATGGGAAAAGATGAAATAAATCTTCTTTGATAGGGAGAAAGTTCAAACTGAAAGATGCAAAAATTGATAAAATTCCATAATGGAGTTAAAATTTTCATCCCTAATGGAAGAGGTCACGATTTTTTAAAAACACTTCACACATAAAATTTTATAAAATTTAAAAAAATCTCGATAACTGAAAATTGTGTCATGGATTAATCTTATCAGTTTAAATAAAATAAGAAGAAGATAGGTGTTTGGAGCCCAAAATTAGGTGGTCTTTAGTCTTTTTCCTATTCTTACTTCTTAAAAATGGGCAAAAATGGGTAGTGGTAGACTCTCAATTTTAGCTCTAGCATTGGATGGAAAGGTCTCAAGAATAGTTAAATTTTTACAAATCTTTTTAGAATGGGATTTACTATCAAAATTCTAAAACCAAACATTTACCTCGATGTCTAATTGGGATTATCATGTCTTATTTGTCCTTTACCCTCGATATCGAGTCAAGAATAGCTTAATCTTTCTTTACTTTGATGTCAAGTAGGAAATAATTTACCAAATAAGTTCTAGCCAATGTCAGATCAAGAATCCTGATAATAGATTGGGTGACATACATATTGCACAAAAAGGAAGAGATGCAATCGTGATACAAAGGTAGATAATCCTCATATCTAATATCTTAAGGGTGATGCTGATCCCACATCAAATTTGGAGACTAGGTTCCAATGTCCTATCAAAATATTTGGATTTAACCCTGATATAATTTAACCTTAATGAACCTCGAAGTGGTTGGCCTCGATCTTGTATCAAATGTATTACCTAATATGGTTATTGATTTCACATGAAGACTTATCCTAACATGATTAATTCCATTCTTACATTAAACTAATCCAATGCCCAATGTGATTGACTTTGCTCTCATCTTAAAAAAATCCAATACCCAATGTGATTGACTCTGATATCACATTGAAATAAATTGATCCCAATGTGAATGATTTTATTCTCACATAAGACAACCTAATATCCGATGGGATTAACTTTTATCTCACATCTAAATAATTTGATTCTAATGAGACTAACTCCATTGTCATATAAGACAAACATAACACTTGATGTGATTGACTCTATTCTCACATAAGAAAAACCCAATACCTGATGTGATTGACTTCGATCTCATATCTAAAAAATTATACCAAATGTGATTCACTCGATTCTTTCATAAGACAAATTTAATCTGATGTGATCGAGTCCAATCTTACATCAAAATAAATTAATCTCAATGTGATTGAATCTGTTCTCACATTAAACTCTAATACCTGACTAATTGACTCTAATCTCACCTCAAAATAGATTAATCTCAATGTGATCGACTCCTTTCTTACATTAAACCATTCCAATACTTGATATGATACATTAATCTTATATCAAAACAACTTGATCCTAATGTGATTAACTTCATTCTCACATAAGTCAAATCTAACACCAAATGTGATTGACTTCGATCTCACATTAAAACAACTTACTCCCAAGGTAATTTACTCTGTTCTCCTGTTAAACCAATCCAATACCAAATGTAATTGATTCTGTTCTCACATTAAATCGATCTAATTCCCAATGTGATTGACTTTGATCCCACATTGGGTCATAGATGTAATTTATGGCTAGGTGTCATGAGCTTTCATCTCACTTCGGGTTTCAAGTATAGTTATAAATTCAACCCTCAATATCACATCGGGTTTCACATTTGATTTAGCCCTTGATGTCACATCAAGTTCAAGATAACAATTAATAGGCTACATATACATGGTTTACCTTAATCTCACATTAGAATTTAGGTACACAACAACTTAGAGAAGAAGAATTGTGAAGGTTTAACAAGAATTCAAATAGAGAGCATTATCCAATGACAAACTTTTGAATCTTAAGATTAGGATTGATCCTAATCTCATCCACAAAGAGTGCGCATTGTTTAGTGACAGGATTTTGAATTTAAAAATTAGGTTGATGGTGTTGCAACTCCTCCTTATCTGTAGTAGATTTTCAATTTCTGGTAAACTTTATCCCATTTTGCTTCATATAAATGGATGTTTCCATCTTATTAAAAGGCCATCCATGAATTAATAAAGATCTTCATATCAAGCAATAAACAAGAGATCCCTAAAGAGGAAACAAGCATCCAATTGGTCATCAATTGAAGATACTTACACACTACATACTTGGACCTTTACAATCTGCAATGTTTGCAATTTGCCTTTGCGTTCACTAGAAAATCTCCAAATCCTATTGGTAACTGAGTATTGATTTTTAAATTAAAGCTTATTTGTTTTTTTTCTTATAATTGAAAGTCTAGTGTTCACTAGACTGAGATTCTTGCAAAAAGTCACATAATAAATTATTTTGAGATCTGTCATATTTTAAATCTACCGTGGGATCAATCTTAAATTATTATTAATCAAAAAGACGACATCATTCCATTTAAGTGGTACCACATCTTGGGCACTTGTGGTGTGTTAAACCCTTCTTTGCGTATAACTCACTCTTGTTTTTAGATTTTTTAGTAAAGTTAAACCGCTACGTAAATTTTTTATGGAGTTCATCTTTCTTTTTCTAAAAAAGAAAGAGGTCTTCAAATAAAAGTGGTGGCCAATCACACCATAAAAAAATTAGTGGCCACTTTTCTTTTTTTCTTTCCTTACTAAATGAAAAAATAATTTTCTCACATTGGGCTTTTCGCCAAAAAGTCCCGTTGTGACAACCATCCATAGCTTAATTGATTGATTCATAATCCATAAATTTTCTAGTTACTTTGTTTTAAGATGTTTGCTTGAGATGGTGTGCCTATTAGCCTATGTAGGATAGATGATAACTATTTAACTGATTAGCAAGATACAAGCATGATATGAAGACCAAAAAATGATCAATTTCATTGAAATTTCAAGGGTCATATTAATAGTATAAGAAGGGGTAAAGGGACGACATTTGTAAAATAGATATCGTAAATTTAAGGTCAAATAGCAAAAGTACATGCATTAAAATAGGACTATATACTACCTCCAAGTGAAAATATCTTTCTCGATTTATCCAAAATCTATTTTCATCCAAATCCACCTAAAACTGATGAATTAAGAAGGAAAATCAAATGCACTAAAGTACCAAATTAGAGTAGACTAACAAAAGAGTAAAGTACATGAAATAAATGTAAAAAAAAAAGAAAGTTACAAATTTAGTGAATCATCAAAACAAAAGTCCTTGAAGCAATTGTTTAAAGGTAAAAACTGAAAGGTAGAGCCTCAATGACCCATAAGCTGAGCAGAAGGAAAAAATGGAACACTTGAGCTGATCTGCGCCCCCCCCCCCCCTCCCCCCCCAAAACGAAAAAAAAAAAGGATGATAACCAACCCAATAGAAAGTAAAAAATCAGTTAAAAGCAAAACAAAACATACATATTTACAATCATATCAAAAACAATAGTAATTGTAAGCTAAGATTAGCTTGAGAAACGAAATTCTAAATTCACAAATCTTAACCACAAAACGTAATACTTATAAACATGCTAGATAAGAGATTGAAATCTATCTGTATGAGATGATAAAATCTAGAAAACAAAACAGTTATTATAGAGATCAAGTGGTAATGTAGTACAAAACAAAATGAATAGTGACAGAGTAGAGGGAATGTAAGAACATGTCCAAATAGTGCATAGTTTATGAATGATTTGATCAAGTGGTTGACTCTCCATCTGTGCTACGAGCAAGATTCCATGAAAATGCACTAAAAACCTACACATTCTTAATTTAGGTATGACGCAATAAGGGAATAAGAGGTTTGCGTATAACCTTGGCAGCATTATTATTCTTAATTTTAAAAGAAAATCAATTTAATAATTTAAACAAATAACGCAGCAAGTCCTTCATACAAGCTTTTATTTTTTCATTTAATTTATTGAGGAAAAAACACCTTACTGCCACTTCTGGTATCTTAACATGTTCTTATGGACTGAGTTATTTTTTCATTTAATTTATTGAGTCATGCTTTGTAACATGGGCCTTATTGTTAGAATTAAGCTCTTATTTTTTTTAATAGGAGTTTGTTTTTATGGTGGGCTTGAGTTTTCTTCTTGGGGCTAATACCTATAGGAAATATTTGAGTAAAAATGTCATGAAACCCTAATAATTACCCTACGTTACCAATCAAACCCTTATGTTTAAAAAATAAAAATTGAACCTTGATGTATTAAGTTGGTCTAAATTGAACTTTATCAAAAAATTTATAAAATTAAAGGTATTCAAATTGAACATCTTATACAATAAATTTGACTTGAAATTTTTCACAGATGTAAAGAAATATTCAAGCTACCGTTATGAAAATTTTCATAATTTTTTAAATAATCATGTTTTTTTTTTAAAATTTTGACGTTATAAATTTAATATATATTTTTTATTACTTAAAAAATTATGAAACTTTTTATGATGATAACTTGAATATTTCTTTATATCTTTGAAAAATTTCAAGTCAAAATTTATTGTATAAGATCTTCAATTTGAATACTCTCAATTTTAAATTTTTTGACAATGCTTAATTTAGACCAAACTGATTGATGAAGATTCGATTTATCATTTTTTAAATATAGAAGTTTGATTAACAATATAAGATAAACATCAAAGTTTTATAAGACCTTTATCTAAAATGTTTTTAGACTCAATTTTTATTAGGCTTTTATGTATTATCCATTTTACTCACATTAGCTTGCATTTTTTTTTATATCTTTCATATTTTAATAATAAAAATTTTTTTAAAATGTAATAATTTTTAAGCTTTAATTAACATTATTAATTTTATAAATTTAACTTCTTTAAATATATGTTTAATTTCAATTATGATTTAATAAATATTATTTTTTTATATTTGAATCAATATTAATTAATTTAATATAAAAATTTAAAATTTAAAAACAAATTGTAAACGCATTTTAAAGGAAATTTTAAATAATTGGCTCTAAAAATATGCATTTTAATGGTTATTTAATGAATACTATTAAGAGTACGATGAAAGAACTTCTACTAACATATATATATATATATAGTGGCAATTGTGACAACTACCGTTAAATAATTATTGTTAAAAATTTGTTTTGTTATAGTGAGTCGTTTGTACTACTTTTATTTCTTTTTTTTTTTTTTTGCATTTTGAAATTTTTCTTGCATATTAATAACTAGTAATTGTTTGGTTTCAATTAGGAAATACCTTTCTAGATAAAAGTTGTTTATAATTACATATAAAAGTTAACTAAAAACCTACAACTGCAACATAAGCCAATAAAGATACCATAAAGAGAATTGTAAGTTCCTTATTTATACTTGCGTACAATCATATGTTCAAACTACATATGTACATAAATAATATATTGATGCTATGAAAAATGGTGATTATGGGCTGAATATAGATTAATCGAATTCTCATGATAGGCTTCAAATTGCATTATGAATCTCTATAAAAGAGAGAGTAAGGTAAGTGTGGATATGTCATTTGATATCACTTTAACGCTTGATTTAAGATTTGAAAGATAATGATAAGTAACTAGAAAGAGATTGAAATGTTAAATTTTGTGTTGTTTTTGGGATGCTTGCCTTATATATATTTACATAAGATAAATGATCATAAGTTGCCATTTATTTGGAGGATATGCGTAAGAATAGGTATATATGCTGTATGGAGGGGCAAGCACACGAGGTCAAGATTTTCATTGAGAAATATAGTTCCCCCTAGATTGTTGTTGCATCAAAAGGACCATTCAGTTGGAGGTTGAAGACGAGGGTGTGTCCATCTTTTCTAATGTGATACAGCTTTTCAAAGAAGCTAGATCTGGATGGTGAGTTTGTGGGTCTCATTGGTAGGTTAGATCCACTTCAATGAGCAAGCTAAGACTATTCTAGTTTACTTGGGTTATTTTTTCTTAATTTGGACCTTGGTGGTGGATTGATTAATCATGCTTAAAGTCTGATCGATATGAGTTGTATTTACCCATATCATAAGCCCCCTATCACAATGAGTGTGAAAATTTCGAAGTGATTTAAAAATGTTGTAAAATAGTTTTATTGGCTTCATTTGGTTTAGAAGAAAATAAAATATGTGATCAATCTTTTTCATTATATTACTAACCACCAATTAAAATATATTCTTCAAAAACTATCATAAAAGAAAGAAAAAAATAAATAAAATGAAAAAGACTTTTCTTTTTTGTAAAAATAAATATTCAAAAATTAGTTACTTATGGGGAGGGATTAATACTCCACTGCGCATTAGTTTAATTTTTTCTTTTATTTTTTTCTTACAACTTTTCGAGTGGATAATTTATATCGACCTAATCATGATTAGTTATGGTGCTTGCAATAGAAAGAAAAGATAAATATAAGTGAAGATAACATACTCGTAGATGGTTAACTATGCAAGAGGGCTTCTATGAAAAATAACAATATATCTACTTAATTTAGTTGAAATGCAAGCTAAAGAATAACGAAAATTCTCTTGTGAAATCGTATTTTGGCTAAGGCTAAAATCTTTTTAAGTTTTTTAATTATTATTTTTAAAAATTCCGCTATTAGTAAATTGTTTTATTTTAACTTAAATTATAAAAATAATAGTACTACATCCCCAGACAATCCACATTATTTTGCTTGTTTTCTAACTACTTTTTTGATTTTAAAATCTACCATGTGAGATGTATTTATACTAAATTAGTAGATATTAATTGGTCACATCTCTCTACCTAAAAGTTTCAATTTTCATTTTCTTTCATCTTCAAAAACTAACTTGCTCGTCAAACCCATTGTTGATCTCTCTTGAAATCCATTTCACTTTCTCACTCTTGTTGTCGATCATTGGTTGTCATCTACATCAGTGTCACGGATTTCTTTTCGTCATGAAAAGTTTTACCTTTCTCTTCAAAACCCATATCTAAGTTGTTTTAAAATTCATTCCTCCCTTTCATTTTCACCTTGTCATCAAATAGATTGTTGTTTCCATCGGTACCGTGGCTATCTACTTACCTTTCCAAGTACTTAAAAGTCATGCATCCTAGTTTCTCTTGCTTTCTGAAATATGTCCCTTTCATTTGCCACATATCAATGCCCTTTTTTCATCAATTACCAATCCCTTTCTTCCATCAAATACCCATCCACGACCATCGCCCCTGATAGACCAATCTCTCTTTTAGTTAATCACCATCCAGTGTGGAAGAAAATTTGTCTTTTTATGTATTTTATGCATGAACTAGACATAAGCTTTGGAAAAATATATATGATTTATTTTTTTTTCCCGAATGATAGTCATATTATTCATTAGTTCATTGTATTATAGTCAAATGTGGTATTAAAGTGTTAAAAAAAAATTAAGATGCGTATGAGTATAGGTATAGGGTATGTATTTTAAAGAGTTGGTTAAAATAGGTATGGGTAATGTTACTGATTGTAACATGAACTTTAATGAAGATTAGGGCATTAGCATAAGCATTCTAATTCCTATAGTTACTCTATCTAGGTTATATTTACGTTTTTTAAGGTTTGCTTCAAGCTTTTATTATTACAAAGATGTACTTTAGTTTTCTTTACATAGAATATTCATTCATAAAAAAAAAAGGTAATTATGACTTGCAAGGGATAATTTCATTAATTGTCTTTCAAATGGTGTATTAATTTGCTCAGAGAAGTCTTAAATATCTATTTCGAGAGAGCCTTATTATAGACATAATTTGGATTGTCATATGAGATTGTTTTTTCTTTCTCTTTTCATGGCTTCTATGAAGCAATCATCATTACTTAAATATTTTGGTTTTAGATGGCAGACATGAAGCATGTACTATGATGATAATATATTTTAGATATAAGTTTTCATGTCTATTTTGCATGATCCTATGATGTGTTTTTGTATGATCATATGAAATTCCTAGTTCTAGTGTAAAGATACCATTGGTCAAGGAGGTCTTTATGATACTCTTACTAAGATTCCTTAGTTTTGGTCATTTACCTTATGGTTTAACATTGCCTTATGGTCTAAGCTTTGTTATATAAAAATTGGCTTCAAAGGATACCTTATAATTTAGAATAACTTGCACAAGGTTTTTTATTCCATGGATGATGGCAATCAGATGACCTTATTACTTCATCTTACACAAAACAAAACCCATCTTTTGTAATTTTTGGGGAGGAACTATGCTTAATTTAGGAATCAAAAAACATAGGGATAAATATTTTGATTGTATTGACAATTTAGAGTATCCTAGTTGTTTTGTTATGGTAGAACTTCACCATGGTACGTTTTAGCTAATTTGTTTCTTTCTTGCAGGTGCATCTATCATTAATATATAGAATAATTATCCATGTACATAATGTTAATCTTTTACTACCTTTTTCTCAAAACTTTAATACAAAATAGCTAACTTATTTCAGTTTTTTCAAACTTCAGAACTCGATTCATGAATATTTGTACCTATGTGGTATCTAAAATATTCTCTCAAGTAGATCCTATTAAATGCAACAAAAGGTATCTAACATAATGAAACATGCTTCAAAGGTTCAATAGGAAAGTTCTTTACTAGATATGCCGATGAGTTGTGACATGAGTTTCCCCTTTGTTTTTGGTTGGTAGAGTAAATGTAATTGAACA
Organism: Moringa oleifera; assembly: GCA_021397835.1. Lineage (NCBI taxonomy): Eukaryota > Viridiplantae > Streptophyta > Magnoliopsida > Brassicales > Moringaceae > Moringa > Moringa oleifera. The sequence goes on along the minus strand of JAJFZO010000896.1, from coordinate 6,332,148 downwards.
ACAAAATTTTTTGAAGCTGAATCTAAGTTTTCAATCATCACCCTCACTCAGTCATATTGGTTACTGGTGTTAATGATTGGCACATTTGCACCATATTGAAGTGTACCAACAAGTGTTATGCTGGAGACAATTTGCACTTTCCTTAGCTATGCTACCTATGGGATGGTCTTAATGGTCCCTTATTTCTATTTCAATTTCTCCAAACATACCTTTACTTAATTGGGATAGTGATTTAGAGTACATTAATAATGACTGAAATGTTATCAATAATGATTTAAAGTATGACAATAGTGGTTTAAATATTACTAATAATAATTCAAGGTAAATTCATAGTGATTGAAATGTTATCAATAGTGCATTAAAATGTATTGATAGTGTTATGTTTCGGATTTATAAGTGGTTTAAATATTACTAATAATAAGTTAAAGTAAATTAATAGTGATTGAAATGTTATCAATAATGCGTTAAAATGTGTCGATAGTGTTATGTTTTGGATTTGTAAATACCTAATTTTCCATGAAGCAAATCAGAAAAGAAAAGAGTTATGACTCAAGGAATGGTTAGATTGAGATATGACACATTTCAAGGAAAGAAGAAAGGGTTTGAATGTTTTCAGGCTTGTGCTAGGATTCAAGGTCAGGGGTCATTAAAATGTTGCTAAGGGTCAAGCTTTGTTAGGACAGAAGAGATTAGAAAAATTACTAAGAAATAGCCAAAGCTAAGAAATTGTAGTTCATATTTTACTATTTAAGTATATGTTGGACTAGGTTGGGAAATATACACAGAGTTGAAATAGAACAAAAAGTGCAAATATTGTTACTTAGAAAATTGTTCATTACAATGACAAAGGCCAAAAGTAGTACAAAGAAAGATATTGTGAAAATAAAACTAAGAAGTTACAGCAACTATAAGAGTGTTTTCCAAAGCTAGCGTATGACAATCTACTGCATTAGCATCGGGTATGTCTTTATCTTTAGCATACGACTCTGATGCAGTTATGGTCATCATCGGGTCACACATTTAAGTCACTACCACTTGAGGAGATATCTACACCTAATCTAAATTAACTTCAAGCTTTTTAACTTTAAGGATTAATTACATGAGGATCGGAAGACCTGCATTTTGCTTACCATCTCAAATCGAGACTTATAAAGAAAATTGCATCTATTTGAGACTTACATTTTTATTAGATTCTCAAATAATTTGTATTAATATTAAAGGCTTCACGTACACATGAGATGTGCATGTGACTTTTACTTATGTAATTATCATAACACCTAAAACACTATCAAGACAAACAAAATATTTTTCTATTCTCATTCTCTTTAAACATTGATATTTTAAATGTTCTTACTAAATATGATGCAAAAAATTGATTTTTATTTATTTTGATAATGTTTTAAAGGGATATTAAGGTAATTGCACAAGTAAATACACAAAATTGTTAATGTTAAAAACAATTATAGACGAAAGTCTCATATTGAGAATCTAATAAAAATGTAAGTCTCAAATAAATGTAATTATTTTTATAGGTCTCGATTTAGAATTGCAAGTAAAATACATATCCTCTTGATGTAATTAGCCTAACTTTAACTTCCCTTACTAGATCTACCCAAATCGGGTAATATGGTGTTACTACCTTCTTTTTAACTTTAGTGATGAACTTGGGGTACTCCTGAACTCTATGACCATGAGTTCTCGACTTACCTTAAGGTCGACAGCTCAACCCTTTTCTTAACCTAGTGCTCTAATTCTTCTTGGGTCTTTTCTATTTGAATATTTTGCTGGATGGTGAGATCTTCCCTCACTTTATTAGCCCAAGCATCTATGTTTTTCCTCACGGTCTCTAACTTCCCATCAGCAAGCTTCAAGTCATTCTCTTGCTTTAGCATGATGTTTCTTAAATAGTTAATTACTAATTGTTAATAGATGACTTAGTTAACAATGTTTGCCAATGACTTATTAGTAGCAATGGACTCATTGTGCTAATCTAAAGTTTATTACTATAATAGTAGTACGTTTTCATGGGAATCTGTATGCACTGATTGACCTAATAAAAAAGATGGACCAAGGGAAACAAATAAGGTAAGATTGAGGTCGGAACAAGGTCGGGTCGATGAGACTAATTTAGTTTTTCAAAGGAAGAAATTGAAAAAGATCAACATTGAGTCTTACCTCATGGAGACACAAGGAAAAATGATCAAAAAAACCTTGGTTGCTCTTTACAAGGAGCCTCTCCTCATTAATGAGGAGGATGGATTCCTGGCCATTTAATAAACTTTAGTAGTAGATTTGATTTTCTCGGTTGCCTTGATATTCCAATCAAGCTTAAACTACTCATCTTTGAGGATAATGAGAAGCACAGGGTCAAATAGGGCATATATATGCCTTGATCCTATCAATGGCTCGAGGCTTGGTCAATGATTATGGTGATGTCTTTTGGGGCCAAATGGAAAGAGAGAAAGAGAAGGTGTTATGAGGTTTTTCTAACCTTGGGGAATGGATGTGGTTATTGGTGGTAGGATCAGGATTGTCTTTATTTTTTTAGGTAGGAGATGCTGATGCAAAGTTGGGGGCTTATCTATTCTTGAATGCATGTTTCTTCCTTTGTGGCCTAGCACTCGACCTGACCATTGGTTGTGGCTGTGAGGGAAGGTCAAAGTTTTGTCCAAAAGCTATCTTCATTTCCCTCTGGAGTGCACTTTCATTCATTGTGATTGATTGACCAATAAAATTAAAGAAACTATATTAAAGATTTAAAAAAAGTCGAAAGAACAACAGTAGAAAAAAAAAAGAAGCAAATGTATCATTAAAACCTTATAAAGTGGCCTATGGTGAAATGGTCTTAATCTAAGAGCAGATGTTTGGGTTGAGTTAGGCTTCACGACTTGGAAAATTTCATTAACAAACTTGTCAAGGTTAGTGGTATTGTTTTATGGCAATGGTGTTTGGGGACTAACTTTAAGAATGGTTTCTCCTTTGGCTAAAGGCTGAAGGTTGAGGTCGGCTAATGGATCCGGTCGGGGGATATCATATGAAAGGACAAGCAAATTAATGATGGCTTCTTTTGAGGTGTGAGGTGCAACATATTTGCTAATAAAAATCTAGCCTTGGAGCTATGGACTCTGATGATTTGATTTTTAATAAAGAAAGATGAAATTTTTTCCTAACCTGATCCTTCCTTAAGCTTATTATATAATTTTATAGCCTTATTATTAAGGATCAAAGTTTCGTCTGCATGTGTAATTGGGTCTAACCAAACATTATGGTTGATACACATTCATTTCCATCTGGCCTAGAAATACTGGTTTATTCAACCCTTGTTGGATTTGGATATATTTTTAATGAACAAAGAAGGTTTATTAAGACTAAAGTACAAAATGTTAGGATGACCCCAACCTTTTTCGTCTTTATTCTGATTGACATCAAAAAATCAACTGAAAGAGCTATAGAGACCTTTACAATTCAAATGTAGATATTTATAGATAAACGCAACCATGTCTCTCTAGGAGTCGGCCCAAAGTTGAGAAGGGGAGATCTAGTAGTTTTCACAAATATAAATCATAAAAAGATGATGCAATACCAACTTAAATGTAATATTCGATAACACAAACCCAACCATCAATTCTAGACCATAGTCATTTTGTGATGAGAGGAACTTCTAGCCTAATAGAATAGGAAATGAAATAACTTTTAAGGCAATCTCTAACTTAGCCTTAGTATAAGCAAGATGCTCAAAATCAACCACCGAAAACTATCAATAATCAAACAAAAACTAATTGGTTTCTTAGGAATGACTAGGCTTAGAGTTTGGAGTTGCCATTAATTCAATTAAGATAGAACTGGATACTTACTGAGATTAAAACTACTTTTTTTTTTACCAAAGATTTAGGTCTAGGAGTTGATTATGCTTAGTTAAGGATTATCACCCCTTTGCACCCACATTGGTACTGTTAAAATAGTTTCACAACTATGTGTTCAAACAATTATATAACCAAAAAAAAAAAAATGACATGGTGATTGTTAACACTTAATTTTGCTCCTAAAAAAAATTGACTTTATCAATAACTCATTCCCTACGTAGAAGCTTGAAGATTGGGATCTACTTCAAATTCTTCATTTGACTTTCCAGTATTTACTGTCCAATCTTATGCAAGATTAGGAGTTTTCGTCAGGGTAGATGTCACAGATGACTCATTTAGGCTTATATTTCAGATGATTCATTGAGGTTGAAATTACAAGATAATGAAGTTGCATGCTATAGATTACTCAAGGGTTCATGTTATTGATGACTCATTAAGGTCCATACTTCGCGTGACTCATCGGGATTCATGCTTCATGATTCATCAAAATCTAAAGAGACTGATTATACATCAGGACTTAACTCATCTAAGCTTACTACAGATGGCTCATCGGGATTGTGCACTACTTCCTTAAATAAAAGGTGTTTGGTTTCGGAATTGAATGTTCGCTAAAATCTAATTTTGAAATTCCTACACAAAAGTATCATAACAAAATGTTTTAAGAATTCATCATGTTTAGTTTAGTATGGTACATGATGATGATGTGACCTCAAATCTGACTATTGTTACCTATATGAGTTAATATGTTAAAATACAAGATCACTATTAAATTAAGATCATTTTCGAAGTCAAAGATTATGCTACTTAATTGTTTCTAAGTATCTAGCACTTGTAAAGGTGATAATCTTTCCCCTCACGTAACTACCTTTCATTTAAAAGGATTTTCAAAAATAAATTGATGGCAAATCACACCAATAAAAAAAGATCGATGACCACTTTGTTTTTTTATTATTAATTTTAAAATTAAATTTGCCTCAAAATTAATTTTAAGATCAAAACAAATTTTTAATTCAAGAGACCAGTTTTAAACTTCGTTGTGATGTCTGTTATCAAAATAATGGAAAAGAGAAGTTATAAACATTTGTATGAATCTCTCAATATGATATGATACTAATGAAAAATATTTGTCTAGCCTTGAGATTTCTGACACCTCATGTAGCCACTGTTTAAAGTTTTGCTAACATTAAAGTTTTCCTTTTTCCATTGAGTAGTAGGAATAGTTAAATAGGGAGATGCAAGGCCAAACTTCCTTTTAAAAGGGTTTAACAAAAAAAGAACGAATTAATTATGAAAACTTCTTTTCATTTTTCTCAGTAAAACACTCATTTTTAATCATTGTGATCCATAATAGATTATTTTGAGTTGGAGCTACATCAAATGGACGTGAGGATTGTATTTTTCAATAATGATCAATATAAGAAAGTATATGACTTAACCTACTAACGTTTTGGCAATTAATATGGGAAACTTGAAAAGAACCTGTCATATCACTATAAAGGATCATCATTTTTTTTCTCATATAAATACCATAAACATATGGCCTTTTAAGCATGTTTCATCTAAGGGAAGTCAACAATCATACATTGTAAGAGCAAGTTGATTTACAAAATTAGAGAATTTTTTTTTAAAATCCTACATCTTAACCCTCTTCCTATATATACATAAATACAAAACTCTTCAATATTACTAAGTCTCAAAGTGCTCAAGGGGAGAGAACGTAGAAGAGGATAAGTCATTGACTAGTGCTTCATATGGTTTTCAGGGTTTGTTGAGGACTTAACTTTCCAACTGCACTAATCTAAAAATTAATTTGTGATTTAGTGAGTCATAGCTCAGTAGCTATAAACATATAAAAATAATTTATCATACCAAACATATTATCCAAACCATAAGTTACTACTAAACATGTTATCCTTACCTATCAAGATAAAGTGTAAACAAACATATGCAAGTGATATGTAAGTTCATTTTCCTTTTATGTTGTGGCCAATAAAATAAGTAAATGCTTTGGAAATTCCATGTGAATATATTAATTCATAAGATCATAATCATATATACGTATTTTTTGTATCATAGGCTCATGGCCAAAGAAAGTTATTTTTGTGTTATCAACCCTTGATCAATGGAGTATCCCATGTCATGTATGAAATTGCATATTTTATCATGTAAGGCACAACTTATTTACCACCTTTCTATTTAGTTATACAAGTGCTCATCTAACAAATTCAACATAGTTTTAATTGCACAATAATTCAAGGAACTAATCTATTTCATAACTTAAACATATAACCTCCTTTCATATATTTAACCACATAATTTGCTTATACTTACCTCTTGTAGCTTTAAAAGTTTTAGCCTTAATGTAAACTTCTTCCTCCTTACCATTTTTCATCTTATAAAAGTATGTGGGATATATGATCACTATAAAAGGACTTAATTTGAGCACCAAAAAAATCTGTCACTAAAGTAAAAAAAATATGTCGTTGAAAAATTAAGCAATTGATTTTTTGTATAGTAAAAATAGTTATCACCAAAGAAAGAAAAGGCCAATAAATCTATCACTAATTTAGCGATGGATTTAAGTTCGTCACTAAATTAGCGATTAATGTTGTCCATCACTGAAGAAGTCATAAGATAGGAATAGTTTTAGCGATTGATTTTAACAACTGAATCTATCACTAAATTTAGCGACTGATCAGCAAATGATTCAATTGATTGCTAAAAATGTTAGTAACTGATTCAAATCAGCCATTAAAAGTTAGTTAGCAACATATTCAAATTGGTACTAAGAATTTAGTTTTAGCGATTGATTTGAATCGATCGCCAAAAAAATTAGTTTAATTACTCATTAGAATCGATCATTGGAAAGTTAGTTTAGCAATTGATTTGAATTGGTCACTAAGTTTGATATTAATTTTAATTAATTTAAATTAACATAAAATTTATGAAAAATAAATTACATGAAATAAAAAATTAAATACATTATGTTTTTTATTCTATATAATAAAAATTAAATAAATGAAATCAAATGTTTTTTATAAAAAAGTTACATATAAAAAATAAGTTAATATTCTGTTCATAAAAAAAATGTGCGACTAGAATCAAGTGGTGCTAGAGGTGCACTTCTCAAAATGAGAGCCTCTATCTTGTGGATGCACTCATTCATATCAAGCTTTCTCTATAAGCACTCTTGTATCTCGCTCGTGCAGGGTATATATCATGCTTTCTTACTCTATACTCCTTGTCCAATCGATCCTCCACAGCCTCATGTTTCAACTTCATGCACTCTTCCATAGTCTTTATTCGTGAGTGCATATCGTGTATAGATACATCATCAATAGAGTGTCCACTATTAAAGTTGTTGCTTGAATACCATGATTGAGCTTGACTCCTAATCTTATACACTCGATGCTTCTTCTATCTACTTATAGCCTCATAGTAGAGCTTAATGTAGTGTGTCTTAAGCATGTGAGAAGATCCCTTCTCTAATTGAGAAGTCGATGTAACCAACTCCTCGAAGCATTCCTATAATAACGCAGTTTGTTAATTTACTTGTTAGTTAAACCAAATAGTAAAGTAAAGAAGTCATAATTTTAGTTATTTATTAAATGTTAAAAATAAAAAACTATATGTTTTATTTAGCATGCTTATTTATGAATTTATCTGGGTTAGATTTCTTAGTGTGAGTTCGTTTAAAAAGTCTTATTGTAGTAAGCTCAGGACCCATCTTTTACGTCCTAAAAAAATATATTTAATAAATAACCATATCATTTTCATTTATATTTATGTAAGTAAATTACACATCATACATACCAAGCATCAACAATGGTTCTGTAGTGAATATGAATCGATATTATGTTGAAAGGGACCTAACCAAGGTCCATCCATCTCACTCTATCAATTGCAAGACATGGTCTCACACTTTTGTGTATACTCTGACCGATTCCATTTATCTGCCACTGCTTCCATACAATATCAAGGACGAATTAAAGTTTATTTCTTACCTTGTAGTGACATGCATACATCAAGGCAATATATCGAATCGCAGCTCAATCTTCCCATGCAGCCTTTACCATGCCATTTATTTCCTCGTCCCATGTAAAATTTTTTGCAAAAGAAAAAAGATTAATATATTAAAACATAAAAAAATTATAAATAATTATAAGGACCTTGAATTCTTCAAAATAAAAATCTTCAGTTTCTCGAGAAACCATCCTCCGCACGTACCTAAATGGATCAACTCTCTTTTGAAAGATCTTATAAATCTTCGCAGAACATTTATATGAAGGTTCGATCCTATCAACTAAGACAATAAAATAACTAGTAAATAGTATTGAAAAAATTTATAAAGATAATGATACAAAGTATTGAAAACATTAATTATAAATACTTATGTGTCATTCTAGATAAAAATCTATTGTTTACCTATACTCTGCAAACTTGCTAAGCTACACATCCTAGTAGCGGTAAATCCAGAAGAACCTGAAGCAAAGTTGGCAAACCCATCTGTGGCTATAAATGCTCTATGTAGAAATGGTGCAGCTGTGTCCTCGTCCTCATCTTGAAAAAATGGATCTTTACCTCTAGAGTACTCAACTCTCCCTCTGGAGTTACTACATCTCCCTCAACCTTTCACTTAAGTATGTTAATAAAAGTTAATTTGATAGCTAACTGATTTTCATAAAAAAATTCAATGGTCTTTCCTGAATATTGAACTAAAACCCCCAAAATACATGATGAAAATACAAACAATTGAAGTTTTGAATTAACCAACATATATTTCATAAGACAGATGAGTTAAAATAATGGATTAAATAATTCAAACAATCATCTTCAGAGTCTTCCTTTTCCTCTTCCTTTTCCTCTTCCCCTTTTTCTTTCACTTCATCATCCTCTTCCTTAGTAGAAAAACTTTCAAAATTTATCTAATTTAGCATGTCTTCTTCCTCTTCATCAATATCTAATAATGTTCTACTTAGATCATTTAAAGATATAGGATGATAGTTTGCATCATTCTCAATTTGATGGACATCTCTTTCATCATCTTAAGAAATAACATCTTAGGTTTATCCACCAGTGAAATTAGAGTTTGGAAGTTTGATGATAGACCTAGCCTTTGTTTTACTAACAACCACCAATCATGCTTATCACGCCTTACACTTGGATAAGGAACACAATAGACTTAAGCTGTTTATAAAGCTAAGACAAATGACTTACACTTATTCAATCTCCTTGTGTGATTGGCATCCACTAGATTATATGATTTATGTACTCTGATGCCTATATTTGGTTGATAATGTAGGGTATTTTAATTGTAACACCTTTACTAATATGCTAAAATAATCGCTTTTATCTATATTATAGTTGGACCTTTTAATGTAGACTCCACTATTTATTATAGACCTATATAAATCATCTCTTTCAGTGTAAAATTTATACCCATTAACATAGTATCATAGGTATAACTTCACAAATCATGACGGATAATTTGCAACATCCTAGATAAAGTAGTTAGCAACAAAGTTTAATGGGTCATGCACAGGTAAATGTTAAAAATTCATCATTTCACTATATTTACCAAAAATAATTAATAATTCAAAGGTGTAGATTACAACTACGTGGGTATAGATTAAACTAATTTGAAAATTGAACATCTAGATGAGTGTCAACCTCATGATTAGTTATGCATGAACGCTATTCATGCAAATGGGAAATATAAATCCCATAGAACATTAATTTAAAAAGGACGATCATTTGCAAGGAAGATTTTTATGCGCAAATGACTAAGCCAATTGCTATAATTGAGTTATAAAATTCGTACTTTATGAACGGTTCAACTTCATGGTAGTTCAATAAAAAGTATGCATGAGTGGCCTGATATTCTTTCTCTGTCAAATATCTAGATTTTTTTTCTAAATGTCTGACCAAGATGTTTAAAGATTAACATATTTCCTTCATGTCCTTATGACTCATGATCACTAGTATCATTCCATGGCACTCAATGTTGTGGGTTGATATATGGCTCAAAGTAGTGTGAGTAAAACAATGATACTTTTTCAACCAAATGTACATTGCATATTGATCCTTCCACTTTTGCTTTATTTTTAATATTGTTTTTCAACTTTTGTAAGTACCTAAAATGACAATTTAGGATGGTCAAACTATTAACTAATTGAAATGAATAATCAAGTAATCAAGTGATTGAAATGAAAAATTAATTACATGAAACTATGACTGATACCTTTCAAATGGATACATCAATCAATACTACACTGGACCAATTATCTTTACTTCATAGGCAAGTGCATCAGAAGATCTCCCATCAAGTTAAAGAAGTTTGAGAAAAATATAAGTTCGAGTTTACATAGGATTATAAGGATCTCATTCTTAAGTCATCTCATATCTTTAACTTGAATATTAGTTGATGTAAGATCTTTGAAAAAAAGGCTTAACTCTATTAACACCTACCATCCATTAGTAGGCAATAGCTTACAGAATGTGATAGGTAGTAATCGCTACATAAAAACATGATAGCCATTACTTTTCATCACAAAGAGCTTATGTTTCCTCATATCCACACACCTTGCCATGTATAATGCATATCCACAGGGAATCTTTGATTCTTCACCCACTCACATAATGTTTCTCTACTTGCTTTATCAAGGGTATAACCAGCTTTAGACAAAACGTCTTCAAGTTTGCCCTCGATTTTGCATTATCCTATGTATTTCCTACCACATTTATGAATGTGTTATACACATAATTGAAAATATTTTTCTCTATGTGCATGACATCGAGGTTATGTCGTATTAAGTTAGTGCGCCAATAAGGTAGATCCTAAAATATGTCTCATTTCCTTCAATTGCATGTCGTGTAAGTAGGACCATTTATCTAATCATATCTAACTTATATAATCTTTTTTAGTCATAATTGATCAATTTCATGCAACAATTCAAACCTAAATTAAATAAGAGGACTTATTCTTCTCACTAGTTTATTCCTAATGAATGCAGCTTTATTTCACCGAAATGGATGATCTTTCAATAAGAACTTATGATGATTATCAAACAAAGACTGTTCATGTCCGTTAAGAAGAGTAAATGCATTTGAATCTTCTCTACAATACGGATAAGCCAATCATATTGATGTCCTCAAGTCAAACAATATCGAATTGGTAAGGAAGTCACTAATTCCACATTTAGAACAACTTTTAAGACGAAATTTAGTTTGTAAGAGATATCATATATGGACATCCTAATTTTCTACAATATTTATAACTCTACTATCAAAGGCTATAGGTAGATAGTAATCTATCTTTCGAATTCGTCAGTCTAAAAATAATTACATTTAGAAATATGCACTCATCCTTCATGCACATCCAAGGGGGCAAGTTATAAGGTGTGACTATTACTGGCCATGAAGAATATTATTGTCCTGATTGACTGAATGGTTGAAATCCATCAATACTCAAACCTATTTTGATATTTCTATGTTCAGCAGCAAAAAATGGATAAGATTGATTAAAATCCATCCAAGCAAAAGAGTAAAAACAATGATGCATGACACCATCTTTAATCTCGTGTTCTACATGCCATCTCATGTTCTTCGTCAAGCTTTTGATGCATATAGTCTTTGTAAGCATGGACTGAAAGAAAAATGATACATCTTCTTGTATGGAACAAGTGTTTTTTGTTTGTTAAATCCTAATCTTCATCTTTTAGACCATGGATGATCCCAAAACTTATAATAACTTAGTTCACTATCTTCACCTTAGTATATCATGTATTCGTTGTTACAAAAGTGAATCTTTTTAACCGATAACCCTATTGATTGTAGACATTTTCCTTTGTACTGTAAAAATTTTTAGCGATTAAATTATCGATTGGTATCATCTCTTTCATCAAATGACAAATATCATCATAGTACTTTTCAAAAATATAATGTTTTGATTTTATGTTCAACATTCTTGCAACTACAGATAGTTTTGAATGATTTTAACATCCATCCCATAACTCTTGATTAGCAGCAGTCAACATATCATAAAAACATTGGACATTTGAATTAAGGGATTCTTCTGTGTGTTCAGAATTAAATTCTATATTAGTCAAATCCATTACCATTGTTTGGTATATATTGGCATATTCATGCATAGTAGCAGATATTTCTCTGGCATAATGTTCAGTTACTCCATAATTAGAATATTCATTGTTTTCGCCATGATAATTCCAAATATAATATTTTGGTACAAAACCATATTTAGCCAAATGATATCTAACTATATCAACAGTCTCATATCGATAGTTTTGACACTTTTTTTGGTACATGTACATGTAACACCTTATCTTATCTCTATCCATGAACGCCTGATAAACAAATAGAATAAAGTGTTGTATTTCATTCAAAAAAATTTAATTTAGTAATCCATCTGCAAGCCTGGAGTACATCCGTTGACAATTTAATCTAGTCATATTTCTATTTCTTAATTAGTTCTAAACTAGTTCCTAACAACTTGCCTCCTAAAGTTTTCAACAACTTGACAACTCATTATCAAGCAAACATCCAAAGGCATGAATAATTTTATAGGCATAAGTTAAATATTAAAAAACAATCATCATCATTAAACAAATTTTGATGATACATCAAAACTACATGAGTTACAATATCATTTGTTTAACGTTTTTAAGCATATTGCCCAAACTACAAAGATAAGTGGTCCTATACCATTCACTTATGTGAAGTACAATACCATAAGTCATTGTTCACTTTATTTTGTAAAAATTTCGATAGCTTATCCACATATCTAAGCACAACTCATGTATAAATATGAATTAGTATTTTCAATCGAAACATATACTTATATCCATTAATATGTACCTAAAGAACAATGAAGATACTGCACAAAATTTATACCAAACGCAATAAATAATAATCTACACATGACATGTGCCACACATAAATGACACATTTCTAAACTATCCAATTTGGACAATTTAAGAATTACTCAGCAATTTACTTCGGTGCACATGTAAATACGTAAGCGACAGTAAATATTTATTAATAATTCTCAAACAAAGTATTTAAAGGATATGTGTTAATTAAATTTGATATATTATCTATCAAATCAAACATATATAAACTAGGTTTATTAACATATAAAATTAATAACTTAAAATTTTAATTAATAGATAACTAATCTAATACTCATAAAAAAATTAAAAAATATTTTTTCTCAAATTAATTACAATCTAATTAAACAATAATCTAACAACTCTATAGCAAATTAAACTCATTAACAAACAAAATTAACAATTACAAAATCTAATTAAATAATTTATTTCAAATTAATACCTATTAAATTTAATTAACATCTTAATTAAAGTAATTTTCATAAAAACCTATTCAAATTATTTATCACCAATTACAATCTCATTAAGCTATTACATAAATAATTTAATAAAACCCAATTTTTAACAAATAAAACTAAGAACTAAAAATTTAATTAGCATTTAACTAATTAAATAATTCGAAAAAAGCCCATTTTATTATTTACCACAAATTAATTACAATCTAATTAAATAATTATATCTAACTAATCTAACAAAACATAAATTTATTAACAAATAAAATAAACAATTATAAAATGTAATTGATCAAGATCTAATTAATTTAATTTTTTTTAAATCTACTTAAATGATTTATTTCAAATTAATAACTGAAAAATTTAATTAACATTTTAATTAATGTTATTTTCATGAAATCTATTCAAATTATTTATTTCCATTTATAATCTAATTAAACTATTACATAATTAATTTAACAAAAACTAAATTTATTAACAAATGAAATTAAAAACTTAAAATTTTAATTAAAATCTAACTAATTTAATTTTTTGAAAAAATATGATTAAACCATTTATCACATATCAATTAATTATAATGTAATTAAATAATTATATCTAACTAACATTGCAAAAACTAAATTTATTAACAAATAAAACTAACAACTAAAAATTTTAAGTGATATCTAGCTAATTTATTTTTTTTAAAAAAATCTAACTAAATTATTTATCACAAATTAATTACAATCTAATTCAATTATTATATCTAACTAATACAAATAAATTCATTAAAAAATAAAATTAACTACCAAATAACTTAATTTTTTTTTAACTAATCTAACCAAAACTTTTCAATATAATCTAATCTAAATTATTCTATCTAATTTAACAAAAAAAATTTAAACCTAATGTAACCAAACTTTTTCTATATAATCTAATCTAAATTATTTTATCTAATCTAACAAGAACTTATTAAATCTACTATAACCAAATTTTTTATACTTACCTGCAAGAGTTTGAGTGGATTTGTCAAATATGTTGTCATTCACCAAATCTTTAAATTCTTGGGTCACATGGAGACTAGTTGGATGAGGAAGATTACTAAAGACAGAGAGAGGAGTTGTAGAGAAAAAGAGGAGTTGCAAATAGATGAAAAGGGAGACTTATAGAGAAGAGATGGAGAGAAAAGAAGGGGGAAGCAATGTGTGCGAGAGAAAAGAATACTAAGGCAAAACCTTAGTTTTCTAATTGCAAGCGACTGCCATAAGCTGAGGTCGCTAGACTATATATTCTATCTCGCATCACTTGTTGTAAAATGTAACATGCTATGGCATGGCCAGCAACTGCTTCTAAGTAGTCATTGGTTGCCGATACTTGCTGTAGCATGCAACAAGCACCGTAGAAATCTAGTGACTACCTCCCAATAGTCATGCTTGCTATTGACCTATCGATAGCCAAGTGTGATATATCTATAGCTAGATTTAGTGACCAACATCATCGATTGCTAATATGCTTTAGTTTTTAATATAAATTAATTAAAATTAATTTTAACGATGAATATTTTATTAATCGCTAAATTCTATTGCTAATCTGTTACTAACTGATTAGTAAGTTAAAATTTTAATTTTGTAGCAATTTTATTTGTAATCTATCATTATTTAGTGACTGATTTTATCTATCATTAAGTTTTATTATTATTTTCATATTTTCTTATAATGTATTATGACATTTGCAAGTATAATCATACATGATCGATAAATGAACCTAAGTTGAATTATTATTTCTTAACTTCATTTTACTTTACTTTACTTAGTTCTCATTCTTTTACTTAATTTTACTTATTTTTCATGCACAACTAATTTATCACTTCATATTCATTATACTAAAATTAATCATTCATATATAAATTAAATTTGCTCTTTAAACCTACATAAATTAACACCTTACTTAATTTCTTTTTCTTTTTTTTTTTTGGCAGCATATCTCCTGTTTTTAGTCTTAGTAATCAACTCATAACTCTTTCATATCTTTTTATTTAGCCAAGATATTATAGTCACTTGGTTTAATATCTTAGTTATAAGTTTCGTGATTTATGTAGTTTAATATCTTGGTTATAAGTTTCATGATTTATGTTTTACCAATTTCAAACTCCAAACCCATGAAATTTGTGTCTCAAATTGCTACCCTAAAAACATAGCTCTTTTGTTCTTCATTAAATCTCTAATCTTAATCTTCATATGTAGCTCAAAAATCATGTCTTCACTCATGATATAAATCAATTAATCATACAAGAGGATGAGAATAAAGAATAGTCATAGAACGCTAAACTTATTTTACTTACCTCCATGTTAATCTGAATCACTCTGACTCAATCTTTAACTTACTTGTCTAGCTCTTTCGTCGTTAGTTCTCTTATTTATTTGTCTCTCTTTCCTTTAAATTTGATGTAAAAGAAGCTTAGCTAGAGAAATTTCATTCAATTTGCAAAGATATGGTTTTTAAAGAAGAACAAGGTGAGATAGTTATTGTCTCTTGGTACATATAGCATTTTGGTAAAATTGCTAAGTGCTCGGTCTCATACTTTCACTTAGCACCTCACTTTATCTTATTGTTTTTTAGTCTTTATAAAATTTCAGTTTACTCTTTATAACTTATGCAATTCATAACACACATAGCATACCTTTTAAGTATTGACAATAATCTTTTAGAATTCATGTGAACTATAGGTGGTTATTCTCAATGAGCATCAAGTGCATAGTTTACACATTTAAACATATATTAATGTATATATGACTACATGTGTACCTATAATTATGGCATGTGAGTGTAAAGAGGGTAATGATATTACAAAACTTGTGTGGATCCCAAAGGAGTTACCTTAAAACCCAACAAGCAATTTGGATACTCATTTCAGAGAGTTAAAAAGTTAGATTCTATGGAATAGAAAACCTCAATATGATATTACTTAAATCAAGAACTCTAGGTTTGAAGTTTGAATGCCACAAGGAAGAATCCACAGCAATTTAGAATAGTTCTTTGAAGAATCGATGAGGAATCAATCCTCACAATAATTTTTATTCACCAAATTATTTTCTAATGGAGCTTGCAACTTCTTCAAATAAGGTTAAGAGAAAACACAAAACTGGAAGCAAATATCCTAAACTTGGAAAGGATAAAAATCTTAAAATCAGAAAGGAATATCCTATGCATGAAAGTAAATAATAACAACTATGTTTAATCACTCTTGAAAAATAAGCATTATGCGATAATATCTTCATGCACATTGATTTAATACATTGATTAATCCGTGTTCTTCTTTTGGGTCCACTCAAAATGCATTACTCTTAAAATCAGTCCAGATATATTGAATCAATCCATAAAGTACTTTTCGGATCCTCTTGACTTTTGTTTTTGTAGTTGACCAAACTGGACGTGCAATGGACCATCTGGATACTTTTTGATTCTCATCATTTCCTCTCTTCTTAAAAAGATTCGACCTCAAATCTACACCTATATCAAAACAAGAAAGATCATAAATATTAATTGTAGCATTAATGTTATATTCACTTAAAAAGATTCTATTTATAGGCATCATTGTTGATCCTCTTTAAGACTTAAAACAAACAATTCCCTTTAAATTGTAGCTTGGATCGTCTATTCAATATTACTACTTGATTTGTCAATAATATGTACATTTAAAATTGGACATGCATGGACACTTGCAATGGATCAAGCCACACTACAAGAAAAATGGGATTACTTCACACTGGATAGTTCACAGTTTTAATAATAACTGTGAATAAAAGAATTTTTATTCATAGTTGTAATAAAACTGTGAACAAAGATTACTTTTATTCACAGTTGTTACTAAAACTGTGATAAAAGGAAAACTTTTGTTCACAGTTATGCTTATAACTATGAACTAAGTGAAACTTTTATTCACAGTTATGTTTATAACTGTGAACAAAAGATATGTGCACCATGCATTGAATTTTTTTGCCTCTGCTACAAGTCTTCCTTTCTTTTCTTCTTCCGTTTCTTCAACCCCCTCCTGAACTAGAATGAGCTGCTGTTTGCCAAAATCGAGTACATGCAGAAGAGGGTAACTCTATGCTCATAATCCCCTTAAATTTCTAATATGGTAGCATAGTTTAAACAAGCATATTGAGTTTCCATTGATTCTGCCATTGAAAATCACTTCAGTAGCTTCAGGTATGAATTGGAAAATTAGTGTCCACTTATAACCTGCAAATATTTTCTTTCTGTCTCATTGAAACCATTCATAGGTGTCTTGTAGGAAATTAACTTGCATAACAATAACCGGCTTCTCCGAGCAAAGGTACTCTCTCCCTTTTTGTCCCTCTCTTTCTCCTCTGTTTCTGCATCTTTTTTGTGATTTTTTCGATGGATATATATATATATATATAAGCATATATCTGAGAATAAGAGGAACCAGCAAAACATGAACTTGATGCCAATAGGAGGTAATTAACTGTGAGATATGCTGTAAAGTTAAGCCAAACCATTAATTAATTCCAAACGAATTAAGAGGATCCAGTGCTCCAAGTTTGATTAATGAAGCTGTAAACAAGATACGTACCCTCTGTATGTGTTCCCTTGACAAAGCTTAAGAGGCAGGGACCAACGATGGGGCAGAATTGCTTCAAGTTTAGCATGCTGGCTTCCCCCTTGAAAACTTGACTTATTTTTCCATGTTTCACTGCTAGTTAATTAATAAATGGTCAGAAACATGGTCAATATGCTTAGTATGTTCAACTTGTTAAAATACATAGGAATTAGGCTTGAATTATAGAAGTGGTAATAAGTACACGTGTACAGTGTGTAGCTTATTCAGATGGAAGTCATGCCCTCTCCAGAAGGTGATGAGAACATATATAAAAAGCAAATCCCTCTGCTGCCTCACAGCAGTAGAAGGAAAGGGATGCTCACGCACGCCCACCACCACCAAGCTGAAGTTACAGTCGGCCTTCCTCAGCCCTCCCCCTTTTCTCCCGCGCTTTCTTTTTCTGGTGAAGCTGTGAATCCATGTGCAAGTGAATGAAGGAGGCAGTGACAGTGAGTGAATAAAGGCACTAACCTTTGTGAACAAAGCTCTGCATCTTTTATTCACAGTTTCAGCCATAACTGTGAATAAAGGGTTTTATTCATAGTTCTGGCAGTAACTGTGAACAAAGCTCTGCATCTTTTATTCACAGTTATGGCTATAACTGTGAACAAATCTTTGCATCTTCTCCAGAAACATCGACAAATTAATTAATTCATTCATTCTTTTTCTTCAATTACTCAAACATTTCTCTGATTCTTTGGGTAAGAAGTGCACACTGTGAGGACAGCCTCTCCGGGCTGTAGATGTGCAAACCAAACATTCAATCGGTCCTAACCATTTACATCGAAGGGATTAAGAGTGTGTGCAGTGTTACTTGCTTTTGGGTTCCACATCTCCTCCCCTTTTTTCAGTAAGTTTAATCTTTTCTCCAGAAATATTGTGCTCATATTTTTTGTTAAAATGCAAAAATTATTATTCCTTGATTTTTGGCTTTTAGTTTCGTTATTTTTAAGCTCAAATTCGGATGTCGTTTTCCTCCCATTGGGATTCTAGATATATGCATGGTTTCATTTTCATCAAGATTTTAGATCTATTTTGAGGTTCAAAATATTTGTTAAGATCCAAGATTTAGATGTATGGGTTCCCAAATGTGGGATGAGAGTTCCTGGTTGAGGGGTTCTAGATCTAGGCTAAGAGTTTTGGATTTGGGTGAGAGGAGTTCCAAATCTGGGCTGGTGTTCTAGATTTAGGCTGAGTGTTTCGGATCTGGGGGAGAGGAGTTCCAGATCTGGGCTGGAATTCTAGATCTAGGCTGAGTGTTTCAGATCTGGGTGAGAGGGGTTCCAGATCTGGGCTGGGGTTCCACATCTAGGCTGAGAGTTTCAAACCTGGGTGAAGGGTTCCAAATCTGGGTTGGGGTTCCAGATTGGGTGAGGGGTTCCAAATCTGGACTGGAGTTTCCAGATCTGAGTGAGGGGTCTGGGGGTTCCAGACCTATGGCGTGGTTCTCGCACTGAGTTAGACATGCTCATATCCATGTGAGTTTAATTATTTTACACTTACATTAGTATACGTAATTGCAATTTCAAGATTAGTAACTTTTTTTTTTTATCTCTTTTAGAATGTTTTTCGCAATTGACATGCCATCTATTAGCCGACGGAATTGCCAAAGTATTGTTGCTAAGGTATTTATATTATGGACCATATGTTATATTAAATTTCATTATCTTTAGTCATAAAATGTAACATCTAAATTATGCTAATGCAGTGTCCACGTCAACCTTCTAACCATGAGTGCGGATATTATGTGATGAAATACATGAAGGATATCATTAACAGACATAACAATGATGCACCATACTCGAAAATAGTAAGTTTTTAAATAATTTGTTTTTATAAAATGTTGTGTATAATATTAAAATTATAATTGTACTAACTTTTATATTTTTCACATGTATAGCTAATGGATGTTGATACCTACAGTCAGTCTGAGCTTGATGATGTTAGACAAGAGTTTGGGCAATACATATAGAGCATTATATTAGGATTCAGGTGAAAGTGTAGGACTTATATTTTAAATTTTGGAATGCATTATATAGTAGTTAGGAATTGAAAGTATTTGCTTTTTAACTTTTAATTTGTAAATTAATTTTCCTCTATGTGTTTCATACATAGTTGGAAGATCACATAGATGAGAATTATGATTCATTATAGTTTCAAAATGGTAATCAATATATGTTATATTGAAGTGTATTATGATAAAAGAAGTGATCATGAATATATGCTACATTGAATTAAAATATATTGTGACTTAATGAAGTAATGGTGGTGTCAAATTGTATTGAGGTATGGTGGTGGTGTAAGATTGCAATAAAGTGTGTGAATACTATTGAACTGCTTTTTAGTTTGAAAATTGGTGGTAGTGTGTTATATTTTATTGAAGTGTCGTAGTAGTGTTAAAATCGTTTGTGATGGTTTACTTTTTAATTATATGCAATATTTTTTATATTTTTAAATTTTATTTTTAAGTAAATAGAAAAATGTGAAATCCTAAGCAAAAAATTTTGATTTTGAAAAATACAGTAATCAAATAGTAATTAAAAATATGAATTATAATTACAAAATTAAGATTATCAAAAATTAAATAATGATTTAATTTTAAATTATTATACATTAAAAACAAAAACAAATTAAATGTAATTAAAATTTTTAATTATTTATCAATTTGGTTTTTGTTTTTTTTAAAAATTAATAAAAAAAGTAATAGTTTTATTCACAGTTATAGAACTGTGAATAAAACTATATTAGTTCACAGTTCATTAAAGATTTGTTCACAGTTTTAGAACTGTGAACTATTTTCACTGACTTTTGTTCACATCAACATAGTCAACAGTTTTACAACTGTGAACAAAAGCCATAAAAAGTCTGTGAATAAAAGGCTATTTTGTTGTAGTGCCACATCATTGTATTATAATAAATAGAGTACCTATGCTTGGGTCATGTGGCCATATGCTTATGAATTGAAGACAATTATGGTTAGAGTGACTTCATCATTTTTTTTATTAACGAAGAAAACTCTTCTTTTGCATGGAGACAATTCTTATTTTGCTTCAAATTCTTGTGAATGAATAAAAATAGTTCTTACTGGTGAAAACACAAGTATTCAGCTTTTTTCCCCTCTAATTTCATTTGAGATTAAGATGAAGAAGTTGTTTGAGATGTAAATAATATTTATAACAGTGTTATGATGTTTGGCAGTGTTTTGTTGGAAAATAGAAGCTTATGGGGGGGGGGGGGGGGGAAGAACAGTTAATTAGTATAGATATGCATGGTGCCAATTTTAATATAATTAATTAAAATTTTAATTTGACTATTTTTTCAACATATTAAAGTCTTGATTATCTTTTATTTTTTTTGTCTATTATTTATATTTTTAAAATAATTTATCCATTTTTATTTCAGTTTGGTAAAGTATTTTGAGTTTTTTTATATATGTTTACCTTTTCAACCTTCAATATTGCTTAATTTTTTTCATTAATTTAACTGATTTAGTGTTAACAAATAACAGTAAGGAAACATGTAGAGAATGCAGGTATTTAATTAGTGATTATTATGTAACAAATTTTAGATTTATTGACATGAAGGCAAGACATGAATGTTTTTTTCTGTGTGTATATTGATATGTTGCATTCTTTCTATGCTTTTGGATTTTACTGCAATGTGTTAAGGAAAGGGGCTGGCCTGGGTACATTTTGAATAGTAACAAGAGAAGCAAGTAGTTGGTCCTATACTATGCAGTTTTAAATTTTTTCTTCAATCATGATTTTTCAAATAGAATTTCAGGTTGGGTATACATTAAAAAGATATAAATTTTATTAAAAAGTGAAATACTTTTAATAAGTTAGTAATATTTTGGATTGGATATATACATCAATTTGGTAATAATAAAAATCAAATGAGGACTTCATCTAGTAAAATCCATTATTTTGTGAGCTATCTGCTTGTATTCATAATTAGTGACAAGTGTGATTGTTTCTGTTATTAAGAATAAATTAACATGTGTATGCATGTAAGCTGCTAACTAACAAAAATAAGGGATTTATGAAATTCCTTACTAAAAACTTCTAAAGAAAGATTAGGTTTCTTCTTAGTACAATTCTCATGGTTTGAATGCGTAGTTCTATCATGAAATTTGAAAAGAAAGAGACAGAAAGAAAAAGAAAAAAAAAAGCAATATGGTTCAAGTGATATTTGACACATACCTCATCTTGCTTATACTCACGGAATATTCTTCTGTTTTTCATTGATGATCAACCCACATAAAGCACTCACTTGAACTTGAAGCACCTTCATGTTAAGCTGCATCTCCGCAATCTATGATGATTGATCATTCTGGTTGACATTTCGCTTCAATAACGCATTTTCTTCCCTGAGCTTTTGAGTTTCCAGTTGGAGATCGTCACGCTGTGAAGCAGTAATAATGTTATCATTTAAAAAAACAATAAATTTAAAAATGATACCACCGTTAATGGCAGGATAATCCTTGATATTAGTAAGATTAATATTTGTACTCATATAGTTTATAAGTAACAAAACTTCATTATTCTTTTTTCCAACTTTTGAGCTGTTTGTCCTAAGACTCCACAAAATTTATTACAGGGAGTGAATGGATGACAGAAAAAGGTAAGGTCTCTGCTGGAAATCAACTTTTTACTTAGCTACTTCTCTCTCTTTCTCTCTCTCACCGACGTTGACTTGACCCACAGCAAACAGGAGACAATACTCTAATTATTATGGCTGTGGAGACTTTGATAGAAGATGCTATGACGTGCAATATGAAACTTATCCTCAATAATTGTGCCACATGAATGCCCTGAATGCTGTAACTTACGAAGTTTGGATGGACAAATATGTAAAGGAAAAATGGAAACTCCAAAAACGGAGGAGAAATATGTAAAGGAATCATGGATCAGATTAGGTTACATAATTTAACTATCTACTCCGGAGTAGGAAAACTCGTTCCAACTGTGTATATTCTTTGCTGGGCAGCTAGTAGCAGATCTCATGTGCAGTTTTGAGTGCCTTAATTGTTATAATTCACTATAAACAACCAGAAGAAAGATGGAGAGATAGAGAGTTACCACATGGCGTGAAAGCGCCTTGACAATGGAATCTTGCCTTTCATACTTCAATTTCAACTTGTCAAACCCCTCTTTTAATTTTTTCATGTTTTCCCCTTGACATGATAACTTTTCTTTCATCTCCGTGTCGCTCTTTTTCATATCATCATTCTCGGACTTTAAAATCGCATTTTTCGTGCGGAGCGTCTCCAGTTCATGCTCCATCGTCATCTTCTGTTTCTGCATTCCTCAAACAAAATAGAAGGAAACAAAGGACAACAAAAGAAAAACAGATAGCTGTGAAGAGAGGCATATAAAAGATAGACTTCAATTTTTATGATCTACCTTCCGTTGCTCTCGATATTTTTTATCAGTCTGTCTTTTCTTCATTCTCTTTAGTTATTCAGGATTAACCCCCGGAGAGGAAATTGCCAAAATTGGTAGTTCGGCATCGGGCTTTTGTAAAAAAAAAAACATGTTTTACTAAGTTTGGTTTTTTTAACACTTAAATATCTTGAAAAATCAAAAATACTCTTACAAAAGACAATGATACCCTTAAAAATTAAATGAACTCAAAAAATTCATGAGATTCGTCTGAACACATTTCTTTTTTGGAGGAAAATTCTTTCTTTCTTTCGACCTCTATCTCTCTTCGAGCTCTGTCTTTCTTTGCCCTTCCTTTGAGTTTTATTTCTTCCAATCTTTGTATCCAAGATCTATCAAATCAAGATCCCAAGAACAAATCAAAGGCTAGTTATCTTGCGCAAAGAAAGAAGCTCGTGTTTTTGACAATATATTCTTCTTCATAATCAGACCGTGCTCGAATGGGTAAAGAAGGTGATAGGTATACCGTTTAAACTGTAATGTAGCTTAAAACCATGAAGATTTCAGTTGTATCTATTTATATCATGATCTCCTCCTTTGTATTTCATAACTTTGGTTGAGAATCGTATCATAATCTTAGTTTCATACATGTTTGAAAATCGTATCTTACTTGGTTTATCGTAACAAGTTTTTCAATCATGACTTATTTGATAACATCATTATGAGATTCGTAACATTCATAAAATCGTAACAAGTTTTAGTAACAAGTTTTTCAATCGTGACTTATTTGATGAAATCATAACTTATTTGATGAAATCGTAACATGCGAAATCATATATTCGTATTTGTAATAGTTAATTCGTTTCAGTTGTTATTTGAAATGTTTTTTTTTTATCATTACAGAATTCGGATCATTATAACTTGAAATAGTGAGTGGTCCGAGTATAGAGGAAGTTTTGAGTATATTGGCAGAGCCATCAAAACTAAGGGATATGTTATTCGGAGGGATTTGAAATATGTACAGTTGTTGGATTTGGTTAAATGTTGCGTGGAGGCTGATTTCTCTAATATTGATATTGTACTACATACCATAGTAAGATTTGAAAAAACTGCTGTCAAAATTAAGTTAAGGAATGATGAAGATGTTGAGTTTATGTTGTACGATGACAGTATAGTTCCACATATAATTGTTGATTTGGTGGAGAGAAATTTTGTTAAAAATAGGCATGGTGTATGTGAAAGTGAAATTTCAGGAGGAGTTAATCCTTTTAACTCTTATACGAGAAGTAATCTTGCTATGTAATTAAACATTTATGGCACCGAACAATTCATCCATAGTATACTCCTCTTGACACTCAGCACACCGATGAGATAAATTTGGATGAACAGGTGGACTATGATATTGGGTATGAATACCGAATCATGGGAACTCAACCTACTCAGCCTACTAGTGAAGATCAATGTGAACTCACTGTAGAGGTAGAACTCGACAATGAAGAATTGAATGAAAACTTATGTATTGTCCCACCTTATATCCAAGTTGCATGCCCAGAAGTACATAATAATTCAATAATGGTGTTTTCAGATGATATAATGTGTTGGGTACTGAATTATATAGTCTTACTCCGACTCCTACTATGGAATCAGTGACTCCGATTCATACCCTTGTTAGAGGTCAGTTTTTCCCAAACAAGAAAGAGTTGAAGTGATTTTTGGGTATGCATGCATTAATTGAGAACTTTGAATTTAGAGTCACTAGGTCTAACAAATCAGTATTTGAGATTGCTTGTAGAGAAGGAAATTATGCATGGAAGGTTCGTGCTGTAAGAGTTGCACAAGGGCAATTCTTCCAAATTAGAAGGTGTGATTTAATACATACTTGCACAGTTGAAGAGTTGCATCAATGATATCGACAAGCAAGTTCTGCTGTTATTGGAGAAATTGTAGCTCAGAGGTTGTCTACCAATGCTAGAATCATTAAGCCCAAAGACATCATGAGAGATATGAAAGAATTATATGGCATACAGATTTTATATAGTAAAGCTTGGAAGGCTAAAGAGTATGCATTATCTCTTACATATGATGATCCAATTGAGTAATATCAACAACTGCCTTCATACTGCTACATGTTGCAAACTATTAATTCGGGAACTAGGGCTCACATATGCATCGAGGATGGAACTAATCGATTTAAGTATTTATTTGTGGCTCTTGGACAATCATTGAGGGGGTTTCATTCAGTAATTAGACAGGTCATTGCTATCGATACTGCGCATCTAAAAGGGAGGTTCCACGGTGTAATGTTTGTAGCAACGTGTAAAGATGGGAATGAACAGATATATCCAGTAGCATTCGAGTATGGTGACTCGCAAAACTATGAAGCATGGGAATGGTTCTTGGGGCAGCTAAAAGAAGCAAATGGTTCGGTTGAAGACTTGGTTATTATATCAGATCATCATGCCAGTATTGCAAAGGCCACTGAAAAGGTCTTTCCCAATTCTTGTCATTGTTTATGTTCCTGGCATATGGCTCAAAACATAAAGAATAAGTTTAAGAGATAAGATGTATCTAAGATATTTTATAGTGCAGCTAGGGCATATCGAGAATCTGAATTTAATAAATTAATAACTGAGTTACAGGCTAATCACCCTAAAGCTTTTGAATATATCATCAAGGAAGATCGAAAAAAATGGTCACGTGTGTATTGCCCCTGGAGACGTTATCAACTCATGACCACTAACATTGCCGAGAGCTTGAATTCATGTCTTTGATTTGCTCGTGAGTTGCCTGTTATGGCTTTATTGGAATTCATTCGAGATATGATGCAATGTTAGTTCTATGATTGATTGAAAAAAGCTAAGGCTTGAAGGTCACAACTCACAGAGTGGGTTCACTCATTGATGAATGAGAGACTAAAAGTTTCATTACAAATGACAACTTCCAATATTGATTGGAACGTATTTTTAGTTAGGCACAAGGGTAAAGAGGTAGTTGTGAACCTTATCGAACGTACTTGTACTTGTAAGGAGTTTCAAGCTGATCTTTTGCCATGTGCACATGCACTGGCAGCTTCTAGGTGATACTGATGGTTTTGTTAATTTCATTATTCATGTTATTTTTTTCATTAACTTCATAAATTGTGTACTTTTTGCAGGGAACGTAATATTGATTTCATAAATCTTTGCTCTAACTATTACAAACAGGATCAACTAGTAGCAGCATATGCTGAGCCGGTATATCCAGTTGGTGACAAGTCTGATTGGAATGTACCCGAGGAAATCAAAAGAGTTGTGGTATTAGCACCGAATAATGGTAAGTCAGTTGGG
The DNA here is from genome assembly GCA_021397835.1 of Moringa oleifera. Lineage (NCBI taxonomy): Eukaryota > Viridiplantae > Streptophyta > Magnoliopsida > Brassicales > Moringaceae > Moringa > Moringa oleifera. Next base: position 6,305,611 of record JAJFZO010000896.1, on the reverse strand, counting down.
TGTCCAAAGAAGCAGAGACTACCCTCTGGTAGGGAGAGGGCGCGTAAAAAAAAATGCTCTAGATGCTGTCAACATGGGCACAATCGATTAACATGCTCGAATCCATAATATTTTGATGGAGTAAGCCACTGTCAATCGTCAAATGTCCCTGATCAATTTTTTTGTAAATGCCATAATTGTGGTGGAGTTGGTCATAATTTACAAACTTGTCAAATGCCTCACAAATCAACTTCACAAGATGATTGCACCATTGACTTATGATAAATCATAGTATTTTGATTATATTGATGATTTTTAACTTCTATGTCACTACAGATTCGGATTTTAAGTTAGGTTTTTATATAGTTTCAATTGTTACATGCAGATCAATTGTTACATGAGGATGAGTATTCCTTATTTTTGTCCATTGAATTCATAACTTGATTAATAAATCGTTAGTAATGTTCATAACTTGATTATGAAATCGTACATACTTGTATAAGGAAATCGTTAGTAAAATTCGTAACTTGATTAGTAAATCATGAGTAATGATCGTAACTTAATAATGAAATCGTGCATACTTGTATAATGAAATCGTTAGTAAAATTCGTAACTTGATTAGTAAATCATGAGTAATGATCGTAACTTAATAATGAAATCGTGCATACTTGTATAATGAAATCGTTAGTAAAATTCGTAACTTGATTAGTAAATTGTAAGTAATGTTCGTAATTTGATTATAAAATAGTGCATACTTGTATAACGAAATTGTTAGTAAAATTCGTAACTTGATTAGTAAATTGTGAGTAATGATTGTAACTTAATAATGAAATCGTGCATACTTGTATAATGAAATCATTAGTAAAATTCGTAACTTGATTAGTAAATTGTAAGTAATGTTCGTAATTTGATTATGAAATTGTGCATACTTGTATAACGAAATTGTTAGTAAAATTCGTAACTTGATTAGTAAATTGTGAGTAATGATTGTAACTTAATAATGAAATCGTGCATACTTGTATAATGAAATCATTAGTAAAATTCGTAACTTGATTAGTAATTCATAACTTGATTAGTAAATTGTGAGTAATGTTCCTAACTTGATTATGAAATCATGCAAACTTATGGCTTGAAACTATAGTAAAATTCGTAACTTGATTAGAAAATCCGACATAATTATGATGAATCATGACTAAAATTCATAACTTGATTGATAAGTTAGAAACTTATGGAGGCGTTACCAAAATTCATAACATTATTAGTACATCACACATCTATTGACAAAAAGAACGTTTCAAAAAATTTTGAATTATATATACAAAATAATGTCATATACAATTGTATAATTTCTAATGAATTAAAAAAAAATGTTATATACAATTGCCAAATGTATATACAAAATAAAGATATTGAATAAGAACAAAAATATTGAATCAATGACTATCATCTACAGTAGAGTTGGCAAATATATATATTGCCATGTGATTTCTAATTACTGACATATCATTGTCAGTGTGTTTTAAATATTTCCTAAGTAGTAAATGTTCTATAATATACAACATGTAAGGACCACAATTGCCACTACAAAAAAAAAGAAACATAATTAAGATTAAGGAAAGACATTCAGCAAGAATTTTTTGATAATAACACATACTAGAAAAAAGACTTACCTTCTTCGTTGCTGGGGGACCTTGTTCTTTGGCTCTAAGGTGCATGAAAGTGGAAGATCCGGCATTTTGGCATCTGATTTTTGAATGCAATATCCACCACTCGCCATATAGCTGGTTAGCATAAATCTAAATGGATTTTGCTGCCGAATCCTCACCTCAATTAGTATCTCTTGACGGAATGAGTCAAAGACACGCAACGAGAATTTTTAAAATCAATGACGACCAGGAGCCAGTGAGATCCCCCAATGTGGCAAGGAACCATCAGCTACATTAAATATTGTTTAAATATCATTATTGAGTACTCATAATATTGAAAAAATAAGTATATAAAGCATTACTAATGAAGATAACTAACCTTATTTACAGTGTTCAAAGCAGGACAATCACTTGATAATTTGCCTCGCACACGGTCCAGGAAATCTTCTTCCCATTTATGCGCTTCAAAGTTTGAGTGTGACGGAGGACAATCAGCATCTGGATCTTTTTCATATTCGTTGTAAATGTAATAAAATGTTGTCTGTAAATTTGAACAATAAAACAAAGTTAACAAATAAATTGAATAAAAAATCAGATAAATCACTTTAATGATCAATGAACTTACATATAGCCAAGGATCACCGATGTAGATATTTTGTGCATATTGCTCCAGAAGCTCCTTTTGCCTTCTCCGAAGTATATGTAAATATGCATCAATATGCTGGTGGAGACATCAGAAAAGTGATATTATCAGTACTATGAATCATGTTACGAAATGAAGGTACGAATTCTAAATTTGGTTACGATGCTATGAATCATGTTTGAAATCAAGGTACGAATTCTAAATTTGGTTACGATACTATGAATCATGTTACGAAATCAAGGTACGAATTCTAAATTTGGTTACGATACTATAAATCTTGTTACGAAATCAAGGTACGAATTCTAAATTTGGTTACAATACTATGAATCATGTTACGAACAGAATGTACGAATTCTAATTTGGTAATGAAACTAGGAATTAGGTTACGAAACAAAAGCACGACATCTAAGCAATAATATAATGTAAAACATTTCAAACTTACAGAGTCATCGATCCACTATAAGACTTTGAACCAATCCACGCTAATTGAATGGCCAATGCCTACGTTGCGGCTGAAGGAAATGAAATGAAACTGTGAGAAAAAATTTTAAAAAATTAAATTCAAACCAATAGTACGCAACATATATGCAATACTTACTATGACTAGCCCTTCATGAAGTCGTTGAATGCGGTGATGATCTTATCTGATATTTTCAGCTTCGCACTCACCATGTGAGTGGACTTGGCTTTCTTATGTCCAGTGTTAAGGTCGACATATAAACTGCACAGTTTTCTTGACCGTTTACGAGTCCTGACAACCGGCATCACATTGTCGGTGGCCTCAACTGGGACAAGAGCCATGTCCCTCACTGTAGCCCTCTTGGGTGACTCTGCAGATGGCAATTCTTCATCTACCACAGTAAGAGCCCCGAAGTTGTCACTGCATGGGACTGCAGTGACAACTTCTTCCATTGGCCCTGCAGTGGCTTCTGTTTCGTGGCATTGCCTTGTAGGAGCCAAACCCTATTGGGCTGAGTCTGCCATAACACCCTAAAAAAAACAAACAATGTACTGAATTAGAAAGTCACATTTAATAATGTTCTAAAGAAAGAAAAATATGATTAGTAATACACGAAACAAAAAATACAATTGAAATAGATTAGACAACTACCTCATTGGGAACTGGATTTGACATAGTTGGAGACGGGTCTAGGCCACCAAATCCATATCCTTGTTGAGATATTTGGATAGATTTCAAGATCGCCATTTGCTCCTCATGGCCTCTTTCGTTGTCTGAATCCATACGATTTACCCTCGCCTCGAGAAGATCCAATTTCAACTCCATAGCAGCGAGACGATGGTAAACATCTGGATCCCGTTCAACCCTTTCAGCGCCAGGTGCCTCCCGCTCAACATTCCTTTCCCTCAGGTCCGGCTCTGACTTGTCAATAATTCGTTCTTCTTGAGTAGGGATCCTCTCCTTTACCTTGAAACTTTTGCACAAAAAAGATGACGAATTTGTAGCCCTGTTCTGATTGGGACACTTTACGATTTTGTCATCCCGAATCGATCGTTGGGCAGGCACATTGGCTGTAGTAGCTTGCAACTGCACAACATGGTCTTCAACCCCAACATAGTATGGGGCTTGACGCTCGGCAGTAGTTGGCTTTAAATTTAGCTTAGCCCCCATCTGAAAATATGAATAAAGTTACGAAATTAATAATGAATATACGAAAATGAAACACTAAGGCACAACATAAAAAATTTTGAAGATATAAAAATGTAGATAAGAAATTAGAGAAAGAGGGCACGAAATTGAAAAACTAAGGCACAAAATGGAGGAAGAAGGCATGAAATAGATGAAGAAAGGTACGAAATAGATGAAGGAAGGCACGAAATGGAGAAAAGAGGCACGAAATAGAGAAAAAAGGCACAAAATGGAGAAAGAAGACACGAAATGCAGAAAGAAGGCACAAAATAGAAAAGGTAGGCACAAAATGGAAAAGGAAGGGACGAAATTACTTACACTGTTTGTGAAGATCTTCTTGCAATCTCCATTATAGGGCCTGCAATGGAATCTCCATCGATAAATTCTTGGTAATGGCAAATTGGATCCTTACAACCTCATGCCATGCATGTTGGTTGCAGGAATCACTTTAAAGGCAAAAACTTATGAAAAAAAAAATGAAAATGAAGTTATAATTGATTAATATAAAATTCAATGAAACTTTAGAAAAATAAAATACAAAATCAAACAAAATCCTTACATGTAATGCTCATACGAAGCCGTAAGCATTGTAGCTCACCCCATCAGCATCCCTAATTCGATTTGCAACTGCCTTCTTGAAATACAATATAGAGTTGCAATAGACCCATGTGCCCCATGAAAAGCTATTGAAAGCTTCTAAATTTTCTACCAAATGAAGCTGCCATGTAGGGACCTGCTGCCGCTTGTCGTGGCCTTTAATGAACCCGTTCAACAAATACAACAACCCCAGCTTTAGTTTATCATCTTCATCTTCAAACTCTCATTGTAGCAACCTCATCTTAATGCTACTACCACTAACCTTATCCCTCCCCCCGAAGTATTTGGCTAGGATACCAGATGGAGTAGCTTTAATATTCTTTGTATCTGGTAGCTCGCCAAACTTCAATCCAGTGATTAGTCAGAATTCCACTTTGTTAAAACGAACTTCATGCTGCCCAAGTCTGAACCACATTTCATCCTCGTGGTTCTGCTGAATCTCTCGAAGTAGCAGCAGATTATGGACAATAATCCCTGAGAAGTTAAAATCGGCGTGCAAATGTAGGAAATGCCCTAAGCAGGTCCCTCTAGATTTCTCCTTCTCAGAGTCATCCAAAATTGTCCTTAGAGTGGGGATGACATCATTGTCACAGTGCTTGAGTATCTTTCCAGTCTTCCACGACTCTTTGGGGGTCACATATGGCTTCTGAGAAGCAAGGCTACTTGCCATCTGCATTTGATCAAACAAAAAAGGTAAAAAATAGTTTTTCCATTCAATAATTATGATACGATTGTTTTAAACAAGGTACGATTTAAGCAAACAAGTCACAATTTCAAACAAATAAGGTACGATTAAAGCAAACAAGTTACGATTGAAAACAAATAAGACACGATTTCAACAAACAAGTTACGATTTCCAACAAATAAGGTACGAATTAAGCAAACAAGGTATGATTTAAGCAATCACAGTACGATTGCATAAAAAAATAGTTCCATTACCAAAATAGGTTACGATTTCATTAGCTAGATACGATTATTATTATGAGATCACGAATGTGATGAACCGTTGCATATAGATGCACCTAAGCCAAGAAATTGAAGCCAACAAACTAGAAAATGAAGACCTAAGCATGCGATACCTATATACATATACCCAGAGAAATTTTTTGGTTTCAATGTATTAAAAGAAAAATAAAAAATAATACACAGCGATATACCTAAACATCATAGATTCTAAAACCAATACAAAATCCAAAGAAAATGATTCAAAAACTATTGGAGAAGTTTTCAAACCCATAGAGTAAACTCAAAAAAATTAAAAAATCGTTGAATCAAATATGAGGGAAGGATTTCATCCGTGGGTATTCAATAAGCAAAAAACCCAGAGAAATTTGAGTAGAATAGATGCTTGAAATCATACCTCTATTGATTTCTTAGTGATTCAGTAGCTTACGGATATTATTGAAAGGTTGGTTTACAACGAAAGCAAAAAAATCAACAGACACCAAATGAAGAGAGTTGAAGCTGAATGAGCTAAGTGGTAAAGCTTAGCACTAGAATTAGGAGAGAAGGAAATAGAGACGTTTGAGATGTTTGACTTTTCATATTCTATAGTTGGACAAGTAAGTAATTGTACATCTACTGTGAAGGGTAATTTTGTCTCAAAGTGTCTAAAAAGTGTTAAAAACAAATACATTATTAATATTAGTTATTTACGTAAATATCCTTATACGGATGATTAAAAAAGAATTTTCCTCTTAATATAAAGAGCCACTCGCTTTGAAACCCTCAATTTTGTTTGGTTCATAGATTAAGAAGAGCGAAAATGGGTCCCACATGTTATGCCATACGGTTTTTGAATGACCGCTCGATTAAACAGCAGTCCATAAATAGATCGTCTGTTCCCAAGCGACATCTTCTCTGGTATTGAAGAAGAACTTTAATCTACTTTTTAATATGAGCTTGCTTCACTTAAAATATTTAATTCTTGAAAAGAAGTAATCTAATTGATTTATCATTTAATATACTTTAGATTTTGGTATGAAATAATTTTCCAAAGAAAATCGATACTAAAAGAAATCTCAATACTGTTCCCATTGTTAACATTTGAGCCCAAGCAAATTAATAATGACATACTGCATGCCTTCCAACAAATTTCACGAATTTTTGTCTATTTTGGATTGAGATGTCCAAAAATTTAATGCAGGGATGTGTATGAACCTACCATTGAAGCACGGGGATAGACTCCTATTTTAGCTGAAGAAAAAAAAAACTTAGGTGGGATGCATCCGACGATGATTAAATTAAACATGTCTTGATTATCATGTGTACTGTTAACACAACCATGCATCAGAAACATCTTTGCAAGTCTTCTAATAGGCTGGAAATCAACTCCGCCCATGGAGCTCCTTTACGGTTAATCATCATTTTCTAAACAAATATCTACTGCAGGCACCATAACGAATCTTGATTGGCTGCACATAAATTTATCCACATCGAAAGCTGTAAGAAAAAAATGACTACAGCTTTTTTGTTTGCAACTCTACCAAACCAATAAACCAACTTAAGTTATACTTTGAAAAATATCCCAACGTTTGTATTTTTTATTTAGACTAGGGCATTTTTGGAATCACCGTATGGACCCATAAACTTAAAGAAGCAAAACAATAATCTTGCAAGAACTTTCGAGACTCCCTGGTCCTGTCGTGCGATCTCTTACAAGTCCGACGCGATGAGCCGATGGCAACTTAGACTCTCTGTCGCCCATAAATATATCTATCTGAGATCTGTAGCAGCAGATGTGGTGAACTTTTGTGACCAACTGCTTTTGATTCTTTTGGAAACTTGATAGGTAGCAGCAGATGGCCAGCTCCAGAAGCAGAAATTTTGTCGGCACAAATGCGTTGAACAACGCTTGTCAGCAGACCGTCCAAGGAGCTCCAGGGAGTAGCTGTAAATACCAAAGCTCTTCTGATCTATTGGTTAAATTCTCTTCTGATGTTGCTAATGCTTCAAATTGTTTGACTTGGTTTTATTTATAGATGTTCTTTCTTTTCGTGAAAAGTTAACCTATATGGCATTCAATACAAAGTATGGATGGGAATCCAACTTAATTTCTCTATTTGTTTTGAAATTGATTTGCTGTGTTGTAGCGCGTGGAGATGGAAACAACTAGTCTGGATTTAACTGGTCCAAACCGAACATGATGGTCTTTCGTAGCAACCCACAAAGCCATCAGGCTGTCGTAGATCTAGTGGAAACCCCTCAGTCCTTCAATCCAGATTCCCTCATACTGGATAAAACTGACTTGGAAACACTTTTGGATCATAATTCAAGTGAGTGGCTCTTTATATTAAGAGGAAAATTCTTTTTTAATCATCCATATAAGGATATTTACGTAAATAACTAATATTAATAATGTATTTGTTTTTAACACTTTTTAGACACTTTGAGACAAAATTACCCTTCACAGCAGATGTACGATTACTTACTTGTCCAACTATAGAATATGAAAAGTCAAACATCTCAAACGTCTTTATTTCCCTCTCTCCTAATTCTGGCGCTAAGCTTTACCACTTAGCTCATTCAGCTTCAGCTCTCTTCATTTAGTGTCTGTAGATTTCTTTGCTTTCATTGTAAACCAACCTTTCAATAATATTCAAGCATCTATTCTACTCAAATTTCTCTGGGTTTTTTGCTTATTTAATACCCACGGATGAAATCCTTCCCTCATATTTGATTCAAAGATTTTTTTAATTTTTTTGAGTTTACTCTATGGGTTTGAAAGCTTTTCTAATAGTTTTTGAATTATTTTCTTTGAATTTTGTATTGGTTTTAGAATCTGCGATGTTTGGGTATATCGCTGTGTATTATTTTTCATTTTTCTTTTGATACATTGGAACCAAAAAATTTCTCTGGGTATATGTATATAGGTATCGCATGCTTAGGTCTTCATTTTCTAGTTTATTGGCTTCAATTTCTTGGCTTAGGTGCATCTATATGCAATGGTTCATCACATTCGTGACCTCATAATAATAATCGTATCTAGTTAATGAAATCATAACCTATTTTGGCAATGGAACTATTTTTTTATGCAATCGTACTGTGATTGCTTAAATCGTACCTTGTTTGCTTAATTCGTACCTTATTTGTTGGAAATCGTAACTTGTTTGCTAAAATCGTGTCTTATTTGTTTTCAATCGTAACTTGTTTGCTTTAATCGAACCTTATTTGTTTGAAATCGTAACTTGTTTGCTTAAATCGTACCTTGTTTAAAACAATTGTATCATAATTACTGAATGGAAAAACTATTTTTTTGACCTTTTTTGTTTGATCAAATGCAGATGGCAAGTAGCCCGATTTCTCAGAAGCCGTATGTGACCCCTAAAGAGTCGTGGAAGACTGGAAAGATACTTAAGTACTGTGACAATGATGTCATCCCCACTCTAAGGACAATTTTGGATGACTCTGAGAAGGAGAAATTTAGAGGGACCTGCTTAGGGCATTTCCTATATTTGCACGCTGATTTTAACTTCTTAGGGATTATTATCCATAATCTACTACTTCGGGAGATTCAGCAGAACCGCGAGGATGAAATATGGTTCAGACTTGGGCAGAATGAAGTTCGTTTCAGCAAAGTGGAATTTTACCTAATCACTAGATTGAAGTTTGGCGAGCTACCAGATAAAGAGAATATTGAAGCTACTCCATCTGGTATCCTAACCAAATACTTCGCGGGGAGGGATAAGGTTAGTGGTAGTAGTATTAAAACGAGGTTGCTACAAGGAGAGTTTGAAGACGAAGATGATAAACTAAAGCTGGGGTTATTGTATTTGCTGAACGGGTTCATTAAAGGCCACGATGAGCGGCAGCAGATCCCTACATGGCAGCTTCATTTGGTAGACAATTTAGAAGCTTTCAATAGCTTTTCATGGGGCACATGGGTGTACTGCAACTCTATATTGTATTTCAAGAAGGCAGTTGCAAATCGAATTAGGGATGCTGATGGGGTGAGCTACAATGCTTACGGCTTCATATGGGCATTACATGTAAGGATTTTGTTTCATTTTGTATTTTATTTTTCTAAAGTTTCATTGAATTTTATATTAATCAATTATAACTTCATTTTCATTTTTTTTTTCACAAGTTTTTGCCTTTAAAGTGATTCTTGCAACCAACATGCATGGCATGAGGTTGTCAGGATCCAACTTGCCATTACCAAGAATTTATCGATGAAGATTCCATCGCAGGCCCTATAATAGAGATTGCAAGAAGATCTTCATAAACAGTGTAAGTAATTTCGTCCCTTCCTTTTCCATTTCGTGTCTTCTTTCTCCATTCCGTGCCTTCTTTCTCCATTTCGTGCCTTCTTTCTCCATTTCGTGCCTTCCTTCATCTATTTCATGCCTTCTTCCTCCATTTCCTGCCTTAGTTTTCCAATTTCGTGCCCTCTTTCTCTAATTTCTTATCTACATTTTTATATCTCCAAAATTTTTTATGTTGTGCCTTAATGTTTCATTTTCGTATATTCATTATTAATTTCATAACTTTATTCATATTTTCAGATGGGGGCTAAGTTAAATATGAAGCCAACTACTGCCGAGCGTCAAGCCCCATACTATGTTGGGGTTGAAGACAGTGTTGTGCAGTTGCAAGCTACCACATTCAATGTGCCTGCCCAACAATCGATTCAGGATGACGAAATCGTAGAGTCTCCTAATCAGAACAGGGCTACAAATTCATCATCTTCTTTGTGCAAAACTTTCAAAGTAAAGGAGAGGATTCCTACTCAAGAAGAATGAATTGTTGACAAGTCAGAGCCGGACCTGAGGGAAAGGAATGTTGAGTGGGAGGCACCTGGCGCTGAAAGGGTTGAACGAGATCCAGATGTTTACCATCATCTCGCTGCTATGGAGTTGAAATTGGATCTTCTCGAGGCGAGGGTAAATTGTATGGATTCAGACAACGAAAGAGGCCATCAGGAGCAAATGGCGATCCTGAAATCTATTCAAATATCTCTACAAGAATATGGATTTGGTGGCCCAGACCCGTCTCCAACTATGTCAAATCCAGTTCCCAATGAGGTAGTTGTCTAATCTATTTTAATTGCATTTTTTGTTTTGTGTATTACTAATCATATTTTTCTTTCTTTAGAACATTATTAAATGTGACTTTCTAATTCAGTACATTGTTTGTTTTTTTTAGGGTGTTATGGCAGATTCAGCCTAAGATGGTTTGGCTCATGCAGGGCAATGCCACGAAATAGAAGCCACTGCAGGGCCAATGGAAGAAGTTGTCACTGCAGTCCCATGCAGTGACAACTTCGGGGCTCCTACTGTGGTAGATGAAGAATTGTCATCTGCAGAGTCACCCAAGAGGGCTGCAGTGAGGGACTTGGCTCTTGTCCCAGTTGAGGCCACCGATAATGTGATGCTGGTTGTCAAGACTCGGAAACGGTCAAAAAAACTGTGCAGTCCATATGTCGACCTTAACACTGGGCATAAGAAAGCCAAGTCCACTCACATGGTGAGTGCGAAGCTAAAAATATCAGATAAAATCATCACCGCATTCAACGACTTCATGAAGGGCCAGTTATAGTAAGTATTGCATATATGTTGCGTACTATTAGTTTGAATTTAATTTTTTAAAATTTTTTCTCACAGTTTCTTTTCATTTCCTTCAGCCGCAACGTAGGCATTGGCCATTCAGTTAGCGTGGACTGGTTCAAAGTCTTAATTGACAATGATGAGTGGATCGATGACTCTGTAAGTTTGAAATTTTTTACACTATATTATTGCTTAGATGTCGTGCTTTTGTTTCGTAACCTGATTCCTAGTTTCGTTGCCAAATTAGAATTCGTACATTCTGTTCGTAACATGATTCATAGTATTGTAACCAAATTTAGAATTCGTACCTTGATTTCGTAACATGATTCATAGTATCGTAATCAAATTTAGAATTCGTACCTTGATTTCGTAACATGATTCATAGTATCGTAACAAAATTTAGAATTCGTACCTTGATTTCATAACATGATTCATAGTATCGTAACCAAATTTAGAATTCATACCTTCATTTCGTAACATGATTCATAGTACTGATAATATCACTTTTCTGATGTCTCCACCAGCATATTGATGCATATTTACATATACTTCGGAGAAGGCAAAAGAAGCTTCCGAAGCAATATGCACAAGATATCTGCATCTGTGATCCTTGGCTATATGTAAGTTCATTGATCATTAAGGTGATTTATCTGATTTTTTATTCAATTTATTTGTTGACTTTGTTTTATTGTTCAAATTTACAGACAACATTTTATTACATTTACAACGAATATCAAAAGGATCCAGATGCTGATTGTCCTCCGTCACACACAAACTTCGAAGCGCATAAATGGGAAGAAGATTTCCTAGACAGTGTGCGAGGCAAATTATCAAGTGATTATCCTGCTTGGGACACTGTAAATAAAGTTAGTTATCTTCATTAGTAATGCTTTATATACTTTTTTTTTTCAATATTATGAGTACTCAATAATGATATTTAAACAATATTTAATGGAGCGGATGGTTCCTTGCCACGTTAGGGGATCTCACTGGCTCCTAGTCATCATTGATTTAAGAAAATTCTCGTTGCATGTCTTTCACTCATTCCGTCAAGAGATACCAACTGAGGTGAGGATTCGGCAGCAAAATCCATTTAAATTTATGCTAACCAGCTATATGGCGAGTGGTGGATATATCATTTGAAAATCAGATGCCAAAATGCCGGATCTTCCACGTTTATGCACCTTAGAGCCAAAGAACAAGGTCCCCCAGCAACGAAGAAGGTAAGTCTTTTTTCTAGTATGTGTTATTATCAAAAAATTCTTGCTGAATGTCTTTCCTTAATCTTAATTATGTTTTTTTTTTTTTTTTGCAGTGGCAATTGTGGTCCTCACATGCTGTATATTATAAAATATTTACTACTTAGGAAACATTTAAAACACACTGACAATGATATGTCAGTCATTAGAAATCACATGGCAATACATATATTTGCCAACTCTACTGTAGATGATAGTCATTGATTCAATATTTTTATTCTTATTCAATATATTTATTTTGTATATACATTTGGCAATTGTATATAACATTTTTTTAATTCATTAGAAATTATATAATTGTATATGACATTATTTTGTATATATAATTCAAAATTTTTGAAACTTTTTTTTTTGTCAATAGATGTGTGATGTACTAATAATGTTATGAATTTTGGTAACGCCTCTATAAGTTTCTAATTTATCAATCATGTTATGAATTTTAGTCACGATTCATCATAATTATGTCGGATTTTTTAATCAAGTTACGAATTTTACAATAAATTCAAGCCATAAGTTTGCACGATTTTATAATCAAGTTAGGAACATTACTCACAATTTACTAATCAAGTTACGAATTTTACTAATGATTTCATTATACAAGTATGCACGATTTCATTATTAAGTTACGATCATTACTCACGATTTACTAATCAAGTTACGAATTCCTAATCAAGTTACGAATTTTACTAACGATTTCATTATACAAGTATGCACGATTTCATAATCAAGTTACGAACATTATTAACGATTTATTAATCAAGTTATGAATTCAACGGACAAAAACAAGGAATACTCATCCGCATGTAACAATTGATCTGCATGTAACAATTGAAACTATATAAAAACCTAACCTAAAATCTGAATCTGTAGTGACATAGAAGTTAAAAATCATTAATATCATCAAAATACTATGATTTATCATAAGTCAATGGTGCAATCATCTTGTGAAGTTGATTTGTGAGGTTTGTGAATTATGACCAACTCCACCACAGTTACGGCATTTACGACGAAATTGATCAGGGACATTTGACGATTGACAGTGGCTTACTCCATCAAAATATTATGGATTCGAGCATGTTAATCGATTGTGCCCATATTGACAGCATCTAGAGCATTTTTTTTACGTGCCCTCTCCCCACCAGAGGGTATTCTCTGCTTCTTTAGACGCCCTACTGACTTACCATTATTCGGTGGTAATACCATAACTCTTTTGATTTCCTCGGGTACATTCCAATCAGACTTGTCACCAACTGGATATACCGGCTCAGCATATGCTGCTACTAGTTGATCCTGTTTGTAGTAGTTAGAGTAAAGAGTTATGAAATCAATATTACATTCCCTGCAAAAAGTACACAATTTATGAAGTTAATGAAAAAAATAACATGAATAATGAAATTAACAAAACCATCGGTATCACTTGGAAGCTACCAGTGCATGTGCACATGGCAAAAGATCAACTTGAAACTCCCTACAAGTACAAGTACGTTCGAAAAGGTTCACAACTGCCTCTTTACCCTTGTGCCTAACTAAAAATACATTCCAATCAACATTGGAAGTCATCATTTGTAATGAAACTTTTAGTCTCTCTTTCATCAATGAGTGAATCCACTCTATGAGTTGTGACCTCCAAGCCTTAGATTTTTTCAATCGATCATAGAACCAACGTTGCATCATATCTCGAATGAATTCCAATAAAGCCATAATGGGCAACTCACGAGCAAATCGAAGACATGAATTCAAGCTCTTGGTAATGTTAGTGGTCATGAGTTGATAACGTCTCCGGGGGCAATACACACGTGACTATTTTTTTGGATATTCCTTGATGATATATTCAAAAGCTTTAGGGTGATTAGCCTGTAACTCAGTCATTAATTTATTAAATTCAGATTCTCGATATGCCCTAGCCGCACTATCAAATATCTTAGATACGTATTCTCTTTTAAACTTATTCTTTATGTTTTGAGCCACATGCTAGGAACATAAACAATGATAAGAATTAGGAAAGACCTTTGCGGTGGCCTTTACAATACTGGCATGACGATCTGATATAATAACCAAGTCTTCAACCGAACCAATTGCTTCTTTTAGCTGCCCTAAGAACCATTTCCATGCTTCATAGTTCTCTGAGTCACCATAACCGAATGCTATTGGATATATCTGTTCATTCCCATCTATACACGCCGCTACAAACATTACACCGTGGAACCTCCTTTTTAGGTGAGCAGCATCGATAGCAATGACCAGTCTAATTACTGAATGAAACCCCTCAATGATTGTCCAAGAGCCACAAATAAACACTTAAATTGATTAGTTCCATCCTCGACGCATATGTGAGCCCTAGTTTTCGGATTAATAGTTTGCAACATGTGGTGGTATGAAGGCAGTTGTTGATATGACTCAATTGGATCACCATATGTAAGAGACAATGCATACTCTTTAGCCTTCCAAGCTTTATTGTATAAAATCTGTATGCCATATAGTTCTTTCATATCTCCCATGATGTCTTTCGGCTTAATGATTCTAGCATTGGTAGACAATCTCTGAGCTACAATTTCTCCAATAACAGCAGAACTTACTTGTCGATGTCGTCGATGTCGTCGATGTAACTCTTCAACTGTGCAAGTATGTGTCAAATCACACCTTCTAATTTAGAAGAATTGCCCTTGTGTAACTTTCACAGCACGAACCTTCCATGCACAATTTCCTTCTCTACAAGCAATCTCAAACACTGATTTGTTAGACCTAGTGACTCTAAATTCAAAGTTCTCAATTAATGCATGCATACCCAAAAATCACTTCAACTCTTTCTTATTTGGGAAAACAGACCTCTAGCAAGGGTATGAATCGGAGTCACTGATTTCATAGTAGGAGTCGGAGCAAGACTATATAATTCAGCACCCAACACATTATATCGTCTGACAACACCATTATTTGAATTATTATGTACTTCTGGGCATGCAACTTGGATATAAAGTGGGACAATACATAAGTTCTCATTCAATTCTTCATTGTCGAGTTCTACCTCTACAGTGAGTTCACATTGATCTTCACTAGTAGGCTGAGTAGGTTGAGTTCCCATGATTGGGTATTCACACCCAATATCATAGTCCTTCTGTTCATCCAAATTTATCTCATCGATGTGCTGAGTGTCAAGAGTAGTATCACTATGGATGAATGGTTCAGTGCCATAAACGTCTAATTGCACAGTAGGATTACTTCCCGTACAAGAGTTAAAAGGATTAACTCCTCTTGAAAGTTCACTTCACATAAACTATGCCTATTTTCAACAAAATTTCTCTCCACAAAATCAACAATTATCCGTGGAACTATACTATCATCGTATAACATAAACTCAACATCTTTATCACTTCTTAACTCAATTTTGACAGCAATTTTTTTAGATCTTACTATGGTATGCAGTACAATATCAATATTAGAGAAATCAGCCTCCACACTACATTTAACCAAATCCAACAACTGTACATATTTCAAATCCCACAGAATAATATATCCCTTAGTTTTGATGGCTCTGCCAATATACTCAAAACTTCCTCTAGACTCGGATCACTCTCCATTCTAAGTTATAATGATTCGGATTCTGTAATGACAAAAAATAATATTTCAAATAACAACTAAAATGAACTAACTATTACAAATACGAATATATGATTTCGCATGTTACGATTTCATCAAATAAGTCACAATTAAATCAAATAAGTCATGATTGAAAAACTTGTTACGAAAACTTGTTACGATTTTATGACTGTTACGAATCTCATAATGATGTTATCAAATAAGTCAAGATTAAAAAACTTGTTACGATAAACCAAGTAAGATACGATTTTCAAACATGTATGAAACTAAGATTATGACACGATTCTCAACCAAAGTTATGAAATACAAAGGAGGAGATCATGATATAAATAGATACAACTAAAATCTTCATGGTTTTAAGCTACATTACAGTTTAAACGGTATACCTGTCACCTTCTTTACCCATTCGAGCACAGTTTGATTATGAAAAAGAATATATTGTCAAAAACACAAGCTTCTTTCTCTACACAAGATAACTAGCCTTCAATTTCTTCTTAGGATCTTGATTTGATAGATCTTGGATACAAAGATTGGAAAAAATAAAACTCAAAGGAAGGACGAAGAAAGACAGAGCTCAAAGAAAGATAGAGGCCGAAAGAGAGAAAGAATTTTCCTCCAAAAAAGAAATGTGTTCAGACAAATCTCATGAATTTTCGAGTTCATTTAATTTTTAAGGGTATCATTGTCTTTTGTAATGGTATTTTTGACTTTTCAAGACATTTAAGTGCTAAAAAACCAAACTTAGTAAAACATGTTTTTTTTACAAAAGCCTGGTTACGAACTGCCAATTTTGGCAATTTCCTCTTATATTAAGCCAGCGACGTCGGTGGCTGTCATTTAATAATAATTTTGTACTTCTTTCGTTTTGTTTTCTTTTTCTTTAGGGTTTAAAGGCTTTTCTTACAGCAAAGAAGGGAGATCAACTCATAGGCCAAAGCACGAGGGCACTCATACTAGCCTTAGTTGACTGGTTTCAACTTTTATATATAATTAATTACTTCATTTCATGATTAGTCATTATAATATAAAAGAGTTTTAATAACAACTATTTTAATTTTTAATAATAATAACAATTATTATAAAAAATGTTATTAATAATTATTTAAAAACTAACATAATTAATATTCAAAAAATACTATAATGATAATTATTAAGATTATTAGTAAAAATATAAAATAATTATAATAAAAATTTTATATATTTATTAATAATTGTTAGTGGTAATTAATAAACATCATTAAAAATATATTGGCATTCACTTTATTTACAATAATTAATAATTATCATTAGAAATAAATTGATTTTTGTTTTGTTTACGATAATTAATAATTATCGCTAAACATTTAGATGTTTAATGATAATTATTAAAGCAAGCAACAATTGTTGCTGAAAGAAAATTGATTTTCATTTTATTTATAACTATTGATAATTATCTCTACATATTTATATATGTTGTGACAATTATCAAGTAATTAATAATCATCATTAAAAAACAAATTGACCTTTACTTTTTTGCAACAATTACTAATTGAATCTTTTGTCATAAATGTCAATCATAAAAAACCGTCATAAAAGCAAGTTTTCTTCTAATGACTTCACAAAATATTATTTAGTCAATTTGCAATAAATGATGATTAGTTAACAATGTATAACTTCAAAATAAAAAATATATGTAAGAACATGTATAAAATAAGAATAAAAAATAATACTTACTTTGAGAAGTTTTAAACACTAGACTTTCATCATTTTCTTGAACACCTCTATGAGTACTTAATACATTAAGAATCTATTAAATATAAGAAAATAAATAAAAATATTCATCTCAATTATTAAAACATGTAAGTATGATATGATTATTATTCAAGTGAGCCAACAATGTGGGTTAAACAAATTCAATCATGATTAAATCATGATTAATGCCTTGTGATCTCTTCATGTAAGAATATGCCATCAAACTTTATGTAAAATATAAAGTTAGAATCAACACCAATAATCACATACAAGAGAAGATATGAAGTAAATCATACCTGATTGTTAAATGATCTATCAAGTTTAATATGTACTGTATCAGAAAATTTTATTTATCTATAGAAAATTCTGCAGTAACGGTTATTAAAAGTGAAATAAATTAAGTTAAGATTTTTTTGAATATTTTTGTATGTTAGCTTGTCATATAAAGAACTTACAAAGACAATAACAATAGTGTAAAAATTAATCGAACAGAGTAAATGAATATAATTTAGAGTAAAGTCAAATCAAACGGTATGAGCTGACGACATCATGACAACTTTTATTGCAAGTTGTAAGCCCCATGTGTTAATATTTGGAAGCCTTGTTGAAATCAATCATATATACGCATATCACTTACACTTACACCACATCCATAAAGATGAAAAACGAGCTAAAAATAGGGATTACAAGGAAGATCGCAAAGAGGTGATAATCTCCCATGTCGTTGCTTGAAATAAGAAAATCTGACTTATGTTGACTAAATGAAAAATCATGCAAGTGGTGGTGGCAACTATTACATCTAAAGTATGAGGGATTGCTGTCATGGTATCATGTAATTCAAAAAGCTCTTCAGCAGCTTAAATATATATTGACTCATCCTATTTCCTATTAGGATTTTATAAATTTTCTTATCATTATGTCTACTCATACTTTGGCTTGTCTAAGTCACTGTGTAAGAAAACTCAATTTTATGTCAGTTCTATGCTAATTTTACCCCACAAGTTGTTGTAATTTTTTTATCATAAATATGCATTTATATTATACATATTTGGCACCAAAAGAAGTCTCTATAAAATTTTAAGTAACCATCAGATCACATGTCGATGCACATGATGCTAAAGTGCTTTACCATGCGTAAGATGCCATAGTATGCTTTCTAAAGCAGGGAAGCTCCTTGCATCATTCTTCATTTTTTTATTTTGTATAAATATCAGAATCATTATCATATGTTACCCAAGACATGAAATCTACCATAAACTCATAAACTAGTGGAGCAATATTCCCTTTCTTAAAACTAAAGTGAATAAGCTAAAAGCAAATGCTTTGACACATATAATAGAAAAGAACTGCAGTGAGTCACAAAACTAATTTCTTAAGACCTAGAAGAAAAATCTTTTCACATGGCTTCCAACTGATTATTATTAATGTTCTTATCTTTATTTACTGCAAAAAAAAATGGAATATCTTCAAAGCAACATCAACAATGACAGTTGAAAGCTACTCATTGAATGGCCATACACACATCTAATGACATGAATGAAAAACTTTGACGATAAGAAAGACAAGAATAAGAAGAGATTAATGACAAGAATAATATAAATAAAACATACCATCCATAGCTTGACTTATTGAATCATAATCCATAAATGTTCTAGTTGCTTTTTTTTGAAAAGTCTGTATAAGAATGATGGTGTGCCTATTAGCCTCCATAGGGTAAAAGACAACTAGTTAACTAATTAGCAAGATACAAGCATGATAAAAAATGATGAATTTCATTGAAATTTCAAGTGTCTTGTTAATAGTATAAGAAGGGGTGGAGGGAACGACATTTGCACTATGTATATATAGCAAATTTAAGGTCAAAAGGCAAAACATATGCATTAAAATTTCAAACTATTATTGTAGTAACAATCAAACATTCGTTACCATACTGCGTAAAAGTGTATCATATCCTTTAGTTTTAAAAAGACTATATAATACCTCCTAGTGGAAATCTTTGTTGATTTATCCAAAATCTATCTTCATCCAAATCCACCTGAAGCTGATGAATTAAGAAAGAAAATAATTGCATTAAAGTACCAAATCATAGTAGATTAACAAAAGAGTAAAGTACTTGAAATAGACCATGATGAAGTAAATGCAAAAAAGAAACTTTCAAATTTAGTTGAATTCCAAAATAAGAGTCCTTAAAGCACTCGCTTAAAGGTAAAAGCCAAATTATAAAGTCTCAATGACCCAAGAGCTGAACGGAAGGGAAAAATGGAACACTTGAACTAATCCCCCAAAGGAAAAAATGGTTGATAATCAACCCAATAAAAAGTGAAAAATTAATTAAAAGGAAAACAAAACATATAGATTTACAATCACAATTACAAGCTAAGATTAGCTCAAGAAATGAAATTGCAAATGCCCAAATCTTAACTACAATACTAATTAATATTTAATAAATATGATAGGTAAGAGATTGAAAGGTTTGAGTAAACATGATAGATAAAAGATTGAAACTTGTGGTAGACAATAAAATCTAGAAAACAAAATGATTGTTATAGAGATCAAGTGGCAATGCAGTAGAAAACACATCGAAGGAATGATATAATGGAGGGAATGAGAGAACACATCAAAATAACGTATAGTTTATGAATGATTTGATCAAGTGGTTGATTGTGCATCTTTATTACAGGCAAGATTGCATGAAAATGGATGGGCAACTAAACATTCTTAATTTGGGATTATGACCCAAATTAATTGACCTAACATGGGAATGAAACAGTCTGATTATAACCTTATTAGCATTATTGTTCTTAATTTTTAAAAGATTAATTTAATAATTTAAATAAAAGAGCAGCAAGTTATCAAAGATACCATAAACAAAATTTTAAGTTCCTTGTTTATACTTGTGTACAATCATATGTTCAAACTACATATGTACATAAATAATACATGGATGGTACAAAAAATGGTGAGTAAAAACCGAATATAGATTGATCGGATTCTCATGATAGGCTTCAAATTGGATAATGAATCTATACAAAAAAAAGAGTAATATAAGCGTGCATATGACATTTGATATCGCTTTGACGCTTGAGTTAAGATTTGAAAGATAAAGCAAAGCAATTAGGAAGCGATTGAAAATGTGAAATTTAAGTCATTTTAGAATGTGTATCTTGTATAGATTTACATAAGATAGATGATTGTAAGTTGCAGCTATCTGGAGGAGTAATAATAGGTATGCTGTTAGGAGGCGAGCACATGATGTCAAGATTTTCGTCAAGAAATACAATTCCCTCGAAATTATTATTACATAAAAAGGACCACTCAACTGAAGGTTGAAGATAGCGTGTCTCCATTTTTTCTAGCATGGAAAAGCTTTTTAAAGAAGCTAGATCCAAATGGTGAGTTGGTTGGTCGCATTGTCGGGTCAAATCCACTTCAACAAGCAAGTTGGACCTTTATAATAGGTTATTATTCGTGCTTGAACTCTGATTGATTTGGGTTGTGTTTACCTTTATCATAAGCCCCTTATCATAATGAGTTTAAAGTTCTAAAGTAATTTGAAAATGTTGAAAAAAATAGTTTTCTTGGCTTGATTTGGTTTAGAAGAAAATAAAATGAGATAGAGTAATCATCAATCTTTCTCATGATCTTACCAGCCATCAGTTAAAATTTATTCTTAAAAAACCATCATAAAAGGATGAACAAAAATAAATAAAATGAAAAAGACAATTACTTTCTTTTTTTAAAAGAAAATAAGGATTCAAAAGTTAGTTACTTATGGAGAAAGATTAATAATCCATAACACTTTAGTTTAATTTTTTCTTTTATTTTTTTCTTATACCTTTTCAGGTGGATAATTTATGTCAAACTATTCAAGATTAGTTATGGTGCTTGTAGTAGAAAGAAAAGATAAATGTCAATGAAGATAACATATCAATAGATAATTAACTATGCAAGAGGGCTTCAAAAATAACAATATATCTACTTAATTTAGTTGTAATGCAAGCCAAATAGTAATAAATATTATCTTGTGAACCCATATTTTGGCTAGGGCTAAAATATTTTTAGCTTTTTTCAATTATTATTTTTAAAAATTCCATAATTATTAAATTGTTTGATTTTCAACTTAAATTATAAAAATAATACTATCGCATCCCTAAACAATGCACATTATTTTCTTTATATCGTGATTACTTTTTAAAAAAAAAATCTGCCATGTTAAATGTATTTATACCTAGCTAGCATATATTAATCGGACATGTCTCTTTACCCCAAAGTTTCGATGTTTGGTTTTGTTTTCATCTTTAAAAACCAAAACTTGCTCATTAAACTCATTTTCGATCTCTCTTGAAATCTATTTCTTTCTCTCACCCACTTTGTAGTCGATCATTGATTGTCATCATCAAGTGCTTCACCTTTCTCCTCAAAACCCATATCTATGCTGTGTTATCGAATCGATCATCGTCTCCATCGATACTATGGCTATTTGTTTACCTTTCTAAGAAACTAAAACTCATGCATCTTGGTTTTCCTTACTTTTTGAAATCTATCCCTTTCATCCTTCAAATACCAATCCCCTTCTTCCATCAAATACTAATCCAAGACCATCACCTGTGATAGACCAATCTCTCTCTTAATTAATCCCCTTCAAGTGTGGTAGAAAAATTATCTTTTATGAATGAACAAGACATGAGCTTTGGAACAACGTATATGATTTATTTATTTTTCCCAAATGATAGTCATATTATCCATTGGTTCACCGTATTAGTTAAATGAGGAATCAAAATGTAAAAAAAAAAAAAAAAAACAAAGAAAAAAATTGTTAAAATGGGTATGGGTATGGGTATGGGGGTATAGGGGGCGTATTTTTTAAAGAGTTTTTAAAATATGTATGCATAATGTTACTGATTGTAACAGGAACATGCTGCTGACATAATATGTGGGTCAGGGAGATTTATCCACTTGGTAGGTCAATACGATTACTACGGCTTCTTTGGAGGTTGATAAATACATGTAGAGCTTTTCTTCTAGGACCAAGCTAACCAAGAGACAAGGGAACTGAGATACTCCTTAAGTTTGTCAAAAGCGTGCTAACATTGCTCATTCCAAACAAATTCTTTGGTCCACCTTAGAGTTTTGAAGAAGGGAAGGCATCGGTCTATCGCTTTCAAATTGAATCTGACCAAGATTGTAATTTTTCCATTCAAAAATTGAATGTCTAAGGCTATCTTTGGGGCAGGCATGTTCATGATGCCCTTTACCTTCTCTGGATTGGCTTCAATTCCCTAGTTTGTTATCATGAAATTAAGGAATTTCCTTGATGCTACCTCAAACACATATTTTTCCAAGTTGAGCCTTATGCCATACCGTTTTAATATTGTAAAAGTTTTCTCTAAGTCCTTTAGATGGTTCTCCTCCTCATGACTTTTGACAATCATGTCGTTTTTCCTATTTGATCTTGGAAAACTTATGCCACTAACCTTTAGTATGTGGCCCCAATGTTTTTCTAACCTGAATGGCATGATCTTGTAACAGAATATGCCAATGTCTGTGATGAAGGAGGTGCATTCTTCATCCTCTAGATATATTTTAACTTGGTTATGTCTAGAAAATGCATCCATAAAGCTTACAACTTTGCATCCAGAGGTGTTATTAACTAATTAATCAATTTGGCCTAGGAAAACTATTTTTTGGGCATGCTTGGTTTAGATCTATGAAGTCTACATCTATACATCACTTTCCATTCGCTTTTTTGATTAACACTACATTTGACAGCCACTTGGGTTGTTGAACATGCTTAATGAATTTGACTGCAAGCAGCTTCTAGATTTTCACTCTACTGATCTCTTCTTTTTTTATTGCAAAGCTACATTCCTTTACTTAACTAGCTTAACATTAAGGTTCATTTTTAACCGATGCTGCATCACTTTTGGGCTGATTATAGCATGTCCCTGATCGTCTAAGCGAAGACCTCTATGTTTTTCTTAAGGAATTGCACTAGATTTTGTTTAAAGCGTTTGGGGAGACTGGAGCCAATTTGGATGGTTTTCCTCGGACCTATCTTAACCACCTTTTGCTTCTCATTTGTTTTATTAAGACAAGCCTTATTATCATATCTAAGATTTACCTCATAGACTACATCTCTATCTTTCGAGTCTTCGAGTGGCTCAGAGTAGTGAAATAACGTTGTTGGCCACTTGTTGACTTCTTTTAACTTATCTTACATCGTTTAGGGTTAAGAATCTCATCAACAAATAATAGTTGGAGGTGATCGCTTACAAGGCATGGAAACCTGGCCTGCCTAAGATTTCATTGTAAGTTGAGGAGGCTTTTACCATTAGAAATTCAGTAATGATGTTTACTTGTTTAGGTTATGTCCCTGCCACCACAAGAAAGAAATAACTCCTTTCACTAGTACCGACTCACCCCAACAGTATACCAAGCTTGGGTTGAACTTCTTCAGTCTTTCCATTAAGAGCTTCATTTCGTCGAACACTAGCTTATACAACACATAGAGCTCCCATTATCCACTAACCCTTTTCAGATTACAAAATTAACGATCACCAGGTTAATAATCAGGGCATCATTATATGGGACTTAGACATTTTGTATGTCTTAGTCAGAGAATGTTATCACTAGACCTCTAGGTCCTATGCCTTCGATCCAAAAAGTTCAAGCATATGCCTTTCTTGTTGAGGATTCCATATAGCGACCTTTGGTTCCTCACTTATTACCTTTATGACCCATTCAATTTTCATACCTAATGGTCCTTCAATTTTCTTCTCATTAATAGCTCAAACTTCTTGGGTTATTCAAGTGGAAGCTTAATTCTTAGTATTGGGTTGCTATTTGCTGGCCCTTCATACTACCTTAAGTGTCCCTCTTATATTAATGAGTTCATTCTTTTCTCGTAGTTGCTTGTATACTTCCATGTCATGGCCATAATCTTGATGGAAGTGGTAGTATCTAGACTGGTCCCTCATGGTTGATGGGGTTGCCATCTATTAAGGATGCCTTAGCATCCTTTGATTTTTAATGACCATCATCACATTTTTCTAAGAAGTATTCAACGGTGTGAAAGGTTGTTGAGTCACAAGTGGTTTATTCGCTGGGATATGACTCAGAAGTGGTGGAGGTGGTCTTATTTCTTGATTTTCAGGCCTCGTCACTCATTCTTAGAAGGCCTTTCAATGTCCTTAGTCCTCAGCCTCACCCTTTCTATTAGGAGACGTTCTCTACAACTCTCTCTTGTGCTCACTATCTTTCTAACTTTTAATGTACTTTTTGGCCAAAGCCAACAGCTTGCCCATGTTTTTGTAAGATTGCGACATAAAGCATCAAAGAAAGGCTTCCTGCAGTATAGCCACCATAGCGATTGACTCTAGTAACCTATCCACCTAGAATGCTTCATGATAAAATTGGAATATGTAGTTCCGAAAGGTTTAATATGTACTGTATCAAAAAATTCTACAATAACGACTATTAAACGTGAAATAAATAAAGTTAAGATTTTTTTGTACTTTTCAATATTTTAGCTTATCATATAAAGAACTTACAAAGATGATAACAAAGGTGTGAAAAATTAATCCAGGAGAGTGAATGAATATGAGCAGAAGGCACCATGACAACCTATGCTCCAAGTTACAAGCCTTATGTGCTAATACCTAGGGGCCTTGTTAAAATCAATCATACATATGCACATCACCTACACTTAAAACTCATCCATAAAGGCAAAAAAGAGGCCAAAAATAGAGATTGGAAGAAAGATAGTAAGGAAGTGATAATCCCACTTATTATTGCTTGAAATAAGAAAATTTGACTTGTAATGACTAAATGAAAAATGGTGCAAGCAGTAGTGGCAAGTACTGCATCTAAAGTATAAGGTATTTCTATCATGGTATCATGTAATTCAAAGAGCTCTTCAGCAGCTTAAATATGAATTGACTCGTCCTATTTCTCGTTAGGATTTTACATATTTTCTTATCCTTATGTCTCACTGCACTTTGGCTTGTGTATGTCACTATGTAAGCAAACTCAATTTGATGTCAGTTTTATGCTAATTCTGCCCTAAAAGTTGCTGTAACTTTTTTTTTAATATCGAAAACATGTATTTATATTATATATACATAGTTAGCACCAAAAGAAGTTTCTATAAAATTTTAAGTAACCATTAAATCACATTTCAATTTTTTGGTTTGTATGATGTTGAAGTGTTCTACCATGGGTAAGATACCATAGTATACTCTCTAAAGTAGTAAGCTCTTCGCATAATTCTTCATTTTTTGGTTTCTATGAATATCATAAATCACTATGATAGGTAACCTAAGACATGAAATCTACCATAAACTCATAAACTAGTGGAGCAACATTCCTTCTCTTAAAACCAAAGCAAACAAGTTAAAAGTAAATGCTTTGACACATGTAATAGAACATAACTGTCTACACAGTGAGTCAAAACTAATTACTTGAGACCTAGGAAAAAACTCTTTTCAAATGGCTCTCAACCTACTACTGTTATTAATGTTCGTATCTTTATTAACATTATTAAAAAAAAAAAGAACGTATTCAAAGTAACATCAAAATAACAACTAAAAGCTACTCATAGAATGGCCATACACACATCTAGTGACAAATGAAAATTTTTGATCATAAGAAAGACAAGAATAAGAAGAGATTAATGATGAGAACAGTGTAAATAAAACATACCATTATAGACACCTAATTTTAGCTCTAACATTAGGATGGAAAGGGCCTTATCAAATTTCAACAAGTATTTTTAGATTGGAATTAACTATTAAAATTCCAAGATCAAACATTTACCCGATGTTTGGTCGAAATTATCATCTTTTATCTCGATGACTGTAAAAAAAAAAATCATACTTTACCCTCGATGTCACTTCGAGAATAACTTAGGCTTTCTTTACTCTGATGTTAGGTAGAAAATAGCTTGACAAGCATGTTCTACCTTATGTTAGATCGAGCATCTCAATGATAGATAAATTGAAATAAAAATTAAATGCAGAGGGAGAGACACAGTCCTAAAACCAAGGTAGATAATCCCCATTTTTAATATCTCAAGGGCAATGGTGATCCCACATCAAATTTGGAAACAAGGTCCTTATGTCACATCAAAGCTTTTGGTTTTAAACTCGATATATTTTAACCTCGATATAGTCTAACTAGATGTGGTTTATATTGATGTAATTTACCTTGATGCGATTTACCTCGATCTTGTATCAAACTTAATACCAAATGTGGTTGCTTATTTCACATGAAGACTTATCCTAGTGTGATTGATTCCGTTCTCACATTAAAATGATCTAATACCTAATATGATTGACTCTGATCTTACATTAAAATAGATTGATCCCAATATGATTGAATCCATTCTCACATAACATAAACCAATACTTGATGTGATTGACTCCGATCTCACATTCAAATAATTCAATCCCAATGTGATTAACTCCAATCTTATAAGCAAAAAATTTGATCCTAATATGATTGACAATGTTCTTACATAAGACAAACTCGGTACCTAATGTAACTGACTTCGATCTCAAATCCAAATAATTTGATCCTAATGTGATTGATTCCATTGTTACATCCAAAACAAATTAATCCTAATGTAACTAACTCTGCTCTTACATAAGACAAACCTAATATCTGATATGGCTGACTCTAATCTGACATCAAAACAAATTAATCTTAGTGTGATAGAATCTGTTCTCATATTAAACTAATCCATTATCCGACGTGATTGACTCTGATCCCACATCAAAATAAAGGATCTTAATGTGCTTGACGTTGTTCTGAAATTAAATCAGTCCAATACCCAATATGATTAACTCTGATCTTACATCAAAACAACTTGACTCCAATATGATCAACTTTTTCTCACGTAAGTTAAATCGAATACTAGATGTGATTGACTTCAATCTCACATTAAAATAACTTGGTCCCAATATGATTAACTCGGTCCTCATATTAAACCAATCTAATACTTCATGTGATTGATTCCATTCTAACATTAAATCGATCTAATTCTCAATATGATTGATTTTGATCTTAAATTGGATTATAGATATAATTTATCGTCAGATGTCATTGGCTTTCATGTCACTTCAAATTTTAGGTATAGCTATAATTTAACCCCTAATGTCACATCGAGTTTCACACTTAAATCATCTCTCGATATCACATTGGGTTCCAGATAACACTTAACCTCAATCTAGACTACCTCAATGTGGTTTACCCTAATCTCATGTCGGGATTCAGGTACACAACAGCTTTAAGAAAAAGAATCATGAAGGTTCAAAATGGACTCAAGCAGAGAGCATTATCCATTGATGAATTTTAGAATCTTAAGATTGGGATTGATCCCAAACTCATTTATAGAGAGCACACATTTATCTAGTGGCAAAATTTTGAATTTTAAGATTGAGTTGATCATGTTATGGCTCCTCCTCATCCTTAATAGATTTTCAAATTTCTAGCAAACTTCATCCCATTTTCCTCCCTATAAATGGACCTCTTACTCTGAGCAAAAGGCCATCCATGAATCAATAGAGATCTTTAGAATGAGTAATAAATAAGAAATCCTTAGAGAGCAATCAAGTATCCAATTGGCGATTGACCAAAGATACCTACACACCTACATACCCAGACCTGTACAATCTGCATTCTCTACAATTTACCTCTATAGTTAATAGAAAATCTCCAAATCTCCATATCTTAATAGTTGAGTACTCAAGGCTAGCACTGTGAAGTTTAAAATCTCTCTTTAGTAGGCTCTCTTGAGGCTGCTTGGCTGTTCTTTGAAGAAAGACTTGAAAGAGGTCTTCAAATAAAAGTGATGGTCAATCACACCATAAAAAAGATTAGTGGTGACTTTTCCTTTTTTGCTTTCTTTATTCAATAAAAAAGGAATTTTCTCAGGTTAGATTCTTTACCAAAAAATCTAGTTATGACAAACTAGCAACTTCACTAATGAATTTTTTTAGAAAGTTGAGCCAAACTTAAGTAAAATTGATCTCGTCTTTCAAAATTTTTATTGACTTTGATCCTGATCATATACCCAATCTAAGGTCGGGAACATTTCTTTAGTTAAAGCTAATTATGCAGTCTAAGAATGAGAGTTTAAATGCTTTAGTTTGCATACTTGTACTTCATTTTATATCAAAAATTTATAGATGTTGATATCTGTAACCGATCACAATTCAAGAATGTTAACATCTTTTTGCTGCATATATAACTATTCTTCTTTTTGTCCTTATTATGGAAATTTCACACAGTTACGTTCATGCATATGCATAAAGTTGAACCCGATCTCAATCCTTTGTGGTGTATATCTTGTTTTAAGAGGGATGAACAAAAACAAGCATTTGAGATATCACTTAATCTTCATGCATATTGTGCATCTTATCGATACCCAAATTTTACCCTCAATAAAATTTTGCCTTCTTTTAAGATAATTATGCAAATGGGGTCGACTGACGAAAAAATTAAGCTCAATATGGAGAATCTTGAAGTTGACCTCCTAAAAGTAAAATGTAAAGTGTCAAGACTTTCATTTTTCAGATTTTGAGACTCATGCTAGGGAGGGTCTACTGGGGACTAAGAAAAGTCTATTTGAGATTGGGGAGACTCTCAAATGCATGATGGAGATTGAGGAAAAGTTTGCTTGAAGTAAAGAAATGAATGATAGGACAAATAAATCTTTATTTTGAGTGACAAAAAGTGTCCACATACATCTTTAGCTTATTTTAATAGTGTCTTTTACCAGAGTTTGCCAACAATTGGAGAAAGCCTAAAATTTGTAAAAATAAGTACTAGGCAATTTACGTGAGGTTTATGAAAAGAGTATTAGGATGCCAAACTCTTACTGTTAGTAAAAGCAGATTCTCCACCTTCTTATTTGACATTTTTGACACTATTTCCAAGGAGAGCCTGCCTACTTGCCTATGCTTAAAGGAAGAAATGTATCGTTAGGTTCTACAAAAAAGAAGCTGTCATGATGGAAGTTAAAGTTTTAAGATTGTGAATGGTTCTTTCATCTTATAATAATATCCAAAAGGAGAAAAAGGCAAGAAATTTCAAAGAGAGAAGTCAATTTTATTTCCATTAAGCAGATTACATCAAAATAAAAGAAAAGAAATACATTCAATCATTCTTTTCCTCAAGATTTGTAGTCTCCTTATTCAATTCTTATCAAATTTGATTCATAAAATCTAGGCAGATAAAGACAATGCTCCCCACAAGATTAGTCACTTTTAGAGTAAATTGAGAGGTATAAAAGAGCTAGATGCAGTAACGATGAAGTCAAGGTTGACGCAGAGATACTCCTTAACCACTTTATCTTTAGTGTCCTTCCTCATTCCCCAGAAAACTTTTGCATATTCTTTTAGTATCATTTTATTCAGCTCTTACTATCTTTAAAAGTTGTTATAGCTTCCTCCTTAATAGCAACCAACTATTTCAAGTGATCCTAATTCAGCTTCTCTAATAAAACACAAAGTCCACCCTCATCTTCTCCATTTTTGCCTTTAACATGGAGATCTCCTAATTTCAACTATCAACTTAGCTCGTCTCTTACTAGCCATCTTAAGAGCCTCCTCAGCTACCTAAAATACCTGTTCAACCTAACTTTCACTATAATAAAATAGCATTTTTATTCACAGTTTTAAATGGTTTTTGTTTACAGTTCTAAAATTGTAGACTATGTCAATTTGAACAAAAGTTGATTAAAATATTTCACAGTTTTTGAACTGTGAATATAAGAGATAATAGTTCATAGTTCATCAAAACTTTTATTCACAGTTCTTAAATTATGAATAAAAAGTGAGTAGTTTACAATTCATTAAAACTTTTATTTATAGTTTCATAATTCTTTGTAAAAATCGCTTTAGTTCACAGTTCATTAATAGTTTTGGTCACAGCTCTAAGAATGTGAATAAAACATGCCTTAGTCCATAGTTATTTTTTATTTTGTTCGCAATTATAGAATTATGAACTATTGGTTAATTAAAAAATTATTTTTAATTAAATTTTTTTATGATTATTATTTTAGTAAAATAATTAATTAATATTCTTGATTTTATT
Organism: Moringa oleifera; assembly: GCA_021397835.1. Lineage (NCBI taxonomy): Eukaryota > Viridiplantae > Streptophyta > Magnoliopsida > Brassicales > Moringaceae > Moringa > Moringa oleifera. Next base: position 6,274,874 of record JAJFZO010000896.1, on the reverse strand, counting down.
TAGTTATCAATTTTTAATTATAATAATCAAACAGCACACAAATAATATCAGACAACAAATTACTAATCATCATTTTACATAATTTCTCTAGACAAATTTATGGATTTTTACAATCCATAGCTTGTGAGATGTTTTAATTTGTCACAATCAATAATGATAACAATAATTTAAATCTTATCTTACTCTTCTTTTGTTTTATTAAAAACTTTTTATCATGCTGCCATTATTCATGGAAAATAATACCAATTGAGATTTTTTTTCCCTTGGTTACATTTGATTTTTTAATATCATAGTGTAAATTTACTCAACATAATGCAAAAAATTTTGTGTAAGAACAAGTGATCAATGTAAGTTTGTATTTACATATAGATAAAAAGTAAATGTTTCGAAATGAAGATGCAAAAGTTATAGATTTTTCCTCATTGGTTGCTTCACATAGTACTATATTTTGCTCAATGCTTTATTAATAACATAATCCTGAATATTAAACTATGAGTATTTCATTTGTCTTTTATTTTAAATAATGATTTATCTCATGCTTTAATTTAGGCTACATGATAGTTCTCTCGCTATTAAGAATTTGTCCAAAAGCAAACTTAAATTAAGGCTAACAAAGCTCTCTTATTGGTCATATTTGCTGGAGAAGAGCCAAGTCAATAGCTGAAAAAGAACAAAAAAAGTAAAAGTTGATACTAATAAGAAGAAACAAAGTAATTAATTTGTTTAACGCATGGAGATTGAAAAAGATAAAAAGTAATCCAAATTCTCAAATCACAATTAAGTGATAAGGTCTGTGTCATCTTGTTCTACAACTCAAGAGATATACATATTGTCTATAATTGATAGCAAAATATGCACATTTTTGCCCCATATAAGACCCATAAAGCAAAATAAAAGAAAAGTAGTTGACCTTTGCTTGACTGCTAAGAAAGTGTTAAAATAAAAGATGAGAAGACAACTGTGTGCTCCGAGTGAAAGTTAACAATAAGAGAGATAAAAAAAGAACGAGAAGAACTATTACCAAAAGCAACATATATAATGTCAAGGTCATAGCACTAGTTACAAGTAGTGTAAGCATCAGTGCAGCTGCAAATACTTTAGACTGAGAAAAAACTAGAAGAAACATAACTAGACAAAAAGAGAGATATGAATCATATAGTAGAGATATATCATCCAAACATCCATATCTGTGGGTTTTCTTTCACTCGCTAACTAAATTTGATTATTATATGGTTATGGTTTTTAGTTGTGCATATCTTATTTTGGAGTTTCAGAGAAAATTCACATTAGTTTTTAAGTAGAGTTAGACACCATTTTCATACCATCAAAAGGGTCCATCTTCTTTGCTTGTATATTTTAAAAACATGTCAGAAACAAGTGAACAAAAGATTTGTGTCATGTATTTTACCCATTAACCCACACAAGCATGCTTTCTTCCTTTGTAAAAATAGGTTTAATTCAGAGTGATATGCTTTACTGTCATTCAATAAACATAGCATACAAATATGATCTTTAAAAGAAAGAAACTAAAAGCAATAAAAAAATAACCATAATTTTTGCTTATGTCAAAAAATCCATCAAGTTTTCAATCAATTGATTTTCTACCTAAACAAACTCTAAAAATTCATATTTTTATTTCTATAAAACTAACATTTATTCAGCAAATTCTAGCATACATACTGTTTAATGCAAATTAATCATTACCCAATCAGCTAGGGTTCGAAAATCAACTATCGCAGTCTATTATAAAAAATAACACAAAATTATAAATTCGAGAGAAAATATCAACCTTACTAAGACTAAAAGGAGATTTTGATAGTTAGATCTATAACCCAGATGAAAAAGAACCACACCTTTATTTGTTGCAATTAGTGAAGGCCAAGATTTTGATCTGCCAGATCTAGAACCTCAACGAAAGTAGAACCATGTCCAGATTTGGAAACTTAATAGAAGTAGAACCTTGCACTAAATTTGGAACCCTTGGCACAGGTGTGGAACCCTTACCATAGATCTAAAATCCCTAACCAGATGTGAAACCATGATAGAAGTAGAACCATGCTCAAATTTGGAACCTCGATGGAAGTAGAAAATCATGCCTAGATCTATAATCCCTAGCCTAGATCTAAAACCTCGCACCCAATTTTGGAACCCCTAGCATAGATCTGGAATCCTTGGCCTAGATCTAGAGTCTTTTACCCAAATCTGGAACCACCAGCCCAAATTTGGAACCCCAACACAGATTTAGGACCCTAGTATAGATTTAGAACCCCAGCACAAATCTGGAACCTCGATGAAAGTAAAATCATGCATAGATATGGAGCCTCAATGGAAGTAAAACCACATTAAGATCTAGTCTTAAAAATAAACAAACTAAAAGTAACAAAAAAGGAACCATAATTTTTGCATTCTAACAAAGAAGATAAGTACATAATTTTGAAAGAAAGGAATAACCTTATCGGGATAAAGAGGAGATTTAATCAACTAGATATTAAACCCAAAAGCAAGCAGAACCACACTTTTAATTCCTTCGTTGCAAATAGTCAAAGCAAAAAATTTTGTTTGCCAAATCTAAAACCTTGAGAGGCTCTCTTTATAGTGCACTTGATACATAATAATCAACGAAGGGCAAGTTTATTTTTCTAGAGAAAAAGAATCATTGATGAGATAGGACTCTTGTTCACAGTTATAGCCATAACTGTGAACAAAGGTATGCCTTTAATTCATAGTTACATAGTAGCTATGAATAAATTGCTTTATTAAACTACTTTTATTCATTGTTATAGTAAAACTGTGAATAGAGGTTTTCTTTTGTTCATAGTTATGTCTATAACTATGAATAAAAATGTCTTTTATTCATAGTTTTATTGTAACTGTGAATAAAGGTCTAGTTTGTTTGCATTTTTGTTACAATTGTGAAGTAACATTTTTTATTCACAACTATTATTAAAATTGTGAGCTGTTAACTGTAAACTAATACCATTTTTGTTGTAGTGTTTGAATTTTATTCTTCCTCTATCAAGCCAGACGCCTAAACAACCTACAAATAGAAAAAATTATATGTAAATAATGAAAAATAAAGAAAGGTAAATAATGTTTAAGTAGAAGGGAATGACTTTTACCTCAGCTAACAAGTTGGACATCCCCTCTAAGTGTATTCTTTAAGTAGAAGGGAATGACTTTTACCTCAACTAACAAGTTGGACATCCCCTCTAAGTGTATTCTCTTCTTGTCTGCTAGAACTGATGAACTAGAAACTTGCAACACCACCTGATGGATAATTTTCTTAATATCCTTGGCTAGAAAAGAGGTCGTAATGATTATAGGCTCTTATTGAAAGAAAAAGTCTATAAAAGTTACCATTCTTAGTGGAACACTTGACTGGGTACTTGCCTTTGGCAAAAAAAATGCTGCCAGTTTGCCTTTCTTAGAGGAAAAGCTTAGAGGTGGCTTTTCAGCCACCTCTACTACCACATCAAAGTTTCTCTTACGTACTCTAGGCATAATCAAGAAGTGATTTACAAAGAAAAATAGAAAAAGTCAATGACATTCTTCCAAGAGTGTTATGAAAGCAAAAATTAAATTACATGATGATGGAGACTCTAATTTATTTAAAGGAAGAGGGTTAAAAGCTTTCTTATACGAAGGTCTCTTGATGGGGGATGGAAGTCTAGGCAAGGTAAAGGAAGAGTGGGTTAAGGTAGACTCTAATAGAAGATTTCTACTATCAGAGACAAAATGAAAGGTAGGTTGGAAGGGTCTCTAGTGGATGGCACGAGTATAAAATCATGGAAAGCTAGGTGGGAATGTACTCTAGCTATCCAAGCATTAAAGCATTGTTAAAGTATACCAACATAAGTAGAGTCTTTTCACTGCTAGCTAAAGTCTGCTAAGAACTAGCAAAAGACTGATAAAGGGTAGTGTTACTACTCTAATCTTGGTTAAAAAAGGTCTATTAGTTAATCCTTAGGGGAATCTTTTTCTAGAGCACCCAGAAATATGATTGCCTCTAATGCTTTACTACCTTTAAAAGATTAGAGGTAAAGAGTAAAGGCATCTTGGATGAGAAATACTAGAATCTCTAAGGGTGTTTTAGGTAAATCATTAGTAACTTCAGTTCAAAGAATTAAGAAAATACTAGGGTGATAATTATTTGATTCCTACGTCTAGACACCTAGTAGATAAGGCAACTAAGATCCTCTAGGAATTAGGAATTAGTTGAGAAGAAGATACACTCTAATTTTTATACGCCTCTCTAAAGCGAGTGTTTAGATGAAGTCTCAAACCTGCTTTAAGATATTCCTCAAACACACCAAGGGCACTTTACTTTTCATACCTAGGCCTTTCATTTTGGATGGGTATCGCCATACCCACCGAGGAAGGGATCCTATAAGATTTCCTAATTTTAACCAAATCCTTGTTGATAGCTATTGAAGAGCTTATAAATTTCATGGTTAGCTAAAGTACACAAAAAGAAAAGAGTAAAAAAGAGTTATATTTACCTAAAAAAAAAAATGCTTTGGTATAAGATAAAGAAACTCACGCTGCGAGAATTTGTAGAGCTTTGAGGGAGCAAAAAGGGGTTTTTAGAGCAAAAGAATGAGGGAGACTATTAAGAGAAATGACTAAATGAAAAGAAAACAGTTTTAACAAGAATTAGTCATTGGGGAGCTACCACAAAGAAAAATGTCTTTGAGAGTGACGCTGCTAATATGGCAAGGCATTGTTGGTTGCCTCTACTTACAAAGCAAAAAAGTAGTTGTTAATAGTGAATGGAGTAGCTGATATGGCAAGGAAAACCAAGTGGCGGGGCCCTAGTGCATGACATTAATGAAATGGTAAGGTAGAGCTACAATCACTCACTCAGTCATTAATTGATGTGGCACCATGCTAGTGGGCAATGTTGTTGACATGGCAGAATGTAGTCTTGTTGCTCACCCATTAATTAAATGACATGGTGTGACCTAAGTGGGCTACATTACCACATCAATCCAAAACACAACAAGATGTAACATGGCATAAAATGTTGGCTTAACGCAAATGAGTAAAGGTAGTAGGCATGCTAATGTGGTAGTATACTTGAGGGCAACCCACTTTACAAATTAATTCAAGCTGGATTCTTGTACCGACAGACTAGTTTCAAGTCAAAATCTTACATAGTTAAAATGCATGGGAAGATTAAGTTTGTTATTCGGAGCTAGAATTAAGCTTGGGTTTAGGAGAATTAGGTGACACGATAGAGGTCAGTAGGCATACCTATTCTTGGATCACCTAGGTAAAAATAAATAGAATTAAAGATGTCGTTGCATCTAGACAAGATTGGAGAGCGAGGAAATTAACTCAAAATTAGATGACGCACTGTGATGAAGTATCGGATGACCTTTCAAAATGAAATCAACATGGCTGAAAACTAGAGGAAGACGATGCTTGGGCACACTGCACTTCTTTGACCCACCCATCATTTATTGCTAACTTATGGTAAAGAAAATTTATAAATAGCTGCTGAAGCTTGCGACTGGTGACAAATTCATGAATTCACAATAATTCATCCTTATTTGCTCGTGTTTGTATTCATAGATTCGCTGTCAGAAGAAAGCTCTCTACTAGACTTATAAACACTCTTACAAAAAGAATTTCTATAATTTCATTAGATTTCATTGGAATTTTTTTCTAACCGCAGGAGCTTCTAGTTGAAATCTTATATTATTGAAAGTAGAAAATCTACGAAAAAGTAAGGGACTTCAAGAGGTATAAAAACTATCTCTTTAAATTTACAATAACTTATTTATTTTTCTTCAATAAAATTACTTGTGTCGAGATACTGGTGGATTCTTGTTAAGTTATCTGATTTAATCTATTCAATATTTATAGTTGCTTCATGTTATAATAAAGTTCTTCTTTAGAAAATATATTTTTTTAGAAACATATGACATGTAGTTTTTAACCTTTATTTTGATAAGAATAGGGGTGAGTAAGTGCAAACCACTCTGTTCTCCCTAGAAAATGTTTTGGTACATCAAAGTAGACTAAGTATGAAATTCTAAGTACTTTGACCAAAATATCCATAAAATTATTTTTCGAGAAAGAAATTAAAAATTTTTGGGCGTTTTGAGGGTGCCAAGTCTTCCCCAACTGTAATTAACTCTTGGATCCAAAATCATATTTTTAAAAACTAGTTAGGTTTATTTCAAAATGGTGGTGGTGACTCATAACGTTTTCCTCACCTATGGGCTTTTTTTTTTTTTTTTGTTAAAAATCGAGTCTTGGTAGCTGGCGACTCCACTAGAGAGTGACCTAGAACTTTTGGTTTCATAAAGAGTTAAGCCAAAATTTTTGATTTCTTTCTTGCTTTATATTTATACTTACTTTCCTGCTTCTTATGTTTTATTTGTTTTGATAACTATTCATAACATAGCATACACCATGAAGTATAACATAAGCTCTGTAGGAGAAATATGTGTAGCAAAGCTTTCGATAGGAAACCTCTCCTCCATAAAGCTGGTGAAGTATTTCACTTAAATTGCACTAATGACATGTTAGTAATCTTGGATGTTATTCACCATTGTGATAACAAGAAGTTCTTAGGAGCTTTCATTAGTCTGATGAAAGGAATCTAGGAACCTTTAAAACCAATCTTTATCTAGATGACCAATGCATATATTTAACCTAACGTAGAGCCATGGTTAAGATTAGAAAAATAAACCTAGTAAGGAATACACATGAAGAATTGTTATGTTTTATATTAGTTGAAAATTCATATTTTTGTAATATGTTCTTTTATTAATTTCTTAGAAACATGAGAATTTCATTGGCCCTAGTTAAATTTGAAGATGTCTGGTGTTGTTCTAAGAAAGAATAACCAAAGAAGGGAGATGGCTTGAACATTAAAACTAAGTTACCAGCCAAAGTCAAATTGGTGATAAATAAAAACAATTTAGTAGAATTGATCTCATTATAGGAAATGATGAATGAAAAAGGCCAAAAGAAATTTGATGATAAATATAGGTATATTGAGCGTTTCATCCAGGCCTCAATGGAAGAGATTTCCTAAAGTTGAGAGAGATTAGGTCGAGAAGATCAGAAATTCAGATTGAAAAAATAAGATCAGGATAACTAGATCTAGAAATCAAGGTCAAGAGAGTTTAGGCCAGGAAGATTAAGAATTTAGGTCAAGAAAAAGCAGATTAGGTTAGACTAAGAGGAAAAACAAAACTAATAGGATCAGATAACCTAAAAGCCAAAACTAATAGGATCAGATTTCCTAAGTATGCCCAAATTGATCACGGAAACAATTAAGACCTAAATGAGAACACTTAGTGATGAAATTTTCAAAACTAGAGGATGTTATACTAATATAAAATCTTGAGGATCTCTTATAACATTTTGGAGCAATTAGACTTGGTAGTAAGATATGACATTTTTGAAAATTGAAAATCATTTTTTATACTCTTAAGATTAATATAGTTCTTGTTGCCCATCAATTGCATTCATGCTAACTATGTCACATCGGTGCATTTACATGCAACGCTATATCATATTAAAGAATAAATAAATAAATAAATAAGTAAATTAAAAAAAAAAAGCAAGGCGCTACTCGAGTACCTAGTACAATAATAGATCATGAAAGAAATAAAAGAAAAGAAGAAAGAACTTTTAACTGAAGAGAGCAAAATGGCATTAGAAACTACTGGTGAAACTGGAACTAGGAATGCACTTGATACCTACATGTTTGGGCCTCTATCTTGCTAGTCCTCGATAGAACTGCTCAGCTTTGGAATGAATTGTTTACCTTTCAATCAGAACTAGACAGAATTAGAGATAAGTGAACTAACAGAGGAAGATATTGAGATAAAGGTGTCAATCATACAAAAACTATAGCCTAGCAAAACACCGACTATAGTCATCATGAAGTAGCCTGTGACAAGAAGCAACTTGTTCACAGGAAGCAACATGGTATGGAACAAAAGAAGGAAAGTGAATGTGGAAAGGAAACAGATGTCCCTATGAGCAAAGAAGGAGCTATTGATGCTTTTGTAGAATAAAGAAAGAAGCCAAAATCTAAAAGGATCATCGTCGATGTAGCTAATGGTAAAACTATCATGTATACAATGACAAAACCCTAATAGTTTAGTGCTATAGAGGACAAAAGAGTAAAAGAGACAGAAATAAAAATTCTAAGTATACGTGAACTTTATGAATTTGTAGATTATAAAGATCAAAAACGAATTCTTGGTAATGTTGATACGGTAAATACTACAAGGAATTTAGAGATTGAAAATGTTTCCCTTAGCCTTATCATTAGAAAATGGGAGTAAGCAGACGAACTTGAAAGCTATGAAAATGGAGCCCATGAATAGTTAACTTCCACTTTTGGAGCTGAACTCTAAGCATAGGATGTAGCTGCACTGTCAGTATCATATAAAAGATGATGAAGGAAAGTACGAAAGCTACAAAAATAGATAGAAAACAAAACAATGAAGAGAACAAAAAGCTAAAAAGAGTGCTTAGTCTTGAGAGACATTCATTTCTCGATAATAATATAGACTATTAATAATGGGTACCTTCTGAAAAACAATCAGGTGATGGTCAAATGCTTCTAAATGACCTTTATGGGTATTAATAATGTAGGGGCATCTAGCATATGAAACAAATGAAAGAATGTTATGGTACATGTGTCCATCATAGTGGAGCACTAAGATATAATATCGAGAATTGAGTGGCTTTTAAGTTCAAGGTGTAATCCTTAGTAGATAATGAGCTACTGAAATTTAACTATGAAAATAGTGCGAAAAATATTGTAGACACAAGTATTAAAAAAAGATTCGAAGATCATGAATGTCAAATCTATCCTTGATTTACCCAAACTCATACTGAACAAATGATAAATATTTGGATTGCCTGATATTTTCATTGACAATATGAAATGTCATAACTTTGATCAATTAAGTCTCCATATATAAAGAAATTTAATCTTCCTCATTCAATGCCTTATCTCATACTCCTTTTTAGAAACTTATACTAATGTCAACCGTATTTTTAAAAATCGTATCTCAAAAAGTGGTTTCGATGGAGTCCATTACAATTTCCCCTATTAAAAAAAAAGGGTGAAAGAGTCATGTTAAACATGCATTTTGACTTTATGCTTGTGTACGAAAGCATAGCCAAGTAAAAAAAAAAAAGTTAGGCTTACTAGGTCATTAATTCTCGATATCATCCTACACTAGAATTCAATTAATAAATTCTCAAGGCGAAGTTCTAGTCATATCAACATTGGAGAAATGATTTTAGCATTTCTTTCCAAAAGACCTTTCAATTAACATTTAATAAGTGATTATGTGATATTCGTCGCTAGTTATCCCCTTTAAGCCTTGAAATGCAAGCCTTTCTTTTCACTAATTGACATTTCTTATACCTTTGGAATAACTAAGACAATGAAGTTTCCTACCTAACACTTTTAGAGAAAACACTAATTGAGTATCTTAAAAGAAGAGGAAAACAACATGAGAAAAAATATTCACAAACTAAGAATGAATGGGCATGGGCTTATGACCATTCGAAAAAAAAAAAAAGAAAGAGGAAAAAGTTTTTTAAAAAAAAGGAAGAAAGAAAAGCAAAAAAAGCAAGAAAGGAAGAAAAAAAAAGGAAAAAAAGTAGAAGAAAGAAAGGGAAAAAAAAAAGAAAAATAACATCCTACTGCACTAGAATGATCTTCTTTCAGAACCATACTTTTATTAGTATTTTTTCAGTTTAAATTAATTCCTCGACTTGTTCTTTCTTTACCCTTACCTAATGGTTATTTTATGACTTTTAGAAAAAAACTCTGATTTTTAATTTCAGTAGAATACTACATTAATGGAGAGAAATTTAGAAAATTAGACATATCGTGATAAAAAAAGAGAATGAATCTCCAAAGGAGAGATTTTTAGTAGCTATGGTGGCTCAAATTATCTTTTGATATGCTTAATGATGGTTGAAATTGTGGCTTCTAATGTCCACACACAAGGGCTCGATTTAAATAAAGCCAACTATTAAGCATTACTTCACAATTTTTGAATGATTTAATTGAGAACATCATTCACAAAATTTTAGAGTGGTTTAGGGCATTGCTAATTTAGCAAAATGCAATGGGAATTATATGGCATGGCATCATGCAATCTTTAAAAAAAAATCGGAAGAGAAAGGAAGAAACTTTGACTCAAAAATTAGTAGTTGAACTATTTTTAGATATTGCAAATATCTTCGAGAAAATATTCAAAAAAAAAAAAAAGAAAGAAGAAGTTGATATTAGGGCCCTCATTTCAAAGCATGCCCAATAAACCTCGTGGCCTTAAAATTTCATCGATTGTCAAAGTCTATCCCATAAAATCTTGATATTGATTCTATTCACATGAATATTCTTTAGTATCTGGATAATATACCCAAAATCAAAACGGTGATTCAACTTAAGTTGAAGTTATGACTTTACATGGTTTAGGTTGATTTTCATAGGGTATTGCACCATGTGTTTAAGTTTGTTCAAGATGAATGTAAGGATAAGAAGGAAAAAATGATGATGATCCTTTTCGGATCATATTAAGACATGTAACCAAGGAGTAAGATTCGTGAAGAATTTTAGCTATAATAATTTGCAAGAAGTTTACCCAAGGAAAGAATTCCCTAGTACAATCAATAGGCCATTGCCATGATTTGATTTGTCACAACACCTGAAGATCATCAAGAGAAAAGATCAAGGCTTCGATCAAAGGAGAAAGGAATAGGGAAAAGGAATGCCATAGTAAAAAATAAATAAATAAAAAGTTAGTGTTTTTGTAAATGTTCATCCATGAAAGAATTTCCATGTACATTCATCCATGTGCATTTTTATGAACATTCATCCATCCGTGAATGTTCATGCATGGACATTCATCTATAAACATGGCATATATGTGATTTTTATGAAACAAGTGAGAAGCTACTTAACAACCGAGATACAGATTCTATCTAACTGAAGTTTTTTTAGCATCTTCAAACTTAAAAGCTTTAAACAATTCCTAATGGCATCGACAAGTTGCTTGCTTTTAGGGTTAGGTGTCAGGCCCTTATAAATAACGTTGGTTGCTTTGTCAAACATCTATAATAGTTGCAAAGTTACCCCTTGATAACAAGCTTTTGGCCAGTCTAGTGTTAGTTCTTTGTAGGCCTTTACGTCAGCCAAAGCATGCTTCACTTGGCCTAAAAGTAATCAGCAAAGGCTTCTATTTTAAAATAATGTGGCATCACTTTCTTTTTTGCTTTAGTTTTAGACTGCATGCATGAAAGAATTCCATCAACAATCCACTCTGGTATTATCTCGATTCTAGATTTCAAAGGGAAAAGGATCTCAATAGCTTTGTGATTGCCTCTTGCAACTATAGCTTGTATTGGATTCTAGCATTCCTCGTTAGTGACATCAAGATTAGTTCCAGCTTTCAGTAAGCAATTTATGTTCTTAAGACTTTCGATGTTAGTAGCAATGGAGTTACTCTACTAGCAGTGATATTCGCGTTTGCACGAACGATCATTAACAAGTCTAAGTATGCTAGATAACCAACTATGACATTCGATAACAATAGAGTAATATTATCTTTAGTTTTTGCATTAAGATTTGCATGGTGCTCTTACAAAACTTTCATAGCATCTTACTGTCCATGACTAACATCCCAAATCGACAATGCTCCCAGATCACTTTGTGATGTCAATGCCTTTGGAAAGTAATTCCTTCAATAACTTAATGTTTCTTATTCTTGTGGCATGATGCAAGGTAATAGCTCCTAAATCACTAGGTATAGCTGGCTTTACACCATGCTCAAAAAGCTTCAATTCTTCGAGCAAGTATTTGTTAGCATCATTCATATCTGCCATAGTTTTTATCAATCCTTTCCCCTTATTAAGCTAGCGTGCAATCTTCTCGAGGAGATCAAGATTCCTAGTACACGTAACATTCAAAAACTGTGAAACTTTTTGCCTCACTACAAACACAATAGAAGCATCAGGCACCATAATAATGTAACTTTTGGAACCCTAAAAAGAAAAAAAGCTTTAGTATAGTTGATTATTGTAGATTTGTTCATGTTATTGTCAGTTGACAAAGTAAGACTACGTTCTTGATAAAAAATCCAAAGAAGTTTTGTTGGGAGTTTATAGAACTAGTTGTCATATAAATTAAAACAAAGGAGTTAAAGAAGGAAATAAGCAAAATAAGGTTTCCTTGATAAGAAGAGATGAAATAAATCTTCTTCAATAGGGAGTAAGTTCAAACTGGAAGATGCAAAAATTGATAAAAATTCCATAATGGAGTTAAAATTTTCATCCCTAATGGAAGACGTCTCGATTTTTGAAAAACACTTCATAGATAAAATTTTATCAAATTAAAAAAAATCTCGATAACTGAAAATTGCGTCATGGATTAATCTTATCAATTCAAACACGACAAGAAGAAGATGGGTGTTTGGAGCCCAAAATTAGGTGGTCTTTAGTCTTTTTCCTATTCTTACTTCTTAAAAATGAGCAAAAAAGGGTAGTGGTAGACTCTCAATTTTAGCTCTAGTATTGGATGGAAAGGTCTCGAGAATAGTCAAATTTTAACAAATCGTTTTAGAATGGGATTTACTATAAAAGTTCTAAAACCAAACATTTACCCCGATGTCTAATCGAGATTATCATGTTTTATTTGTCTTTTACCCTCGATATCAGGTCAAGAATAGTTTAAACTTTCTTTACTTTGATGTCAGGTAGGAAATAATTTCACAAGTATGTTCTAGCCAATGTCAGATAAAGAACCTCGGTAACAGAATAGGTGAAATACATATTACATAAAAAGGAAGAGATGTAATCCTGATACAAAGGTAGATAATCCTCATAAAAAATATCTCAAGGGTGATGCTAATCCCACATCAAATTTGGAGACTAGGTCCTGATGTCCTATCAAAATATTCGGTTTTAACCCTAATATAATTTAACCTCGATGTGGTTGACCTCGATCTTGTATCAAATGTATTACCTAATATGGTTATTGATTTCACATGAAGACTTATCCTAATATGATTGATTCAATTCTCACATTAAAATAATCCAATGCCCAATGTGATTGACTTTGTTCTCATCTTTAAAAAATCCAATACCCAATGTGATTAACTCTGATATCACATTAAAATAAATTGATCCTAATGTGAATGATTCTATTCTCATAGAAGATAACCTAATATCCGATGGGATTAACTCTTATCTCACATCTAAATAATTTGATTCCAATGAGATTAACTCCATTGTCATATAAGACAAACACAATACCCGATGTGATTGACTATATTCTTATATAAGACAAACCCAATACCTGATGTAATTGATTCCGATCTCATATCTAAACAAATTATGCCAAATGTGATTCATTCGATTCTCACATAAGACAAACTTAATCTGATGTGATTGAGTCCAATCTTACATCAAAATAAATTGATCTCAATGTGATTGACTCTGTTCTCACTTTAAACTCTAATACCTGACTAATTGACTCTAATCTTACCTTCAAATAGATTAATCTCAATGTGATTGACTTCTTTTTTACATTTAACGAATCCAATAATTGACATGATTTACTTTAAACTTATATCAAAACAACTTGATCCCAATGTGATTAACTTCATTCTCACATAAGTCAGATTTAACACCAGATGTGATTGACTCCAATCTCACATTAAAACAACTTGCTCCCAATGTAATTTACTCTGTTCTCATGTTAAATCAATCCAATACCAAATGTAATTGATTTTGTTCTCACATTAAATTGATTTAATTCCTAACATGATTGACTTTAATCCTACATTGGGTTATAGATGTAATTTATGGCTAAGTATCATTAGCTTTCATGTCACTGCGGGTTTCAAGTGTAGTTATAATTCAACCCCAATATCACATCGGGGTTCACATTTGACTCAGCCCTTGATGTCACATCGAGTTCAAGATAACAATTAATAGCTACATATACATTGTTTGCCCTGATTTCACACTAGAATTCAGGTACACAGCAGCTTAAAGAAGAAGAATTATGAAGGTTTAACAAAGATTCAAATAAAGAGCATTATCCAATGACAAACTTTTGAATCTTAAGATTAGGATTGATCCTAATCTCATCCACAAAGAGTGCGCATTATTTAGTGATAGGATTTTGAATTTAAAGATTAGGTTGATCGTGTTGCAACTCCTCCTTATCCAGAGTAGATTTTTGAATTTCTAGTAAACTTTATCCCATTTTGCTTCTTATAAATGGATGTTTCCATCTCATTAAAAGGTGATTCATGAATCAATAGAGATCTTCATATCAAGCAATAAACAAGAGATCCCTAAAGAGGAATCAAGCATCCAATTGGTGATCAATTGAAGATACTTACACACCTATATACTTGGACCTTTACAATCTGCAATGTTTGCAATTTGCCTTTACATTCACTAGAAAATCTCCAAATCCCATTGGTAACTGAGTATTGACCTTTAAATTAAAGCTTATTTATTTTTTCTTTTTATAATCGAAAGTCTAGTGTTCACTAGACTGAGATTCTTGCACAAAGTCACATAATAAATTATTTTGAGATCTGTTATATTTTAAACCTACTGTGGGATCAATCTTAAATTATTATTAATCAAAAAGGCGACATCATTCCATTTAAGTGGTATCAAATCTTGGGCACTTGTGGGGTGTTAACCCTTCTTCATGTATAACTCATTCTCGTTTTTAGATTTTTTTAATAAAGTTAAACCGCTACGTAAATTTTTTTATGGAGTTCACCTTTCTTTTTCTAAAACAAAAAGAGGTCTTCAAATAAAAGTGGTGGACAATCACACCATAAAAAAATTAGTGGCCACTTTTCTTTTTTTCTTTCATTACTAAACGAAAAAATAATTTTCTAACATTGGGCTTTTCACCACAACCATCCATAGCTTAACTGATTGATTCATAATCCATAAATGTTCTAGTTACTTTGTTTTGAGATGTTTGCTTGAGATGGTGTGCCTATTAGCCTATGTAGGATATATGATAACTATTTAACTGATTAGCAAGATACAAGCATGATATAAAGACCAAAAAATGATGAATTTCATTGAAATTTCAAGTGTCATATTAATAGTGTTAGAAGGAGTAAGGGGACCGACATTTGTACAATATATATAGTAAATTTAAGGTCAAATACCAAAAATATATGCATGAAAATTTCAAATTATGATTGATGCACAATCAAACATTCATTACCATATTGAGTAAAAGTATATCACACCCTTCAATTTATAATAGGACTATATACTACCTCCAAGTGCAAATCTTTCTTGATTTATCCAAAATCTATCTTCATCCAAATCCACCTAAAACTGATAAATTAAGAAAGAATATCAAATGTGCTAAAGTACCAAATTAGAGTAGATTAACAAAAGAATAAAGTACATGAAATAGACTAAGATGAAATAAATGTAAAAAAGAAAGTTATAAATTTTGTGAATCATCAAAACAAAAGTCCTTAAAGTAGTTGTTTAAAGGTAAAAAATGACCGATAAGCTAAGTTGAAGGAAAAAATGGAACACTTGAACTGATCTACCCCCCCCCCCCCCCAAACGAAAAATACGAATGATAACCCACCCAATAGAAAGTAAAAAATCAATTAAAAGTAAAACAAAACATACATATTTACAATCATATCAAAAACAATAGTAATTGTAAGCTAAGATTAGCTTGAGAAACGAAATTCCAAATCCTCAAATCTTAACCACAAAACCTAACACTTATAAACATGCTATATAAGATATAGAAATCTATCTGTATGAGATGATAAAATCTAGAAAACAAAACAATTGTTATAGACATCAAGTGGCAATGTAGTACAAAACACACTAAACAGTGAGAGAATAGAGGGAATGTGAGAACATGTCCAAATAGTGTATAGTTTATGAATGATTTGATCAAGTGGTTGACTCTCCATTTGTGCTACGAGCAAGATTGCATGAAAATGCATTCAAAACCTACACATTCTTAATTTGGGTATCATCCAATAAGGGAATGAGAGGTTTTACGTATAACCTTGTTAGCATTATTATTCTTAATTTTAAAAGAAAATCAATTTAAAAATTTAAACAGATAATGCAGCAAGTCCTTCATACAAGCTCTTATTTTTTCATTTAATTTATTGTGGAAAAGACACCTTACTACCACTTCTGGTATCTTAACATGTTCTTATAGACTAAGTTATTTTTTCATTTAATTTATTGAGTCATGCTTCGTAACATGGGCCTTATTATTAGAATTAAGCTCTTTTTTTTTTTTTAATAGGACTTTGGTTTTATGGTGGGCTTGACTTTCCTTCTTGGGGCTAATACCTATAGGAAATATTTGGGTAAAAATCTCATAAAACCCTAATAATTACCCTATGTTACCAATCAAACCCTTATGTTTAAAAGATGAAAATCGAACCTTGATGAATTAATTTGATTTAAATTAAACTTTATCAAAAAATTTAAAAATTAAGGGTATTCAAATTGAACATCTTATACAATAAATTTGACTTAAAATTTTTCACAAATATAATGAAATATTCAAGCTATCGTTAGAAAAAGTTTCAAAATTTTTTAAATAATGATATTTTTTTAAAAAAAATTGATATTATAAATTTTATATATTAATTAAAAAATTATGAAACTTTTTGTGATGATAACTTGAATATTTCTTTATATCCGTGAAAAATTTCAAGTCAAAATTTATTATATAAGATCTTCTGAATACTCCTAATTTTAAATTTTTTAACAATGCTCAATTTAGACCAAACTGATTGATGAAGATTCGATTTATTACTTTTTAAATATGAGAGTTTGATTTATAATATAAGATAAACATCAAAGTTTTATAGAACCTTTATCTAAAATGTTTTTATACTCAATTTTTATTAGGCTTTTATGTATTATCCATTTTACTTACATTAACTTGCATTTTTTTTCATATCTTTCATATCTTAATAATAAATAATTTTTAAAAATGTAATAATTTTTAAGCTTTAATTAATATTATTAATTTTATAAATTTAATTTCTTTAAATATATGTTTTATTTCAAGTACGATTTAATAAATATTATTTTATTATATTCGAATCAATATTAATTAATTTAATATAAAAATTTAAAATTTAAAATTTAAAAACAAATTGTAAACATATTTTAAAGGCAATTTTAAATAATTGGCTCTATGAATATGCATTTTAATGGTTATTTGATAAATACTATTAAAAGTACAATGAAAGAACTTCTACTAACATATGTAGTGGCAATTGTGACAACTACCGTTAAATAATTATTGTTAAAATTTTGTTTTGTTATATGAGTCATTTGTACTACTGTTATTTATTTATTTATTTATTTATTTTTTTTTGCATTTCAAGATTTTTCTTGCATATTAATAACTAGTAATTGTTTGGTTTCAATTAAGAAATACCTTTCTAGGTAAAAGTTGTTTATAATTATATATAAAAGTTAACTAAAAACTTGCAAGCACAACAGAAGCCAATAAAGATACCATAAAGAGAATTGTAAGTTCCTTATTTATACTTGCGTACAATCATATGTTCAAACTACATATGTACATAAATAATATATTAATGCTATGAAAATGGTGACTAGAGACTAAATATAGATTAATTGAATTCTCATGATAGGCTTCAAATTGCATTGTGAATCTCTACAAAAGAGAGAGTAAGGTAAGCGCGGATATGTCATTTGATATCACTTTAGCGCTTGAGTTAAGATTTGAAATATAATGATAAGCAACTAGAAAGAGATTGAAATGTTAAATTTTGTGTTGCTTTTGGGATGCTTGCCTTATATATATTTACATAAGATAAATGATCATAAGTTGTCATTTATTTGAAGGATATGCGCAAGAATAGGTATGCTGTACGGAGGGGCAAGCACACGAGGTCAAGATTTTCGTTGAGAAATATAGTTCCCCCTAGATTGTTGCTGCATAAAAATGACCATTCAGTTGGAGGTTGAAGACAAGGGTGTGTCCATCTTTTCTAATGTGATACAGCTTTTCAAAGAAGCTGGATCTGGATGGTGAGTTGATGGGTCTCATTACTAGGTTAGATCCACTTCAATGAGCAAAACTACTATTCTAGTTTACTTGGGTTATTTTCTCTTAACTTGGACCTTAGTAGTGGATTGCTTATTCATGCTTAAAGTCTGATCGATATGAGTTGTATTTACCCATATCATAAGCCCCTATCACAATGAGTGTAAAAATCCCGAGGTGATTTAAAAATGTTGTAAAATAGTTTTATTGGCTTCATTTAGTTTAGAAGAAAATAAAATATACGATCAATCTTTTTCATTATATTACTAACCACCAATTAAAATTTATTCCTCAAAAACTATCATAAAAGAAAGAACAAAAATAAATAAAATGAAAAGGCTATTTTTTGGTAAAAATAAAAATTCAAAAATCAGTTACTTGTGGGGAAGGATTAATACTCCACTGCGCATTAGTCTAATTTTTTATTTTATTTTTTCTTACAACTTTTCGAGTGGATAATTTATATTCACCCAACCATGATTAGTTATGATGCTTGCAATAGAAAGAAAAGATAAATATAAGTGAATTGAGATAACATACTAGTAGATGGTTAACTATGCAAGAGGGCTTCTATGAAAAATAACAATATATTTACTTAATTTAGTTGAAATGCAAGCTAAAGAATAACGAAAATTCTCCTGTGAAATCGTATTTTGGCTAAGGCTAACATCTTTTTAAGTTTTTTAATTATTATTTTTAGAAATTCCACTATTAGTAAATTGTTTGATTTTAACTTAAATTATAAAAATGACACTACTACATCCCCAAACAATCCACATTATTTTCCTTGTTTTGTAATTACTTTTTTGATTTTAAAATCTACCATGTGAGATGTATTTATACTAAATTAGCAGATATTAATTGGGCACATCATCATGAAAAGTTTTACCTTTCTCCTCAAATCCCATATCTAAGTTATTTTAAAATTCATTCCCTACCTTTTCACTTTCACCTTGTCATCGAATAAATTATCGTCTCCATCGGTATCGTGGCTATCTACTTACTTTTCTAAGTAGTTAAAAGTCATGCATCCAGTTTCTCTTGCTTTCTGAAATAATCCCTTTCATTTGCCAAATACCAATGCCCTTTTTCCATCAATTACCATTCCATTTCTTCCATCAAAAAACCATCCACGACCATCGCCCCCAATAGACCAATCTCTCTCTTAGTTAATCGCCTTCAAGTGTGGTAGAAAATTTGTCTTTTTATGTATTTTATGCATGAACTAGACATAAGCTTTGAAATAATATATGTGATTTTTTTTTTCCTGAATGATAGTCATATTATTAATTGGTTCACTGCATTATGTCAAATGTGGTATCAAAGTGTCAAAAAAAAAAAAAAAGATGCGTATGAGTATAGGTATAGGGTATGTATTTTAAAGAGTTGGTTAAAATGGGTATGGGTAATGTTACCGATTGTAACATGAACTTTAGTGAAGATTACGACATTAGCATAAGCATTCTAATTCCTATAATTACTCTACCTAGGTTATATTTACGTTTTTTAAGGTTTGCTTCAAGCTTTTATTATTACAAAGATGTACTTTAGTTTTCTTTACATAGAGTATTCATTCATAAAAAAACGGTAATTATGACTTGCAAGGGATAATTTCATTAATTATCTTTCAAATGGTGTATTAATTTGCTCATAGAAGTCTTAAATATCAATTTTGAGAGAGCATTATTATAGACATAATTTGGATTGTCATATGAGATTGTTTTTTTCCTTCTCTTTTAATGGCTTCTATGAAGCAATCATCATTACTTAAATATTTTGGTTTTAGATGGCAAACATTAAGCATTGATTATGATGATAATATATTTTAGATATAAGTTTTGATGTCTATTTTGCAAGATCCCATGATGTATTTTTATATGATCATATGAAATTCCTAGCTCTAGTGTAAAAATACCATTGGTCAAGGAGGTCTACATGATACTCTTACTAAGATTCCTTTGTCTATGAAAATTGGGTCCAAAGGATACCTTATAATTTAGAATAACTTGCTTAAGGTTTTTTATCCCATGGATGATGGCAATCAAATGACCTTATTACTTCATCTTCACAAAACAAAACCCATCTTTTGTAATCTTTGGGGAGAAACTATGCTTAATTTAGGAACCAAAAAAACATAGGGATAAATATTTTGATGGCAATGACAATTTAGAGTATCCTAGTTGTTTTGTTATAGAACTTTACCATGGTAAGTTTTAGCTAATTTGTTTCTTTCTTGTAGGTGCATCTATCATTAATATATAGAATAATTATCCATGTACATGATGTTACTACTACAAATAAAAGCTTTAATGACAGTTAAAAATGGTTTTTAATGACAGTTAAAAATGGTTTTTAATGACAGTTAAAAATGGTTTTTAATGACAGTTGTAAAACTATCATTTTTGTTCATATCATTAAAGGGAAGAAGTTTTAATGACAGTTATTGAATTGTCATTGAAAGCATTACCTTTTAATGACAGTTCTATTGAAACTGTCATTAAAGGGGTGACTTTTTAATGACAGTCCAAACGAAATTGTCGTTAAAGGGAGACCTTTTTAATGACAGTATTAGAACTGTCATTAAAGGGGGGCACCCTTTAATGACGGTTCCAACAAAACTGTCGTTAAAGAGGGTACCCTTTGATGACAGTTACTATAAAACTGTCATTAAAAAGTCATTAAAGGTATTTTTTGTATTTATTTCAAAATAAATAAAAAATTTTTATATTCAAATTATCTAAAACCTGCTTTCACATCATCCATATACATCAATACAATTCTTCACAATATGCAACCAAAATTTTTATGTTATGCACTTCAATACCATTCTATCAGAGATCATCATTACTTCTTTTAAATTTGGAAACACTCAAAATAATCTAATCCAAAAAAGTAATAAGAGATAAACAAAACAAAAGATCACTAAAGTTTGATATTATAATTGAACTCTATATGTACAATACATGATTTAAAATATTATATAATCCTAAAAATTGAACTATATAAATTCAATAATGGTCATGTGTACAAAAATCTTCAATGTTCAACTTTCTAATATGGCACTCCAAAGAAATTATCCAACCTCCTCTCTAACTTCATCAATATCCGATTGGGTGTAAGTATCTATGTCCACTAATTATATTTTAAAAAAAAAGTTAGTCCAATTAAAATTTTTAATAAGCACATCAATTAATTACTTAAGTATTTACATAAGCAAATGCTTAAAAACTTACCATTTTTGCATATGGGATATTTCTATCACATCTATCAATGATGTCTCTTAAAAATTTCATAATGTAATATCCACACTCAGTATTTGAAGGCTGATGTGGACACTGCATTAAAAATTTATAATTATTATATTTTATAAAATAAATAAAACTAACATCACATATAGGTTTAAATATACATACCTTAACAAGAATACTCCTCGGAATGCGCCTATTGCTTGATTCTTTGAAAACTTGAAACAATTTAAAAGAACTGCTAATAGAAAATAATCAATATTATTATGAGTAAGAAAAAATATATACTAACATAAATGAAAATATTTTCACTTACGTGGACATAAGTTGATCTAGTTCTTGACAAGAATCATGGTTCAAAGGATCAAAAATACTGTACACAAAATTACGAGGCTCGACAACCACTAACAACCAGTGCTGCCTACATTATGAAAAATAAATGTAAAAAATATTTTGAACAAATCTATTAATAATTTTAATTAGTATTATAACTTACCTTAAGTTATAAGGAAATATCACTACTCCTTTGTCACATGGATCTATCGTTCTATTGGCTAAGTGATGAGCTTGAGTGTCTATACTTATAGACATTCCATATGACAATGTTGACGGATCAACAAATACAAAATACTTTCTTAAGCCAAGTGCAGCTAAATTTGTATAAAGTTTACTAAAATAATAAAGAGTAAGAAAAATATAAATATGATGTAGCCAAATAATAATAACCAAATAAAAATTCAAAAAACATACGTACACAATGTAAGCCTGAATAATGGTGACACTTAGCTCTTCCATGTGACAAAATTACATGATATCTTCTCGAGCCACAAATACATGTCCATCAGAAGCAAAGACTTTAGTAAAAGGTATGTGTATTGCTTCATCAGGTGCCATCACCTTATTCACATAATTATACATCTTCTATAATCTTTGTGGTAGCCCAACAGAAGATACTTGTTGTGATGATTGTGGTTTTATCAATGTTAGTGCTTTCTTAACTGGCAACTTACCTTGTTGCTTTATAGTCGATAATTGAAAAAATTTTGCAAACTTAGTTGACATTAATAGGTTCACTTTATAAAATATATTGCCAAAAACATCACCTCATGTGTACCAACAATGACCCAATCTCGAGGCTAAGCAATAACTGAACCAAGTGCAGAAAAAACATTTGTCAATCCACCGTCTAGGTTAGGACGAGGCAACTGTGCATCACCATGAATAGCTACATCCACTATCACCCGAACATCACCAGAAAATAATGGACACCCGTGGATGATCTGATTAGGAGTATGATCCATGAAGATAACCCCACTTGCAACTATGTAGTCTGATGACTGGATGAACATATGGCATGGCTCACACTGTAAATAATCCAAAAAAACAGAAGTTACGTTCATAATATTATTAATATCACATCTACTATGAATAACATGTAATATACTTTGTTGTCGTGTGGTGCCAGTATAGGTGCAGGTGCTGGTGGTGTGACTGGCATAGGTGATTGAAGTATTGGATATTCTTCTTCCTCCAATAATCCAGTTATATTATTTCTAGCATTACTCGAACGAAATTGCATTGTAGATTTTTCTTGTTGGACATCATCATTTTTGTTCGCAATAATATTTGTCAAAACTTCTTTATGCTCTATGAACCATCTTATCATCTCTACCAATTGTTGTTGATCTAATTGCATACCTTGAGGGACATTCAACTTTTTGGGCTTCCCAAAATAAGATGTGATAGTTACCCCAGATCCTTGACCTCTAATTCGTCTGGGGTGCTCAGGTGTACCGAGAGCTTTCGTCAGTACATCTTCTGGACCGAAGTTTGTGAATTTAGCCTACATGCTCTGTGTCATCAACTCATCCTACAATGTTATAATAAAATTAATCAATAAACATGAAATTTATTACTATAAATGCTAGAAAAAAGTTAAACTACACTTACAAGTCTTTCCCCACGCAGTCGGCTTGCATCATTCACATATTCTCCCTTTTTATTCTGTCGTGAAGCCTTCCACAATAAGGCACGATCAATTTGAGCATCGTTACCCAATGCTTGTTTCTTTTTTTAACATAAAGAATGGACATGTTAGATTTTAAAATGTACTATCAAATGAATATATTATCAATAATAAACATAATAAATGAAAAAAAAAACTTACAAGTTCACTCTCCAGCCCTGCAAATCCCTTTCTAGATAGACGATGATCGTACACATTCTTCTTTCTTTTCTCTTTTGTTATTTGTCTCTTTTCCTATAAGATCAATACACATCAACATTTGGAGAAAATTATATAAACAAAAACTTTACTAACTATAAATATGTACCTGAAACTCTTCTGTTATACGAGAGTTCACAAATTCCTGCCACACCCCAACATCTATAACACTGCTATATTCTTCAGGTGGAAATGATGGAAATTCCAAATTATCAATGTGAGGGAATATGTGCTTTGATATAAGATTGGTCTTGAAGTTCCTCCATTTGTTTGCAGTAGACTGAAGTACGTACCTGTTCATGCTCGCATCAATATCATACGTCTCCTACAATATATTATAAAAAAGTAGATCAGTGCAAATCAAATTAATTAGCAGCAAACTAATTGAAAAGCAATACCACATTGTGTTTTATTTAACATACCAATATTGTCTCCCAAATCTTATTTTTCATTTCAATGCTTACTGAGTGCCAATTCACGATATTTATAGGCACCGTATTACGTACCACCACCCTAATGTAGCTATTGAATTAGATGCCATTCCTCCCAATTGGTTGACCTTTATCATTTACCTCGATCGTGAGCTTAACTTTGGAAGCATGACTCTTAATTATCTTAGGCATACTGATGATACCTCGTTTTTTGGGCCCTTAAGAGCCTTCACTTGAGTGTTCAGAAGGATCCATCAAATCTATGAACAATAACAAAATATGGTTAGCATCATATATGCAAAACATGATATAACATGACAAAATTAAAAAAATAAAATAAAATTATAAAAAAACACAATAACTTTGACACATGAGGCAATTGATTACTACCTTAAAAAATACTCAAACCCACAATCCTTCATCATTGTCTCCAGCATATGCAAGATGATGCTCATCCATTTGGTCAAATAAATTAGCAGGTGGCAAATTATTACAAAAAGACATGTGCTCCATACTAATATCGCACAAATCATCATCTTCATCATAGTCTATAGACCATTTGGCATCAATTAGATCTTCAATGTAAAATACTTGTCTTGCTTGTGAAGCCAATATAAACTGATCATTCCTATGTCCAATCCGATTGAGACCAACTAGCATAACTCCTAGATCATCAACTTTAACACTGCTACTATTCTCAATCCAATCACATTTGAAAACTGAAACTCTGAAAAGTTGTGTAATCTAGTCCTCATATTTCTTGTATAACTCCATAGAATGATAAATCACCATATATTGGATTTTTATCCTTAACACTGAAGATTTGCATGGTGCTGGCAACTAGAGTGACACCACTATTTTGATGGATCCTTGAGTTATCTCGTTGCTTTGTGTAAAAGCAACAACCGTTGATGATATATCCAGGATACTTGATTATTGTGGATCGAGGACCATGGGCAAGCCATCGTAGTGTTGATGAGACATTATGATTGGATAATAAAAGTTCATTCTCAATCTGTATCATAACATATATTAGATGAACCATATTAAAAATAAATTTAATGTCTAGACAACAATAAGTATTCTTACCCGTGTGCATAACCAATTACTTAAGGTTCGATTCTTTTCATCATGTAACCATTTGAGTCATTTTGATTTGATAGAATTGTCGACCCTTAACTGATTTAAATACTCACTGTATGTTAAGAATAAATCATTAAACAATAATTCAGATATTATTTCATATAATAATAAACTATGAGTCATAAAATTTAATTACCGTATATATGGTTGAACTTCACTCGTATTCATTGAAACATACAAGTGCGCTTGATGAAGGAGGACATTATCAGCTTTCTCAACAGTTCCACTAGTTAGAGCTTTTCCATTCCGAGTTGAATGACCAAATACATTCTTTCGTGGGGGAATTCCAATAATATTCATACCAGATAAATAGTCAACACAGAATTCTAATGCCTCTTCTGCAATATACGACTCAGCAATACTACCTTCAGGTCTATTACGATTTCGAACATAACCCTTTAACACTTTCATGTATCTTTCAAATGGGTACATCCATCGTAAATACATGGGACCACATAATTTTACTTCTCTGATAAGATGTACTGTGAAGTAGACCATAATATTAAAAAAGCTGGGAGGAAAGTACTTCTCAAGCAAACAAAGTGTTGTGACAAATTCGTTTTGAATTCCATCTAACTTTGACACGTCCACCACCTTTTGGCATAACAAATTGAAGAACATGCAAAGTCTGACGAGAGCATATCTAACATGTTTGGGCAGCACACCTCATAAAGCAATAGGTAAAAGTTGTTGCATGAGGATGTGACAATCATGCGACTTCAACCCATATAGTTTCAAGTCGTCCATGGATACTAGATTTCTGATGTTTGAAGAATACCCATCTAGAACCCTAATCTCACTGAAAACTTTACAGAATATTTTTTTTCTTCCCTAGATAAAGTGTAGCATGCAGGTGGTAGAAATGTACGATTACCGCGAACTTGTGGTTCTAACTCAGACCTTAACCCCATGTCTTTCAAATCCATTCTTGAAGCTAATCCATCTTTAAATTTTTCTGAAATATCAAGCAATGTCCCAAGAAGACTATTACAAATATTCTTTTCAATGTGCATGATATCTAGAATATGTCTGATATGCATGGACTTCCAATATGGTAAATCAAAGAAAATCGACCTCTTTTTTCAGCACTATGTAACAACATCTTCTTTACCCATTGTACTTCGTTTCTTCGACTTTTCCCATGAATTTACTAAACATTGAACTTTGTGAAAGACTTCTTCACTATTTAATGGTTGGGGAGCAATTCTGAATTCTTGTTCACCATTGAAGGCCTTTTTCTGTCTACGGTAAGGATGATGCCGTGGTAAGAATCTCCTGTGTCCAATATATGACATCTTTTTACTATATTTTAAGTGACTAGCTTGGGTGTTTTCAGCACAGATAGGACAAGCAAAATACCTTTTAACAGTGCAACCAAATAAATTACCATATGCAGGAAAATCATTGATTATCCATAACAAAACAGCTTTCAAGTTGAATGACTCATTACGGTACGCATCATGTACTTTTACACCTGTGTCCCATAACATTTTTAAGTCTTCTATAAGTCGAGCCAAGTAGACATCGATATCATTAGCAGGTTGTTTAGAACCTGATATTAGTAACGTCAATGTCATGAACTTTCTCTTCATTGTTATCCATGATGGTAAATTATAGTTCACCATAATCATCGGCCAATAACTATATCGACTACTCAATGTACTATGCGGATTAATCCCATCCACTGATATAGCAAGCCTTAAGTTTCTTGGCTCTGAAGTAAACTCTGGCCACATGTAGTTAACCAATTCCATGATAGTGTATCCGATGGATGCCTCAACTGACCATCAATTTCCCTTTTATTTGAATGCCATGTAAGGTGTTTTGATATTTCAAAACTTTTGAACATTCTTCTAAATCTTGGTATTGGTGGAAGATACCATAACACCTTAGCAGGCACACTAGTCTTTATTTTGTTACCGTTTTTCATTACTTTCCATCTTGAAAGTCCACAAGTTGGACATTGAATGTCATCTTGAAACTCCTTCCGATATAATATGCAATCATTTGGACAGGCATGAATCTTTTAATACTCCATCCCTGGATGAGGTATCATACATGGATGTAGGCATTTCATTATTATCAGGGAAAATTTCGGCAATCAAATTTAAAAGATCATTGAAGCTTTGATCGGACCAACCATATTTTACCTTCAAATTGTATAATTTAACTAAAGCAGATAATTTAGTAAACTTCACTGATCCAGAGTACAAAAGTTTCTCAGCATCACAAAGTAATCTTTCAAAGTGGTTAGGATTACTATCATAATCTGCAAATGCCTCTTGTACCATTTCTACAGTGTTATCAACTTCTTCGATGTGTTTTACCTCCCTAACAACTTTAGCATTCTTACTAGTAGAAGACCTAACAATACTGGTTTCTCCGTGCCATATCCAGTTTTGATAGCTGCTATCAACTCCATATATATATAAATGATTCCGTATCTCATATGGGGTATGACGCTTCATGTTGCCACATTTAATACGGGGACACCGAACTAATTTAGGGTTATCACTATTCTGAACAGCATAATCTAAAAATTTATTTACCTTTACATCATATGCCTCTGATCTTCTATCAGCAAACATCCAAGTTTTATCTATTCTGAAATTTAAAAGACATTTAATTATTTACTTTTCCAGCGTCTAATATACTAAGTGAAATTTAAATAAATGATTAATAACTATTTAATTAATTAATACAAAAAGTTAATGAAAGCATCTAATTAACTAACTATTAAATTAATTCAAATTTAAATAACAATTATTATTTACTTTACAAGCATCAAATTTATTAATTAAAATTTAAATATATAATTAATAATTATTTAGTTAATTAAGATATAGTCAATATTTAATTAACATCTAATTTATTATATAAGCACTTAATTGATAAAAATTTAAATAACATTTAATGGTTTATATTACAAGCATATAATTAATTAATTATCTATTTAAAATTTAACTAAATATATTAATTTATGTTAACGATGAAATCAATATAATTAAATTTGATAAAATATACCAATTAATCTTACGTAAAAAAATTAAGTCAAACATAAATTCATTTACACCTAATATATAATTAATTTATCAAAATATAAATTCATCTAATTAACATTTAGATTAATTTATCAATTAATCTAAAAATCTTAATAATTATAAAATAATAAATATATCAACATATATCCATTGATAACAAATATGTTCATCAAAATATACTAATGAAAAAACTAAAATTTCATTAATTAATAACAATTCACCTAACACAATTAATAAAAAACTTCTCAAAATGTAAATTCATTTACCTGGACAGAGAACAAAGAGATGGCCGGAAAGGTTGCCAGCAGCTACCCCAGTTGGTTTTGGACGGACAGTAGAGAGGAGAATGGCCGGAGAAAGGTTGGTTGTGCAATTACTTCTGGACAGAGGATAAAAAAAAGAGGGTCGGAAAGGCTACCAGCAGCTACCCCAGATGTTTCTGGACGGACAGCAGATAGGGGAATGGCCGAAGAATGGCTGGCTGTGTGGACAAAGACCAAAAAAAAAAAAGGCCGGAAAGGCTGCCAGCAGCTACCCCAGCTGGTTCTGGACGAACAACAAAGAGGAGAATGGCTGGAGAAAGGCTGGCTATGCAGCTGCTTCTGGATAGAGGACAAAAAAGAGAGGGTCGAAAAGGCTGCCAGCAGTTACCCCAGCTGCTTTTGGACGGACAACAGACAGGAGAATGGCCGGAGAATGGCTAGCTATGCAAATAGAGACAAAAAAAAAAAGAGGGTCGAAAAGGCTGCCAGCAGCTACCCCAGCTGGTTCTGGACGGACAGCAGACAAGAGAATGGCCGGAGAATGGATGGTTAGCTATGCAGCTGCTTCTGGACAGTCTGTGAAGAGGAGAATTCTGACCTAGAGAGAAAAAATTTCACGGGATGTTATGGTAGGCTCTAAAGGGCTCTGGAAAACAATTTAGAATCCCAACCTTAAAAAGCAAGGTAGCATATCCTTCAACGTTAGTTATTCCATAACTGGCGTTGAAGGTTCACATTCTCTGGTCTTCAATGCCAGTTTTTCCAGAACTGGCATTGAAGGCCAGAGAATTTAAAATCATCACTTGTCTGATATGCATGTGTAAGAGAAATTCAAATCATCATCACTCCACATTCATGGCCACTGCTATAGTTTTCACAGAATTTCAATTCAGCAGCACATATTTTCTCTTGTTAGGAAAATGGCTGGGTAGTAGATAGATACGATGTAACTGGGCAACAAAAGGTGCTGGAACCAGTGAGGACAAGCAGAGTTCTGATGCCAAAAGTGTAGTGGAACTGACCAATGGCTCGTCAGGTGCATCTATTGTGTTATGGATGATTATTTTCTCGTTTTAAAACATTGAAAATCGAAAATTTCTTGTTGATTGTTTTTTCCGTATTTTAGATGTATTGCATTCTTTTTGGATTTTTATCTTGTTAGTCTATGTTATGATTCTGACTTTGTGTGGATGAAATGGTTGTGTAATAGCTTGAAATATGTGTCTGTGGGTCTTAAGCTTGTTGATCAGTGAGCTGATATCTGTAACCTTCCATGTGCAGAAAATGGAAAAGAGAAAATGTCCTTGCTGCAGCTGTAAGCAACTGTCCCTGCTGCAAGAAGCAGCAGCAACTATTGCTGCTGCTATAACCCATTACACTCCACTCCTTGAAGCTTTGTGGACCTATCAAGAGTTGGAAATGTGCACAATTAGGTGGAGAATGGAAGCTATGAATGTTTTCCTCTTTAGTTAAATCTAAATATGTATTCACAACAATAAGTACATACATATATACACTTGCAACTTCCTGAAGAAAGCCATTCTAGGTTGTGTGCCAATTGCAAAGTTATGCTCCTGATAGAAAGGTCAAATTGTGACGCAACTCAAAAGGGGTCTTTAATTGAAAGTCTTTTGTAATAAATAAAAAGTTCTCGTACTGGTTGTCCCATTCCTGCAATGGTCATTATGGTCTCTGCTGCTGAACTTGGCATGTGGTCAATAGTTACTATTTCTTGGGTTTCTTAATGTTCATTTCACTCAATCCCTGAAATCACTCAATCCCTGAAATGATTTGGTCCCAACTCCAAGGTCCATGTAGGAAATAAGTTCTTGTCTGTAAATTACTTGCACATTAAGGGGTGTTGCATTACGAACTACAAATGTCTTTTTCACTTCCTATTATCCCAGCTATTTTCTTTTGGTTTCTTTCTTAATATTCTTCTTTATGCTTATTGCATGATTGATAGTTAAATGTTAATGAAGCAACTAAAGAATGCCTAGAGATGTTTGTTGAGAAGAAAATGGAAACTATGAAGAAACCCAAAGAAACTAAAGAGGTTGAAAATACAGAGGGTGATGAGAAAAATGAATCTGTCAAACACTCTATTGAGGAGTTAAAGAAGGATAGTGACTTTGGGAACAAAAATAATATTGACATTGCCAACTCTAGGGTAGTTACTGATGAAGATACAGAAGCTGACCGAGTGGCTCTTGAGAAGCTTAAAAACATGGTTGAAGAAAGGTTAAAGAGCAAACTACAACCTCTACCCCCTGCACAAGTAGCTGGTGATGTTTCTGGAAATTCAGAGCCTGCAGCAGCAAGCAGCAACTTGATTCTGAGGTAGAAAATGGACTGTAGTGGATTACAATTGAATTTGCAGATTCATTTTGATGAAGCGACAACAGGTCATTTATAATTGCATTCTTCTTTCTGTTGAAGGAATCATGAATATACTAATATTTTTATGATCAACTGATCATATGATGTTTGCAGTTTAGTAATCTCTTTGCTGTAATAAGTTCTCATGTGATGACTTTTGTGCAGGAGTATGTGCGATGTGTGGCTCTGTAACCAGCCATTGCTGCTGCAAGAGGCAGCAGCAACGACTGCTGCTGTAACACAGCCATTGCTGCTGCTTCTTGCAGGAGCAGCAGCAGTCCTTGCTGAAACTGTAAGCAGCCGTCCCTGCTGCAAGAAGCAGCAGCAAGTAGCCATCCCTGCTGCAAGAAGCAGCAGCTACTGTAATCTAGCCATTGCTGCTGCTTCTTGCAGCAACAGCAGCAATCCTTGCTGCAGCTGTAAGCAGCCATCGCTGCTGCAAGAAGCAGCAGCGACGACTGGTGCTGTAACCCAGCCATTGCTGCTGCTTCTTACAGCTGCAGCTAAAAACAGCCATCGCTGCTGCAAAAAGCAGCAGTAATTTTGGGGCTTTATGTTTAACGTTAGTTCCTTGAGAACTGATGTTAAATGCCAAATTCATGATCTTTTAACGTCAGTACTTTAAGAACTGACGTTAAATGTTTAATTCGTAGGTTTTTTAACGCAAGTTCTTCTTTAATTAGTGTTAAAAACCTTACTTTTAATGACAGTTTTAGAATAACTGTCATAAAAAATGCTAATAAATCTTTTAATGACAATTGTTTGAATAACTGTAATTAAATTGATGTCAATTATTATAATTTTTGTAGTAGTGAGTGAATATAAAACAAATATTTGAACCTTAAAACAATTTGATTGAAGATATAATTACATCAAAATTATACTCAAACCTAGGAAAAAATTGCGCCTAAGATATAATTGAACCAAAGTTATAATTTCACTTTGATATAAAATGGGCCTCATAAATAATTCATCCTTGTAGATAATTAGACCTGACAATTAATAATAGGGCTAAGGTATGTAGTATGCATGAAACTAAAATATAATTCAGCTTAGCAACATATATTATTGGGCCATTTAAATTTTTGAGCCTCATATGTGATTTAACTTAATAGTTAATTGGACTAAATAATTTATTACGCTAAATACTTAATTGAGCCTAAGAAAAAATTAAGCTTAATATATAATTGAGCTTAAAAATGGAATACACCTAATAATAATTAAGGATGTACAATTGAGCCTAAAGACAAAATATATCTAAAAATAATTAAGCCTAATGTACAATTTAGCCTAAGAATTAATTGAGCTAAGCAATTATTTGAGCCTAAAAATTAATTGGACTAATAATTAATTGGGCTAAATAATTATTTGAGTTTAAGATTTAATTAGATTTAATGAAAAAACTAAGGTTAATATATAATTAAGTTTGATAAACAAATTGGACTTAACATATAATTGGGCCTAATAAAATATTGAACCTTAAATGTTGTTGAGCCTAATAATCATTTGGACCTAGCAAATAATTGACCTAATAATTTATTGGTCGTAAAATTTAATTCTATATAAGAATTAATTGGACATTACATCTAAATAAGCCTAATTTAAAAGTTGAACTTAATATATAATATGACCTAAAATAATGAGCCCAAGAACAAATTATGTATGAGATATAGTTGGGCACGAGATGTATTTGAGCCTAACAATTGATAGAGCCCAATATTTAATTAAAACTAATAAATGATTAAGGTTAAGATTCAATTGAGTCCAATAAAAAAAATTATCTTAGTATATAATTAAGCTTAATAAATGATTGGCGTTAATCAATAATTGGATTTAAGAATGAAATGAGACTAGAGTGTAAAATAAAATTGGATTTAAAACTAAATCTAATTTCTATAACTGCCATATTTGTTCATATCATTAAAAGGGAGGGCTTTAAATGATAATTCAAAAAATGTCATTAGAGACGCTTTGTTTTTAATGACAGTAGAATGCATTAGTGTTCTCAACATATATAGAACAAGCATAATAACCTACAACTAAACAAATTACCATATGCAAGATAATCATTGATTGTTCACAACAAAACAACTTTCAAGTTGAATGATTCATTATGGTATGCATACAAATTTTCAAAGTCTTCTATGAGCGGAGCCAAGTATATGTCAATATCATTACCTGGTTGTTTAGGACTTGCTATAATAATGTCAACATCATGACTTTCTCTTCATTATTGACCATAATGGTAAATTGTAGCTCACCATAATTATCGATCAACAATGACATTGACTACTCCATATAGTGTTGGTTTGATCCCATGAGCTAATATAGCAAGCTTAAAGTTTCTAGGCTCTCAAGTAAATTATGGCAACATGTAATCAACCAATTTCTATGATATGCAGATGGGTACCTTAGTTGACCATTGATTTCCCTTTGGTTTGAATGCCATGTTAGTGTTTTGATATTTTAGAACTCCTAAACATTCTTTTAAACCTTTATATTGACGAAAAGTACCTCAACATCTTAGCAAGCATACCAATCTTTATTTTGTTACTATTCTTCATTACTTTTCATCTTGAAAGTCCATAAGTGAGACACTGAATGTCATCCTGAAACTCCTCTCGAAATAATACGCTATCAGTTTAGACATCCATGGATCTTTTGATACTCCATGCATAATGCATTCAATGTTTTCTTGGCATTATATATGGATGTAGGTATTTTATTATTATCGGTCAATATTTCAGTAATCAAATTTAAAAAATCACCGAAGGTTTGAACAGACCAGCTACATTTTGCCTTTAGACTGTAAAGTTTAACAATAGCACATAATTTAATGAACTCACTCATCTAGTGTATAGAGATTTCTCGGCATCACCAAAGTAATCTGTCAAAGTGGTTACAGTCATTATCATACTCTACAAATGCCTCTTGCACCATTTTAGAGTATTATCAACTCTTTTGATGCGTTCGACCTCCCTAACAACTCTTGTATTCCTACTAGTAGAAGACCTAACAATATGTATTTTTTTATACCATATCTAGTGCTGATAGCCTCTATCAACTCCATATACATATAAATGACTTCTTACGTAGAATATGATGCTTTATACTAGCATATTTAATACATGAACAATGAACTAATTTAGTATTATTACTTTTTTAAATAGTATAATCCAATAAGTTATTCACCTCTATATTATGTCTTTGACCTTCTATTAGTGAACATGTGAGTCTTATCCATTTTGAATTTTAAATATATTAGAAACATAGAGTAATTATGTACATATATGTAAATATAAAAACATTGTAATAATTATAATGATTATGAATTAAATTGTATTTGATTAGCTTTTTATTAAACAATAATGTGCGTATATTTAAGTAAAATCTAAGGAATCAGTTAACATGTGTAATTAATTAATTAATTAAGTGGCATATAATCAACTAGTTATCTATTAAACATCTAAGTAATCAAAAATTAATTAATTTAAACTTGATGAATTAATTAGCATATTAGTAATATCTAATTAACATATAAATTAAGTAGTATTAATTAATTAATAAGTTATCTAATTAAATAAATTAACATATAACTAACATCTGACTAATAAATTAATTATCTAATTATTAAGTTGTCTAATTAAATAAATAGCATACAACTAATATGTAATTAATTAATTAAAATCTAATTAATTTATTTATAACTACTAAATTAATTAATAGCCAATTAATTAACATCTAATTACTAAGTTGTTAGTTACAATCTAAATAACATTAATTTAGGTAACAACTACTTCATTAATTACATAATTATAATTTAATTCATTAATTATATAAGTAATCTCAAATTAATTAATTTAAATTTCAAGAATTAATTAACATGTTAATAACATCTAATTAACATATATTTAGTTAGTATCTAATTAATTTATCTAATTAATAAATTATCTAATTAAATAAATTAACATATAACTAACATCTAATTAATAAATTAATTATCTAATATTATGTTATCTAATTAAATAAATAACATATAACTAACATGTAATTAATTAATTAAATCTAATTAATTTATTTGTAACTAATAAATTAATTAATAAACATCTAACTAATTTATTAATTATAATCTAAATAACAATAGTTTAGGTAACAAGTTTTAATAAATTAAATAATTAAAATCTAATTCATTAATTATGTAATTAATGAATTATCTAGTCAAATAAATGACATATGATATAACTAATATCTAAATTCATAACTACTTAGCTAACATCTAATTAATCTAGTAACATCTATTAAATTAATATCTAAACACCCAGTGGATTATTTAATAAACATTTAAATAACATTTAATTATTTCATAAACATTTAATTAATTAATTACCTATTTCTGATCAAACTAACACCTAATTAAGTAAATATTATAATTAATTAAGCCTAATAATTAATTGGACCTAGAAAATAATTGAGCTCAATAATTAAATTGACTTAAAATATATTTGAGCGTAATAATGTACTTGATGTATGATATAATTGAACCTTAGATGTAATTGACGCTTAATCTATAATTATGTTTAAGAATGAAATAGATTAAACAGTAATATGGTCTAAACATATAATTGGATCTAAGATTTTATTAAGCCTAAAATATATAATTTAACTAAGGAACAAATTGAGCCCAACATGTGCTAATTTGGTCTAAGAATAAATTAGACTTGATATATAACAGGTCAACAATTAATTAAACCAAGCAAATCATTTCACCAAATAAGTAATTGGGCCTAATATTTACTATGCTTGATATATAATTGACCATATGAAAAAAATAAATATATTTAATAATTATGTTTAACAATTAATTTGACTTAAAAATTCATTAAGTGAACAATTCATTTGATTGAATAACAAATTAAGCTTATGATTTTTTTCGAGTTTTTTAAACAATTAGGCTTAATAAATAAATAAGCTTAATGTATAATTGAATCTAATAAATTATTAGACCTTAGATTTAATTGAGCTTAATAATTATTTGGACCTATAAAATGATAGAGTTTAGCAATTAATTGCGTCTAATAATTAATTAAGATTTAATTTTGCTTAAGGATTAGTTACGCTTAATAATTAATTTGGTCGTATTAAGAATTAAGCATCATATATTATTAGGTTAGATAAATAACTAGGCTTGAAATACATTTAAGCCGAGTCAAGGATAAAATTTGGCCTAACATCTATTTTAGATTATAAAATAATTAGGTTTAACATATAATTGAGCTTAACAATTAATTGGACCAAACAATTCATTGTACCAAATAATTCATTAGGCCTAATATTCAATTAAGTCTAATAAAAAATTAGACTTGGAATCTAATATTAAATTAATTCATTAGACCCTTGAGCTTAAACTATAGACTCAAAACTTAAAATCCTAAATCCTAAAACTTTAAAACTTGAAACCTTAATACCTAAACCCTAAACATTGAAACTTAAACTCTAAACTCCAAACCTTAAGCCCTAAACCTAAAACCTAAAATCTCAAACTTTGAAACTTAAAATATTAAACATAAAATCCAAAACTTTAAATCCTAAATCTTAATCGGTATATCTTAATGCATTAAAATTCTACGCCCCAAAAACCTAAAACACTAAAATCTAAATGCTAAAAACCTTAAACTCTAAAACCGCAAACTTTAAATCCTAAACTAGAAATCCTAAATTCCCTAAATCTAAAATTCAAAACCCTAAACATTGGATCCTCAACCTATGATTCGCCTCCTTATAACATGGAGAATTCTATATTTTTAAGGAAAGGGAAAGGAGTTCAAAGTCATCGATTGACTTATTTCTATTCGACCATTATCTTATGCACCTCCTTTAAATTAATGCTATAGAGCCTTGGCTAGTCGATGTTATCAATTAAATTGTTACCTACATTTAGAAAAGAATAGATAGGTGAGCTTTTCTTTTTGGGTTCACCTTCTGCTACATTAGACCATACTTGAATGGATTCTTGAGCTATTGTAAATTAGAGATTTCTTCTTGCACTAGTTCTTAGTGAAGTTTGCTGTGCATGATCTTGGTGGAGGTACAACTCAAGTCTCTTTTTGGCTATATTCACCCTAAACACTAAGCATTAAAAACCATAAATCTTAAACCTTAAAACCTTTACACGATAACTTAAACCCTAGACCTTACACCCTAGACCTTAAACCATAAATCCTAAACCCTAAACTCTAAACTATGAAATCTAAACCCTAAATCCTGTACCTTAAAATTCTAAAACTGGTGAACCATAACTCAAGCCTTAAACCCAATTATCTTAATACCTTAAAAGCCTAAACCCTAAGTCCCCTTAAATGCTAAGCCTTAAACTATGAACTTTAAAGCCCAAACTCGAAACCTAAAACACTAAACCATTTTTGCTATACCCTAGCCACTAGAATCTTCAAACAAAAAAATCGTAAAGTCTAATGCCTTAAGACTATAAAACTCTAAAACTCGAACCCAAAATCTCAAATCTTAAATCCTAAACCCTAACATAAAAAAAATCCTAAACCTTGAAGCCCCAAAACCTCAAATCCTAAAGCCTGAATTCCTTAAACCCTTAAACTTGAAAATCTAAAGCCCAATTTCCTTCAACCTTAAAATTCTAATCCTCAAACTTGAAAACCTAAAGCCCAAATTCCTTAAATCCTAAAACCCTAATTCTTAAACGATTAAACCCTAAAACGTAAATCCTAAAGTCTAAAACCATAAGCTTTAACTAAATTCCCAAAACCATAACCTTAATCCCTAAACCCAAAGCCATTTCCCTTACCCCATAACCTAACCCTAGATCTAGACCATAAATGCTAGACCATTGACCTTAAAACCTACACCTTACACCCTACACCCTAAACTCTAAACCCTAGACTATTGACTCTAGTAACTAGACCTAAAACCTTGACCTTGAACCTAAATCCTATACCCTAAACCCTAGACCTTAAACCTTACAACCCTAAACATTAGCCTTAGGAACTTAGACCCTAGTCCCTAGAACCTAGACCCTAGACCTTAGACCCCTCAACCTTAAACATTAGTCCTTAAAACTTGGACCCTAACCCTAAATCCTAGACGTAAAACATAAACCCTAGACCTTTGACCTCCAAATGCTAAAACCTAAAACATGAGACCTTAAACCCTAAAACTGAGAACTTTTACACTAGACCCTTGACCAAGGACCTTGTGACATAGGAGTGCCACGTTACCAGAATCAACCCATGATGCTATGGTACTTTTTATGACCTACAATCCATTTTTCATGCAATTTACAAGTTTATTGTCAGCCCAGATTAACAGAAGTGTCGAATTTGATTGTGAGAGTGTTTTGGAGTGTTCTTTTATGTTTTGGAACATTCATAATCTTATTTTCAGCCCCTTTTGAATCAACTCAAAAGAATTTTTTCTAGAGAAATTTTTGATTGTTTCTTTAGTGGTGGACAGTTGGAATATGCATTGAAAAATTTTCAAGAGAGAGTTATATCAACCCATTAACTTCATTTCTTTTAGAAATGCATTGAATGAGTTAATTATCAGCAAAAACTTAATTAATTTCATAGTTCCCATGCAGGGAGGATTGTTTGATACGTATTATGGTGGAACGATATTTGGAATGGAAATTATGTAACATTGCTAAAAAAAATTATCTGAAAACTATCAAAACAAGTTCAAATAGATTTGAATGGAATAGGGATAAAAGGCTCCCCATCAAGTTTAACATCAAAAGGATATAGAAAGTCACCACCTACAGATAATAAACAAGGATGCAAAAACCTCACAACTTACCACTCAAAGCGATGCAGATGAACTCCATCCTAAGAGATACAAAGATGTTTCTTTTTTTTTTACCATTCAATGGCTCCCAACAAAGAGATACAAAGATAAAAGAGAGAATTCAAAGAGTTTTTACAAATACAATTAAAGTCTAAGGTATGAAAATAGATATTGGTGCATGAAACAACCCTCGACGCATAAAGGTTACGAAAATATATAAGTTTTTGCTAGTAACTAGCTCAATTAATGGATTTTTTTTTATTAAAAAACATAGTTAATGGGCTGAAATAACTCTATCTTAAAATTTTTGTAAGGTATCCAACTGTCAACTACTAAAGAAACTACCATAACTTTCTCCTTTGAAAATCGTATAAGGTGCATGCAAACTATCCATCACTAAAGAAACAACCATAACTTTCTCTAGGAAGATGCATTTGTGTTTGTTGAAAAGAAAGCTGAAAGATAAGATTATGAATGTTTCTACACATAATAGAACACTCCAAAATTCATCCATTATCAAATACTTCCCTCAAGTTGGGCTAAAAATAGACTTGTAAAATGCCTTAAAAATAGATTATAGGTCATATAAAGTACCATAATATCATGGGATGATTGTAGTAACATAGGCACTCCTGTGTCAATCTCCCCTAGTTGAAAAAAACTTATTCTCAAGTCTCCAATATCTATCTCGCCATGATTTAAGTCAGCCACATTCAATATTGGGGAAATCCAATCAATTGGTGCCTTAGTCTTATAATCATTTTCACCAATATGCCTCAGCACCTTGAATGTACCATCAGCCTTTGGATTATACTTCTCAAATTTACTTTATAGATAGCTCTCCTTCCTAGATGAATCCATGCTAGATCTCTTACTTTGAATTCCACATGCTTTTGATGTTTATTTTCAACTAGCTTGCATTTCTCATTTTGCTTCTCAATGGCTACTCTTACACTCTCATGCAAACTTCTTGATTTATTTTGCCCTCTTATCAACATCTCTACTAAACTGATTGATTGTAAGATAAAGAACCAAATCCAAAAGATCTATAAGATTAGCACCATAATCAACTTTAAATGGACTCATACTTATGATATGATGCATGGATTAGTTATAAGAAAACTTAATCCGTGGAAGAACAAGATCTTGTTACTTCATTTTTTTGCTAACATGACTTCTTAACTAGTTTTCAAAGCTCCTATTTGTTACCTCCGTTTGTCCATCAGTTTGAGGATGATGGAGCATCTGAAATTTAGTGAAGTACCTAGCTTCCTCCATAAGATTCTCCAAAAATGCCTAAGAAATTTTGAATCTCAATTAGGCATAATCATCTTTGAAATGCCATGCAAGTACTCTATCTCCTTGAAATGTATCAATATGAGATGCATCATTTGTTTTGTTATACGGAGCAAAGTGACATATCTTTGAGAACATGTCAACAACAATCTTGATTAAATCATTATTCCCTTGTGTTCTTACGGTCCCATGACAAAATCAAGACTTACATCCTCCCATGGAGCAATGGGCGCCAATAATGGAGTGTACAAACAAGACTTTTGACCTTTTGTTTAGCTAAATGACATACCTTGCATTACTTTTCAAATTTGTCCACATTTTCAAACATCTTGGGCCAATAGAAGTCAGCTTGAATGAGAGCCAAAGTTTTGTCTCTTCTAAAGTGTCCTCCTAAAACACTACCATGAGGTTTTACTTCTTAAAGAACGAGATGGAACAAACAATGCATTAGCTTTAAAAAGAAAGTTATCAAAGATATAAAGTTGTTTAAAAGAATTTGTATTTCAATTCCATAATATTGTGCAAAAATCTACACTATTCTCATAGAGTTCCTAGCAAAATTCAAATTCCACCACTTTAACATCCTTGGTTGACAAAAGAGAATGCTTCTTACTAAACGCATCAACAACAACATTTGAACACTAGCTATGTTCTTAATTGTAAAGTTATAAGGTTGTAAGAACTCAACCCAAGCTGTGAGTCTCTTGTTTTTAACTTGTGCTAGTGTTCAAGTCTTCATGATTAAAATAAAGAACAAAAGACTTTGGAAGAATGTATTGACTTCAATGGTACAAGGCTCTACAAATCGCATATATCTCCTTGTTAAAGGTACAATACTTCCTTTAGTAATCATTAAACTTTTCACTGAAAAAGTCAATAGTCTTTCCTTCTTGTTTGAAAACAGCACTAATACCAACCTTAGAAGCATCATATTTAACCTCAAATGCTTAGCCAAAGTTAAGAAGAATTGAAACAGGATCTTCTATCACTTTCTTTTTCAACAACTCCAAAGCATCCTTAATTTCACTAATCCACTTGAACTTGCCACTTTCATGTATTCTGTGATTGGAGCAACAATCAAACTAAAACCTTAATGAACTGCTTCAAACCATAGAAACTCTGAACATCAACACCAATTGAGAATAGTCTCTGCTTTACTTTGATCCTTCATAATTCCTTCTCTTGAAATAATATCCCCAGAAACACCACTAGTAGTCAAGAATTCTTACTTTTCAAAATAGTATAAAGCTGTGTTCCTTCAGAATACAAACAACTATCTAGGTGATTTATATGCTCCTCTTCCTTTATACTATATACTAGTATGTAAACCACAACAAAAGAACTAATACATGGCTTAAGTATGTGATTCACATGAAAGTACTAGGTGCTTTAGATAGTCCAAATGGCATAACCAACTAATTATATAAACTATCCCTAGTTTTAAATTCTGTATTCCACTTATCTCCAAGCCTCATTCTAATTTGCTGGTAACCAATTCTCAAATCAAATTTAGAGAATAAAGATGTACTGGACAATTGATCGAGTAAATTATCTAACATTGGAATTAGGAACCAATAATCGATAGTGATTTTGTTAACAGAATGGCTATTTACACACATCCTTCAAGAACCATCATTCTTTGGCATCAATAAAGTTGAGCTGCACATGAACTCATGCCCTTTCGCATGAACCATTTTCACACCAATTCATCAACTTGCCTTTGAAGCCCTTCATGCTCTTTAGGGCTCACTCTGTGGATTGCCTTATAAGGAAGAACAGCCCCTAGAACAAGATAAATGGGATGTTTATTGGCAACTTGATTGTATTTCTCATTTTGCTTCTCAATGTTGCACTCTCGTGTAACTTCTTGACTTGTTTTACCCTCTCATAAGCATCTCCACTAAATTACTTTCTTGTATGACGAGGAACCAAATCCAAAGTACTTGTAGCATTAGCATCATAGACAACTTCAAATAGACTCTCACGTAAACTATGATGCATAGAGCGGTTGTAAGCACACCCAATTTACAGAAGAACTAGATCCTATCTCTTAATGTTTTTGTCAACATAATAACTTCTTTGCAAGTTTTGTAAGCTTAGTAGTGTTTTTTCTGTTTGTTCATTAGTTTCAGGATGATAAGAGACACTGAAAATTTAGTGAAGTACCCATCTTCCACCATAAAGTTCTCTAAAAATGGCTAAGAAACATTGAATCTAGATTTGAAACAATTCTTTTTGAAATGCATGCAACCTCCACAATCTCTTTAAATTACAAATCAGTAATACGGAATGCATCATATGTTTTGTCGTAAGGAACAAAAGTGAGAAATATTTGGAAATCTGTCAACAACAATCATGATTGAATTAGGGTATAAGCTCTACTGCTTACAAATTAGGGTCTACGTTCTAGAGCTTTAGGCTTAAGGTCTAGGATCTTGAGTCTAGGTTCTAGAGCTTTAGGCTTAGGGTCTAGGATCTTTGGTCTATGTTTTAGGATTTTAGGTTCTAAGGTCTAGGGTTTTAGGATTCTAGGACCTATGGTCTAGGGTTACGGCGTAGGGTCTAGAGTTTAGAGTTTATGTTTCTAAGGTCTTAGGTCTAGAGTTTTGGGGGTTAGGGTCTTAGGTCTAAAGTCTAGGTTTTAGGCCTCAGGATTTTAGGGTTTATGTTTTAATGTTTAGTTTTCTTTCTAGGTTTTTGTTTTTAGAGTTTTCAGTCTTAGGATTTTGAAGTCTAGGGTCTAATTTTTCAAATTTTAT
Organism: Moringa oleifera; assembly: GCA_021397835.1. Taxonomy (NCBI): domain Eukaryota; kingdom Viridiplantae; phylum Streptophyta; class Magnoliopsida; order Brassicales; family Moringaceae; genus Moringa; species Moringa oleifera. The sequence goes on along the minus strand of JAJFZO010000896.1, from coordinate 6,232,166 downwards.
GATTTCATGGTTTTAGGCCATGGTGTATGGTCTAAGGTTTAGGTTTCTAAGGTCTTGGTCTAGAGTCTGTTGTGTAGGTTCTAGGGTTTAGATTTTAGGTTTGAGGATCTATGGTCTATGGTCTAACTTTTAAGGTCTAGAGTTTTAGGGTATAGCATCTTGGATCTATTGTCTAGTACTTTAGGCTTTTGGGGCAAGATCCAAGGTTTTAGGGTCTAGGATTTAGCCTTTAAAGGTTTGAAGTTTTACGGTTAAGACTATTGGGTTTAAGGTGTAGTGTTTTAATGTTTTTAGATTTTAAGGTCCATGGTCTAGCGTTTCAAGGTCTAGGGCGTATAGTCTAAAATCTAGCACTCTTGTGTCACTCTTTGGTTCTCCCTTTTATCTCTATATCTCTTCGGTTGGGAGCCTTTAAGTGGTAAGAAACATCTTTGTATCTTTTAGGGTAGTGGTCATTTGCATCTTTTTAAGTGGTGAGTTATAAGATTTATATATTCTTATTTATTGTCCTTAAAGTGGTTATCTTTTATATCCTTTTGATATTGAACTTGGTGGTGAAGCTTATATTCCTATTTCGATTCATATCTATTCAAACTTGTTCTTATACTTTTCAAACAAAATTCTCAAAAAGTTACATAATTTTCATTTAAAATAGCATTCTATCATAATACAGTATTACCCTGGACCCTAAAACCTTAATCTTTTGACCTAAAATCCTAGAACTCTAAGTGTTAGACGCTTGACCCTATAACTTAAAACCTAGACCCTAAATCCTAAAACTCTAGACACAAGACCCTAAACCCTTGACCATTTAATTATTGACTTTAGACCCTATGCCATAAACCATATATCCTAAATCATAGGCCTTACACCTTAGGTCCTATATTGTAAAGCCTAAACCTTAGATCTAAAATCATTGACAAAAGAGTGCCTATGCTACCACATTCAGCCTATGATGCTATTGATGGATAGTTGGCATGTACCTTCGAAAATTTTCAGGAGAGGACGTTATAGAAGCTTCTTTAGTGGTGGACAATTAGCATGCACCTTAACAATTTTCTAGAGATTCAGCCAATTAACTCCCCTTTTTTGTCAAAAAAATGCATTGAATGATTTAGTTATCAGTAGAAACTAAATTATTTTGTGATCTATATGCTTAGACTTTGAGTGAATGTGCAAAAACTCTTTAAGTTCACTTTTCTATCTCTTTATCTTTTGGGTTAGGAGCCATTGAGTGGTGAGAAATATCTTTGTATCACTTAAGGTGGTTTTTATAGATATCCCTTTGAGCGGTGAGTTGTGAGGTTTCTGCATTCTTTCTTATTGTTTTAAGGGTGGTGCTCGTACTTTCCAAAAAAAAATTTTTAGGAATGTTACATCATTTTCATTCCAAATACCATTCCTTTATAATATGGTATGACCAAAACCCTTAATCCTAAACCCTAGCCCTTAGACTCTAAATCCTTAACTTTAAATCGTAAATCGTAAACTATAGACCAAACCCATGAACCAAGTTCCTTAAGCTACCGCAGACACTAAACTTAAGATGGGACCCTAGACCAAAAATCCAAAACTCGAAACCTTAGACCTAAGACCCTAGAATTAAACTAGACCCTTGAGCTAAAACCAAAGCCTACACCTAGCTAGTAGAACTTAGAAAATCCTAGACCCTACACACCATATAGTAGAACTTAGACCCTAAAACCTAAAACATACAGCTTGAGCCCTTGACCCTAAACCCTAGATCCTAGATCCTAGACTCTACACTTTATGCCTTATACTGTAAACTCTAAACTTATACGCTAAAACCTAGATCCTGGACCTTAATTCCTCAGCCCAAAACCTCATATCCCTAGACTCAAGAACCCTGAAACCCTGACGATGGAACCTATACACAATAGGCCTTAGACTCTTACACCTTAGATCTAAGAACATAAAACCGTATGACCCCAAAACCTAAAACCCTGACTCTGAACCCAAGACCCTAAAGATGATGCCCAAATCATAAAACATTAGAACCTTAAAACCGTAAAAGTTGAGACCTTAGACCGTAAAACCTAGATCCTAGACCTTGAAAACTATACCCTATATCTTAGACCTTAGGTTGTAGACCCTTAAACCCTTGACCGAAGACCTTGAAATCTTAAGACCCTAAAACATTGAAGAGTCCTTATAACCAAGAGCGTAAACCCTGTATTTTGGATAGTGAACCTGAAACCCTAGACCGTAAGCCCAAAAATGCTAAGACACTAGACCATAAAAACTAGATGTTAAGGTTTAAGGGTTAAGTTTTTTAGCTTAGCATTTTAGTTTTAGATTTTAAGGTTTAGTGTTTAGGCATTACGGTTACGAGGTTAGGGGTTTAAGACGTATTGGTTGAGATTTAAGGTTTAAGGTTCGACTTTAGGGTTTAATGGTTTATGAGTTGCAAGTTATGGTTTAAGAACTAGGGTTTAGTATTTAGTGTTTGGCTTTATGGTTTAGAGGTTACGGTTTAGTGTTTAGAGGTTATAGGTTATGGTTTAGAGTTTAGGATTTTGTGTTTAAGGTCAAGGATTTAGAAGTTTGAGCTCAAGTGTTAGGGTTAAGGGTTTAGGAATTAGGGTTTAGGGTTTGAGGACAAAGGATTAGGAATTTAGGTTTAGGATTATAAAGCATATGGGTTAGATTGAATGTTTAGGGGTTAAGGTTTTGGGTTTTAGGTTTAATGGTTAAGATCTAGGGTTAGAGTTCAGGATTTAAGGTTTAAGATTTACAGTTTAGAGGGCACGATTCTGGATTAAAGGTTAAGGGTCATAGGGTTTAGGATTTAGTGGTTAAGGTCTAAGGTTTAGGATTTACAGTTTAGGGGTCAAGGTTTGGGTTAGAAGATTAGTGTCTAAGGTTAGGCATTAGCATTCATGGGTTTAATGTTAGGGTTTTAGGGTTTATGACAGTAGGTTTAGGATTTTAGGATTAAGGTTTAGTTTTTCCAGATTTAGGGTTAAGATGATGGGCTATAGTTTTTGGGTTTAGGGTTTAGGGCTTAGTGGTTAGGGCTTAGGGCTTAGTGTCTAGGGTTCTAGGTTTAAGATTTAGGGATTAGTGGTTAAGGTTTTGTGTTTAGGTTTAGCCTTTATGGCTTAGTGTTTAGGGTAAAGTTTAGGGATTACAGTTTAGTGGTTATGGTTTTGGATTTATAAGTATTAGGATTTAGTGTTTAAGAGTCAAGCTTTTGGGTTTAGTGGTTAGGATTTAGGTGTTTGGTGTTAGGGTTTTAGGGATAGGATTTAGGTGTTTAGTGTTAGGGTTTCAAGGTTAGCATTTAGGCATTTGGTGTTGAGGTTCAAAGGCTAAGGGTAATGGTTTTGAGGGTTATGGGTTAGGGTTTAGGGTTTAGGGTTTAAGACTTAACATTTATGGTTTATGGTTTAGAACTTAGGGTTTAGGTGTTAGGATTTAGGTTTAGGGCTTAGGTTTAGGGTTTAGGAATCAATATTTATGATTTCTAGATTATCATATAGGGTTTAGGATTTAGGGCCAATGGGTTAAAGGTTATTGTTTAGGGTTTGGAGTTTAAGGTTAATGAATTTGTGTTTAGTGTTCACGGTTAAGGTTTCTAGGTAGTTTAGAGTTTAGTGTTTATAGTTTAACATTAGCATTTATGGTTTAGGGTTTAGGGGTTAGGGTTTAAGGTAAGATCTTAAATGGTTAAAGGTTTAGGGGTTAGGTCAAAGTAAGAGTTTAAGGGTTTAAGGTTAAGGTTTAGGATCAGGGTTCAAGGTTTAGGGTTCATGGTTTATGGTTTAATGTGAAAGGTTTAGGGTTAGGGTTTAGAGTTTAAGGTCAATGTTTAAGGGTTGGGATTGAGGGTTTATTGCTTAGGGTTTACGATTTAATGTTAAAGTTTTAGGGCTAAGGTGTAAGGGTTAGGGCTTAGGGTTTAAGGTTTAGGTTTTAAGGTTTAGGGGTTAGGATTTAGGCTATAGGTTTATGAGTTTTGGGGCTCAAGCTTAGGGTAAAGTGTTCACGATTTAGGTGTTCGGTCCTTCAGTTCAAAGATTAACATTTAATAGTTTGGGTTTAGGGTTTAATGGTTAGGCTTTTGATTTTAGGGGTTGTAGTATAGGGTTTAGGTTATGGTTTATGGTTTATGGTTGAGGGGCTAGGCATTAGAGGTTATGGCTTTGGGTTAAGGCTGAGAATTTATGTTTAGTGGTTAGGGATTAGGGTTTAGAGTTTCTGGTTTAAGATTTAAGGTTTAAGGTCTAAGGGTTAAGGTTTAAGGTTTAGGAGTTTGGGTTTAAGGTTTAGGGTTTAAGGTTTTAGATTTAGGGTTTAAAGGTTATGGTTTATGATTAAAGGGTTAAGGTTTAAGGTTTAGTGTTTAGGGTTTAGAGGTTGGGGTACGGGGTTAGAGTTTAGGGTTTAAGATGTTAGGGTTAGGGTTTAAGGCTTTTGATTTATGGGTTAAAATTTAGGGCTTGGGATGAGTATATTGGGTTTAAAGATTAGAGTTTTAGCTATGAGATTTAGGATTTAAGGTTCAAGACCGAAGGTTTCGGATTTGAGGGTTTGGCCCTAGGTTTAAGGTTCATGATTTAAGGTTTAGCATTAAAGGATTAGGGGTCAGGGTTTTCTTCTTTAAGGTTTAGGAGTAAGGTTTAAAGGGCAGGATTAAGGTTTATGATTTAGGTTAAGTGGTTAGAGTTTTAGGCTTATAGTTTTATATTTAGGTTCAAGGGTTATAGGTTAAGGTTTAAGGATTAGGGTTTGTTTAAAGATCAGGGTTTTCGGGTTAGGGTTTTGGGTAAAGGGTTAGGGTTTAGGGCTTAGTGATTAAGGTTTACGAGTATGGTTTTGGTGTTAGGGTCAGGGTTTATAGTTTAAGAGGTAAGGTTTTAGGATTTTAGTGGTTTAAGTTTTAGAACTTGCGATTATGATTTATGATTAAGGTTTAGTGGTTAGGATTTTAGGTTTATAAGCTAAAGTTTAAAGTTTAGGGTTTAAGGTTGGGATTTAGGGTTTACTGATTTAGGTTTTATAGCAACGGTTTAAGGTTTTATGGCTTACAATTTATAGGTTAGGGTTTAGGAGTGAGGGTTTAATGGTTATGGTTTATAACTTAAGGATTTAGGTTTAAGCTTCAGGGGTTTTTGTTTAGGGGTTTATGCTTTAAGGTTTAAGAGTTAGGATTTAGGATTTTATGTATAGGGTTTAAGGGTTAAGGTGTAAGGGTTAGAGTGGTAACGCATCATAATAACCATGGTAACCCATCATAATAAGAAAAGTTTTCAAGTTCGTATGAGAGTGGTCTCTTAATCTTTCTAAAAAAATTAACCATATTTTCTTTGACTTCCTTACCTATTCTTTAATTTCCTTATGTATCAATCATCATTCAAAATCGCCAACCCCCGTATCGTATTCTCTTTTCAAATCTCACATCATTTCTCGTACCCACCAAAAACCAAAATCCCAAACTAGCAACTCCTTAAGAACAAAACAAGAATCCACAAAACTAGAAAATTATTTTGCAACTCGATCCACATCCATATAGACTTTTTTCCATTTTTTCAGTATAAATCTATGAAAAAGACATAACTAAAAATGTATTACTATATCAATCAAATTCATATACATAAATTCATTCACATAAATTAATGAGATAGAAAAAATATTTGATCTTGAAAAAAGAAAAAAACCCTACAATGTATTACCCAAGACAATTGTAAAGTGGTCCTTAGGACCTTTGATGGTTGGCATCATAATGTCTCTATTGCAATCATAACATACAGAGAGATAAGAGAAAAATTATTGATGGATAGGATGAATAACTAGCATTATGGTGGGTGTTCATGGTGGTAGAGTGAAGAAGTCGTAACGTAATAGTGCCAAGTTGATGATTAAGAAAGGATTAAAAGAGAAACACATTTTCTCGATCTTTTTTGTCTCTATGTGAGTTTAGGAAATGTTTGGTGACACAAGAGTGGTTATATTAACACATTTAGCCCATGATGCTATGTGAAGGACAGTTAGCATGTACTTTGGAAGATTTTTTAGAGAGAAGGTTATGGAAACTTTTCTAGTGGTGGACAGTCGGCATGCACCTTAAAAGATTTTCTAGAGAGGATGTTATGGAAGCTCTTTCAATGGTGGATAGTTGGCATGCACCTTAGCAATCTTCAAGAGAGATTTACTTTAGTCCATTAACTTCTTTTTTTTTGTCAAACAAATGCATTAAATGATTTAGTTATCAGTAAAAAGTTAATGATTTTCGAAATCCCAATGCATTGAGGGTTGTTCCATGCAATGGTATTCATTTTCATACTTTAAGTCGATATCATGCTAAGAAAGACATTGGAGACTTGAGGACAAGTCTATTTTAATTAGGAGAGGTTGACATAGGAGTGGTTATATTACCACATTTAGCCCATGATGCCATGTGAAGGACAGTTGGCATGCACCTTCAAAGGATAAGAAGTTATGGAAACTTCTTCAATGGTGAATAGTTGGCATGCACCTTACCAATCTTCAAGAGAAATTTATTTCAGTCCACTAACTTCATTTTTTTTTTGTCAAACAAATGTATTAAATGATTTAGCTATCAGCAAAAACTTAATAATTTTTAAAATCTCAATGCATGGAGGGTTATGTCATGCACTAGTATTTATTTTCATGCTTTAGACTTAAAAAGAAGCTTAAACTTTAGTTACATGTCCAAAAAGTCTTTGAGTTCTCTCTTCCATTTTGTATCTCTTTGATTGGGAGCCACTGAGTGGTGAGAAACATATGAATGTTTCTTAGGGTGGTGTTTATTTATATCCCTTTTTAGTGAGTTATAAGGTTTTTATATCCTTGTTTATTGTCCTTAGTGTAGTGATTTTCTGCATCCTTTTGTTATTAAACTTTATAGTGAGTCTTTCATTCCCTATTTTCATTTAAATCTATTCAAACTTGTTCTTATACTCTCCAAGCAAAATTTTCAGCAATATTACATCATTTTCATTCCTAATACCATTCCTTTAAAATACGATGTCACTTGGTGTTGCTATGATTAAGGAACATGGGTCATTATATATGGGAAAGAAAAATCTCTTATTGTGCTTTTTATAAATAAAAATTCACCATTGTGGAGAATAATAAAAGAAAGAGAGAATCGCTTTTTGATTGTTTTTCTATTGATATTTTTAGTTTTTTATTTAAATTATTTTTATAATAAATTAATGTTAAATAAATGATTGTCAAAGAAAAAGTAAGAGAAAAGGAGATCATTTTTTTTTGTTTTGTTTGCTTTATTTTGTATTTTTATTTTAAATTTTTCAAAGAAATATTTTGGTTTTTTAAATTTTCATGTAGTTCTTGATTTTTACCGCATTTTTTATTTTCAAAGTTTTTTTAATGTCTTCTTATTTTTAATTTTTTACTATTTCTCATTATTTTTGAAACTTTTATTTTAATTTTGCTAAAATTTTTTATTCTTATTATTAATACTATCTTTATTATTATTATTATTATTATTATTATTATCAACAATAATTTTGTCATCATCATTATTATTATTGTTATTGATATTATTAGTATTATTATTATTCTCAACGACGAGTGGACTTGAATTTGAACTTTTAATCTCTCGATAATTTGCAATGATAATATTAAAAAAATAACAAAATTTTATTATATTATATATTAAATTATTCATTGTATTATGATATTTGATTTAATGTTAACTTATTTTCCTAATCACAGATTGTAAACATAATAGATTATAAACATAATAAAAATTAATTAACAAGAAAAAATAAAGTATTGCATATATAGTATTTGTATGTGAGATACTTGGAAGAAGGCGCGTGAGAAGTGATTGCTACATATAATTTTTTATTTTATTCTTTTAAATGTTTTTTGGATTTTATATTGAGAATATGGGTGTATTGAGAAAAAAAAAATAATGAGAAGTCATCTTTATTCGAAGTTTAGTAGAAAATAATATTGTTTCTTCTAGAAATAATTTTAATAATGTTGCAGTCCAACTTGATTTAGTTATGCTTATTCACGTGAATGCAAACCAAGTGCAACAAAAAAAAATCTAATTCCAAATTTAAATAGTTTATTTGAAAAATATTAGTCATTAATATGTATTATTATCAGCTCTTTAATTTTTATTTAAAATAAATAAATTGAAGAGTTAAATAAGAATTTTGCAAAAAAAAAAAAATCGTAGTTTATACCATCTAACTTTAAGAAGTTAAATGATATTTACAAATAATTGAATTAGTGGAAATGGTCAATCTAATATTATAATATGTTTTATATCCTTATTCTCATACTTGATTGAAAGACAACATGAAAATTAACTTTTTGAGTATCAAAATAAATACTGTTACAATAGATTTTAACTTAAATTTTTTCACAAACATGAAGAAATATGAAATAAAAACAAAGTCAAAATTTTTGAGTATCAAAAATATATAGTTTTAAAATTTTTGAAATATTATGAAAATAATTTTACTACTAAAAAAATTCTTGTTTTATGGTAATTTGAATATTTACTTGCATTTTTCACATATTTCAAAACAAAGCTCCTTGTACAATATCTTTTATTTAAATAATTTATTTTAAAAAATTGAAGAAAATATTTAATTTATACTAAATTAAAAAGATTATATGTAAAATTAATTAAAAAATATAAAAATTTGATTAAAAAGTTTGATTATTTATATAATAAATCATTATTTATTAGGTTAAATTATATATTAAATTCAATTATTTATTGGATTCAATCAATTTTTAGGCGTAATTAATAACACCAAAAATTACTATAAAATTTAACTTAAAATAAATAATTGATCTTAATAATTGGACTGCTTAAATTGGGCTAATAAATGTGCCTTAAGATTTAATTGAGTCTAATAACTAATTAGACTTAAATAATTCATTTGACTTAACATTTAATTGTGTCTCAACACTAGTTAAGCTTAATATTTAATTGAGCCTTACAAAAATTTAGTTATTATATAATTAGGCTAGTGAAATAGTCACACTGAAGATATAATTGGGCATATTAATTAATTTGATCCAATTAATTTGGTTAGAATATAAATGATCTCATGAAATAATTTGATGTATAATTTGGTCTAATAAATAATATCGATTAAGATATAATTAGAGCTAAAATTATTTAGACCTCAAATTTAATTGGACCTAAAAAATTGGACATATAATATAATTAAGTGTCATATATAATTGAGCACACAATATCATGGGCCAAATATAATTGAAGTTGAGACATAATTGAGCCTAATTAATAATTAAGCATTGGCCCTAGTACGCATTAGCCCAAGATTTATATGATTAGACCTGACATTTAATAGGTGTAATTACTAATTGGACCTATCATGCATGAACTCAATAGATAATTAGGCTTAAGAATGAATTGAAACCAACATAAGGTAATTAACCCTATTAATTAATCGAGTACAAAAAATAATTGGCTCTCCATGTAATTAAGCCTAACAATTATTTGCACTCAATAATTCATTAGAAGTAGCAATTCATTGGGTTTAATTGTCAATTAAGCTTAATAAAAACTTTGCTTAATATATAACTTAGTCATGTAATATTTGGATTTAATATAAAAATTGGTTACATAATGAAATGGGCACAATAAATAGTTAAATCTAAGATGCAATTGAGTCTAAAAATAATTGTACCTAAGAATTAGTTAGGCCAATGATTTAATTGGCTGAACAAAAAATTATGCTTAATATATAATTGATCCTAATAAATAATTAGGCTTAATATATTATTGGGCCTAAAAATGAAATAGACTTAGCAAATAATTGGTCTCAAATATAGTTAAACTCAATAATTTATTAGATTTAAAACATAATTGCACCCAATAATTAATTGGAGGTAGCATACATAAGCCTAACAAATAGTTAGACTTAAGAATAAATTGAGTTTAAGTGTAATTGGACTCAAGTTATAATTGGACTTGGATATAATTAGATCTTATAGATAAGTGGACCTAACATATAATTAGGCCTACTTCTATTAATAGGACAATACAATAACTATTTTCTTTAATTAATTTTTAGTCTTAATTATATTTTGAGCTAATACACATTAAGCCTAATTACCTACCAGTCTAAATTATCGATCAATTTTAATTATATTTGATCAATTGTATGTAAAGCCTAACCATATCGTATGTCATATTTTTTAGGTCCAATTAGATTTCAAGCCTAATTAATTTCAAATTTAATTATGTCTTAGGTCTATTATTTATTAAGCCTAATTATATGTCTAATTATTTTTGGTTTCATGCATGTTAGCCTCATGCATTTGGTCTCAGTAATTAATAAGCCCAACTATATCTTCAGTTCAATTATTTTTTAGGTCTAATTATACATTAAACCTAATATTTTATAAAGTTCAATTAATTTTGGATACACCAATTAATTATTAAGTCCAGTTAATTATTAGACTTAATTAAATCTTATGCCTAATTATCTGTTAGGCTAATTTAGATCTTATGCTCAATTATATATACTAAGGTCAATTATTTATTAGGTGAAATTATAAATTAAACTCAATTTTATATTATATCCAATCGAATCTTAAGGATAATTATTCAAAGTGTTAATGAAGCTAGGTCTCATTAATTGTTAATATTGATTACATATTTAGCCAAATTAAATTATGAGCCCAATTAATAAATGTTAAACCCAATTAGTTATTAGGCTTAATTAATCTTTATGTCCAATTATTAGGCGCAATTATAATTTGGATCCAATTAATTATAATGTCAATTACATATTTAGCCAATTCAATTTTTAGGTCCAATTAATAAATGTGAACCCAATTAGTTATTAGTCCAATTAATAAATGTAATTAGTTATTAGATTCAATTAACTTTTTTATCCAACTATATCTTATTTTCAGTTACAAGTTAGGTCTAATTAGATCTTAGGCTTAATTCAATTTTAGGCCTAATTATTTAGTGGGTTTATGCACACCACAACAATTATATCTTAGGTCTAATTAAATCTTGGATTTAATTAATTCTTATTCATAATTAAATATTGACCTAAATGACTTGTAAGGCTCATCAATTAATTTTTAGACCTAATTAATTGTTAGTTCTTTAATTGTTAGGTTCAATTACATCTTATGTCATGGCTCAAATATATTTTAAGCCCAATTATGTATGAAATCAAACTTTTTACTATGCTAATTAGATATTAGACCTAACTAATTCTTAGGTAGAATTAAATTTCAAGCCTACTTAATTATTAGAGATTAATTGTTAGGTCATAATTATTTGTTAGGTATAATTAATTATCAGGCTCAATTATATCTTAAGTATAACATTTTATTTGGCTTAATCGCATATTAAGATCAAATATTTATTAAGCTCAATCATAATTATCATATAAACCATCCTACTATATTGTCAAGGTCTACCCAACAGCAAATGACAAGCATCCATAGCCAAGGTCTACCTTATAATAAATGTCAAGCATCCATAGCCAAGGTCTACCCTATAATAAATGTCAAGCATCCATAGGAGTAGCATCTCACCCAACTTTCATCGTTTGTCACTTTGGGACACTTTCAAGTTATGTTGCACTACAATGGACATACCATGATCAGCATAGGTCATCTCATCCTCATTACCATCATGTTCTAGATCATTATTACCTTCATCATCTTCTCCATTACTAACATCATCAACTAAAGTAACAATCCTTCTATTTAGACAATAAGAAGCAATATGCCCAAAATCATGACATTTGAAGCATTTCCTACCATCTTGTGCAGGAGAATTGGATGTTTGCTTGCTGCTCAGAGATCCTTCACCATTTTCTTGCTCCTTTGACATCGCCTTGCTTATAAGAGTAGGCTTGGAGTTAACTCTATTTGAATACACATGTTTGGAACTATATCGTGATTCCTTTTCAAACTTTTGTTAGCTTCTTAATTTTTGAAGTCAACTTGCACACATCATTCAATGACCAATATGACAGAAGTTTAACCACTTTAGAAATCTCATATTTCACACTCCCAAAGAATCTACCAGTGGTTTACTCCTCTAGTTCTACAAGCTTTCCTTTAGCATCAAATTCTACTATGTATTTCTCCAACAATAAGAAGCAATATGCCCAAAACCATGACATTTGAAAGCAGTTCCTTCCACCTAGTGTAGAAGAATTATTTTCTTGCTACCAAGAGATCCCTCACTAATTTCTTGCCCCTTTGACACCACCTTGCTTAAGAGAATAGGCTTGGAATTAACTCTTGTTGAATGCACATCTTTGGAACCATACTATGATCGCTTTTCAAACTTGCAAATTATACTAGTGCATGGGATATAAGGTTTAGATATTAGGGTATAGGGTCGATTACTTACAAATTAAGGTCTAGGTTTTAGGGCTTTAGGTTTAGCATCTAGGGTCCACATTTTAGGGCTCTAGTGTTAGGGATTTTAGGGTCTTGGGTCTATGATCTAAGGTTTTATGTTCTAGGGCTCAAGGTTTCATGGTTTTATGATTTTAAGGATTCAAGACCTAGGGTCAAGAGTTTATGGTTTCTAAGGTCTTAGATTTAGAGTTTTTGGGTCTAAGGTGCGTGGCCTATGTTTTAGGTTTTAAGATCTCAAGGTTTAGGGTATAGTGTTAGGTTTCTAAGGTCTTGTGTCGGAATTAGGGTCAAGGTTCTTGGGTTAACGTTCTAGGTTTTTTTTTTTTTAGGTTTTTCATCTTTAGGATTTTAAGGTCTAGTGTCTAAGGTTTTAAGATTTTATGATTTAGAGTTTTAAGTCATGATCTAGGTCTATAGTTTAGGGTTTAGGTTTCTAAGGTCATGGTTTAGGGTTTGTAATCTAGGCTATAGGGCATAAGTTTTAGGTTTTTGGATTTAAGACCCAGGATCTAGGGTTTAAGTTCTTGGGTTTTAGGGTCCGAGGTCTAAGGTTTAAGGTCTAGGGTTTTAGAACTATTAATCTAAGGCTTTAAGGTATCATGTCTAGTGTTAAAAGATTTGAAGGGTTTAAGATCTATGTTTGTAGGGTTTAAAGGTTCAAGGTTTTACGGTCAGAGTCTTAGGTCTAAGACATAAAGTTTTAATGTTTTTGGCTTTTGGGATTTTAGGGTTTGTAGTCTAGGGTTTTAAGATCTAGGGTCTAATAGTTTACTGTGTAGCTTTAGGATCTAGCACGCTTGTGTCACTCTTTGGATTCTCCTTTTTATCTTTGTATCTCTTTGGTTAGAAGCCATTGAGTGGTGAGAAACCTCTTTATATCTCTTAGAATGGTGCCCATCTATAACCTTTCAAGTGATGAATTATGAGATTTCTTTATCCTTGTTTATTATTCTTAGGGTGGTAATTTTTTTTATCTATTTGGTATTAAACTTGATGGCATTTTGTCCCTTATTTTCATTCAAATCTATTTGACCTTGTGCTTCATATTTCCAAAAAAAATTCTAGCAAAATTATGTCATTTCCATTCCAAACACTATTCCATCATAACGCGGTATCTCCCCATGCCCGACCGCCCTTTTAACCTTAAACCTTAAATCCTAGAAACCTAAACTTTAGACCCTTGACTCTTATATTCTAAAACCTAAACTCCAACCCCTAAAACTCTAGACCCTTTACCATTCAACCCTCTCTCTAAACCCCTAATCTTATGCTATAGACTCTAAAGTGTAGACCATATACCATAGACTGTAGACCATAAGCCATAGACCCTACAACCTAAAACTTAAACCCTAGACCCAAAATTATTAACAAAGGAGTGCCTATGTTACCATATTTAACCATAATGCTATGTGATGAACAGTTGGTATGCACTTTGGAGGATTTTCAAGGGAAGAAGTTATGGAAGCTTATTTTGTGGTGGGTAGTTGGCATGCCCCTTAACAATTTCCAAGAGAAAGTTATTTCAACTTACTGACTTCATTTATTTTTGTCAAACAAATGCATTGAATAAGCTAATTATTAGAAAAAACTTAATTATTTTTCAAAGACCCAAAACATGAATGGTTGATTTCATGTACTAGTATTTTGTGATGCTTTAGACATTGAAGGTAGCTTGAACTTTGATTGTATATGCAAAAGCTCTTTGATTTGTCTCTTTCACCTTTATGTCTCTTTGGTTCAAAGCCATTGAATGGTGAGAAACATTTATGTATCTCTTAGGGCGGTGTTCATCTGTAACCCTGTGAGTTGTGGTTTGTGAGGTTCTCATATCCTTGTTTATTTTCCTTAGGATAGTGATTTTTTGTATCACTTTGGCAATCCTATGAGTGGTGAGCTTTTTATTTCCTATTTTGGAATATTTGCTTGTACTTTATAAACAAATTTTCTAACAAAGATACATTATTTCAATTCCAAATATTGTTCCATCATAATACATTATCACCCTAAACCCTTTCTCTAAACCATAGACAATCAAGACCTTAGACCTAAGACCCATCAACTTAGACTCCCTAAATCCTTAAAACCCGGACCCTAGATCTTAGAACTTAGATCTTAGATGCTAGATTTTAAACCATAGATCCTTGACGCTAAACTCTATGCCTTGGACCTTAGCCCTTAATTTCCTAATGCTAAAACCCTAGATCCTAGATCCTAGATCCTAGATCCTAAACCCTTAAAGCCTAGATAAAGCCTAAATTCGTAAACCTTAGACCCTTGATTCCAAACCTTAGATCATAGACCCTAAAACTTGTAGCCTGTAAACCAAATCTACACCTTGGAGCTTAAACCCTAAACCTTAGAAGTTGGAATCCTAGACCATAAACCTCAGGCCCTAGAACTAAGACATTAAAACCTAAACTTTAGACCCTAGACCTAAAGCCATAAAACTCTAAACTTTAAAATCCTAAACGTTAGAACCTTAGTGCTTACGGGTTATGGTTTACAATGTAGGGTTTAGCATTTAAGGATTTGGGTTTAGGCTTAAAGGGTTTGTGTTTAGAGTTTAAGCATTAAGGTTTAAGGTTTAGGGCTTAAGATTTAGTGTTTATGGTTTATGATTTAGAGATTAGTGTTTAGTGTGTTGTGTTTAGAGTTTATGGGTTAGGATTAAGGGTTTAGAGATTATATATTAAGAGTTTGAGCTTATGGTTCAATGGATAGGATTTAGGCATTTTGGTTTCAAGTTTAAGTGTTAGATGATATCATATTTTTGAAGGAACGATATCTGAAATGAAAATGATGTAACTTCACTAAAAATTTTGTTTGGAAAGTACAAGCACAAGTTTCAATAGATTTGAATGAAAATTAGGGATAAAAGGCTTACAATTATATCTAATACCAAAGGGATACAGAAAATCACCACCCTATACAAAAACCTCACAACTCACCACTCACAGAGATATAGATGAACACCATTTTAAGAGATTGTTTCTCACCACCCAATGGCTCCCAATCAAAGAAATATAGAGATGAAAAAAAGAACTCAAAGAATTTTTGCACATACAGCTAAATTTTTTGCTAGTAACTTAATCATTTAAGGCATTTGGTTGACCAAAAAATGAATTTAGTGAGTTGAAATAAATCTCTCTTGAAGATTGCTAAGGTGCATGCCAAATGTCCACCACTAAAAAAGCTTCCATAACTTCCTCTTTAAAAAATTTTCCAAGATTGATGCCAACTATCCATCACATAGTGTCAAGGGTTAAATGTGATAACATAACTAACCCTGCGTCATTAGGTGATGCAATAATAGGTGTTTGAATCTATGTGAAGAGATGTAAGTTAATATAACCAAAACTTTACACAATTAAGTGAAGTTCACGTTAAATTTAATTTTTTATTAGATCCAATCAATTCTTAGGCCTAACTAACAACACCAAATAAACTACTAGGTCTAAGTAATTATTACTCTCAATTACATGGTCAACCCAATTAAATGTTAGATCCAACCCAATTAAATGTTAGATCCAGTTAATTTTGTACCTATATCTGTTAGGCCCAAATAAGGTTAATTTTTCATTATACTCATTTAATTTTTAGTCATAATTAAATTTTCATCTTAATTAATTATTAGACTACATTAATTGTTGGACCATTCTAATCATGAGGTTATTAATTGTTAGGCTTTATTATATTTCAAGCTTAATTACATCTTAGCAAATTTAATTATTACGCTTAAATATTTATCAAGCCTAATTTTAGGTTTAGTATTTTATTAGTCTCATTTATGTATTCAAGTTCAATTACATATTAAGTCCAATTATTTACTAAGTTTTACTATACATTAAGCCTAATGTTTTATTAAACCCAATTAGATCTCACTCTTACTTAATGTTTTGGGGAAACAAATTGTTAAGCCTAATAAATTATTTAATCCAATTAATTATTAGGCTCATTTTGTTGTTAAGCCTAACTAGATATTATGCTCAATTTTCTTATTAGGCTCAATTAAATATTAGACCTAATTAATTATTTGATGTAATGAATTATGTGAACCAATTAATTAGGTTTAAGATATAATTATGCTCAATAATTAAGTAAGCTTAGCATACATGAACCCCAACAAATAATTTGACCGAGAACAAAGGCTACGATATAATTGGATCCAAACTATAATTGGACTTTGCGCATAAATCGACTTTACAAATAATTAGGCGCAATAATCAATAATAGGGCTTAAGATATAACTGGGTCTATCATACACAAAACTAAGAAATAATTCACCCTAGAAAAAAATTAGCTTAACATATATTAATGGGCATAAGAATCTATTATATTATAATAATAATTAGGCCTAATATGTGATTGTGCTTAATAGTTAATTGGGTTAGACAATTTATTGCTCTAAATAATTAATTAGGTATACTATTCAATTGAGCTTAATAAAAAATTGGACTTCGTTCTAAGAACAAAATAAATCTAGTAAATAATTAAACCAAACAATTCAATGGACCTTATGATCAAGATTCATTGAACCTAATAAATGGGTCTAAATAATTAATTAAACTTAGAAATTAATTGAGTTCAAAGAAAAAATGAGTTTAATATATAACCAAGCTTAATAAATAAGATGTAATTGAGCTTAACAATTGATTTGGCTCAATAATGAATTGGGTCTAAGATTTAATTGCGCTTAAGAATTTGTTAGACTTAGGGTTCAACTAGACCTAATGAAGAATTGGTTTTAATATATAGTTCATCATAATAAATAATTAGGCTTAAGAATTAGATGACATTAATACATAATCGAGGCTAAAATATATTTAATATGATTTAATTCTTTAACTATATAATTAGTATGATCTAGTTACATAATTAATTAAATAGTTATATCTTAAATCATATTAATTATATTTTAGGTTTTAATTTGATTTAAGATATAACTAGATCAATAATTAATAGGCTTAATGTGCATGAGCTTGACAAATAATTAGACCAAGAACAAATTGAGTCCAAGATATAATTAGACCCAAATTTTAATTGTACTTAATATAATTGGACCGGCCAATAGATAATTTTGCTTAATAATAAGTGATAGTGCTAAGATGTAGTTGGGTATGTGAGGCATGAAATTAAGAAATACTTCAGCAAAAGAAAAAAAATGAGCCTAACGTATAATGATTGAAATTAATTGGACCATAAAATAATTAAGCCTTAAATGTAATTGAGTCTAACAATTAATTGAACTACATTATTAATTGGACTTAAAATCAAATTGAACCACATTATTAATTGGACTTAAAATCAAATTGAACCTAATAAAAAAAATAGGCTTAATAGATAATTAAACCTAAAAACGAAATCGGCCTAACAAATAATTAAGTCTAATGTGTAGTTAAGCATAGCAACTAATTGAACCTAACAATACATTAGGTTTAAGAATTCATTGGGCTAAATAGTTGATGAAGCTTAATATTTTATTAGATTTAATAAAAAATAATGCTTCATAAATAATTAGATCACATAAAACATTGGACGTAATATATAATTTAATCGATAGATAATTTAACTTAACAAATATTTAGCCAAACAATTAATTAAGTCTTCAACCTAAAAATTAGTTAAACTTATTAATTGATATGGCTTAATTAAAAGATTTAATTATGACCAAGACTTAAATAGACCTAAGATTTTATTGAACTTTATAAAAATTAAACTTAACATATAACTAAGCTAAACAAAAAAATGGACTTAATATATAATTAAGTAGAAGGTTTAGGTTTTAGGGTTTAGAGATGAGGGATTAAGATTAGGGTTTATTCGTTTTAGGGTTCAGGTTTAGGGTTTAGGGTTTAGTGTTTACAATTTACGGTGTTAGATTTCTAGTTTAAAGATTTGGGTTTAGGATTTAGGGTTTAAGCTTTTGGGTATGGGGGTCAGGTTGAAGGTTTAGGCTTATGGTTTATGATTAGGGGCCTAGGCATTAGTGGTTATGGTTTTAGAGGCTTAGGAGTTATGGTTTTAGGGTTTGGGTTTAGGAATTAGTGATTACGGTTTAGAGTTTCTAGTTTAGGATTTAAGGCTAGGGTCTAACATTTAGTTGTTTGGGTATAGGTTTAGGGTTTAAGGTTTTGGATTTAAGGTTTAGAGGCTATGGTTTAGGATTAAGAGGAAGTTTTAAGGTTTAGTGTTTAAGGTTTAGGAGTTTTTGTTTAAGGGTTAGGCAAAAGGTTTTAAGGAGAGGGTTTGGTGTTTAGGGTTAGGGATTAGGGATTACAGTTTAAGTTGTAGAAATTTGGGTTTAAGGGTTATAGTTTTAGGTATAAGGTTTAGGGTTTAAGCGTTAGGGTATAAAGGTTCAAAGGCTAGGGTTTTGGATTTGGGGGTTTGGGTTTAAGTTTTAAGGTTCATGGTTCACAAGTTAAGGTTAAACGTTTAGGATTTTCTTTTTAGCTGAAATTATGGTTTAGGATTTAGGGTTCAATGGTTAAGGTTTTAGTTTTAGTGTTTTGGGTTTATTTGTCAAAAGTTAGTAAGGTTTAGGGATTCAAGTTAGAGTTTAAGGCTTAGTGGTTAGGATTTATAGGTTACGATTTTGGTGTTAGGATTTATGAGTAACGATTTTTGATTTACAATTTAGAGATTAACGTTAATTTAAGGATTAGGGTTTATGGATTAGTGATTTTGGGGTTAAGGTTTAGGTGTTTGAGTTTGGGGTTATGGCTTAAAGCTTAGGGTTTAGGATTTAGTGTTTAGGGCTTATGGTTTACAATATAGGATTTAGTATTTAAGGATTTCGGTTTAGGCTTAAAGGATTTGTGTTTAGAGATTAGGCATTGAGGTTTGAGGCTTAGGGCTTAAGATTTAGGGTTTAGGATTTAGAGTTTAAGGTTTAGTGTGTTGTGTTTAGAGTTTAGAGGTTAAGATTCAGGGTTTAGAATTATGGATTAAGAGTTTGAGCTTATGATTCAATGGATATGATTAAGAGTTTAAGAATTGTGATACTGTATTTTGAAAGAATGGCATTTTGTTTGGAAAGTGCAACTACAAGTTTGAACAAATTTGAATGAAAATAAGGGATAAAGTCTCACAACAAAGTTTAATACCAAAGGGATATAGAAAATCACCACCCTAAGAACAATAAACAAAGATACAGAAACCTCACAACTCACCACTCAAATAGATATAGATGAACACCACCCTAACAGATACAAAGATGTTTCTTACCACTCAATGGCTCCCAACCAAAGAGATATAAAGATAAAAGAAAGAACTCAAAGAGTTTCTGTACATATAACAAAACTTTTTGCTAATAACTAATCATTTAATGCATTTGTTTGACAAAAAATGGAGTTAGTGGGTTGAAATAAATCTCTTTTAAAAATTGCTAAGATGCATGTAAACTGTCCACCATTAAAAGAAGTTTTCATAACTTCATCTCTGGAAAATTTTTCAAGGTTCATGCCAACTATCTATCACATAGTATCATGGGTTGAATGCGGTATTATAAACACTATTGTGTCATTAGGTGATGCAATAATTGACATTTGAATCTATATGAAGAGATGTAAGTTAATGTAACCAAAACCTTTACACAATTAAGTGAAGTTGATGTGAGAACAAAAAAAATGATAAACCTCTTAAGTAGTATTATCTCCATCTTGATCATACTTAAGATTTGACCATAGTAACCCATCATAACAAGAAAAGTTTTCAAGCATATGTGAGAGCACAATGGTCTAAAAATCCTTCTAAAAAAATTAACCACAGTTTGTTTGACTTCCCTACCTATTCTTTAATTTTTTTATATATCAATCTTCTTCAAAATCACCAATCCCTGCATTATATTCTCTTTCAAATCTCACATCATTTCTCGTACCAAAAACCCAAAATAGCAACTCCTTAAGAACAAAACAAGATTCCTCAAAGCCAGAAAAACCATTTTGCAACTCAATCCATCATCCACTTCATCTTTTTTCTTTTTTCTTTAAATATAAATTTGCATAGCAAACAAAACTAAAAATATATTATCGAAACCAATCCAATTCATATATATAAATTTATTCACATAGATCAATAAGATAGAAAAAATGTATGATCTTGAAAAAAGAAATCTATAATGTATTACTCAAGATAATAGTAAAGTGGCCATTAAGACCTTGGTGGTAGGTACCGTAATGTGATGGTCTCCGCTGCAATAGTAACTTAAAGAGAGATGAGGGAGAAATTATTGATGGATCAGGAGAATAACTGACCTTGTGGTATATGTTCTTGGTGGTGGACATGAAGAAGTCATAATGTAGTAATGGTGTGTTGATGATTAGGGGATGGATTGAAAGGGATATTCATATTTCGATCTTTCTCTATCCTTAGCTAGGTTAGAGGGATATTTAGTATCGTTGTGCTTGAGGAAAATGAGCACTATACATGAGAAAGAAAAATCTAATACAACGCTTTTTACAAATAAAAATGATCATTGTAAAGAATAATCAGAGAAAGAGAGAATCATTTTTTGATTTTATTTTCTATTTATATTTTTTATTTTTTATTTAAATTATTTTTATAATAAATTAATGTTAAATAAATGATTGTTAGAGAAAATAGTTAAAAAAAGGGAGATCATTTTTGTTTGCTTTATTTTGTATTTTTAATTTTAATTTTTTCCAAAAATATTTTGACATTTTAAATTTTCATGTTTATTTTACCACATTTTTTATTTTCAAAATTTTATTTAATGTCTCCTTACTTTTAATTTTTTACTATTTTGATTTTTATTTTGTTAAAAATTTTAAATTATATTTTTATTTTAATTATTTTTAATAAAATTATAATTTTTTATTCTTGTTATTGACATTATCTTATTATTATTATTATCAATTTTATCATCATCATCATCATTATTGTTATTATTATTATTATTGTTATTATTTCTATTCTCAACAACGAGCATAAATTGAATTATCCATTGCATTGTGATATTTGGTTAAATGGTAACCTATTTTCTTAATCATACATTATAAATACAATAAAAATAAATTCAAAAGAAAAAAATAAAATGCTACATATATGATACTTGCATGTGAAATACATAGAAGAAAGTGTCTCAGAATTGAGTGCGATATATAATTTTTTTATTTAATTTTTTCCAAATATTTTTTGGATTTCATTTTGAGAATATAGATGTATTTAGGGAGAAATAATGAGAAGCCATCTTTATTCAAAGTTTAATAAAAAATAATAGTGTTTTCTAGAATTAATTTTTAATTGTATTGCTTGCCAGCTTGATTTAGTTATGCTTATTCACGTGAATATGAGCCAAGTGTACAAACAAAGAAAAAAATCTTTGATTCTAAATTTAAATAATTTATTTTAGAAATATTAGTTGATCAATATGTATCATTGTCAGCTCTATAGTTTTTGATTCAAAAGAAACAAATTTGAAGAGTTAAATAGGAACTTTGCAAAAATAATCATGGTTTATACCATCTAATTTAAAAAAAAATAAATGATATCTATAGATTATTGAATTAGTGAAAATGATTAATCTAATATTATCATATTTTTATATCTTTATTCTCACGTTTGATTGAAAGATAATACGAAAATTATTTAATTTTAAATCTAATTGTATTTCATAAAATTTGAAATTAACTAATTATAATTTTTTTATATTAGATAATTTTATGAAGAGTGTGATTAATAATTCAATAATTCATATTAAGATAAAGTTTAGAATGAACATATAATAATTGAAATTAATTGGACCATAAAAATAATTAGGCGTAAAATGTAATTAAGCTAACAGTTAACTAAACTAAATTATTAGTTTCATTAATTAAGCCTAATAAAAAATTAAGCTTAATAGATAATTAAAACTAAAAACGAAATAGGCCTGATAATTGATTGAGTTTAATATTTAGTTGAGCACAACAACTTATTGAACCTAACAATACATTAGGTTTAACAATTCGTTGGGCTAAATAGTTGATTAAGCTTAAGATTTTATTAGATTTAATAAAAAATTATAGTTAACTTATTAACTAATATGGCTTAATTAAAAGTTGGGCTTCACATATGATTAGGCTAAAATATATTTAACTTCAATGATTTACATAGTTTGATATATAATTAAGTTTAACAATTAATTAAACTTAACAAATAAATAAGCCTAATGATTTATTGAGCTTAAGATTGAGAATTTATTAGAAATAAGATTTAGTTAAGTCTAATTAAAGATTGAACTAATAAGGGGTAATAAATAGTTGGGTTTAATTTATAATTGAGTCTAAGAAGAAAGTGAGATAAATAAATAATTGTGCTTAAAATATAATTGGGTCTAAAATTTAATAAACCCTAAGATATAATTGCGTAGCATGCAAACCTAATACAAATTTGATCCTAAGAATGAATTAAGCCTAAGATATGATCATATCTAAATTATAATTGAACTTAAGATATAATTAGCCATAATAACTAACTAAACCTAATATTTATTAATTGATCTTAAAAATTAATTGGATCAAATAAATGATTAAGCATAATGTGCAACTCAACCTAACAATTCATTAGGTCTATTAACTAGTTGGATTAAATAATTAATTGACTCTAAAATTTAATTGTATTTAATAAAACATTGGGCTTAATATATAATTCAGCTTATTAAATTAATTGGATCTAATATATAATTACACCTAATGAAATGTTGGACTTAAGATGTAAGTGAGCCTAATAATTTATTGAACCCAACAAACAATTTGGCCTCACATTTAATTAATTCTAATAATTAATTGGATCTAAGATTTACTTCAACATAAGAATTAATTGGACTTGGTTAAAAGTTCAACTTTACATATAATTGGATCTAATCAGTAATTGGCCCTATAAGATATTAGATCTCAATAACTAACTAGGTCTCAGATATAATTGAGCTTGAGATGTAAGTAAGCCTAACAATTAGTTCAACCTAACAAATAACTGATATTAATAATTAATTAAGCCCAAGATTTAACTTTAGAAAAAAATAAATTTGGCTTAAGATTTAATTGAACCTAATAAATAATTGAGCTTAATTTATAATTGAAAAAATAAAGTTAATAAATAATTGATCCTTAAATATAATTGGATCCAAATTTAATTGAGAAAAAGATATGATTGGGTGCAGGGTGCCTGAATCCTATACATAATTAAACTTAAGAATGTGTTGAGTCTAAAATATAATTGAACCTAAAGTACAAGTGAACTTATGATGTAATTGAGCGTAAGAATCAATTAGGCCTAACAATTATTAATTAGGTTCAAAAATTAATTAGAGCTAATATTTAATTAGAACAAATATATCATTGAGGTTCACAATTAAGTATGCCCATCAATTCATGGAGCTTAATAATTAATTAAGCTTAACATTTGATTGGGTCTAATAAAAAATAAATTTACTATAAAGTTCGACTTAATAAGTAATTAATCTTAATAATTGGGCCCCAAGCCTAAATTGGGCTAATAAAATGTGAGCTCAAGATTTAATTGAGTCTAACAATTAATTGTTAAATTCAATTAAATCATAATCATAATTATTTATTAGGTCAAATTATATACTAAGTTTTAATTTTTATTAGACCTAATCAAATCATAGACCTAATTAATTATCAAGTCCATGAGTAGTAAAAGTCTAATTAATTGTTAATCTCAATTACATATTCGAGCTAATTAAATATTAGATCTAATTAATTTTGTGCAGAATTAATAAAAGTGGGCATAATTATAGATCGAATCAATTAATATGTTCAATCATATCTTAAGTTCAATTATAATTTGGGTCCAATTGTATCTTAGGCTTAATTCATTTTTAGGCCTAAATATGTATTTACTTCATACACGCAATGCCTAATTGTATATTAGGTCTAATTAAATTTTAGACTAATTAAATTTTATATCAAATTTTATATTAATTCAGATTTTTTGTTAGGTGTCAATTCAATCTTAACCTTAATGTATTTTAGCACTAATTTTTTATTGGTCTCATTTTTCTTACAAACGATTATAAACCTATTAGGCCTAATTATTCATAAAATCCATTTTTTTTTATTAAGCTCAATTAAGTCGTATATCGAATTATTTTTAATCACAATTAATTGTTAGGTCCAACTAATTCTTAAGTAGAATTAAATATTATGCCCAATAAATTATTACCCTCAATTAATTGTTAGGCTTAATTATTTGCTAGGTTTAATTAACTACTAAGCTTAATTAGATCTTAGGTCCAATATTTTATTCGACTTAATTCAGTATTAAGCCTAATTATTTATTAAGTTAAATTATATATTAAATCAGATTTTTTACTAAGCTCAAAATTTTTTTATTAAAGGCTCAATTAATCATTGGACTGAATAAGTTGTTAGATCTAATTAATTGTTCTATTCAATTATACATTATGCTCAATTATTAAGCCCAAGTTATTATTAACATCAATTAAATGTTAGGTCTTGTTAATCATTTTGCATAATAAATTATTTGATTTAACTAATTGTTAGGCTCAATTATATATCAAACTCAATTATTTTAATGGTCCAATTAATTCTTAAGCTAATTAATATATGATAGGCTAAATTTATTTGAAGATTAATTTATTTCTCTATTGGTGTTTGATAGACTCATTATTTCTTAGACATTATTATTCATTATTGGACCAAAATATCTATTAGACTCAATTATTAATATGACCTAATTATATTTTAAGTGTAATTAAAAGTTATAGTCAATTATAAGTTCAATTATTTGTTGGACCTATGCATGCAAGGTTAATTATTGACCCAATTATATTTTAAATCTAATTATATATTAAGCTCATTTAGTTTTTAGCCCTAATTATATATTAAAGCTAAGTGTTTATTAGGATCAATTATATATCAAATTTAATTTTTTTAGCGTAATTAATTCTTAGGCACAATTAAAGTATTCATCCTAATTAATTATTAGGTCACATTAATTTTTAAGCTTAATTATATTCTACACCTACTTAGTTATAATGTCTATCTTGTTGTTAAATCCAATTATATGTTAAGCCCAATTATTTACTAGGTCCAATTGATTATTAGGTCAGATTTTTAAAATCCAATTATTTATAAGGCACAATTATATATTAGGTCTACTTATTATTTTAGGTATAATTATATCTAAGTTGGATTCGTTCTTTGACCCAATTATTTATTGGGCTCTTGCTTACTAAGCTTAATTAGCTATTAGCCGTAGTTACATCCAAGCTCAATTAGTTATTAGGCATAGTTACATCCAAGCTCAATTAGTTATTAGGCATAGTTATATCCAAGACCAATTAATTATTGGATGCAAGTATATTTTAGATATAATTATCTATTTGATCTATTCATTCTTAGGCTCAATTATATATTAAACTATATTATTTGTTAGCCAAATTATATATTGAGCTGATTTTATTTCTAGGCGGACCATGCACTCTATGTCTAATTATATCTTAAGCTTAAATAATCATTATGTCCAATTATATCTTAGGTCCAACTATATTTTAGGTAAATATTTGTTAAGGCCATTCCTTTCTTAGGTTCATTATATAAAAAGATCAATATTTATTAACCTTGATTATCTAACTAATTCTTTTGTACACTTACATCATTAGTATATTTAATTACTAGTATCAATCAATTGGTATGCTCAGTTAAACTTGAGATCCAATAATTGTGAGGCTCAAGTATATCTTAGGCCTAGTTATGTATTAGGTCCACTTCGTTTCTAGGCCCAATTATTTTTTATTTTCATGCTTAGTATGCATAATTAATTTAAACGTTAATCCTTAAACTTTTAACCTATGAACCCTAAGCCTTCTTAGCCTTGACCCCTAAACCTTAAAATAAAAAATGTAAACCCTAAATAGTAAACTTTAAACCCCAAACCTTAAACTCTTTAACCTTAACCTCTAAATCATAAATCCTGAACCCTAATTCTTAGACACTAAACCCTAAATCTTAAACACTAAACCCTAACCCCCAAATCTTAAACTTTAAATCTTAAACCCTAAGTTCTTAACCTTAACCCTTACCCCTAAACCCTAAACTTTAAACCGTAAACACTATCCTTAAACTTAAAACTTACACCAAAAACTCGAAAACTCAAAACCCTAAACCTTAACCCCTAACATGTAAATCATAACTGTTAACCTTTGAACCCTGACCTTAAACCCATAATAACTTGACTCTTAGAACCTAATTGAATTTTAAGGCTTAGGGTTAAGGTTTTAAGCATTATAGTTTAAGGTTTAGTGTTGAGGCATTAGGGGTTAGAATTTAAGGTTTGAGGATTAAGGTATAAGGTTTAATGGTTAAGCTATAGGGTTTAGGTATTACGGTGTAGGGATAAGGTTTCAGGATCAGGATTAGAGGTTAAAATTGAGGGTTTCGAGTTTTTGGCTTAGGGTTTAGGGTTTAGATTTTATTGATTGGGACTTAAGGTTAGTGGTAGGGGTTTAACGTTTATGGTTCAAGATTTAAGGGTTAGCAATTACAGTTTGGGCTTAAATGTGTAAGGTTTAGGCTTTATGGTTTAGGATTCAAGGTTTAATG
Source organism: Moringa oleifera (assembly GCA_021397835.1). Lineage (NCBI taxonomy): Eukaryota > Viridiplantae > Streptophyta > Magnoliopsida > Brassicales > Moringaceae > Moringa > Moringa oleifera. Next base: position 6,205,176 of record JAJFZO010000896.1, on the reverse strand, counting down.
GTTAGGGGAATTTAAAGTTTAAGGTTTAGGCATTTGGTTTTAGGGTTTAGTGGTTAAGGTTTAGGGTTTAGTAGTTAGGCTTTAGAAATTACGGGTTAGAGTTTATGTCTTAAGGGCTAGGGTTTGAGTTCAGTATTTAGGTTTTAAGGGTTTGGGTTTAAGCTTTATGGGTTAGGGCTTAGTGCGTAAGGTTTAAGAGTTAAGGTTTCATGAAACTCACATATTCTTTCCATTGTATTAAGCCAATCAATAAAATTATCAACACAAGTTTTACCTTCAAACTTCGAGATGTTTAACTTTGGGCAATGCTTGTTTTGCCATTCATCTTGTTCTTTACATCTTGTGCGGTATCTATCGAAGTCTTTCGGGTGAGGAGGTGTGTCTTCATCATAATCAAACTCTTGGGCTTCATTATCATGCTGGTTATTACATCCCTTGAGTTCCTCAATCATTACATCTTTTTCATCTAATCTACACTATAATCTTTCAAGCTGAAACCTCAAGAACTCAATATCATCACTACAATTACTCCCTTCACTAGTAATTTCCTTTTCATTCTGTCTTACCATGATCTCTACCGTTATGCTTTAATACCAAACTGATACCATATTTTGAAGGAATGATATTAGTTTGCTGGGAATTTTGTTTGGAATGTACAAGCACAAGTTTGAAGAGATTTGAATGAAAATAGGGGACAAAAGGCTTACAATCAAATTTAATATCAAAAGGATACAGAAAATCACCACCCTAAGGATAGTAAATAAGGATACAAAAACCTCATAACTCATCACTCAAAAAGATATAAATGAACACCACCCTAAGAGATACGGAAAGTTTCTCACCACTAAATGGCTCTTAACCAAAGAGATATAAAGATGGAAAAGAAAACTCAAAGAGTCTCGGTACACAGAACTAAAATTTTTGCTAATAACTAAATCATTTAATACATTCGTTTGACAAAAAATGAAGTTAGTGGGCCAAAATAAACCTCTCTTGAAGATTGCTCAAGTGCATGCCAATTATCCACCACTAAAGAAGCTTCCATAACTTCTTCTCTAGAAAATGTTTCAAGGTACATGCCAACAGTCCATCACATAGTATCATGGGCTGAATGTAGTAATATAACCACTCCTGTGTCATTAGTTTATGTAATAATAGGGGTTTCAATCTATATGAAGAGATGTAAGTTAGTATAACCCAAACTTGGCACAATCAAGTGAAGTTTATGTAGGGAATGAACGATGATGCACCTCTTAAGCAATAGTAACTCCACCTTGATCGCCACTTAAGATTTGACCATGGTAACCCATCATAATAAGAAAAGTTTTCAAGCACATATGAGAGCATAATGGTCTCTTAATCCTTCTAAGAAAATTAACCTCATTTTCTTTGACTTCCTTACCTATTCTTTAATTTCCTTATGCATCAATCTTCTTCAAAATCACCAATGCCCGTATCATATTCTCTTTCAAATCTCACATCATTACTCGTGCCTATGAAAACCCAAACCAATAACTCCTTAAGAACAAAACAAGAATCCATAAAACCAGAAAAACCATTTTGCAACTCGATCCATCATCCAAGTTGACTTTTCTGTTTTATCTTTTTTCTAGTACAAATTTGCATAGCAAACAAGACTAAAAATATATAATTGAAATCAATTCAATTCATATACATAAATTTATTCATATAGAGTAATAAGATAGAAAAAAAAATTGATCTTGAAGAAAGAATCTATAATGTATTACTTAAGACAACTATAAAGTGGTCCTTAGGACCTTTGTGGTCGGCACCTTAATGTGGTGGTCTTTACTACAATCATAACTTACAGAGAGATGAGGGAGAAATTATTGTTGGATCAAAAGAATAACTGACCTTATGGTGGGTGTCCTTGGTGCTGGACATAAAGAAATTGTAACGTAATAATGGTGAGTTGACAATTAGGGAATGGATCGAAAGGGAAATGCATATTCTTGATCTTTTTTTGTCTTTATCTGAGTTTAAGAGATACTTGATGTGTTGTGATTGAAGAAAACGAGCACTCTGTATGAGAAAGAAAAATCTCTTATCGTGCTTTTTATAAACCAAAAATAATCGTTGTAAAAAATAACGAAAGAAAGAGAGAATCACTTTTTGAATTTTTTCTATTTATATTTTAATTTTTTGATTTAAATCATTTTTATAATAAATTAATGTTAAATTGATTGTCGAAGAAAATAGTAAGAGAAAGAGAGATCATTTTTTTTTGTTTGCTTTATTTTGTATTTTTATTTTTAATTTTTTCAAAAATATTTTGGTTTTTTAAATTTTCATGTAATCTTTTATTTCACCACATTTTTTATTTTCTAAATTTTATTTAATGTCTCCTTACTTTCTATTTTTTATTATTTTTCATTTTTTTTGAAATTTTCATTTTTATTTGCTAAACTTTTTTTATTATATTTAATTTTTTTATTTCAATTATTTTTATAACAATTATAATTTTTTATTCTTATTATTGACATTATCTTAAAATTATTATTATTATTATTACTATTATTATTTTCAATTTGATCATCATCATCATCATTATTGTTGTTGTTATTATTATTATTATTATTATTATTATCATTACTATTATTATTAGTATTATTACTATTCTCAACAACGAGAAGATTTGACTTAAATTTTCACTCTTTTAATAATTTGTGATGATAATACTAAAAGATAGAAAAATTTTATTATATTATATGTTGAATTATTCATTACATTATGATATTTGGTTAAATTTTTTCCTATTTTCTTAATCATAAATTATAAACATAATAAAAATTAATTAAAAAGAAAAAAATAAAGTAGTGCATATATGATACTTGCATGTGAAATACATGGAAGAGAGTGTATGAGAAGCGAGTGCTATATATAGTTTTTCCTTTTATTTAATTTTTTCAAATATTTTTTGGATTTTATTTTGAAAATACTGATGTATTGAGGAAGAAATAATGAGAAGCCATCTTATTCAAAGTTTAATAGAAAATAATACTAGAATTAATTTTTTTATGATACTTTGAATATTTATTTGCATTTCTTGCAAATTTCGAAACAAAGTTCAATGTACAATATCTTTTATTGAAATAATTTATTTTAAAAGATCAAAGAAAATTTTTAATTTAGACTCAATTAAAAAAGTTTATATGTAAAGTTGATGAAAAAAAACTTGATTAAAAGGTCTAATTATTTATTAAATAAGTCCACTTATTATTAGGTCAAATTGTATATTAAATCTATTTTTTTTTTGTTAGATCTAATCGATACTAAGTCTAACAAATTGTTAGTCTCAAGTATATGTTCGATCGAATTAAATGTTAGACCCAATTAATTTTTACGCTAGTCAATATATATTAAGCCCAAATAATTACTTAGTCTAGCCTAATTATTGTTACGATTAATTATATCTTCAGTTAAATTATATTTAGGTCAAACTAATTTGTAGACCCAATTATATGGTGGATTAATATTGCACATTATACCTAATTTAAATGTTAGGACCATTTAATTCTTATTAACAATTAAATTTTGAGAAAAATTAATTTTAGGCTTAATCAATTATTATGTTATTAATTGTTAAGTTCAATTACATCTCAAATCAATCTATATCTTAGACTTAGTTAGTTATCGGGTTTAAATATATTTACGGCTCCATTATATATGAAGTCTAACTTTTTTTGGGGCCCAATTTATATATTAGACCTAATTTATTCTCAAAAAAATTAAATCTTAAGCACAATTAATTATCAAACTCAGTTGCTTGTTAGGTCATAATTATTTGCTCTAATTATTTATTAGACTAATTATGCCAAATTTTTTATTAGACTCAATTAAATATTAGACTTAATTAATTATTTAATATAATGAATTGTTTGATCAAATTAATTAGATTTAAGATATAATTAAGCTCAATAATTAATTGAGCTTAGGATGCTTAATCCCAATAAATAATTAGACTTAAAAACAAATCTTACATTATAATTGGACCCAAACTATAATTAGATTTTACGCATAAATCGATGTTACAAATAATTATGCCCAATAATCAATATACAATTAGATCTATCATACACAAAACCATGAAATAATTTAGTTTAGAAAAAAATTAACCTAGTATATTTTAATGGGCCTAAGAATTTATTATACCATAATAATAATTGGACCTAATATGTAATTGTGCATAACAGTTAATTGGATTAGACAATTTATTGCTCTGACTAATTAATTTGGTATAATATTCAATTGAGCCTAATCAAAAATTAGAGTTCATCTAAGAACAAAATAAATCTAATAAATTATTAAGCCTAATAATTAATGAGATCTCAAGATTCATTAGACCTAACAAATGGGTTTAAATAATTAATTGAGGCTAAAAATTAATTGCATTTAATAAAAAGGATGAGCTTAATAGATAATTGAGCTTAATAAGCGGTTATGCCTAGAATATTATTGAGTTCAACAATTAATTTGGTTTAATAATGAATTATGCCTAAGATTTAATTATGCAAAAGAATTAGACCTAAGATTTAACTAGACCTAATAAAAAAAATAAGATTTAATATATAATTCTTCCTAACAAAAAGTTAGGCTTAAGAACGAAATGATATTAGTACATAATCGAGTTTCAAATATAACTAGCCATATAATTAATATGATTTAAGATATAACTAGATCAATAATTAATTAGGCGTTGTGTGCATGAGCTTGACAAATAATTGAACATAAGAACAAATTGAGTTTGAGGTATAACAGGATCCAAATTTTAATTAGACTTAATATAATTGGATCCGATAGATAATTTTGATTAATAATAAGTAATTGTGCTTAAGATATAGTTAGATACATCATGCATGAAATTGAGAAATATTTTAGCTTAAGGAAAAAAAATTGAGCCTAATGTATATTAATCAGGCTTAATAATTAATTAGACCGTCAAAATAATTAAGCTAAAAATATAATTTAGCCTCAAAACTAATTGAACTAAATCGTTAGTTTTGCTAAATTATTAATTGGACCAAGGATCTAATTTAGCCTCATAAAAAATTAAGCTTAATAGATAATTAACCTTAAGAATGAGATAGACCTAACAAATAATTGTGTCTAATGTGTAGTTTAACAAAACAACTAATTGAACCTAACAATATATTAGGTTTAACAATTTGTTGGGCTTAGTAATTAATTAAGCTTAGTATTTAATTGGATTTAATAAAAAATTATGCTTAATATATAATTAAGTTTAATAAATAATTAGATTTAATATATAATTAGACCAAATAAAATACTTGATCGATTATATAATTCAGCTGAATAAATAATTAGACCTAACAAATATTTAAGCTAACAATTAATTAAGTCTTCCACCCAAAAAATTAGTTAAACTCCTTAACTAATATGGCTGAATAAAACATTGGGCTTCACATATAATTGAGCTAAAATATATTTGAACTAAATGATTTCCTTGGTTTGAGATATAAGTGGATTTAAAATGTAATTAAGTTTAAAAATTAATGACCTAACAATTAATTAAGCTTAATGATTTTTTGAGTTCAAGATTTCATTGACTAGAAATTGTTTGCACATAAGATTTAGTTAAATCTAATTAAAGATTGAGTTTAATATAAAATCAAGCGTAATAAATAGTTGGCGACTTAATTTAAAATTGAGTCCGAGAATGAAGTAAGATAAATAAATAATTATGCCTAAAATTTAATAGACCCTAAGATATAATTGGGCATAGCATTCTTGAACCAAATACAAAATTAAGCTTTTAAATGAATTACGTCTAACATATGACCGCATCCAAATTATAATTGAATTTAAGATATAATTCAATATAATAACTAATTGGCCTAACATTTATTAATTGGTCCTCACAATGAATTGCATCGAATGAATAATTGAGCTCAATTGCAATTATGCCTAACAATTAATTTGACCTAACAATTCTCAACTGCAATTGCACCTAACAATTAATTTGACCTAACAATTCATTGGGTTAAATCATTGAGTCTAAAATTTATTTGTATTTAATAGGAAATTAGCTTAATAGATAATTCAACTTATTAAATTAATTGGATCTAATATATAATTACACCTAATAAAATGTTGGACTTAAGAGATAAGCGAGCTTAGTAATTTATTGAACCCAATAAATAATTTGGCCTAACATTTAATTAAGTCTAATAATTAACTGAACTTAAGATTTAACTTAACCTAAGAATTAATTAGGCTTAGTTAAAAGTTCAACTTTACAGATAACTAGATATAATAAGTAATTGAGCCTAAAAATATTAAATCTCAACAATTAACTAGGTCTAATATATAGTTAGGCCTAAGAACTAATTGACCTTAATAATTAATTAGGCCCAAGATTTAACTTTAAGAAAAATTAATTAGACCTAAGATTTAACCGAATCTAATAAAAAAATGAGTTTAATATGTACTTAGGTCTAATAAATAATTAAGCTTAATCAATAATTGGGTAAATGGCCCTAATATTTAATTAGTTCTAAAATATAACTAGGTCAAAGATTTAATTGAGCAAAACATATAATTTAGCATATCGTGCAAGAACCCTTGTGCATAATTGAACTTGGGAATGTATTTAGTCTAAAGTATGATTGAATCCAAACTATAATTGAACTTATGATCTAATTGAGCGTAATAATTAATTGGACCTAATAATTATTAAATAGATTAGGAAATTAATTGGTTCTAATATTTAATTGGGTCAAATATATAATTGAGGTTAGCAATTAATTGTGCCCATCAATTTATTATGCTTAACAATTAATTGAACTTAACATTTGATTAGGTCTAATAAAAAAATGAGTTTACTATAAAATTTAACTAAAAATAATTAATTGATCTTAATAATTGGATTGCTTAAATTGGGCTTAAGATTTAATTGATTCTAATAATTAACTGAACCTAATAATTAATTTGACTTAACATTTGATTGTGTTTTAACATTAGCCAAGCCTAATATTTAATCGGGCCTTGTAAAAAATTTAGTTATTATATAGTTGGGCTACTGAAATAGTAACACTGAAGACATAATTGGGCATATTAATTAATTTGATCGAATTAATTTAGTTAGAACATCAATGATATTATGAAATAATTTGATCTATAATTGGGTCTAATAAATAATATCAATTAAGATATAATTAGAGCTAAAATTAATTAGACCTCAAATTTAATTGCATCTAAAACATTGGACGTATAATATAACTAGGTTTCATATATAACTAGGCATACAATATCATGGGCCAAAAATAATTGAAGTTGAGACATAATTGAGCCTAATTAATAATTAGGCCTAATATATAATTGGCCCTAGTGCGCATTAGCCCAAGACTTATATGATTGGACCTAACACTTAATAGGTGCAATAACTAATTGGGCCTATTATGCATAAACTCAATAGATCATTAGGCTTAATAATAAATTGAAACTAACATAAGGTAATTGACCCTATTAATTAATTGAGTGCAAAAAATAATTAGCTCTCCATGTAATTAAGCCTAACAATTATTTGCACAACAATTCATTGGAACTAGCAATTTTTTGGGTTTAATTATTAATTGAGCTTAAGATTTAGTTAAGCTTAACAAATACTTTGCTTAATATATAATTTAACCATGTAATAATTGGATTTAATAAAAAAGTTGGTTCGATAATGAAATGGGCCTAATAGATAGTTAAACCTAAGATGCAATTGAACCTAAAAGTAATTGTACCTAAGAATTAGTTGGCCTAACAAAACATTATGCTTAATATATGGTTGATCCTAATAAATAATTGGGCCTAAAAATGAAATAGGCTTAGCACATAATTGGTTTCAAATATAATTTGATTTAAAACATAATTGCACCCAATAATTAATTGGAGCTAGCATGCACAAGCCCAACAAATAATTTGACTTAAGAATAAATTGAGTTTAAGATCTAATTGGACTCAAACTATAATTGGACTTAGAGATTATTAGATCTTATCGATAAATGGACCCAATATATAATTAGGTGTACTACTATTAATAGGACTAATAATATTAATTATTCGATCCAATATCTATTTTCTTTAATTAATTATTAGGCTTATTTATATTTTGAGCTAATACACACTAAGCCTAATTATCTATCAGTCTAAATTATTTATTAAGCCTAATTATATATCAAGTTTAATTATATTCGACCAATTATATGTAAAGCCTAACTATATCGTATGTCATATTTTTTAGGTCCAATTAGATCTCAAGCCTAATTAATTTTAAATTTAATTATATCTTACGTCTATTATTTATTAAGCCTAATTATATATCGAATTATTTTTAGAGTTCATGCATGTTAGCCTCCTTAGTTTGGTCTCATTAATTAATAAGCCCAACTTATCTTCCGCTCAATTATTTTTAGAGTTCATGCATGTTAATATTGATTACATATTTAGCCAAATAAAATCATCATTCTAATTAATAAATATTAAATCCAATTAGTTATTAGGCTCAACTAATCTTTATGTCCAATTATGTCTTATGTCAATTATAATTTGGATCCAAGTATTTGTAATATCAATTACATATTTAGCCCAATTAGTTTTTGAGTCCAATTAATAAAATTGAACCCAATTAGTTATTAGATTCAATTAAATTTTTTGTCCAACTATATCTTATGTTCAATTACAAGTTGGGTCTAATTAGATCTTAGGCTTAATTCATTTTTAGGCCTAATTATTTAGCGGGTTTATGCATGCCACAACAATTATATCGTAGGTCCAATTAAATCTTGGATTCAAGTAATTCTTATTCGTAATTAAATATTAGGCCTAATGAATTATAAGGCTCATTAATTAATTAATTAATTTTTAGGCCTAATTCATTGTTAGTTCTTTAATTGTTAGGTTCAATTATATCTCATGTCAAGACTCAAAAATATTTTAGGCCTAATTATGTATGAAATCGAATTTTTTACTATGCTAATCAGATATTAGACCTAACTAACTCTTAGGCAAAATTAAGTTTCAAGCTCACTCATTATCAAATATTAATTATTAGATCATAATTATTTGTTAGGTTCAATTAATTATTGGGCTCAATTGTATCTTAAGTCTAATATTTTATTATGCTCAATGGTATATTAAGATCAAATATTTACTAACCTCAATTATAACCATCATACAACACCCTCCTATTATATTGTCAAGGTCTACCCAACAGCAAATGACAAGCATCCATAAGAGCAGCATCATACCATACTTTATTTTTATAACCATTTTCAGTAGAAAATGAAACTAAGAATCTTTTATTTACCTTAATTTCACTCATTCTTTTGCAATTAGCACAATTGGTAAGGATTTCGACGTAGAATAGTGTCCAATTTGAGCTTTTGCACCATCTCCATGGATACAACATTCTCAAAGCTGCCACTATCGATAATCACCAAACACACCTAGCCATAAGAAGTACATTTGGTGTGAAACACATTCTTTCTCATCCAACTTACATCCTCTGTCACTTGGGACATTTTCAAGTTATGTTGCACTACAATGAACATACCATGATCAGCATAGGCCATCTCATCCTCATTACCATTATGTTCTAGGTCATTGTTACCTTCACTTTCTTTTCCATCACTAACATCATCAACTAAAGTAACAATCCATCTATTCGGACAATAAGAAGCAATGTGCCTAAAATCATGACATTTGAAGCCTTCCCTACCACCTGGTGTAGGAGAAGTGAATGTTTGCTTACTGTCAAAAGATCCTTCACCATTTTCTTGCCCCATTGACACCACCTTGCTTAGAAGAGTAGGCTTGGAATTAACTCTCTTTGAATACACATCTTTGGAACCATACCATGATCCCTTTACAAACTTCTGTTGCTTCTTAGGTTTTAAAGTCAACTTGCACGTATCATTCAATGACCAATATGATAGAAGTTTAACCACTTTAGAAATCTCATATTTCAGACTCCCAAGGTATCTACCAATAGTTTGCTCTTCTGCTTCTACAAGCTCTCCATTGGCCATCAAATTCTACTACGTACTTTTCCATTTGTTTTAGAAGAATTGGATGTTTGCTTGCTGTCAAGAGATCTTTCACCATTTTCTTGCCCCTTTAACATCGCCTTGCTTAGGAGAGTAAGCTTGGAATTAACTCTCGTTGAATACGTATCTTTGGAGCCATACCATGATCCCTTTTCAAACTTGCAAATTATACTAGTGCATGGGACCTAAGGTTTAGGTATCAGGGTATAGGGTCTATTACATGCAAATTGTGGTCTAGGTTTTAGGGCTTTAAGTTTAGTGTCTAGCATCCACATTTTTGGGCTCTAGGGTTATGGGATTTTAAGCTCTTAAGTCTATGATCTAGGGTTTTAGGTTCTAGGGCCTAAGGTTTTATGGTTTTATGGTTTTAGGGATTTAAGACCTAGGGTCTATGGTGTAAGGTCTAAAGTTTATGGTTTATGTTTCTAAGGTTTTAAGTCTAGAGTTTTTTGGGCTAGGGTGTTGTCAATGTTTTAGGTTTTAGGATTCAGGGTTTAGGGTATAATGTTAGATTTCTAAGGTCTTAGGTCGAAATCAGGGTCAAGGTTCTTGGGTTAACGTTTTAAGTTTTTGTTTTTAGTGTTTTCATCTTTAGGATTTTAAGGTCTAATGTCTTAGGTTTTAAGATTTTAAGATTTAGAGTTTTAGATCATGGTTTAAGGTCTAGGGTTTTAGTACTATGAATCTAAGGCTTTAGGGTATCAGGTCTAGTGTTTCAAGCTTTCGAGGGTTTAAAGATTTAGGGTTTAAGGTTTTACAATCAAACTCTTAAATCTAAGACCTAAGGATTTAGTGTTTTTGGGTTTTGGGGTCTAGGGTCTAATGATTTTAAGATTTAGTACACTTGTTTCACTCTTTGGGCTCTCCCTTTTATCTTCGTATCTCTTTGGTTAAAAACCTTTAAGTGGTGAGAAACCCCTCTATATCTCATAGAGTGGTGCCATCTGTAATTTTTCGATTGGTGAATCGCAAGATTTCTCTATCTTTGTTTATCGTCCTTAGGGTGATGATTTTTTTTATCTCCTTGGTATTAAACTTGATAGCCTTTTGTTCCTTATTTTCATTCAAATTTGTTTGAACTTGTGCTTGGTATTTTTAAAAAAATTTCAAGCTAAGTCATATCATTTCCATTCCAAACACTATTCCATCATAATGATGTATTACCTTGGACCCTACCACCCTAATCTTTTAATCTTAAACCTTAAATCTTGGAACCCTAAACTTTAGACCCTTGACTCTTATACTCTAAAACCTAGACTCTAGACCTTAAAACTCTAGACCCTTGACTACTCAACCTTGCGCTCTAGACCCTTAAACTCCTATGCACTAGACTCTAAACTATAGACCATATACCATAGACCTTACAACCTAAAGCTTGAACCCTAGCCCAAAATCATTGACAAAGGAGTGCCTATGTTACTATATTTAACCCATGATACTACATGATGGACAGTTGGTATGCAACTTGGAGGATTTTCAAGAGAGGAAGTTATGCAAGCTTCTTTAGTGGTGGGCAGTTGGCATGCACCTTAACAATTTGCAAGAGACACTTATTTCAACCCATTGACTTCATTTATTTTTGTCAAACAAATGCATTGAATAAGGTAGTTATTAGTAAAAACTTATAATTTTTTGAAGACCCATAGCATGAATGGTTGTTTCATGTATTAGTATTTTTTGATGCTTTAGACATTGAAAGTAGCTTAGACTTTGATTACAAGTGCATAAACCTTTTGATTTCTCGCTTTCATCTTTGTATCTCTTTGGTTCAAAGCCATTGAGTGGTGAAAAACATATTTGTATCTCTTAGGGTGGTGCTCATCTACAACCTTGTGAGTGGCGGGTCATGAGGTTTTCGTATCTTTGTTTATTTTCCTTAGGGTGGTGATTTTTCCTATCACTTTGGTAATCCTATGAGTAGTGAGCCTTTTATCTCCTATTTTCATTCAAATCTGTTCGAACATGTGCTTGTATTTCCTAAAAAAAATTTTATTGCAAAGATACATTATATCCATTCCAAACATTATTTCGTCAAAATACAGTGTCACCCTACAACCTAAACTCTAAACCATAGGCCTTTACCTTATAAACCCCAAAATCAAGACCTTAGATCTAAGACCCATCAACTTAGACACTAGACCTTATACCCCACAACTTAGACTGTAGACCTTAGATCCAAAAACCTTAAAACTCTAAAATCTAGATCCTAGACCCTACAACCTTCAAACCCTAAACTTTAAGACAATAATACCCTAAACCCTAGATTCTAAAACCCATAGACCCTAAATTCTTAGCCCTTAATTCCTCAATGCTAAAACCCCTAGATCCTTAATCCTAGACCTCTAAAAGCCTAGACAAAGCCTAAATTCCTAAACCTTAGACTGTTGATTCCAAACCTTAGATCATAGACCCTAAAACTTATAACCTAGACATTAGAGCTAATCTACACCTTGGAGCTTAAACCCTAAACCTTAGAAGTCGGAATCCTAAAACATTTACCCTAAAGCTTAGATGATAGTCCTAGTTTCTAAAACGTTAAAATCCTAAAACCTTAGACACTAGAACCTAGACCGTAAACCTTAGGCCCTAGACCTGAGACCTTAAAACCTAAACCTTAGACCCTAGACCTAAAGCCATAAAACTTTAAACCCTAAAATCCTAGATCATGGACCTATAAACTACACATCTTAGACCCTAAACCATAGACCTTAGTTTTAAATCCTAAACCATACACCCTAAAGTTTAAATCTTAGATCTTAGACCCTCAATGGTAAATCCAAGCCCTAGACCATAAATCCTAAACCTTTGAACCTAAGCCGTAGATTTAAGGCCTTATGTTCTAGACCTTAGACCCAATACCTTAGAACCTAAACCTTAAAACTCTAAAACCCTATACCTAAGACCTTAGACCTTTACACCTTCAAACCCAAAATTAAGACACAACCTTAAAATCCTAAAACCTTATACATTAAACCTCCAACCTAGATTGTAAAACCTTAACCCCAGAACTTGCACCTAAAACCATAGACCCCGTACCCCAAGCCCTAGACCATAGACCCTAGACCATAGACCTTAGACCTTGTACCATAGACCCAAGACCTTACCCTAAATCGTAGTCCTTAAACCCAAATCTTAGACCCTACACCCAGGATCCTAAAACTATACACATTACACCCAAGACTCTAAAATTCTAAAACTTAAAACTTAGACCCTGGACCTAAGACCCTAGACCTTGGAGATCTTAATCATAAGACCCTACATGTTAAACCATAGACCCTAGAGCCTCGATCTTAGAATACTAATTCATAGACATTATACCCTAGACCTAGACCTTAAAACCTAAACACTAGACCTTATAACTTGGACCATAAACCTTAGTCCTAAACTCCAATTATTAATACTCTAAACCTCGACCTTTTACCTTAGACCTAGACTATAAAACATAGATCCTAGATCCTAAAACCTAAACCCTAGACCCTAAAACAAAGACTATAATTCTTAAACCCTAGATCCTGGACTCTGTTTGTTAAAACTTAGGCATTAGACCTTACACCCTACCGGCTAACTCCTATACTCTAGACTTTTTACCTTAGACCCTAGATCCCAGACCTAGACCCTCAACACTTGGCTCCTATTCTTAAATACTAAACCCTAAAACCTTAAAACCTAGACCTAGGATACCAAACCCTATACCTTAACCCTAAGCTTAAAATGCTACACTAAGGACCCTAATCCCAAAAAGCATAGATCCAAAACTAATCCAAAGATTGAAGACCCTAGCCACTTAAACACAAGCCCAAGGCCTTAGACCTATAAACCCCAAACCCTAGACATTAAACCTAAACCCTAGTGTCTAGATCCCAAACCTAAAACCCTAGGCCAAAAAGCCTAGACCCAAGAATGAAAACCTTAGGCCCAAAACCTTAGACCATAGAACTAAATCCCATACCTAGATAGTAGAACTTAGACCCTAAAATCTTAGACCCTACAAGTACTAATATTGATCTTATTGACCCTAAGCCCTAAGCCCTAGACTCTACACTTTATGCCATATATTGTAAATTTTAGACCCTAGATATTAGACTCTAGACCTTAGACCCTAAAACCTAAACTCTAAACCATAACTCCTCAACCCTAAAACCATAGATCCTTGAACTCAAAGCCCCTTGAACCTTGACTCTAAAGCATAGAACATATACCCAATACCATAGAACCTAGGTCATAAAAGCTCTTAAGACGTAAAAGATCTTAAACCTAGGTCATAAAAGCTCTTAAGACATAAAAGCTCAACCCTAGAAACAAGACCCTAGACCTTGGATTTGGGATACTAAATTGAGAATCCCAGACCACTCTTTTGAAACATTAAAATCCTAGACTGTAGGCCCAAAAATCCTAAGACACCAGACCATAAAATATAGACGTGAAGGTTAAATGGTTAAGGTTTAAGGCTCAGCATTTAGGGTTTAGGTTTTAGATTTTAAGGTTTAGGGATTTAGAATGTATAGGGTTTAGAGTTTAGTGTTCAAGGCTCATCTTTAGGGTTTACTGGTTAAGGTTCAGGGTTTACGAGTTACAATTTATTGTTTAAGGTTTTAGATTTTAGGTTTAGGGTTTATTGTCTAGGGCTTAGTGATTATGGTTTATGGGTTTAAGGTTAAGGATTTAGGGTTTTGGGATTTGGGTTTATGGCGATGGGTTTGGGTTTAGGGTTTAGCAGTTAGGGCTTAGGACTTGCAGTTTAAAGCTTAGGAGTTAAGGCCTAGTTAGTGTTCTAGTTTAGGGTTAGGGTTACGGTTTAGTGATGAGTTGGTTAAGGTTGCAGGTTATGCTTTGTGGTTTAGTGTTAACGATTTAAAGTTTAGGGGCTAAGGTTTAATGGTTATAATTTTGGATTTGGGGTTTAAGTTTAGGGGTGGGTTAAGGTTTAGATTTAAGGCTTCAGGGTTTGTGCTTAGGATTTAAGGGCCAAGCTTTCAGGTTTAAAGGTTAGGATTTAGGCACCTGGTGTTAAGATTTAGGGTTTATAGGTTATCGTTTACAGTTTAAATTTTATGTTTAAGGGCCTAGGAATTAGCTTTTAAGGCTTAAGGTTTATCGGTTAAGGGTTAGGTTTTAAGGTTTAAGGTTTAAACTTTAGAATTTAGGATTTATGGTTTAGGAATCAATATTAATGATTTATAGGTTACGATTTAAAGTATAGTTAAGACTTAAGGTTTGGAGTTATGGGTTTAGGAATATGTGTTTAGGATTTAAGGTTTTTGGTTTAAGGTTTCAGGATAGTTTAGTGTTTGGGATTTAGAGTTTAATATTTAGCATTTATGATTTAGAGTTTAGGGTTTAAGGTAAGTGTTTAAGTGGTTTAGTGTTTAGGGTTTAATGTAAGTGTTTAAGTGGTTTAGTGTTTAGGGTTTAATGTAAGTGTTTAAGTCATTTAGGATTTAGGGTTAAGGTTAGACACTGTTCCATGATAATATGGTATCACCCTAGACCCTTCAACCCTAATCACTCAACCTTGAACCTTAAATCCTAGAACCTTAAACTTTAGATCCTTGACTCTTATACCTTAAAACCTAGACTCAAGACCCTAAAACTCTCCCCTTGACCATTTAACCTTGGACTCTAGACCCTTAGATTCTTATGCTTTGGACCCTAAACCATGGAGCCTACACCTTAAACCATAGATCCTACACCCTAGAGCTTGAGCCTTAGACCATAAATCATTGAGATAGGAGTGCCTATGTTACCACATTCAGCCCATGATGATATGTGATGGACAATTGGTATGCACCTTAGGAAGATTTTAAAGAAAGGAAGTTAATAATGTTTCTTTAGTGGCAGGCAGTTGGCATGCACCTTAACAATTTTCAAGAGAGAGTTATTTCAACCTACTAAATCCATTTATTTTTCTAAAACAAATGCATTGAATGAGCTAGTTATTAGTAAAAACTTAATTATTTTTTGAAGACCCAAAGAATGGAAGTTTGTTTCATGCACTAGTATTTATTTTAATGCTTTAGATATTTAGGTTAGCTTAGACTTTAATTGTATATGTAGAAGCTCTTTCATTTCTCTCTTTCACCACTGTATCTCTTTAGTTCAAAACCATTAAGTAGTAAGAAACATCTCTGTATCTCTTAGGGCAATGCTCATATGTAACCCTATGAGACTGGTTATGAAGTTTTTGTATCCTTATCATTGTCCTTAGGGTGGTGATTTTTTGTATCTCTTTGGTAACCCTGTAACTGGTGAGCTTTTTATCTTTTATTTTCACTCAAATCTATTCAAACCTATGCTTGTATTTTATAAACAAAATTTTCAGCAAAGTTACATTATTTTCATTCTAAATAATGTTCCATCAAAATTCGTTATCAACCTAAACCTTAAACTATAACCCATAGACCTAAACCCTAGGCCCTAGACCTTATGAACCCCAAAAGCAAGGACTTAGGTCTATGACTTATTCATTTAGACACTAGACCCTACACCAACATGTTAGACTATAGACCCTAGACCTACAAACCTAAAAACTCTAAAACTTAGGCCTTAGATGTGATACTAGACCCTACAACCTTCAAACCTTAGATAATAGACACTAAGATAATAATACCCTAAAACCTAGACCTTGAAACCCATACACCCTAAGTCCTTGGCACTAAAGCCTAAACCTTGGACCTTATTCCCTAATTCCTCAATTCTAAAGTTGTAGGCCCTAGATCCTAGATTAAGGACACCCCTAAACCCTATACAAAGCCTAAATTCCTAAACCTTAGACCTTAGGTTCTAAACCTTTGATCATGGACTAGATCCTAGACCTAATCTATATCTTAGAGCTTAAACCCGAAACCTTAGAAGTTGGAATCCTAAAACATTCACTTTAAAGCTTAGATCACAAACCTAGTTTCTAAAACCTTGAAACCTTAAAATCTTAAAACCTTAGACCTTAGAACCTAGATCACAAACCTTAAGCCCTAAACCTAAGAGTTATAAACCTAAACCTTAGAACTTAGACCTAAAACTATAAAACTTTAAACCCTACCTAAGACTTATAAACCTAAACCTTAGACTTTAGACCTAAAACTGTAAAACTCTAAACCCTAAAACCCTAATCTTGAGACCCTAAAACCCTAGATCATGGACAATTGAGCCATAAACTATACAACTTAGACCCTAAACCCTAGACCTTAGTTCTAAAACTGAAAAAACCATGTTGCAAATTGATCCATCTTCCACATCGACTTTTTAGGGTACAAATCTACATATGAGACAAAACTAAAAATATGTTACCAAAATCAATCCAATTCATATATATAAATTTATTCACATAGATTAATGAGATAGAAAAAATGTTTGATCTTGAAAATAGAAATCTATAATGTATTACTCAAGACAATTATAAAGTGGTCCTTAGAACCTTGGTGGTCAACATTGTAATGTGGTGGTCTCTGCTGCAATCATAACTTTAGAGATAAGGGATAAATCATTGATGGATCAGAAGAATAACTAACCTCGTGGTGGGTGTCCTCGCTGGTTGACGTGAAGAAGTCGTAACGTAATAATGGTGAGTTGACAATTAAGGGATGAATTGAAAGAGAAATGCATATTCCCAATTTTTCTCTGTCTTTATCTGAGTTTAAGAAATACTTAGTGTCGTTGTGATTGAGGAAAATGAGCACAATATGTGAGAAAGAAAAATCTTTTATCGTGCTTCTTCTAATTAAAAAATGATCATTGTAAAGAAACCTAAGAGAAAGAGAGAATCCCTTTTTGATTTTTTTTTTCATTTATACGTTTAGTTTTCGTTTTAATTATTTTTATGATAAATTAATGTTAAATAAATGATTGTTAAAGAAAATAGTAAGAGAAAGGGAGATCTTTTTTTTTTTTGCTTGTTTTATTTTGTATTTTGTATTTTGTATTTTTAATTTTTTAAAATATTTTGGTTTTTTAAATTTTCATGTAATTTTTTATTTTACCACTTTTTTATTTTCAAAATTTTATTTAATGTCTCCTTAATTTCAATTTTTCTATTTTTCATTATTAATGAAAATTTTATTTTTATTTTGCTAAACTTTTTAATATCCTATTTAAAATTTTATTTTTATTCTAATTATTGTTATTACAATTTTAATTTTTTATTCTTATTATTGAAATTATCTTTATTGTTATTATTACTATTATTATATTATTACTATTCTCAATGAGTAGATTTGAATTTGAATTTGAATTTTCACACTTTCAATAATTTGTGATGATAATATTAAAAGATAAAAAAATTTTATTATATTATATATTGAATTATTCATTGTATTATGATATTTGGTTAAATGTTAACCTATTTTCTTAATCATACAGTATAAACATCATAAAAATTAATTTAAAAAATAAAGTATTGCATATATGATACTTACATGTGAAATACATTGAAGAAGATGTATGAGAAGCAAGTACTATATATGGTTTTTCTTTTCATTTAATTTTTATCAAATATTTTTTGGATTTTATTTTAAGAATGTTGATGTATTTAGGAAAAAATAATGAGAAGTCATCTTCATTCATAATATAATAGAAAAAAAATATTGTGTTTTTTGTAATTAATTATTAATTATATTGCTTGCCAGCTTGATTTAGTTATGCTTATTCACATGAATACCAACCAAGTGCACGAACAAAAAAAAAACTTTAATTATAAATTTAAATAGTTTATTTAAAAAAAATTAGTTGATTAATATGTATCATTGTCAGCTCTATAATTTTTGATTCAAGATGATTTACTTGATATCAGATATAATTAGATTTAAGATGCAATTAAGTTTAACAATTAATTAAGCTTAATGATTCATTGAGCTCAAGATTGAATTGTGACTAAGAATTTATTGCACATAAGATTTAGTTAAGTCTAATTAAAGATTGAGTTTGATATAAAATCAAGTGTAATAAATAGTTAGTGGCTTGTTTTATAATTGAGTCCGAGAATGAAATGAGATAAATAAATAATTATGCCCAAAGTATAATTGGTTCTAAAATTTAATAGACCTTAACATATAATTAGGCATAGCATGCTTGAACCCCCATACAAAATCAAGCTTATAAATGAATTGAGTCTAAGAGATGATCGTATCCAAATTATAATTGAACTTTAGATACAATTGAGCTAATAACTAACTGAGTTTAACATATGATCGTATCCAAATTAATTGCATCAAATGAATAATTGAGCTCAATATGCAATTAAGCCTAACAATTAATTTAACTTAGCAATTCATTCATTCTATTAATTCGTTGGGTTAAATTATTAATTGAGTCTAAATTTTACTTGTATTTAAAAAAAGATTAGCTTAATATATAAATTAGGTTATTAAATTAATTAGGCCTAATATGTAAGTATGCTTAATAAAATGTTGGACTTAAAAGGGAAATGAGCTTAATTATTTGTTGAACCCAGCAAGTAATTTACCTAACATTTAATTAGGTCTAAGAATTAATAAAGATTGGTTAAAAGTTCAACTATATAAATAACTGAATCTAATAAGCAACTGAGCCTAAAGATATCAGATCTCAATAATTAACTGGGTCTAAGATATAATTGGCCTTAAGATGTAGATGAGTTTATAGTTTGGCCTAACAACTAATTGATCTTAATAATTAATTTTGCCTAAGATTTAACTTTAGGAAAACATTAATTAGGCCTAATTTTTAACCAAATCTAATAAAAAATTTGAGTTTAATATATATTTAGGTCTAATAAATCATTAGGCTTAATTTATAATTGGGTAAATGACTAATAAATAATTGGTCCTAAAATATAATTGAGTCTAAGATTTAATTGAGTTTAGCGTGCATGAAACCTGTGTATAATTGAACTTACAAATGTATGAAGCTAAAATACAATTGAATCTAAACTGCAATTGATGTTAAATTAGACAATAAATCATTAATTGGGCCTAAAATTATTAATTAGATCAGAACATTAATTGAATCTAATATTTAATGGGGTCAAATATATAATTGAGGTTAATAATTAATTGTGCCCATCAATTTATTGTGCTCAACAATTAATTA
Organism: Moringa oleifera; assembly: GCA_021397835.1. NCBI lineage: Eukaryota > Viridiplantae > Streptophyta > Magnoliopsida > Brassicales > Moringaceae > Moringa > Moringa oleifera. Next base: position 6,185,044 of record JAJFZO010000896.1, on the reverse strand, counting down.
ACCTTAACATTTGATTAGGTCTAATTAAAAATTGAGTATATTATAAATTTAACTTAATAAATAATTGAATTTTAATAATTGGGCCTACGACTTAAATTGGGTTAATAAAATATAGCTTAAGATTTAATTAAGTCTAATAATTAAATGAACGTAATAATTAATTTGACTTAACATTTAATTGTGTTTTAGCATTAGTTATGCCTAATATTTAATTGGATCGTATGAAAAATTACACCCTCTTATTATATTGCCAAGGTTTACCTCATAACAAATGACAAGCATCTATAGCCAAGGTCTACCCTACAACAAATGGCAATCATCCATGGGGGCAACATCACACCATACTTCACCTTTATAATTCTTTCTAATAGAAAATGAAACTAAACATCTTCTTAGTCACTTTAATTTCACCCCCCTTTGCAACCAACACAATTGGTAAGGATTTAGATGTGGAATAGTGTCGAATTTGAGCTTTTGCACCATCTCCATGAATACCATGTTCTCAAAACTACCACTACCAATAATCATTAAGTATGCCCTACCATGGAAAGTACATTTAGTGTGAAACACATTCTTTCTCACCTAACTTTAATCCTCTGTCACTTCGGACAATTTCAAGTTATGTTGCACTACAATGGACATACCATGATTAGCATAGGTCATCTCATCCTCATTACCATCATGTTCTGGATCATTGTTACCTTCATCTTCTTCTCCATCACTAACATCCTCAACTAAAGTAATAATCCTTCTATTCAGACAATAAGCAGCAGTATGCCCAAAACCATGACATTTGAAACATTTCCTACCATTTGTTTTAGAAGAATTGGATGTTTGCTTGTTGGCAGGAGATCCTTCACCATTTTCTTGCCCCTTTGACACCACTTTGCTTATGAGAGTAGGCTTGGAATTAACTCTCTTTTAATACATATATTTGGAACCATACCATGATCCCCTTTCAAACTCTTGTTGTTTTCATTTTTTAAAGTCAATTAGCACATATCATTCAATGACCATGTATGATAGAAGTTTAACCACTTTAAAAATCTCATATTTTAGACCCCTAAAGTATCTAGGGAAGGTTTGCTCCTTTGGTTCTACAAGCTCTCCTTATGCATCAAATTATCAAATTATGTTGTGGACTTCTCCACCATAAGTTCATTTTCCTTTAAAAAATTATCGATTTTGAGAAAGATATCTTTCCTATAGTTGTTAGGCAAGTACTTTATTTTTAACTTCCTTTTCATTATTTCCCATGTCATAATCTTATTGTTCCCCTTATGTTCTCTTTGTCTTTTCAAATTCTCCTTCAAAAAAGATGCATTCTTTCTAAGTTTAAGTGCAACCGACTTTACTTTCTTATGTTTTAGTGGTTCATAAAACTCAACTATTCTTTCTATCGTATTAAGCCAATAAAAAATAATTATCAACACAAGTTTTATCTTCGAACTCTTGAGATGTCACATTTTGGGTTTTGCGTGTTTTGTCATCATCTTGTTCTCCATACCTTGCATGATAACTACCCAAGTCTCTCAATGAGTTGTGTCACCATCAAAATCAAACTCTTAGGTTTCATTATCATACTGATTATTACGTCCCCCGAGTTCCTTAATGATTGCATCCTTTTCATGTTATCTATGCTTCGGTCTTTCTAGCTGCAACCTCACAGGTGACATCATAACCATGTTTACTTCCTTTACCAACAAATTCTTTTCCATTTCATCTTGCCATGATACCCGATGCTTTGATACTAAATTGGTATTGTGTCATGATGGAACAACATTTAGAATGGAAATTATAAAACTTTGTTAGAAATTTGACGGAAAGCATAAGAACAAGTTCAAATAGATTTGAATAAAAATTGAAATAAAAGGCTCACCATCGAGTTTAATATCAAAAAGCTACAAAATGTCATAACCAAAGGACAACAAATAAGAATACAAAAATCTCACAACTCATGACTCAAAGGGAAACGGATGAGCACCACCCTAAGGTATACATAGTTGTTTCTTACTATTTTATATAAGGATAAAAGATAAAAGTCAAAAAGTTACTGCAAATTCAGTCAAATTCTAAGCTCCTTTCTGAGTCTAAAGCATGAAAATATATACTAGCACATGGGATCTAAAGTTTAGGTTTTAGGGTATAGGGTCTATTACTTACAAATTAGGGTCTAGGTACTAGGGCTTTAAGTTTATGATCTAGGGTCCAAGTTTTAGGGCTCTAGGGTTTTGGGATTTTAAGGTCTTAGGTCTATGATCTAGCGTTTGAGGTTCTAGGTCTAGGGTCTAGGGTTTTATGATTATAGGGATTTGGGACCCAAGGTCTAGAGTTTATGGTTTATGTTTCTAAAGTTTTAGATCTCAAGTTTTTGGTTTAGGTTTCTAAGGTCATGGTCTAGAGTCGATAATCTAGGCCCCAGGGTTTGAGTTTGAGGTTTTAAGATTTAAGGCCGAAGATGTAGGGTCTAAGGCTTTGAATTTAGGGTCTAAGGTTTTTGGATGAAGAATATGGGGCTTTAGGGTATCATATCTAGTGTTTTAGGCTTTGGGGTCTAAGATCTATGGTTTTAGGATCTAAAGTTTAAGGTTTTACGATTAAGAGTCTTAGGTTTAGGACCTAAGCTTTTAGTGTTTCTGGATTTTAGGTTGTTAAGGTTTATAGTCTAGGGTTTTAAGGTCTAGGGTTTGTGGTTTGCAGCATAAAGTCTAAGATCTAGCACATCTGTACTCTTTGTGTTCTCTCTTTTATCTTTGTGTCTCTTTGGTTAGGAGCCTTTGAGTGATTAGAAACCTCTCTATATCTCTTAAAGTGGTGCCTATCTGTAACCCTTTGAGTGATAAGTGGTGAGTTGTGAGATTTCTTTATCCTGGTTCATTGCCCTTAGGGTGTTGATTTTCTTTATCTCTTTGGTATTAAACTTTGTGATGAGCCTTTAGTGCCCTATTTTCATTCAAATCTCTTCGAACTTGTTATTGATATTTCCAAAAAAAATTCAACAAAGTTACATTTTTTCCATTCCAAACAGTGTTCCATCCTAATATAGTATCACCTTGGACGCTATAACCCTAATCTTTCGACCTTAAACCTTAAATCCTTGAACCCAAAACACTTGACTTTTATACCCTAAAACCTAGACTCTAGACCCTTGACCATTCAACCCTAAACTTTAGACCCCTAAACTATTATGCTGTAAACTCTAAACCGTAGATCATAAATCCTAAACCATAGACCCTACACCCTAGACCCTGAACCCTAGATCCTAAATCATTGACACTGGAGTGCCAATGTTACCACAATCAGCCCATGATACCATGCGATGGAAAATTGGTATGCACCTTGGAAGACTTTCAAGATAGGAAGTTATAGGAGCTTCTTTAATGGTAGGTAATTGGCATGCACCTTAACAATTTTCAAGATAAAGTTATTTCAACCCACTAACTTCATTTATTTTTATCAAACAAATCCATTAAATAGGCTAGTCATTAGTAAAAACTTAATTGTTTTGCGTAGACCCAATGCATGGAGGGTTGTTCGATTTTGATGCTTTAAACATTAAAGGTAGCTTAAACTTTGACTGTGTGTGCAAAAGCTTTTTGATTTCTTTCTTCCATCATTGCATCTCTTTGTTTCAAAACCATTAAGTAATGAGAAACGTCTCTATATCTTTTAAGGTTGTGCTCATTACCCCTATGAATGGTGGGTTGTGAGATTTTCATATCCTTGTTTATTGCCCATAGGGTGGTGATGATTTTTTGTACCTTTTAAGTAACCTTGTGAGTGGTGAGCCTTTTATCCCCTATTTTTATTTAAATCTGTTTGAACCTATGCTAGTACCTTAAAAACAAATTTTCTAGCAAAGTTATACTATTTCTATTCTAAATACTATTTCATCATGATTCAGTGCCACCTTACACCCTAAACTGTAAATCTTAAACCTTAGATTCCAAACCTTAGATCATGGACCTTAAAACCTTAAAACCTGTAACCTAGACCTTAGACCTAATCTATACCTTAGAGCTTAAAACGTAAACCTTAAAAGTTGGAATCCTTAAACATTCACCATAAAGCTTAGATCATAAAGCTAGATTCTAAAACTTTGAAACCTTAAAATCCTAAAACTTTAGACCTTAGAACCTAGACCATAAACCTTAGGCCCTAGACCTAAGACCTTAAAAACAAAACCTTAGACCTAGACCCAAAATCTTAAAACTCCAAACCCTAAACCCTAATCCTGAGACCTTACCCTAAAATCCTACCAAAACCATGGACCTTTAACTATATCTTAGAATCTCCTTCTTAAAACATTGACATAAGACCTTAGCCCTTAAAACGTAACTCTTATACTCTAGACTGTAAACCCTATACCTTTTACCATAGACTCGAGATCTTAGACCTAGACCTTGAACACTTGACCCTTGTTCTTAAACAGTATATCCTAAAACCTTAAACCTTGAACCCTCTTTAGAAACTCTATATCTTGAAACCCAAAACCTTTAATCTAGGACATTAAACTCTAGACCCTAACTCTTAAACTAAAAGCTACCCTAAACTGAAAATCATAGATCCTAAACCCTAATCCAAAGATCAAAGCCTAAATCGCTAACCCTAGATACTCAAACCCAAGACCTTAGACCCTATAATTCTATACTCTAGATCGTAAACCAAGACGCTAGACAATATAGACACTTAACCTTACACCCTTAATCCTAGGCACTAGACCTTTAAACCTTAGATAATACACACTAAGAAAACAATACCCTAAACGATAGACCTTAAAACCCATACACCCTGAAACCTTAAATTCTTAAAATCTACACCCTACATTTTATAACTTAGATCTTAAATGCTAGATTTTAGACCCTAGATCCTTGATGCTAAACCCTAAACCCTAAACTTTAGCCTTAGTCCTTAATTCTTTAATGCTAAAACCATAGGCCCTAGATTCTAGACCCTTAAACCTTAAACAAAGCCTAAATTCCTAAACCTTAGACCCTAGTTTCCAAACCTCAGATCATGGACCCTAAAACCCATAACGTAGACCCTGGGCCTAATCTAAACCTTAAACCTTAGAAGTTGGAATCTTGAAACATTCACCCTAAAGCTTAGATCATAGACTTAGTTTCTAAAACCCAGAAACCTTAAAATCCTAAAACCTTAGACCCTAGAACCTAGACCGTAAACTTTAGGCCCTAGACTTAAGACCTGAGACCTTAAAACCTAAACCTTAGACCCTAGACCTAAAATCATATAACTTTAAATCCCAAAACCCTAATCCTTAAACCTTAAGACCTTAGACCATGGACCCTTGACCCATATGCTATACACCTTAAGCCCTAAGGACCTTCGTTCTAAATCCTAAACCCCAACCCTTGGACCATAGATCCTAAACCGTAGAACCTCAATCGTAGAGTTTAGCCCTCACATTCTAGACTGAAGACCCAACACCTTAGAACCTAAGCCCTAAAACTCTAAAATCTTATACTGGAGACCCTATACCTTTACACCTTAAAACTCAAAAACCTTAGATTATAGACCCTAAAACCTTAAAATCCTAAGATCTTATACCTAAACCTAGACCCTATATCCTAAATCCTTAACCTTACACCCTACACCCTAAACCTTCAACACGATATGCAAGGCCCTAAACTATAGACCCTAGACCTTATACCTTAAACCCAAGACCCTATACCCAGGACCTTAAACCCAAAATCCTTGATCTTACACCCATGATCCTAAAACCCTACACATTGTGACTCTAAAATTCTAAAACTTAAAAGCTAGACCTTAGATCTAAGACCATAGATCTTGGAGATGTCAATCATAAGAGCCTACATGTTAGACCCTAAGCCCAAAAGCCTAGATCCTCGACCTAGACCTTAGCCTTATACCCTAGAACATAGACCCTAAGCCCTAAACTTTAATTACCTAGACATTAAAATTAGACGCTTTACCTTAAACGTAGACACTTTACCTTACACATTCATCCCAGAACCTAAACCCTAGACCTTAAAATCGAGACCCTAATTCTTAAGCTATACTAGACTCTCCTTCCTAAAACCTAGACATTAGAACTTAGACCCTAGAACCTAACTCCTATACTCCATATCCTAAACCTTATACCTTTTACCTTAGACTTGAGATCCTATATTTTGACCTTGAACACCCTGTTCTTAAACACTACATCCTAAAACCTTAAACTTAGAACCATACTCTAAAACTCTATATCCTGAAGTGTTAAACCTTACACTTAGGACACTAAACCTTACCCCTTAACTCTAAGCCTAAAACGCTACCCTAAACCAAAAAGCATAGATCCTCCCTAATAAAAGATTGAAGACCCTTAACCATAAACACTCAAACCCAAGACCCTAGAGGCTACAGTTCTATACTCTGGACCATACACCAAGATGTTAGACACTCTAGGCCCTTAACCCTAAAACCTTAAACCCTCAACCTTAGACCACTGACTAAACCCTAGACACTAGATCCCTAACCCTAATTTGTAGACCTTAGACCCTAAACCTATGAACCAAGATCCTAATACCAAAATCGCAGACATTAAACCTAAGACCATAAACCAAAGACCTTAGTTCCTAAACCTTAAATAGTAGAACTTAAACCCTAAAATCCTAGCCTTACAACCTAAAATGTAGATCCCAAACCTTAGACCCTAGACTCTACACTGTATGCCTTATATTGTAAATCTTAGCCCTAAACCTTAGACTGTAGACCTTGGACCCTAAAACCTAAACCTTAGGCCTTAACTCCTCAACCCTAAAACCATTGATCCTTGGACTCAAGACCTCTAGAACCTTGACCCCACACCTTAGATCATGGAACCTATACCTAATACCATAGACCCTAGGCCTTAGGCCCTTAAACCCTAGATCCAAGACCAAAAACCCTTAAGACCCTAAAACTTAAAACCTACACACTAAACCGAAGACCCTGAACATTTGACCTAAATCATATAGCATTAAAACCTTAAAATCGCAAAACTATAGAACTTAGACTCAAAAATCTAGATCCTATACTCTAATTCCTGAACCCTAACTGTAGAACCTAAGACACCGAACCCTGAAAACCTAGACCCTAGACCTTAAAACCTATACCTTATATCTTAAAGCCTAGGCTATAGACCTTTAAACCCTAAAGTGAACCCTAAATCGAACCCTAAATTAAAGACCTTAAAACTTAAGACCTTAAAACATGAAACTTTGACATAGAACCAAGACCCTAGACCCTAGATTATGGACACTAAACCCAAAAACCTAGACTTCAATCCAAAAACACTAAAACTATAGACCATAGGCCCAAAAATCATAAGACACTAGACCGTAAAATCTAGAGGTTAGGGTTAAGATGTAGAGGTTTATGGTATATAGGGTTTAGAGTTTACTGTTCATGACTTACAACTTATTGTTTAAGATTTAAGGTTTACGATTTGGGGTTTAGGTTTTACGATTTGGTGCTTAGAATATAGTGTTCAGGGTTAAGAATTTAGGAATTTGGGCTTAGGTGTTAGAGTTAAGCATTTAGGGATTAAGGTTTAGGATTTAAGGATAAGAGGTCTGGGCTTAGGGGTTAGGGTTTTGGGTTTAGGATTTAAGTATAGGGTTTACAAGTTAGCGTTTAAGGTATGAGTCTTAGGGCTTCATGTTTAAGGTTAAATATTTAGGGGTTAGGGTTTAATGGTTAAGGTTTGGGGATTAGCATTATGGTTTGAGGTTTAGGATTTACGATTTAAGGGTCCAAGTTTTGGATTAAGGGTTAAGGAGTTAAGGTTTTGGGTTCAAAGTTTAGAGTTTAGTGGTTAGGTGTTGATGTTTGAATCTACGTGAAGAGGTGCATGCTAATATAACCAAAACTTTATACAAGTAAATGAGATTTATGTAAGAACATGAAAAATGCATCTCTTAAGCAGTACTGCCTCTACATTGATCACCATTTAAGATTTGACCATGATAACCCATCATAACAAGCAAAGTTTTCAAGTGTATGTGAGCACAATGGTGTGTTAATGCTTCTAAAAAAAATTAGCCATATTCTCTTTAACTTCCCTACTATTCTTTATATTCTTTATGTATCAATTATCATTCAAAATCGCCAATCTCCATATTATATTCTCTTTCAAATCTCACATCATTTCTCATATCCATCAAAAACCTGGACTAGCAACTCACTATGAATAAAATAAGAATCCATAAAACCAGAAAAACCATTTTGCAACTTGATCCATCATCTACATTGACTTTTTGCTTTTTTTTCTAGTACGAATCTTCAAAGGGGACAAATTTGAAAATATATTACCAAAATTAATTCAATTCATATACATAAATTCATTCACATAAATCAATGAGATAGAAAAAATGTTTGATCTTGGAAAAGCAAAAATCTATAACGTATTATCCAAGCAATTGTAAAGTGGTCCTTAGGACCTTCATGGTCAACACCGTAATGGGGTGGTCTCCACTGCAATAATAACTTACAGAGAGATGAGGAGAAATTATAGATGGATCAAAGGAATAACTAACCTTATGGTGGTTGTTCGTAATGGTTGACATGAAAAAGTACATAACACAATAACGCTGATTTGATGATTAGGGAAGTAATTGAAAGAGAAACATGTATCCTTCATCTTTCTCATTCTTCCTCTAAGTTTAGGAGGTACTTAGCATTATTGTGATTGAGGAAAATTGGTCATACTATATAAGAAAGGGAGAATCGCTTTTTTATTTTGTTTCTCTATTTATATTTTTAGTTTTTCATTTAAATTATTTTTTCAAAAAATTAATATTAAATAAATGATTGTAGAACAAAATAGTAAAAGAATGGTAGATAATTTTTTTTATTTTGTTTGCTTTATTTTTCATTTTCAGTTTTATTTTTTTCAAAGAAATATTTTGCTTTTTAAAATTTTCATGTGGTTTCTATTTTACCATATTTTCTATTATCAAAAAATTTTTAATATATCCTTATTTTTAATTTTTACTATTTTTTGTTATTTTTGAATTTTTATTTTGTTCCACTTTTTTATATTCTATTTAAAATTTTATTTTTATTATTTTATTTTTACTGCATTATGATTTTTTTATTCTTTATTATCATTATTATAGTCATCATCATCATCATTATTGTTATTACAATTATTAGTAGTATTATTATTAATTTGAACAAAGAGTATATTTGAATTTGAATTTTCCCTTTTCCAATAATTCACAATGACAATATTAAGTAGAAAGAAAAATGTTATTATATTATATATTAAATTATTCATTGTATTATGGTATTTGATTCAATGTTAATCTATTCTTTTAATCATAATTATAAACATAAAAGAGATTAATTAAAAAAAATAGTATTGCATATATGATATTTGCATGTGAAATACATGGAAGAAAGCGTGAGAAGTTTGTGATATACAGTTTTTTTATTTAATTTTTTCAAATATTTTTTAAAGCTCATAGTGAGAATATTGATATGTTAGGGGAGAAATAATGAGAAATCATTTTTATTTGAAGTTTAATAGAAAATAATAATAGTTTTTCTATAATTTATTTTTATGATATTGCTAGCCACCTTGATTTTGTTATGTTTATTCACGTAATACCAACCTAGTGCACACACACAAAAAAAAAATTTAAAATAGTTTATTTGAAAAATATTAAGTGATTATACGTATCGTTATCAACTCTATAAGTTTTAATTCAAAACAAATAAATTTAAATTAAATAGGAATTTTTCAAAGGAAAATGTTTATGAAAACCATGTTTGTGTCTTCTTTCATATTTTTGAAAAATTAAAAGAAACTATTTCAAATATAAATTATATATCAACTTTGAGAGGACTTGCTTATTAATACACTAATAGCAAGCTAACTAATGAACAATTCTCTCTAATAAAAGAAAAAAAAAGAGTCATATTTTATATCATCTGATTTTAAGAAGTTATATAACATTTATAGATCATTGAATTAGTAAAAAGGGTTAACCTAATATTATAATATTTTTTTATATCCTCATTCTCATGTTGATTGAAAAATAATAGGAAAATTATTTAATTTTAAATTTAATGATATTTCATTACATTTAAATTTAATTAATTATAATTTTTAAAATTATATAATCTTATGGAGAGTGAGATTAATAATTGAATAATTAATATTAAGATAAAAATCAAAATGAACTTTGTATTATTCCTATTTTTTAATCAATGACATAGGAGTGATTATATTGTCACATTTAGCCCATGATGCTATGTAAAGGACAGTTAGCATGCTCGTTAGAATATTTTCTAGAAAGGATATTATCGAAGCTTCTTTAGTGGTGGACCGTTGGCATGCACCTTAGTAATCTTCAAGAGAGATTTATTTCAGTCGACTAACTCCATTTTTGGCAAACAAATGCATTAAATAATTCAGTTATCAACTAAAACTTAATGATTTTTAAAATCCCAAGGCTTTGAGGGTTGTTTCACGCATTATTATTTATTTTCATGCTTTGGACTTAGATGATAGCTTAGACTTAAGTTGTATATTTAGAAACTATTTGGGTTCTTTCTTCCATCTCTATATCTCTTTGGTTGGGAGCCATTGAGTGATGTGAAACATCTCTATATCTCTTAGGGTGGTGTTTATCTATAATCATTTGAGTAGTGAGTTGTGAAGTTTTTGTACCTTTGTTTATTGTCCTTAGTGTGGTGATTTTCTATATTCCTTTGGCAGTAAACTTGGTGGTGAGCCTTTTATTCCTTATTTTCATTCAAATCTATACAAACTTGTGCTTATACGTGGTGGTGAGCACAAGGTTAGAAATCATGGCAGGATGGAGTGCAAAAGAAGTTACTATTGAAGGGAGTTACCATGATGTGGATATTGAGTCCTTAGGGTTGTAACTTGAAAGATTGCAGCGTAGATTAGATAAGAAGGATGTAATGATTGAGGAACTCAAGGGATGTAATAATCAGCATGATAATGAAGCTCAAGATTTTGCTTACGATGAAGACACATCTCCTCACCCAAGAGACTTGGTTGGATATCACGCAAGGTATAAAGAATAAGATGAATGGCAGAACAAGCACAACCCAAAGTTAGACATCTTGAAGTTTGAAAGTAAAATCTGTGTTGATGATTTTGTTGATTGGTTTAATGTGGTGGAAAGAATATTTGAGTTTCATCTTTTTTGTGGGAGAATTTGAAAAGACAAAAAGAACTTGGTAGGAAGGATAAGATTGTGACATGGGAAAAGATGAAAAATGAATTAAAAAAGAATTACTTGCTTCACAATATTAGACAATATATCTTTCTTAAATCAATAATTTCAAGCAAAAGGAACGTTTAGTAGAGAAGTGCACTATAGAATTTTATAAGTTGATACTAAAAGGAGAGCTTGAAGAATCATAAGATCAAACCATTGCTAAATACCTTGGGAGTGTAAAATATGATATTTCAAAAGTGGTTTAAGTTCAACCATATTGGTCATTGAATGATGTGTGCAAGTTGGCTTCAAAAGTTGAGAAGCAACAAAAGTTTAAAAGGGATTGTAGCATGGTTCCAAAGATGTGTATTCCAAAGAGTTAATTTCAAGCCTACTATGTAAAGGAAAATGGTGCTAAAGGGGCAAGAAAAGAGTGATGGATCTGGCAACAGGCAAATACCCAACCCTTTTGCACCAAGTAGTAGGAAATACTTTGAATGTCATGGTTTTAGGCATATTACTTATGATTGTCTGAATAGAAAGACTGTTACTTAGTGAAAGATATTAGTGATGGAGAAGAAGATGAAGGTAACAATGATCGAGAACATGATGGCAATTAGGAAGGGATGATCTATGCAGATCATGGTATGTTCATTGTAGTGCAACGTAACTTGAAAGTATCCCATGTGACAGAGGATGAAGGTTAGGTGAGAAAGAATGTGTTTCATACCAAATGTACTTCTCATGGCAGGTGTGTTTAGTGATCATCGATAATGGCAACTTTGAGAATGTGGTATACTTGGAAATGGTGTATAAGCCTAAGTTGGACACTATTCCAAATCCAAATGATTACCAATTGTGCTGGCTGCAAAAAAGGATTAAAATTAAGATAACTAAAAGGTGCTTAGTCTCATTTTCTATTGGAAAGAATTGTAAAGATGACGTATGGTCTGATGTTGCTCCTATAGATGCTTATCATTTGTTGTTGGGCAAACCTTGGCCATATGATAGGATGGTGTTGTATGATGGTTAAGATCTAGTTTAGTGTTTAAGATCTAGGGTTTAGGGGTTAGTATTTTAGGTTTAGAGTTATAGTTTAAGGTTTAGGGTTTAAGGTTTAGAGTTTAGGGTTTAGCAGTTATGGTTAAGGATTAGGAGTTTAGGGATTAAAATTTTAGAGTTTAGTGTTTATGGTTTTAGGATTAGGCTTTAGGCTTTAGGTTTAGGCTTTTCGGTTAGAATTAAACTTTATAGCTCTATAATTAGGGTTTAAGGGTTAGTGTCTAGGAGTTAAGGTTTATTTTTTGGGGTTAGGGTTTCAAATTTAGGGTTTACTCAGTTTCGATTTAGGAGTTAGTGCTTAGAGTTTATAACTTATGGGTTAGGGTTTACAACTTATGGTTTAGGGGTTAGAGTTTAAGCGTTTGGGTTTAGGGTTCAAGGTTACATTGTTTATGGTTAGGGCTTAGGGTTTAAAATTTAGAGATGAAAGGTTAAGGTTTCAGCTGATGAGTCCAAGCTTTAAGGTTTTAAAGGTTTAAAATTTAGGCATTGTGGTGGATTTAGGCATTATGCTTTATGATTTAGGATTTGGGAGTTATGGTTTAGGGATTAGTTTTTAGCACTTAGGGTTAATGGTTTCGGGATTAGTGTTTAAGGTTTAGAGGTTAGGGTTTGGGGGTTTAAGGCTTAAGGTTTAGGGTTTATTATTTACTATTTAGAGGCCAGTGTTTGGATTTTGGTGTTTTGGGTTTAGTTGTTAGGGTTTAGGGGCTATGGTTTAACAGTTAGGATTCAAGGAAAGTTTTAAGGTTTAAATGTTCTATTTTAGGTTAGGGTTTGTAGATAATAGTTTACAATTTAGGATTTTGGGTTTGGGGTTTAGAAGTTAAGGTCTAGGGAACAAAGTTTAGGGTTTAGAGTTCAGGGATCAGATTTTAGGTGATAGAGTTTTGGGTTCAACATTGTTTAGAGTTCCAAGTTTAGTGTTTAGGATGTAAGGGTAAGGCTTTAGGTGCTATGATTAGGGTATAAGGTTTAAGGCTTTAGGGTTTTGGTTAAGGATTAAGTGTTTATTGGTTAGCATCGGAGCTTAGGGTTATAGTTTACTGTTCGAGATTAGGGTTTAAGATTAAGTTTTAGGGTTCATAGTTTAGGGCTTTGAGTTTTTGTTAAGGATTACTTGTTTGAGCGTTAGGGTTCAAGTTCAGCATTTAGTGTTTAAGAGTTAAGGTTTTGGGTTTAGGAGTTAGGTTTTAGGGGCTATGGTGTAGGGATTATCATTTTGGTTTCAGGGTTTAGAGTTTAGTGGTTAGAGGTTAAGGTTATGGTTGTTGGTTTTGGTTTAAGGGTTAGGGTATAAGAGTTAGAGTTTAGGGTTTGGGGGTGAGGGTTTAGTGATTAAGGTTTAGGGACTAGGACTTAAGGTTTACAACTTGAGGGCTAGGGTTTTAGGTTTGAAAGTGTTTAGGGTTTGGGGATTAGGGTTTTGGTTTCGGGTTTTAGAGTTTAGGGCTTAATTTTTAGTGTTAAGAATCAAGATTTGGTGTTTAGCATTTAGGGTTTAGGTTTTGGGGGTTAAAGATTAGTGTTTGAGAATAGGCATTATAGTTTCAGTTTGAGAGTTTATGATTTAAGGTGTAGGGTTAACGGTTTAAGATTTAGGGTTTACAGTTTAGGATTTAGGATATAAAGTGCGTTTAGGTTTTGGGGGTTAAAGATTAGTGTTTGAGGAATAGGCATTATAGTTTCAGTTTGAGAGTTTATGATTTAAGGTGTAGGGTTAACGGTTTAAGATTTAGGGTTTACAGTTTAGGATTTAGGATATAAAGTGGGTTTAGGGTTTAGTGTCTAGGGTTTAAGAATTAAGGTTAAAGTTTAAGGTTTAGCTTTCGATAGTTAAGGTTTAAGGTTTTAGGGTTAAGTGTTTGGACTTATGGTTAAATGTTTATGGTACAAGTGTCTAGGGGTTACAGGTTTAGTTTATTGTTAGGATTAAGAGTTAAGATTTAGGGTTTACGGTTTACCAATTAAGGTTTAGGGCTTAGAGATTACAAGGTTAGGGTTAAGTGATCAGTTTTAAAGGTTATGTTCGGATTTAGGTGTTAGGGGTTAGAGGTTAGAGTTTTGATGTTAGGATTTAGGGTTTAGGGTTTAGTATCTTAAGCTTTGGGTTTTACTGTTTTTGATTTAGGTTTTAGTGTTTAGCGGTTAGCATTGGGGTTTAATGTGTGCTGTTTGGAATTATGGTTTTTTGGTTAGGGTTAAGGTTTTAGTTTAGGGCTTTAGGATTTTTTACTAAGGAATATGGCTTTAGGTGTTATTGTTTAGGGTTTAGTATTTAGGATATGAGGGTTAGGGTCTTGGGTTTAAAGTTTTGGCTTTAGGGTTTTGGGTTTAACGATTTGTGTTCAAGTTTTAAAGTTTAGTAGGTAGGGGTTAGAGTTTACTATTTTGGGTTTAGGATTTAAGGGTTAAGGTTTACGAGTTAGTTTTGGGGTTTAGGGTTTACGTTTCAAAGGTTAACATTTAGGCCTTTTGCTTTAGAGTTTAGGTGTTAGGGTTTAGGTTTAGGGTTTAAGGATTAAAGGTTTAGTTTTAGGGTTTAATGTATAGAGTTTAAGGATTAGTGGTAAAATTTTAGGGTTTAGGGTATAGAGTTTAAAGTGTAGTGGTTAGTGGTTAAAAGTTTCAGCTTAGGGGTTAGGTTTAAGATTAGGATTTAGGTGTTTGCGTTTAAGGCTTAGGGTTTAGGATTTAAGGTTTTTGGTTATGCTTTAGGATTTAGAGTTTAGGGGTTTAAGGTTTATAGTTTGGGGAAACGGGTTTAAGGGTTAAGGTTTATAGTTTGGGGTTTAAATGTTTAAGTTTAGGGCTAAGATTTAGAGTTTTGGGTTTAAGGTTTACAATCTTGGGTTTAGGAGTTTGTCATTAGTGTTTAGGGTTAGAATTTAGGGTTTTAATTTGACGGATTAAGGTTTATGGAATGCAATTTAGAATTTAAGGTTTAAGGGTTAGGGAATAGGGTTTTTAATTTAGGTTATAAGGGCAAGGTTTAAGGGTTCAGATATAGGGGTTAGGGCTATGGTCTTGAATTTAGGGTTCAAGGGTTAGCTTTCAAAGTTTATACTAAGGATTTAGGGTTTACGATTTATTGGTTAGGGTTTAGGGGTTAAGTTTTAGGATTTAGGGTTTGAGATTTAGGGTTTAAGGTTTAATGGCTAGGATTTAGGGGTTGGAGTTTGGGATCTAGAGGTTAGGATTCAACTTCAAGGGTTAAGGTCTTGGAGTTAGGGGTTAGATATATGGCTTCATGTTTAACGATTTACTATTTAGAGTTTAAGATTTAGTGGTTGAGCTTTAGGGTTTGGGGTTAGGATTTAGGGTTCAAGGGTTATGGTTTAAAATTTTGAGGTTAAGGCTTACAGTTTAGGGTTTTAAAGTTAAAGTAGCGATTAGAGTTTAGGATTTAGGGTTTATGGTTTATGCTTTAAGAGTAAGGTTTTAGGGTATAGAAGTTAAAGATTAGATTTTAAGGTTTAGGATTTAGGATTTTTAGGTTTGGAGTTTATGGGTAATGATTTTGAGTTTAGTTTTTAGAGGTTAGTGTTTAGTGTAAAGGGATTAGGGGTTTCGATTTTGGGGTTAAGGTTTGAGGTTTATGGATTATAGGTAGTATTAAACATTTGAAAGGGTTTAGGAATAGGTTTAGGGATAAGGGTTTAGGAGTTAGGGTTTTGGGTTTACAATTGAAAGTTTAAGGGTGAGGGCTTGTGATTCATGACTTGGAGTTTAAGGTGTAAGGTTAAGGGTTTACTTTTCATAGTTTAAGATTTAGTATTTAAAGTTTGGAGTTAGAGTTTGTGCTTTAGTGTTTAGGATTTAGGGTTTAAGGTTTATAGATTATAGTTTAAGCGTTTGGGTTTAAGGTTTTGGGGTTAAGACATAGAGTTTAAGGGTTGGAGGTGAGAGGTTGAGGGTTAAGGTTAGGATTTAGGCTTGAAAGGTTAGGAGTTAGGTTTAGCCTTTTAAGGTATAGGGACTAAGGTTTAGGGATTATGTACGGGCTAAGGTGTAGGATTTAAGAAATAAAAGTTAGAGTTTTGCGTTTAAGGTTTAGGGCTTAAGGCTTAAGGGTTAGGGTTTATGGATTAAAATATAGGATTTTGGGTCTAGTGGTTAGGGTTCCAGGGCTAGAATTTAGAGGTTAAGGTTTAGAGTTTATTGTTTAAGGTTTAAAGTTTAGGGTTTAGGGATTAGGCTTTAGGGGATAGGGTTTAAGATTTAGCATTTAGTGTTTCGAGGTTAAGGTTTTAGGTTCTTGGTTTCGCATTTATGGTTTAGATTTTATAAGGGTCGAGGTTAAAAAGTTACGGTTCAAGAGTTAGAGGTTTAAGGTTTAGGGATTAAGGGTTATGGTTTACGGATTAGAGGTTAATGTTCATTGTTTTTGTTTAGGGGTTAGGTATAAATTAATTATGCCTATCATGCATGAAAATAAGAAATAATTGGGTTTAGAAACGAAGTAGACCTAACACATAATTGGCATAAGATATACTTGAGCCTCATTATTATTAGACCTCAAATTTAATTAGGCATACGAATCAATCGATACTAATAATTAAATGTACTAATCATTTAAGTGTTCCTAAAAATTAGTTAGGTAATCAAGCCTAATACGTAATTGATCTTAACATATAATGACCCTAAGAAAGAACACAATAAATAATTTACTCTAAAATGTAATTAGGCCTAAGATATAATATGACCTAGTAATTATTTGAGCTTAAGATATAGTAAGACTTAGTGTGCACGATCCGCTTAAAAACAAATTCGCTCAACTTATAATTTGACCTAACAAATAACATAGTTTAATAGACAATTGAGCCTAAGAATGAAATAAGTCAAATAAATAATTATATCTAAAATATAGTAAGGTCTAATAATTAATTAACTATAAGATATAACTGTACATAAAATAACTAATTGGGCTTAGCATGCATGAACCCAATAAATAATTGGGCCTAAGAACAAATTCAATCTAGATATAATTAGACCTAAAATGATAATTGGACTTAATATGTAATTGTGTCTTATACATAATTGGACTTCGTTAGTCAAACTTAACAATTAATTAGACCTAATAAATAATTAGGCTCAATAATTAATTAGGTCAAACAAGTAATATCACCCATAATTAATTGGATGCAAAATTTAATTGTGATTAAGAATTAATTCGACATAAGATTTAATTAAGCATAATAAAAAAAATCAAATTTATTATATAAGTGGACCTAATTGATTTATAATTAGATGTAAGAACAAAATGAGACAAATAAGTAAGTTAGGCTAAAATATAATTGGGGTTAAGATTTAACTGACCCCTAATAAAAATTTTGGCTTGATATATAATTTTGCTTGATCTACAATTGGTTTTAAGAACCAAATTAGACTAATAAATAAATTTTTATAAAATTTAATTAGTTTAATATTTAATTAAACTTTATATATAATTAGACGTAACGAGTATAAACTAAATATATAATTAAGCCTAAAAATGAATTGAGCATAAGATAGAATTGAATCTAAATTATAATTGAACTTAAGATATAATTAAGCATAATAATCAATTAGGCTCAGCAACTAATTCAACTAATCATGCTTAGTTTTATTAATTGAGCATGAATTAATTGGATCTAATATGTTGAATTATGTAATCGAGGTCAACAATTAATTAGGTCTAGTAACTCATTGGACTTGAAATTAATTAGATCTAATAAAATTTATGGCTTAATATATAATTAGATCTAATAAACAGTTAAGCATATGACTTAATTGAATATAACAATTAATTAGACTTAACAATTAATTTGATCAAAGATTTAATAGTGCATGAAAAATATTTGGATCTACGATTTAATTTGATCTTATCAAACATTGGGTTTAACATGTAATTTGGTTTAAGAAATAGTTAAGCCAAAGATATAATTAGGTCTGTTACCTAATTTGCCCAAATTACTTTGGCTAAACTGCATGAGTTTGAAAAATAATTTGACGTGTAATTGGGCCTAATATATATTATGGTTAAGATTAATCAAACTAAAATTAATTAGACTGCAAAAATTGAACGTATGATGTAGTTAAATCTGATATATAATTGGGCATACAATGTGATAGACCAAGTATAGTTAGACTAAAGATATAATTAGGCCAAATTAGACCTAACATATATAAGGTCTAAAAATTTATTCGACCTATCGTACATGAACCTAATAAATAATTGAGATTAAGAATGGTTTGCCTTAATGTGTATCAATTAAGCTTAATAATTAATTAGACACAAAAAATAACTTAGAGCCTAATAAGTAATTAAGTCTAGCAAGTAAGTCAGCCTGTCACTAGGCCTAGATATTCATTAGGTCCAATAATTAATTAAGTCTTTATTAAAAATTTTAGCTTAATATATAATTAGCCAATCTAAATAAATTGAATTTAATGTAAAATTTGGTTGACAATTAATTAGGCCTAAGATTTTGGTTGGGTCTCATAAAAAATTACACTCAATATATAATTTGATCAAATAATGATTGATCGTAATTTATAAGTGGGCCTAAGAACTGAATTGGCCTAATAAATTACTAGGGTTAAGATTTTAACAATTAATTGAACTTAATAATGAATTAGGCCTAAGATTTAATGTGCCTAAGTTGAACCTAAGATTTAATTAGGTCTAATAAAAATTAGACTTAACATATTACTGATCCTAATAAATAATTATGTTTAATATATAATTAGATCTGACGACTATCTAAGCTTCATAAATAACTAGGCCTAAAATAAAATTAAATTCAATAATTAATTAGATTTAAGATATAATTAGATCCATAATTAATTGAATCTAAAAACAAATTGGACTAAGATATAATTGGATTCAAATTATAAATAGACTTGAGATATAATTAAGATCATTCGATAATTAGTCCTAATAATAAATATTAAGGCCCAAGATATAATTGGGTTTATCATGCATTAAACTAAGAAATAATTCAGCTTATGAGTAAAGTTAGCCAAACAATTGAGCATACGATATTTTTTTACTTACTAGGTAATTAGACCTAAGATTTGATTCTAACTAAGAATCGATTTGGTTTAAGATTTAATTGATTTCGATGAAAAATCAAGCTTAATTCATAATTGGATCTAACAACTAATTAGACTTAACAATTCATTGGGTTAAATAATTAATTGAACTTAGGACTTAATTGAGTTTAATAAGAAAAAGCTTAATATATAATTGTGCTTAATAAATAATTAGGCTTAATATATAATTAGACCTAATAAAATAGTGAACCTAAGTTATAATTGAGTCAGTAATTAATTGGACCTAGTAAATAATCAGACCTAACAATTTAATTAAATATATTAGTTTAATTGGGCCTAAGATTTAATTTTGTATAAGAATTAATTGGACTTAATATCTATTTGGCGTTAACAAAAATTGAATCTCATATATAATAAGGCCTATTAAATATGGTGGTCTAAAATGTAATTTTCCTCGAGATGTAATTGAGCTCGACAAAGAAGAAAATAATTAATTATGCCTAACAATTGATTAAGTCTAATAATTAATTGCATTGAAAGTTTACTTATGACTGATAACTAATTGAACTAAACAATTAATTTAACCTAATAAAAGATTAGGTCAATGTATAATTAGGCCTAATAAATAATCGAGCTTAACCTATAGTTTGGTTTAAAAGCAAAATGAGACTAATAAATATTTGCACTTAAAATATAATTGGATTCAAAATTTAGTGTAGCTTAAGATAAAAGTGGGTGTAATGTGTTTGCACATTGTGTCGAGAAATGAATTAAGCGTAAGATATAATTGGAACTAAATTAAAATTGAACTTAAAATATAACTTACCATAATAATTAATTAGGCCCAGCAATTATTAAGAGGACCCAAAATTTAATATTAGGTCTAAAAATATCTTAGATCTAATATTTAATTAAGTCAAATATATAATTAAGATTAACAATTTAAACAATTCATTATACCTAACAACTCATTAGTTCTAAATTTCGATTGAGTTTAAGAAAAAATTGAGGTTAGTATATGATTTGATCAAATAATTAATTGGTCATAATAATTAATAGTGCTTGAGAATTAGTTAGGACTTAATTGGACTAAATTAATTAGGTTAACATGCATGGGTCCAAGAAATAATTCTATACAAATAACTGGGCTAAAAAAAATGTGATTGAAGATATATAGACTTAAAATTAATTTGTCTATGATATAATGGGCCAATTATAATTGTACTTGAGGTATAATTGGGTCTAATATATAAATTAGCCTAATATATAATGGAGCTTGGTGTGCGATAACCAAGATATGGTTGGACCTAATAATTAATTGAACCTAATATTTAATTACTCTAACAATTAACTTTATGGTTCATAACTCAAGAAATAATTAGGCTTAGAAATGAGTTAGACCTAATGTATATTAATTGAGCCTAATAGTTAATTAAGTGCAAAGAATAATTGGGCCTAACAATTCACTATGCATAGCAATTCATTGACTTTATGAGCCCAAAATATGATTGAACTTAATGAAAAATTTGACTTAATATAAAATTATGCCATTTAAATAATTGGACTTAATATAAAAATAAGACAGATAATGAAATGGGTTTAATAAATAATTAGACCTTGGATGTAATTGAGTTTTACAATTAATTGTACCTAACAAGTAATTATGCTTAAAATTTAATTGTGTTTAAGAATTAGTTGGGTTAAGATTTAATTGGATCTAATAAAAAATTAAAATTAATATGTAATTGATCTTAATAAATAATTAGGCCTCATGAAAGAGACTTAATACATAGTTTAGCCTAAGATATAAATAGATCAAACAAGCAACTAGATTAAGATATAATTGGACCCAATAATTGATTAGGCTAACAGGCATAAATGAATTGGGTCTTAGATATAATTGGGCCAAAATTATGAACAAATTGAGATTAATATGTATTAATTGCGCATAAAAATTAATTGGGCCTAATATGTAGTTGATTATAACGATTAATTTGACCAAATAATTCACTATGCCATGCAATTAATTTGATTTAAGATTTAATTAGATTTAACACAAAATTGGGCTTAATATATAGTTGTGAATAAGAATGAAATGGGCCTAATATATTATTGAGCCCAATGTGTAACTAAGTCTAACGATTAGATGAGCCAAATAGTTAATTGTACCTTGAATTTAACTAGATTTTAAAAAATTAAGCTTAATATATAATTGAGTTTATTAAATAATTGGTCTTAATATATGATTGAGTCAATTAAAATATTAGACTTAAGACATAATTAAGCTAACAATTGCTTAGACTTAGCAAATAATTATGACTTAATGATGAACCTCTAGTAATTAAATGGGCCTAAAACTTAATTTTATCTAAGAATTAGTTGGATTTAATATTTAATTAGGCATAATAAAAAATTTGGCTTCATATGTAATTGGGCTTAAAATATATTTAAACCTAATAATTAATTGAGTTTAAGGCATAATTTAGCATGAGATGTAATTGAACCTAACAATTGAACAACTAACAATTAATTAGGCCAAAGAATCAATTGAAGAGCCTTATAATCAATTAAGCCCAAGATTTAATCGTGAATAAGAATTAATTAGGTCCAAGGTTTAATTGGGCCTAAGATATGATCGGTTGTAACATGCATAAACACATTAAATATTTGGCTTGGAAATGATAATTGAACATAAGATATAGTTGGACATCAAAATTAATTAGGGTTAATTACACATTAAAAGGATATGTATTTTTTCTTACTGTCTTAAATCGAGAGTTACGAAAAAAATAGCATCTATTTGAAACTTATATTTTTATTAGATTTTTAATATGAGACTTTAATATATATTTTTTTGTTAACATTAATGATTTTTGGCATGCATGTGACTTTTACATGTGGAATTACCTCAACATCCCTTTAAATCATTGCCAAAACAAATAAAATATTATTTTTTGCATCAAATTTAGTAAGAATATATAAAATATCAATATTTAAAGAGAATGAGAATAAAAAGTTATTTTGATTGTCTTTATAGTGTTTTAAAGGGATATTATAATAATTGCATAAATAAAAGTCACAAGCACATCTCCTGTGTATGCAAAATCCTTAATATTAATAAAAATTATAGATGAAAATCTCATATTGAGGATCCAACAAAAATGTAAGTGTCAAATAAATGTAATTTTTTCATAGGTCTTACTTTTAGATAGTAAGTAAAACATAAGTCCTTCTCATGTAATTAACTCAATTAATTAAGCCTAATAACTAATTGGGTTTAACACTTATTAGTTAGACCAAAAAATTGATTGACTAAAATATGTAATTAATATTAACAATTAATTGGATCCAAAATATAATTGAACATAATATATAATTACATATAAATATTAATTGAGCCTAACAAGTATTGAGTTTAACATTTATTATTTGGACCCAAAATTTAATTGGACTAAATATGTAATTGATATTAACAATTATTTGGACCTAATAATTCATTAGGCCTTATAAGTAATTAGTCCTAATATTTAATTGGATATAATATAAAATAGGTGTAATATGTAATTTGACCTTATAAATAATTGAGCATAAGAATTAAGTTGGCCCAATAGATAATTTAGTATAAGATTTCTAATAATTAATTGGTCCTAATAATTAATTCAACTTTTTAGTTGTGCACAAATATTAATTGAGCCTTATTAAATATTAGGTTTAATAAATAATTAGTCTTAAAAAATAGTCGAGCCAACGATAAAGTCAGGCTTATTAATTAATGAGACCAAATTAATAAGGTTAATGTGCATGAGCCCAATAAATAATTCGACATACTAGCAGGCTTAATAAATAATATAACCTAAAATTCAATTGAACTTCAAATTAATGGGGCCTGAGATCTAATTGGACCTAAAAATATGACATACGATATAACTAGGCCTCATATGTAATTAAGCTTACGATGTAATGAGTCGAATATAATTAAACTTGAGATATAATTAGGCTTAATAAATAATTTAGAATGATACATAATTAGACCTAGTGTGCAGTATAATTAGGCTTAATAATTAATTGAGAATAATATCTATTAAATCAAATAATTATCATGCTTATCGTGCATCTGATCTAAGAAACAATTGGGCTGAGAACAAATAATTGAGCCTAATAATTAATTTAATCTAATAATTAATTAATCATAACAATTAATTGACATAAGATTCAAATGCACGTAATAATCAGTTGGGTTTAAAATTTATTAAAACTAAATAATTTCAGCTTAATATATAATTGAGATTAATAAATTATTAGACTAAGAATGAAATAGAAGTATTGTTTCTAATGGTCCAAATAGAAGTATTGTTACTTTAGTTGAGCATGTTAATAATAGAGAAGAAAATGAAGGTAGCAATGATTTAAAAGATGATGGTGATGAGCAAGAGATGATCTTTGCTGATCATGGCACATCAATTATAGTGCAACATAAGTAGAAGTTGTCCCATTGAAAGAGGGTGAAAGTTGGGTGAGAAAGAATGTGTTTCACTTTAAATGTACTTCTCACGGCAGGGTGTGCTTGGTGATCATTGGTAATGGTAGCTTTGAGAACATGTTATCCTTAAAGATGGTGCAAAAGCTCAAGTTAGACACAATTCCACATCCAAATCCTTGCCAATTGTGCTGGTTGCAAAAGAAAAGTGAAATTAAGGTAACTAAAAAATACTTAGTCCCATTTTCTGTTGGAAAGAATTATAAAGATGAAGTATAGTATGATGTTACTCCTATGAGTGCTTGTCATTTGTTGCTAGGTAGACCTTGATAATATGATACGAGGGTGTTGTATGATGGTTACAAGCACACTTATTCTTTTAAGGTGAATGATGATCAGATTGTTTTAGCTCCATTACAACCTCCTGAAGCAAGTCCACCAATAAAACAAGTTAGTGTCCTATGGTGAAATCAAGGATGAATTAGAGAGATGTGGAGCTTTTTTTTGCTATTATGGTAGTAGAGGAGAATGTAGAATAAAAAAAACCACAAAAGAATTAATCATGAAACAAATTTTTGATGAGTTTCAAGATCTTACCCTAGAGGAAATTTCACATGGCCTTCCACTTTTGAGGGACATTCAACATTACATTGATCGTGTTTCAAGGACTATTCTTCCTTGTAAAGTATCTTATCGAATGAGTCTTAAAGAGCATGAAGAGCTTCAAAGGCAATTGATGTGCTAGTGCGAAAGGGTTGATTGGAGGGAGCATGAGTCCATGTGCTATTCTAACCATATCGGTGCCACAGAAGGATCATTCTAAAAGGATGTGTGTGGATAGCTGTGCTATCGACAAAATCAAAATTAATTACCAATTTTAAATTCCATGGTTAAATGATTTACTTGATCAATTGTGTGGTGCATCTATTTTCTCTAAAATTGATTTGAG
Source organism: Moringa oleifera (assembly GCA_021397835.1). Lineage (NCBI taxonomy): Eukaryota > Viridiplantae > Streptophyta > Magnoliopsida > Brassicales > Moringaceae > Moringa > Moringa oleifera. The sequence continues at coordinate 6,160,320 of JAJFZO010000896.1, read as the reverse complement.
AAGTGGTTACCATCAAATTAGAATGAGGCCCAAATATGAATGGAAGACAACATTTAAAACAAGAGATGATTTATATGAATGGTTGGTTAAGCCATTTGGATTGTCTAATACCTCTAGTACTTTCATGCAATTTATGAATCACATACTTATGCCCTACATTGGTTCTTTTGTTATGGTTTACTTTGATGACATATTGCTGTACAATTAAAATGAAAAGGAATACATGGGTCATCTTGGATAGATGTTTTTAATTTTGAGGGAGCAAAAACTTTATGCTAATTTGGAAAAGTGTGAATTTTTTACTCCTAATGTGGTGTTTTTGGGATAGGTTATTTCCAAAAAAGAAATTATCATAGATCAAAAGAAGGTATAGGTTACTCTCAATTGGCCAATAGCTTCTCTACATGATGTTCAGAGTTTCCATAGGTTGCCTTCTTTTTATTGGCAGTTCATTAAGGATTTTAGTTCTATTATTGCTCAAATCACCAAATGATTCGAAGATGACAAATTCAAGTGGACTAATGAAGTTGAGGATGCTTTTGAGTTATTGAAAAGAAAAGGGATAGAAGCTCTCATTTTAAGTCTTCCTAATTTTAACAAGCTATTTAGGGTTGAATGTGACGCTTTTCATATTGGTATTAGTCTTGCTTTGGGTCAAAAAGGAAAATCTATTGCCTTTTTCAATGAGAAAATTATTGATTGCCAAAGGAAGTATTCTATTTGTGATAACGAGTTCTATGCGATTTATAGAGCCTTGCACCATTGGGATTAATTACTTCTTATAAGGCCTTTTATTCTTTATTCTAATCATGAAGTATTGAAGTTCATCAATCATCAACACAAGTTAAATAAGAGATAAGCAACTTAGGTTGAATTCCTACTATCTTATAACTTAACCATCATGCATAAATCTTGTGTCCAAAATGCTATTACTGATGCATTGAATCAAAAACATTTTTTTATCAACTATGGAGGTTAAAGTTATGAGATTCGATGATTTCAAGGATCTTTATGAGCATGATGTTGATTTTAGCTTAATCTACTAGAGTCACAAACTAGTCTCTTGTAAGCAATTTTCTATCTCCGATGGCTTTCTTCTTAAAGCTAATGCATTGTGTGTTCCATCTTGTTCTTTGAGACAAGTGAGTTTGGTAGAAGCTCATGGTGGTGTCTTGGAAGGACACTTTGCTAGACAGAAAACTTTATCTTTAAGCTAATTTCTATTGGCCAAAGATGTTTGGAGATATGGATGGATGGAAATAAAGAATCATACAAAAAGCTTTCAATGATAAATAAAGACTTGAAAAATCTTGCTTATATTTGCGTGTTAATTGATGTATTTCTAGTTTTATGTTATCATTTACCCTTATTTAAATAGGGTGCAAGCATTGTGGAAATAACATTGGTGAATGATATTTAATATGAGGATTACTTCCTATTTGGTTCTTCAGAGAAGAACTACTTTAAACTTATCAATGGTTCTTCCTTATGCGTTCAAACGACATACCTACACCTACGGTTCTTAATCCGAGTAATCATTGGGTTAGGTTTTCTTTCATCAAATTTCAACTTTTAGCTGTCAAGATAGGAATCCAAATAGCTTGTTGGATTTTAAAGCAAGTCCTTTGGGTTTCAAGGCAAAGTAATCAGCAATCACTATAACAAAATCAATTTTTAATGATACTTAATAGATGACAGTTTCAACAGAAAACATCATTAAAAGTGGATTAATCATGGATCGAAAAGATTAGATGATGATTTTATGATAAACCATGATATTAATTACCATTCCTTATCGGTTCACTATAGAACCGATAAGCATAAAAAAATTTCACGTCGGTTCATTAAAAAATAATTAACAAATTGTCTACTTTAGTGAAACTTTATAACTTGAAAGCGAAGTACAATTGGTCTGATCAAAGCTTCAACGACCTACTACAATTAGTATCTAAAATGTTAATTAAGAATAATGGAATGCCCTTTTCCATGTATAAGGCAAAGAAAACCTTAAATGCATTAGGTATGGATTATGAAACGATACATGCATGTCCAAATGATTGCATTTTATATCAAAGGGAGTACCAAGATGAGGCTTAATGTCCAGTGTGTGGTGTTTCTAAATGTAAAGGAACAAAGAATAGTAAAGAAATTAAGCAAGGGATGCCTACAAAGATATTATGGTATTTTCCATCGATATCAAGATTTATGAGACTATTTAGATGCTTTGAAACATCATAACAACTCAAATAGCATTCAAGGTAAAGAGAAATATATGGTCAATTGAGGCATTCATCCTATACATCTTCTTGAAAGTTAATAGATTTCATGTGGCTACAATTTGCATCTGAACCCAAAACTTGAGACTCATCATTTCGACGAATGAAATGAATCGACATAGTTTCTTAAGCAGTCGTTACAGTTGTTGGCCTGTAGTCATGGTTACATATAATTTACCACCTTGGTGGACAATGAAGAGAAAGTTTATGTTGCTTACACTATTGATATCAGGACCTAAGCAAGTTGGGAATGATATCGATTTCTATTTGGCACCACTAATTAAAGATTTATAAATGTTATAGGAGACTGATGTTCATGTTTATGATGCAAATAGTAAGGAGTCATTCAATTAAAAAGTAGTGTTATTATAGACAATTAATGATTTTCCTACATATGGTAATTTATCCTATTCTATAATGAAAGGTATTACGCATATCTTATATGTGGTAAAAATGCACATGTGTGTCGTTTTCCATATAGTAAAAAGATATCATTTCTAGGATATAAAATATTTTTATCTCGAAGTCATCCAAAACAATCATATATTTCTACTACAAGTTTACTTTACCTTATCAAAAAACAAGAAGACACAATTTTGTAAGATATTAAGTGAGATAAAGGTGCCAGATGGATACTCTTTAAACATTCAAAACTTTGTATCCTTAAAAGATCTGAAGTTGAATGGGCCGAAATCTCATGGTTGTCATACATTAATGCAACAATTACTACCCGTCACTTTATGAGGATTGTTACACAAACATGTTAGATATGTACTTATAAGATTTGTATATTTTTCAACCTTTTATGCCAAAAGGTTATTTATATGGTAAAGTTAGATGGTATGCAATGTGAACTAGTGACAACATTATGTTTGTTGAAGAAGTATTTTTCTTCAAGTTTTTTTGATATTATGGTTCATCTCATTGTTCATTTAATTAGAGAAGTAAAGCTATGTGATTTTATGAACTTGCTTTACGTTTTTCATTATAGTGTATACCATGTCAGTTGACGATTGGTGACATTGCTAATGTTGTGGCCCTTGAGTCTATTTTCATTTAGTCTATTTTCATTGATCCTCTTATGAATAAGATGATCCATGGGAATCACATCATGGAGGGCGATGTAAAAGTTTAGATCATAATAGTTATGAAGCCCGATATTCCTTTGCCTCGATTTATAGATGAGGCAAATATCTTTACTTTATCTCAAGCAATTGGGACACATGTCGCTTAGCAATCATAATGGATTATTACTCCAAGATATCAGGTAATACGTTTACATAAACTATATTATATTTATGAAATTTAGATATCAGGTAATACGTTTACATAAACTATATTATATTTATGAAATTTATAAATTAACAGTTATGGAACATATTTGATCTTTTGAAGGCATCATCTAAATTGGTGCCACAAGTTCATGCAGAATGAGATATAGAGTCCATATGTGGACCACTCAAGTTATATTATCATTATGTTTATTGGGCAATGGACATAGATATGACGATAGCAATCCCATTTTATGAAAAAAAATTTGATGCTCAAGGCACGATATATGTTTGCAAAGATGATATCATGCAATTTTGACATATAGAAGAGTTAAGCGTTACCATCATTCAAGCTTATATCATATATGTCTATCATGTTTTATTACTATATTTTAATTTTTTCTTTAATTTTCAAGATTAAAAAAGTTTAATTTTTGTATCGTATTATAGGAAGCTTTATAGGGATAAAATGGTCACACATGGCTTGAATAGTAAGTACTTATTTGTTGATCCGATGATGGTATCAGCGGGGAGCATTAATAATGTTGAAAAGCAAGCAAGATATGTTGATATAAGGATGGGGTAAGCAGCATGTGACAAGGGAGTCGTGATGCTTCCTTGTATATAAAGTAACTAGACTTAAATTTTTAATTGCAAGCATATATTTTGAACAACAATTATTTTATTTAAATTATGTTATAATATGTACTACACATTGAATGTTGGCCGTCGTAGAGCCTGATTTATACCAATATATGGTTTTTCATCCATTGAGGCACGATAATCGAGATGATTTGAAAAATTTTATCACAATGTGAGTTTATAAAAATTTACTAAAGTTAAATGTTAAGTATAAAATTTATAATTATGTATGATTAATATTTATCTTTCAATGCTTTTAGGATGTATGTGGCGATTCATGCGCCAAGATTGTCAAGAAAAAATTTTAGAAGTTTTATTACTCGTGTTATTATAATGCAATTAAAATTTATGTTTTAAAATTTTTTCTTTACTTTTATCTGTTAGATTGACATCTTCAATTTTTTCATATAATGTCCACACTAGCCCTCTAACATTGAGTGTGGCTATTGTGTTATGGCATATATGAGGGACGTCATTGAAAGACGTAGTGATACCATCAGTTTTTACAAAATAGTAAATTATTTTAATAATTGTTTAATTAGCCAATGTGTTTGTTATTAATAACATGCAAATTTATTTATGTGTTTTTGTAAATGCAATTGAATGATAAAGCCATGCACACTTAACCAGAAATAAATCAATTGAGAAAGAATTTTGTGACTTCACATAGTGTTATTTAAGCGATAGTATAGGAGGCGAATTTGAGAATACTTTGTTTTTGTAGATTGGAACATATTGAATATACTTTTGCACTCATTATGTAAAAATTAGTTATTCAATGAATTTCTTTTATGACAAATATTATACATTTGCATAATTAAATTTTGTTAGTATTAGGTTGAATCATTCAATGAATATCTTGAATGATAATATTTTAGAGCATTAATTATTGAGAGAGTATTGAAGAGTTATTTAGTATATTATTATTGCATTATAAAGTTGAAAAGTGAATGTGTTAGTGTATATTGGAGTGTGATTTGGTATATTATAGTTGTAATATTTGAAAATTAAAGGTATTAGTGTATATTTAAATATCATTTGTTGTATTATTATTGCACTATATAATGTTGGAGTGACGATGTTGATGTGTATTAGAGTGGTGTATTATTAATATGTAATTTGAAGTGTGTTGTGTTGAATTTGGCATTGATGTGATTAGTGTATTGTGGTATACAAAATGAAGTGTGTTGTGTTGAATATAGTGTTGATATGTTGAAAAATGGTGAATCTTGATGTATGTGAAGTATAATTATTATTGATATGGCAACTGAAATATTTTAAGATTGAATTTGATGTATTAATGATGTTTTAAAGTATAATTTTATATATAAAATTTGAGATTATTCATATGATTTTGTTAGTGAAATTGATAATTATGATGTAATTGTAATTGTAATAATTGTAAATTACAAATTTAGAATTCATAATGTATTTTTGATATATTTTTAAAATATAAATATTGGTCTACAACAATTAAAAAAAAATTTTTTTAAAAATAAAAAACGTTAGATGGTGGTTGTAAATAAAACAGTTATCTAAAATAATGGATATTAGATAAGAGTTGTATCTGCAACTATCATCTAATGTAATTGGACATTATATGACAGTTCTGTACATAATCATCATTTAATATAATACGATCTTAGATGATAGTTTTGTAATCAACTATCACTAATGTAATGGGTATTAGATGAAGATTGTATTCATAACTCTCATCTTATACAACCCAACATTATAGCAGTTTTACTTACAACTGTCATCTAATGTTGGATTGCATTAAACGACAATCATTGTTAATTCACATCTAGTAGTGTAATAACCGTCATTAAAAGTTACATTAGATGATAGTTTTTGCAATCATCATCTATTTTGCAAAGTCTTTTCTCGTCGCTCAAATAGATGATACTTTTACAACCGTTGTCTTTAACATTTTTTAACCATCATTAAAAGCATGTTCGGTTGTAATGAACTAGGTTTTCCTAGTAATATTTGTAGCACATAACTTTGTTTTTGGCATATGGACACTCTAGTACAATAAAAAAGTGAGGAAGGCAAAAAGAAGGTAGTAAAAGTTTAAAAAAAAAAAAAAAAACAACCATGGTAGAAGATGCCAATGATTATGTAATTAAATAAAAACATAAAGGCAATACGAACCCAATTTACAAAATAAGGTATCAAACTCTTATGGAACATAATGAGAGGTTTTTCCAAACTCATGACAATAATTAACGTTTAAACCTATATGAAGAGATGTAAGTTAGTATAATCGAAACTTTACACAATTAAATGGAGTTTATGTAAGAACATGAAAAATGATGTACCACTTGCCTCCATCTTGAGCACCACGTAAGGTTTGACCATGGTAAGCCATCATAACAAGAAAAGTTTTCAACTATATGTCAGGGCACAATGATCTCTTAAAAATGTTAACCATATGTTCTTTGACTTCCCTACCATTCTCTAATTTCCTTATATATTAATCATCATTCAAAGTCACCAACTCATGCATCATCATATTCTCTTCCAAATCCCATATCATTTCTCATGCCCACTAAAAACCCAAACTAGCATTATACTAAGAACAAAACAAGAATCCAGAAACCAAAAAAAAATCATTTTGCAACTCGATCCATCATCCATCACAACTTTTCTTTTTTCTAGTACAAATTTATAAAGGAGGCAAAACTAAAAATATATTAACAAAATCAATCCAATTCATATACATAAATTCATTATCATAGATTATGAGATGATAAAAATGTTTGATCTTAGAAAAAGAAAAATTTAAAACGCATTACCTAAGAAATTTGTAAAGTGGTCCTTAAAACATTAATGGTTGGCACCATGATGTGGTGGTCCCTACTACAATCATAACTTATAGAGAGATAAGGAGGAATTATTGATGGATTAAGAGAATCATTAGCCTTATGGTGGTTGTTCATAGTGGTGGAGGTGAAAAAGTCATAATGTAATAGTGTTGCATTGATGATTAGGGGAAAGAGTGAAAGAGAAACGCATATTCTCAACCTCTTTCTATCTCCTTCTAAGTTTAAAGGATACTAAAAGTCATTGTAGTTAGGAAAAATGGGTCACTGTATAGGAGAAAGAAAAATCTCTTATCATGGTTTTTATAAATAAAAAATGACCATTGTGGAGAATAACGAGAGAAAGAAAGATTCACTTTTTATTTTTTTATTTATATTTCCTACTAGTATTTGTAGCTCATTAATGGATTTTTGGCATATGGACACTCTCGTACAATGAAAAAGTAACGGAGGCAAAAAAGAGGTAGTAAAAGTAAAAAAGAAATTCACCATGGCAAAAGATGCCAACAATTATGTAATTAAATAAAAACAAAAAGGAAATACCAAACTTAGTTTACAAAATAATGTATCAAACTCATATGCAACATATTTAGATGGCTTTCAAAACTCATGACAATGACTAACGTTTAAACCTATATGAAGAGATGCAAGCTTGTATAATCAAAACTTTATCTAATTAAATGAAGTTTATGTAAGAACATGAAAAATGATGCACCTCTTGCCTCCACCTTGAGCGTTACTTAAGGTTTGACCATGGTAACCTATCGTAGCAAGAAAAGTTTTCAAGTATATATCAAAGCACAATGATCTCTTAATAAAAAAGTTAACCACATTTTCTTTGACATTCCTACCTATTCTCTAATTTCCTTATATATTAATCATCATTCAAAATCACCAAAACATGCATCATATTCTCTTCCAAATCCTATATCATTTATCATACTCACCAAAAACCCAAATTTGCATCACACTAAGAACAAAACAAGAATCAACAAAACCAGAAAAAACCATTTTGCAACTCGATCCATCATCCATCGTGACTTTTTTTTTTTTTTGGTATAAATCTATGGAGGCAAAACTAAAAATATATTAGAAACATCAATCCAATTCATATACATAAATTCATTCACGTAAATTATGAGGTGAGAAATATGTTTGATCTTCAAAAAAGAAAAATTTATAACATATTACCCAAGACAATTGTAAAGTGGTCCTTAGGACTTTAATGACCAGTACCATGATGTGGTAGTCCTTACTATAATCATAACTTATAGAGAGAGACAAGGAAGGGATTATTGATGGATCAAGAGAATAACTAGCCTTGTGGTTGTTTGTTCATAGTGGTAGAGGTGAAAAAGTCATAATCTAATAGAGCGGCATTGATGATTAAGGAAAGGAGTGAAAAAGCCTATGCCAAAGAGCTAAATCCTCTTTGCTAACCCTTGATAAATTGCCTTGAAAGGGTGCCAAGAAGGCCACGTTGCATGGAGATAGGCATGAGAACCAAGCCACCGTTTCCCCAGCAAGGGTGGCTGGGCGAAAGGCCCAATGTAAGGCTGCAACAAGCGAGCTAGCCATGCAATAGGCATCTGATGCATGCCTGACCATCATCGCTATCCCTCGATAAATAGCTTAAATGGCGTGCTAAGGAAGCCATGTCGCACGGGACTTAAGAATGGAAGGCAAGCCATTGATGCCCCAAACAGGCATCACATGGGTGGAAGGCCTAACAAGTGACCATAATAGGCATTGGCCATATCGTTGGCGCCACACGCTAGCTAGAACCTTATTGCTATCCCTAGAAAGATTGCCCAATATGCATGCTAAGGAGCCAAGTCGCACTGACCATGAGCACAGAAGGTAAGCCACGGTTGCCATGACTATGCAGTGCATGGGTGAAAGGCCCAGTGGATGATTGCAACTAGCACGCTAGCCAAGCCGTGGGCGCCCCAGTCGAGCCAGATCCTCATCGTGGCCCCTTGATTGACTGCCCAAAGAGCATGCCATGGGAGCCACATAGCATGGACCATGGGCATGAGAGACCAACCACAGCTACCTCGAGTAGGCACGACATGGGTGAAATGGCCAAAGTATGGCAGCAGCAGGCACACTAACCAGGCCATGGACAACCCATGCGAGCTAGACCATTATTGTTGTCCCTCGATAGGCTCTCTAGCGAGCATCCCAAAGGTACGAGAGGTAAGCCATGGCTACTTCTAATAGGTGTTACATAGGTGGATGGCCCAGTGTGCGACCATAGAAGGCACACTAGCCAAGCCATGGGCGTCCCACACAAGCTAGACCTTAATTGTTGTCCGCCGATAGACTACCCAGCGAGCATGCCAAAAGAGTCACGTTGGACCAAAACAAGGGCACGAGAGGCAAGTCGAAACTACCCTCGATAGGTACGATATGGGCGGAGGCCCAATTTGCAGCTACAATAAGCATGATAGCCAAGTCATAGTGAGTGTGCGAAGGGAGCCGCATTGCATGGACCATTAGTATAAGATGTAAGCCATAGTTACCTTAGCATGCATCGCATGGTTGGAAGGCCTACCATGCGGCCACAGCACAGGTGCCAACCAAGCCATGGGAGCCTCATGCGAGCCATCGCGTTTACTTATGCCATCGCAAGGGGAACCCAACACTGCCATTGCGTAGTCACTAAGCTCCTCTAGTATTGGCACCAATATCTACCAATGTCTATGATTGCCCATCTATGGTCAATGGGCTTTCCTGACACTAACGACTATCATACGATCATCGTGGGGCTACCCTAATGCTATTGTTAGTGTCCATCGATACCAATAACTGCCCCGTTGCAAAAGTTGGGCTACCCTAGGTTCCCTTAGTGCTAGGACTGGCATCTACCAACATGAGCAACTGCCCTACAGTAGCAACTAAGTAGAGTTTTGGTTCCCCCAAAGTTGGCGTGAGCATCTACCAGAACTAATGATTTCCATGCAATAATCGTTGGGCTCTCTTTATGCTTTCTACTGTAGCTAGGCCATCATTAAGCTTCTTCAGTGCTTGCGCTCACGTCTGCCAGCATCAGCGATAGTCGTTGGGTCATCCTTTATCGCCCTTAGTGTTGACTCTGATATCTACCGACATCAACGAATACCTTGTCGTAGTAGTTGGGCATTCTCAATGCCACCGACTACCACGGGGTCATTGCTAGACTCTGCTAATGCTAGCTCTAGCGTCTATAACACCAGTAACTACACCACAAAAGCAATTGGGTAGTTGTTGGGTTCTCCCAAAGCTGACACCAACATTAGCCTGCACTAGGCACTTCCCTACACTAGTCTTTTGGCTCTTCCAATGCCAACTACTATAGCTAGGCTGACGTTGGGCTCATTCAATGCTTGTCATCGCGTTTACCTATGCTAGTGACTACCATTGGGCCATCACAGGGGCAACCTAGTGCCGATCTCTTCCAACATCAACAACTACTGCTAGTAGTTGTTGTTGGCCTCTACTAATGCCAGTGGCTGCCTAGTAGTAGTTATTGGGCTCTCACAACGCCAACAAGAGTTATGAGGTTATCGTAAGGCTCCCCTAGTGTTGGCACGAGCATCTATCGACACCAACAACTACCCCATAATAATTGTTGGGTAATGTCTAGGTTTTCTTAGTGCTAACGCTGATGCTTACGGACATCGACAACTACCCCTTAGCAGTAACTCTGTAATCATAAGTTTACTCCAAAGCTGGCACGAGTCTGCTAGCATCAGTGACTTTTTTGTAGTCATCGTTGGGCTCTCTTAATGCCAATCATTGCTGCTATTCCATTGTTGGGCCCATCTAGTGCTTTTGCCTTTTGTCTACCTACATCAATGATTGTCACATGCCTATTGCTAGAAGAACCTAGCGTAGATGTCTGCCAACATTAATAACTATTATTGAATTATCGTTAAGCTCCTTAGTGCTGGTGTTGGCCTCTACTTGTGCCCCTAACTACCTAGCAGTAATCATTGGGCTCTCTCAATGCCAATGATTGTCAGAAGGTCGTTGCAAGGCTTCCTCTACATTAGTGCTCGCATCTACTAACACTAGCAATTAGCCACAGTAATAGCTTAGCAATCCCTGGGTTCCCCATGTGCTAGAAATTTCATTTGCCAACACAAATGAGTGCCTCACTGCTATAGCTAAGTAGTCATTAAGTTCCTTCAAAGTCAGCATGAGTGTCTGCAAACATGAGGGACTGCCTTGTAGTAGTCGTTGAGCTCCTTTAATGCTTACCCTTGCACCTACTTATGCCTCTTACTCTCGTTGGGCCACAGTTGGAGGAATACAGCATCAATGTTTGCCAAGGCTAGTGATTACCATTGGCTCATTGTTAAGCTCCTCTAGCGCTAGTGATTACCCAGCAGTAGTTGTTCAATTCTCTCAATGCCAACGACCATCATGAAGTCATCGTTGGATTCCTTTAGTGCTAGCACTAATGTCTACTAACACTAGTAACTATGCTGCAAAGATAGCTAGGCAGCACCTAGGTTCCCACTGTGTTGGTGTCGACGTCTACAAGCACGAGGGACTTCTTTGAGTAGTCGTTGTGCGCTTCCTATGCCAAAAGCTACTAGTGCACTGTCGTTGGACTCCTCTACGTGCAATAGTGACTGACGCTGGGCCATCGCTGAGGGAACTTAGTGCAGATGTTTGCCAACACCAGTGATTACTGCTAGGTCATCGCTGAGCTCTCTTAGTGCTGTGTTAGCGTTACATAGTGCCAGTCACTCTTGAGTAACAGTCATTGGGCTCTTCCAATGTTAGCAAGTATCATAGGGACGTCGTTAAGCTCTCTCGATTCTAGCACTAGCACCCACCGACACTAGCAATTGCTTCACAATAATAGTTGAGCAGTTCTAAGGCTTTCTTAATGCAGGCATTAGTGTTGGTTGATATTTGCTAGGCCATCATTAAGAAAACCCACTACAAATGTCTGCCAACGCTAACGACTCTCTGTGGCTAGTCCTTTAGCTATCACAGTGCACATGTTCGCCAGCGCAAGTGATTGCCCTGCAGCAGTTATAAGGCTCTCTCAATGCCTGTATCTATCGTTGCATCGTCACCATAGAGCTCCTTTAGTGCTAACATTGGCCCCTACCAATAATCATCTTTAGGCTCTCCTAACACGAGTAAGTGTCATGGGGTCATCACTAGGCTCCCCCATTGCTGGCACTAGCATTTACCGATAAAAGCAACTACCTCACCGTAATTGTTGGGAAGTCCTTCAATTCCTCTATTACACCTGTCGACGTTAACCAAAACCACTGATCACCCAGTAGCAGTAGCTAAGCGGTTGTTGAGTTCCTCAAAAACTGGCATGAGTGTCTACCAGCACCGATGACTTCCCCGCCATAGTCGTTGGGCTCTCCCAATGCCAACAACTGCTTTTAGGCCACTATTGGGCTCTTTTAATGCTTATCATCGCTTCTACCAGCATCAATGACAGTCATTGGGCCATCGCTGTCGTAATGACAGTGGCTGGCATTTACCAGCAACAGCGGCTACCTGACAGCATTAATGTCTACCGACATTAGCAACTGCCATACAACAATAGTTGAGCAATCTTAGCGTTCCCCCTAGTGCTAGCACCTGCATCCATGAACACTAATAACAGCCTCACAATAATAGTTGGGCAGTCATTGGGTTTCTCCAAAGCTGATGCAAGCATTTACCTGTACTGATGACATCGTGCAAAAGACGTTGGGCTCTCCCAATGCCTACTACTATTGCTAGGTTGTCGTTTGACCCTAACTATGCTTGCCCTCATGTTTATGTGCGCTAGTGACAACCGTTTGTCCATCACTAGGCAAAGCCAGTGCTGATGTCTGCCAACGCCAACAACTATCGCTACATCATTCTTAAGTTGCTCTAGTGTTCGTGTTGCCATCCATTAGTGTGAATGATTGCTCAGCAGTAATTGTTGGGCTCTCCTAATAATAGCGACTATCCTAGGGTCGGTGCTATGCTCCTTTAGTGCTCGCACTAGTGTTTAACAATAATAGCAACAGCACTGCAAAAATAACTGGTTAGTTGTTGGGTTCCCCTAAAGCTAGCACGACTATTTACTAGCACCAATGATTTCCCTATAGTAGTTATTGGGCTTTTCCAATGCCAATAACTACCGGTTGGTCATGGTTGGGCTCCATTAGGGCTGGCCCTCTCATCAAATTCCTACTATCTTCAGCAACCCATGCAAATGCCTACTAGTGTCAGCAACTACCTAGTAACAACGGTTTACTTTCCTAATGCTCATTACTATCATAAGGATGTTATAAGGCCTCCCTCATATTGGTGTAGGCATTTACTCACACTAGCAACTACCGCCCCGTAATAGTTGGGCAGTCCCTGGGTTCCCCACTTATTGGCAATTTTGTCTATAAACACCAATAATAGCCTCACTACTATAGCTAAAATAAGTGTGAGCATCTGCTAGCATCAGCGAGTGCCCTGCAATAGTCATTAGGCTCTCTTTCTGCTTACTACTCTTACTATGCTGTCATTGAGTTCCTCTAGTGCTTACCTTTGTGCCTACTTGCGCGTGCTACTCTTGTTAGGCCACAGTAACCATTAATGTTTGCTAGCATTAGTGATTACCGCTAGGTCATTGTTAAGTTTCCTTAGTGCTAGTGACTACCCAGTAATAGTTGTTCAGCTCTGCCAATGGCAACGACTATCATGAGGTCATCCTTGGATTCCCCTAATGATGGCACTAGCGTCTGCTAACATCAGTAACTGCCCTACAACTAACTAGGTAGTACTTAGGTTCCTTTTGTGCCAGCATCAGTGTCTGTTAGCACCAGGAACTTCCCTAAGCAGTCGTTGTGCCTTCCTTATGCTAATTATTTTTATTGCACCGTCTAATGTAGATGTTTGCTAGTGCGAGCGATTGCTGTTAGGTCATCGTTGAGCTCCCCTAATGATGTGCTGGCCTTAAACAGCTAGGCACTCTTGAGTAGCACTCGTTAGGCTCTCCTAATGGTAGCAACTATCACAGGGACGTCACTAGGCTCCCTCGGTGCTAGCACTAGCGCCCACTAACACTAGTAACTACTTCATAGTAATAGTTGGGTAGTTCAAGGCTCTCTCAATGTAGGTGCTCGTGTTGATTGACGTCCGCTAGGCCATCCTTAAGAGAACCTACTATAAATGTTTGTTAGTGCCAGTGACTATCTCTAGCTTATCATTGAGCTGTCCTAGTGTAGATGTTTGCCAACATAAGCAACTGCTAAGCAGTAGTTGTAGGGCTTTCCCAACACCTCTAACTATCATTGGGTTTTCATCGTTGAGCTCCCTTAGTGTTGACGCTGGCCCCCAATACCACCAATCATTGGGCTCTCCTAATGTAAACAACTGTCGTGGGATCATCGCTGTGCTCTTCCATTGCTGGCATTGGCATCTACTGATAAAAGCAACTGCCTCGCTGTAGTTACTAAGAAGTCCTTTAGATCCCCTAATGCTCACATCGACGTCAACCAACTCTAACGACTACTCGATAGCAACAGCTGGGTAGTCATTGTGTTCCTTAAAAGCTGGTGCGAGTGTCTACAAACATGTGTGACTTCCCCAACATAGTTGTTGGACCACAGTCGTTAGACTCTCCCAATGCTAACAATTGCTGCTAGGCCACTGTTAGGCTCCTTCAATGCTTACCCTTGCATTTACTAGCATTAGCGATAGCCTTTAAGCCATCGTTGCTACAATGACAATGGCTGGCATTTACTAGCATTAGCTTTTACTAACATTAGCAATTACCTATAGTAATTATTGGGCTTTTTCAATGCTTACGATAGTCAATTGGGTCATCGCTAGGCTCCATCGGTGTAAGCTCTAAAATTTATCGACCTTAGCAACTACCCCACAGCAATAATGAGGTAGTCTGTGGGTTCCTCCAATGTTAATGTCGGTGTTTGCCAATACCAACAATTGCACTATAGTAGTAGCTAGGAAATTATCGATTCCCTTAAAGTTAGGTTATCACTAAGCTTCGTGAATGCTGGTGCTAGCATCTATCATCCTCAATGACTGCTCAACAATAGTTGTTGGCCCTCTCAAGAATAGTGACTATCATGAAGTCATCGCTAAACTCCCCTTATGCTAGCACTAGTATTTGCCCCATAACAATAGCTAGACAGTCCTTGGGTTCTTTTAGTATTGGTCTAACACTAGCAACTGTCCCACAATCATAGTTGGGCAATCGTTAAGTTCTCCTAAAGCTAACGCAAGCATCTACTAGGATTAGGGACTTCCTCATAGCAGTTGTTGGCTCTTTTAATGCCAACTACTATTGTTAGGCCGTCATTTGGCTCCTTTAGTGCTTTCCCTACGTCTATCGATGCTAATGAATTTTCCTTGGCCATCATTAGAGGAACCCAGTACAGATGTTTGCTAGTACAAGCGACTGCCCAACAGTGATCATAGGGCTTTCTCAATGCGTGCGACTATCATTGGATTATCACTACTGAGCTCCCCAAATGCGGAACATGGCACCTACCAGTGCTAGTAATTACCTAACAATAGTTGTTTGGCTTTTCTAATGCCAGTGACTATCATGGGGTTGTCGTAAGGCTCCCTTATTGCTAACATTGATGTGTATCGATAAAAGCAACAACCTTACAATAAATGTTGGGAAGTTCGTTTATTCCCTAATGCTGGCACTGACATAAACCAACACTAAAGACTGCCTTGCATCACTGGTCGGGTAGTTGTTGGGTTCCTCAAAAGTGAGCGTGAGTGTGTACTAACACGTGTGACTTCCTTGTAGTTTTCATTCATTTTTCTTGATGCCAACAACTGCTACTAAGCCATCATTGGATTCCTCCAATGCTTGCCTTCTCATTTACTTGAACCTGCGACTGCCATAGGGCATCCTAAGGCAACCCACTGTGAATGACTGCCTACTTGTAGTTGTTGGGCTCTCGAATGCCAACGACTGTAATTAACTTGTTGCTTGACTCACCCAATGCTACCACTAGAATCTACCGATACCACCAAGTGCCACGTAGTAATAATTGGGAGTCCTTGCATTCCTCTAGTGCTAGGATCAATGTCTGCCTGCACTAATCATTGCATCATAGCAGTAGCTGGATAGTCATTTGAGTTCCTCCAAAGTTAGCACAAGTCTCTGCCAGCACAAAAACTTCCTTGTAACAATCATTGGGCTATCCCAGCGCCAACTATTAGCCATCGTTAGGCTATCCTAGCACCAACTACCAGCTATCGTTGGGTTCTTCCAATGCACTAATTAGCCATCGTTAGGCTCGCGTTTGCTTGGGCCAACGACTTTCATGCACTAATTGTTAGGCTCTTCCAATGCCCACTACTTTTACCACATTATGGTTGGGCTCCATTAGTGCTTACCTTTGCATCTACCTATGCCAACAACTGCGATTGTGCCATCATTGGGGGGGGATCCAATAGAATTGTCTCCCAATGCCAACGATAGTTGTTGGGTCATCGCAGAGCTCTCAATCTAGTAATGGTTGTTGCATCAATGACTACCTAATTATAGTTATTGGACTCTCCCAATGATACTCACTATCATGAGGTCGTAGTTGGGCTCGCCCCGTTGGCACTAGCATATATTAACACAAAGAATTACCCTACGATAATAGCTAAGTAGTCTTTAGGTTCACTTAGTGTTGACATTAGCTTTTGCCAATACTAATAACTACATCGTAATAATAGCTGGGCAGTCATTTGGTTCTCCTACAATTGGCACTAGCACCTACCAATGACTTCTTTATAGTAGTTGTTAGGCTCTTCCAATGCCAACTACTTCTAGTAGGCCACTGTTTGGCTCCCCTTATTCTTGCCCTCGTGTTTACCTAAACCAACGACCATCGTTGGGCCATCGTTGGGGAAATCCACAAAAGATGTCTGCCAGCGCAAGCGACTATCGTTAGGCAGTTGCTAAGCTTCCCTAGTGTTGGCACTAGTGATTGCCTCACTATAGTTGTTAGGCTCACCTAATGCCAGCAACAGTCATGGGATCATTGGATCATCATTAGGCTCTCTCAGTGCTAGTGCTTATGTTTACCAACACAAACAACTGCCCTACAATAATAGATGAGCAATCCTTAAGCTTTAGTGCAGGCATTGGCGTTTGCCAACCCCAGCAACTACCCAACAGTAGTGACTAGGTAGTCGTTAGGTTCTTCCAAATCTGACTCTAGTATCTGCCACCATTAGCAACTTACTATGTAGTCATTGGGGCTCTCCTAGTATTTGTCCTTACGTCTACTAGTGCCAACAAGTGCCGTAAGGTCGTCATTAAGTTGTTCTAGTGTTGGTGCTAGCTTTTACCTACATCAATGACTACCTAACAGTAGTCATTGACACTTCTTCAATGCCAGTAATTATCTTAGGGCATCGTTGGGTTACCCTGATGCCAAACTAGTATGTACCAACCTCACCAACTGCTCATAACAATAGTAGAGTAGTCCCTAGGTTTTGTTAGTGTTAGTGCTCACATTTGTCAACACTAGCAATAGGCTCACAATAGTAGCTGGATAGTCGTTAGGCTTCCCCAAAGCTAGTGATAGTGTCTATAAGCACCAATGGCTACCCAGCAGTAATCTTTAGGCTCTCCATGATACTAACTAGTGCTACTAGATGGTCATTGGGTTGCTCTAGTGAATTACCCTCGCATCTACCTGATCCGATGACCATTCTTTTTTAATCATTGGGGGAACCCAATGTAGTGTTTGCTAATGCAAACGACTCTCACTGGGTGGATGCCAAGCTCCCTTCTTGCTAATGTTGGTTTCTACCAACTTTAGTGACTACCCAAGAATCGTTGTTGGGCTCTGCCAACGCCAATAATTGTCATGGGGTCATTGTGGGGCAGCTCGATCCAAGTGTTAGTGTCTATTGACATTAGCACTTGCCCCACAATAATAGGTGGGCAGCCCCTACATTCCCTTAGTGCTAGTATTAGCATCTACTTACACTAACAACATTACTGCTACAGTAGCTGGGCAGTCGTTGAGTTTCGTTCCCCCAAAGTTGGTCCTAGAGTCTACTAGTAGTAGTGATTGCCTCGCAATAGTCATTAGGCTCTCTTAGCGATTGCCCCAAAGCTAGCATTAGCATTTACTTATGCTAGCGACTATCATTAGGGCATTGTTAAGGAAGCATACTGTAAATATTTGCTAATGCTAGCCACTATCACTAGGTCATTGAAGAGCACCCTTAGTACTGGCATTGGCCTTAAACAACGCGAGTGACTGCACAACAGTAGTCATTGGGCTATCCCAACGATAGTAACTATTATGGGGATGTCCCTGGGCTCCCATAGTGCTAGAACTAGTATCTACCAATGCTAGTAACTGCCCCATACCAATAGTTGGCCAGTTTCTAGGTTCTCCTAGTATAGGCACCGATGTTTACCAACACTAAAAGCTGGTGTTAGTGTCTACTAGCATGAGTAACTACCTCTTAATAGTAGTTGTGAAGTAGCCAAGATCCCCTAGTGCTGAGGCTGGCTTCTACCAGCGTCATCGACTACCTAGTAGTAGTCCTTGGGCTTTCCTAATGCCAACAAATGTGATGGTGCCATTGCAGGCTCCCCTATTGCCAGAACTAGTGTCTACTAACACCAATAACTGCTCAGCAACAATAGATGAGCAGTCCTTAGGTTTCAGTATGGGTACTAGCATTTTCCAACACCAACAACTACCTTTCAATCGTAGCTCAGCAATTATTAGTTTCCACCAAAATTGGCGGTACTATTTACAAGCACCAATGATTGCCACACAACAATTGTTAGGCTCTCCCAAAACCCACTACTACTACTAGGCGGTCGTTGGCTTGCTCTAGTGCTTGCCCTCTATCTACATATGGTAGCGACCATCGCTCATGCATCCTTGAGGGAACCCAATGTAAATGTTTGCTAATGCTAATGATTGCCATTGGTTCGTCGCTACATTCCCCTAGTGCTGGAATCTAGTCATGTTTGGGACTTCTCAATCATAGTCATTGGGCTCTTCTAACGCTGTTGACTATCATAGGGTCATCGCTGGGTGCCCGGGTGCTAGCATTAGTGTCTACTGACACCAATAACAGCCTCGCAGCAATAGCTAGGTAACCTTTCCGTTCCCCTAGTGTTGTTGTTTGCGTCTTATAACACTAGTAACTTTCGTGCCCTAGTAGTTAGGCAGTTGTTGGTTTCCCCAAAGCTAGCATTAACGTCTAACAACACGAACGATTGCCCTACAACAGTCATCTGTCTCTCATAACTCCAATTACTACTACTATTTAGTCATTGGTCTCCTTAATTGCTTGCCTTAGCATCTACTTGTGCTAGGAACTACCGTTGGGCCATCATTAGGGGAACCTAGTAGAGATGTATGCTAGTGTTAGCGATTGTCGTTAGGTCATTGTTAAGCTCCCCTAATGTTGGCACTAACCTTAAATAGTGCCAGAAATTGCCAGCCTCATTCGTTGGTCTTTCCCGATGCTCGCGACTATTCAAAGTGATGTCATTGGGCCCCGTTGGTCCTAGCGTTATCGTCTACTGACACTAGTAACTGCCCCGTAGCAATAGTTGGGCAGTTCCAAGGTTCTCCTAGTGTAAGTGTTAACATTTACGAACACCAGTAACTTTCCTATAGTACTAATTAGGTAGTTGCTAGGTTTCCTCAAAGTTGGTGTTAAGGTTTGCTAGCATTAGCAATTTTTTCGTAGCAGTTGTTGGGCTCCATCAATTCCAATTACTACTACTAGGCTGTCATTGGGCTCGTTGAGTGCTTGGCCTCACATCTGGTTACACTAGCGATGTCCACTAGACCATCAATGGGGGAACCCAGTGTAGATCCTTATCAATGCTAGGGACTGCTGCTAAGTTATCGTAAAGATCCTCTAGTGATGGTGCTGGCCACTACTAATACTAGTGATTGCCCAACAGCAGTCGTTGGGCTCTTACAATGCGAGTGATTATCATGGGGTTGTCTCCAATTTCCTTCGATGCTGGCATAAGTGTCTATTGAAACTAGTATCTACCCTGTAATAGTAGCTGGGCAGTCGTTAGGTTCCCTCAAAGCTAGTTAAGCATTTGCTACTACTAATGACTTCCCTGCACCAATTATTGATCTTTCCCAATGCCAACTACAACTGTTAAGCCATCGTTAGGCTCGTCTAGTGCTTGCCCTCATGTCTGCTTGCGTCAACGACTACTGCTAGGTTATTGTTGAACTCCTGTAGTGCTAGTACTAGCATTTACCAGTGTCTAAAACTGCCTAAGATAGCGATTGGGCTTTCATAACAATCATGACGGTCAAAAGGTCGTCATTGGGATCCCCTAATGCTAGAATTGGCATCTACTATCACCAACAACTGCCCCTCAACAATAGTTGGGTGGTCCAAGGTTCCCCTAGTATTAGCGCTAGCATCAACCGACAACTTTAATTGCTTTGTAACAGTAGGTGTACAGTTATTAGATTCCCCTAAAACTAGTGTTAGAATTTCCCTTACTACTACTTGGCCATTGTTAGTCTCTTCTATTGCTTGTCTTTGGATCTACCTATGCCAATGATTGCTGTTGGGCCATTATTGGCGCTAGCATCGATGTTAACCCACATAAGCAAGTACTGTTAGGTAATCGCTAAGCTCCTCTAGTGACGGTACTTGACTCTACCAGCGCCAGTGATTGTCTAACAATAGTTATTGGGCTCTATCAATGCCAACAATTGTTATAGAGTCATTGCAAGGCTCCCCCATGCTGGTAGCATCTACCGACACCAACAACTACCCTACAGTAATAGCTATGAAGTCCAAAGGTTCCCCTAGTCCCTAGGTTCTCCTAGTATCCACTATAACTGCTAGGCCATCATTAGGATTTTTTGGTGCTTGCCCTCGCGTTTGCCTTTGCCTACTACTGCCACTTAGCCGTCGCTAAGGGAACCATGTGCAGATGTTTACCAAGGCTAGTGACTGCCTAGTAATAGTCATAGGGCATTCCCAACTCTTATAGCTATCTTCTAGTCATCATTGCTAAACTTCCTTAATGTTGGTGTTGGCCTCTACCAGTACTAGTGACTCCCAAATAGTAATTGTTAGGCTCTCCCGATGTTAATGGTTGTCATAGGGTCATCGTTAGGCTCTTCTATTGCTAGCACTAGCGTCTATTAACACCAGCAGCTACCCCGCACTAACTGCTAGAAAATCCCTTAGTTCCCTTAATGCTGGCACCAACGTCAACCAACACTAGCGACTGCCTTACAGCTATAGTTAAGAAGTTGTTAGGTTCTCCCCAAGTTGGTGCGAGCATTTGCCAACACCAGCGACTTCTTCGTAGTCACCGTTGGGCTCTCCCAGTGCCAAACACAACTTCTAGGCCATTGTTGGGCTCCTCTAGTACTTACTCTCATGTTTACCTGTGCCAGTGATTGTCATTGTGTCATTGCCAGGGCAACCTAGTGCAGATGTTTGGTAGCGTTAACGACTACTGCTGGGTCATCACTAAGCTCCACTAGTGCTAACACTAACATCTATCAGCATCTGCGATCACCCAGTAGCAGTCGTTAGGCTCTCCCAACATGAGTGACTGTAATTAGGTTGTCGTTGGCTCCCCCAATGCTAGCATTATTGGCTATCGACACTAGCAACTGCCTTACATAATGGCTAGGCAATCCTTGGGTTCCTTTAATGCTAGTGCCGATGTCTAACAACACTTCTAACTACTTTATAACAATAGGTGGCTAGTCGTTGGGTTCCTCCCAAGCTAGCGTGAACATTCACTTGCACCAACAACATGCTTGCATAAGTTGTTAGGCTTTCCTAGTGCTTATTAACACTGTTAGGTCATCATTCGACCCCTCTAATGCTTGCTCTTATATCTATGTGCGTTAGCGATAGTAATTGGGCCATCACTAGGAAAACCTAAGGTTGATGTTTGCCAATGCCAATAACTATCGTTAGGTCATTGTTAAGCATTTCCACTGCTAGTACTACCATCTACTAACGTTAGCGATTGCCCAGTAGTAGTTATTAGGCTCTCCCAATACCGGTGACTATCATGGTGTCATCGTTGGCTCCCTCAATGCTGACACTAGCATCTATTGATGCCAACAACTGTACTATAACAAAAGCTTGGTAGTCGTTGGGTTCTCGTGAAGCTAATGCAACAATTTATCTGCACTAGCGAATCCCCCCAATCATTGTAAGGCTCTCCTAATGCCAACTATTACTACTAGGCTATCGTTGGGCTTATCTAGTGCTTACAGTTGTGTCTGCTTACATAAGCGATTGTCGTTGGGCCATTGTTAGTAAAACCTAGCACAGATGTCGACCAGCTCTAACGAGTGTTGCGAGGTCATCGTTAAGATTCTCTAGTGCTAGCACGTACTTCTACCAACATAAGCAACTACTTAGTTATAGTCATTGGTCTCTCCTTATGCCAGCAACGATCATAGGGTCATTGCTTGGCTCCCTAGTGCTAACACTAACATCTACTGATACCAAGAATTACTATGCAACAATAGCTGTGCAGTCCTTAGTGTAGGTCCTGGCATGTGCCAACATCAGCAATTGCCCTACAACAATAGCTAGGCGATTGTTGGGTTCCCTTAAAGTTGGCATGAGCATCTACCAATGCCAGTGACTGCCCCTTAGAAGTCATTGGGCTTTCTTAGTGCTGACCACTAGTGCTAGGCCATCGTTGAGGTCCCTCGGTGCTTGCTCTCGAGTTTACTTGCGTTAGTGACTACTGCTGGGCCATCGTTGGGGTACTTAATGCAAATGTCTACCAATGCCAATGACTATTGCTTGGTCATCGTTAATCTCGCCTAGTGCTCGCATTGGCATCTACTAGCATCAACGACTACCCAGCAACAGTCATTGGCCTCTTCTAATGCCAACCGTTATCACGAGGTCGTCGTTAGGCTTCTTAGTGCTTGCATTAGCATCTACCAATGCTATAACTGCACCATAGAAGTAACTAGGTAGTTGTTAGGTTCCCCCAAAGCTAACACAATAAACTGCTAGCATAAGCGACTTTCTTGCAGTAGTTATTGGGCTTTCTCAATGCCAATTACTGTTGCATGGCTGTCGTTGGGCTCCTTTAGTGCTTGCCCTTTGTATTCCTGTGCCAACGACTATGATTGGGCCATCACTGAGGCAACCTAGTAAAGATGTCTGTAAGCATAAGTGACTACCTAGCTGGAGTCATAGGGCTTTCCCGATGCCTGCGACTATTATTAGGTTGCCAATGAGCTAAGTTGATCCTAACATTAGCGCTTATTAACAGCAGCAACTTCCTTACAGTAATAGGTAGGCCATCCTTGGGTTCCCTTCATGTTAGCGCCTGTGTCTGCCAACACTTATCCCCACCGTGCAGCAATAGCTAGGTAGTCATTAGGTTTTTTAAAACTAGTGCTAGTGTTTGCCATCATGAGTAATGTCCCCATAAAAGTCATAGGCTATCCTAGTGCCTACTCCTATTACTAGGTCATCGTTAGGCTCCTCTAGTGCTTGCCCTCGCGTTCACTTGCGCTAGTGATTATTGCAAGGCCCTAAGAGACCTAATGCTAATGTTCACTAGTGCCAGTGACGATCACTGAGCTGCTCTAGTGCTAGCATTGCCATCTATTAATGTTAATGATTGCCAATAATTATTGGGCTCTCCTAACAATAGTGACTATGATGAGGTCGTCATTGGGCTCCCTTATTGCTCGTAACTAGCATTTAGAAACATCAACGATGGTATCATAGAAATAGTTGGGCAGTCGTTGAGTTCTTCCAAGGCTGGCGCGAGCTTTAGCCTGCTCCAACAAATCCCTCGCAATTGTTGTTAGGCTTGATTTGTGGTTACCGTTATGTCTATTGATGCAACTAACTATTGCTAGCCATCGCAAGGGGAATCTAGCATAGATGTTCGGCCTATGCCAACAACTACCGTTGGGTCATTGCTAAGACCCTTTAGTACGGGCACTAGCATCTACCAACATCAACGACTACCCAGTAGCAATCATTGGTTGTCCTTATGCCAATGATGATCATAGGGCCATTACTAGGCTCCTTCAATGCTTGTGCGAGCGTTTAGTAATACTAACTACTGCCTCAAAGCAATAGCTGCATAGTCTTTCAATTCCTTTCGTATTGGCACTAGCATCTGCTAGCTCCAACAATTGCCCTACTACACTAGCTAGGCAATCATTGGGTTCCCTCAAAGCTAGCACAAGAGTCAGCCAACATAAGTAACTGCCACGCAATAGTCATTATGCCCTCCAGTGCTGACCACCACTATTAGGCCATCATTGAGGTCTCTTAGCACTTGCTCTCGCGTCAATGTATGCTAGCGATTGTCATTGCGCCATCTCTAGGATACCAAGAGCAGATGTTTGCCAGTACTAGTGACTAATGCTGGGTCATCGTTATGTTCCCCTTGTGTTAGGGTTGCATCTACTAGCATCAGCGATTACCCAGCAATAGTCATTGGGCTATCCTAACTCTAGCAGCTATCATTGAGAAATTGTTAGGTTCCACTGGTGCTAGCACTCGCATCTATTGACACCAATAATTGCACCATAGAAGTAGTTGGACAGTGATTAGGTTCCTCTAAAGTTAGTGTGAGCACCTGCTAGCACAAGTGACTTCCCTACAATATTTGGCTTTTTTCCTATGCCAATTACTACTGCTAAGCCATTGTTGGGCTACTCTGGTGCTTGCCCTCGCCCTTTTTTGCTCCAGCGACTGCCATTAGGTGGTCATTGGGGCAACTCAATGCAGATATCTACCAACATCAGTAACTGCATAACAATATTTGTAGGGCTCTCCTAATGCTTGCAACTATTATTTGGTCTTGACTGGGCTGCCTCAATGCTAGCATTAGCGTCTATTAATACCAACAACTACCTTACAGTAATATTGGTGCAATCCCTGGGTGCCTCTAATTCGATGTTAGCCTCTGCTAATATCGGGAACTACACTACAATTGTAGCAAGGAAGTTGATGATTCCCATAAAGCTGGGTTATCATTGAGCTCCCCTAATGCTGGCACCAGCATCCATAAATGTCAACGACTCCCCAAGAATAGTCATTAGTCTCTCTCAATGCTAACAACTATCATGGGGTCATCGTTAAAGTCCCCTAATGCTAGCATTAATGTCTACTAAATCCTACCACTGCCCTACTCTAATAGATGAGTAGTCCTTAGGTCCCTTAGTGCTAGTGCTAGTGCTAGTGCTAGTGTTTGATAACACCAGCTACTGCTCTAAATAGTAACTAGGCAGTTACTAGGTTCCCTCGAAGTTAACACAAGCATTTACCAGCATTGGCATCTTCCCTGCAGTAGTCATTGGGTTCTCTCAATGCTAACCAATGCTACTAGGCATCGTTGGGCTCCTTTAGTGCTTGCCTTCACGTCTAGCTATGGCAATGATGAGCATAGGGCCATTGCTGGGCAACCCAATAAAGATGTCTGTTGGTGTCAATGACTGCCTAGTAGTAGTTGTTGCGTTCCCCTAGTGCCACCAACTGTCATTGGGTCGTTGCTAGGCTCCCCTAGTGCTAGCACTGCCATGTACCGACATCACCAATTGCCACGCAGCAATAGCTGGGTAGTCCTTGGGTTCCGTTAGTGTTAGTGCCAACGTTTGTCAATACTAACAATTGCATCATAGTAGTAGGTAGGCTATCGTAAGGTTGCCTCGAAGCTGGTATGAGCGTCTGCCAGCACCACGACTTTCCTATAATAGTTGTTTGGCTCTACTAGCACCGACTAGTGCTACTAGGCCATCTTCAGGCTTTTTTAATGCCAGCATTTGTGTTTACCTGCACCAATTACTACCATTGGCCATCTCTGGCATAACTCAGTGCAGATATTTACTAGCGTTAGCAATTGCATAGCAGTAGTCGTTTGGCTCTCCCAACACTAGAGACAGACATTAATTGTCTCTAGGCTCCTCCGTTGTTAGCACTAGCATCTACTCACCATTGCTAGCACTAGTGTTTACTCACCATTGCTAGCACTAACGTTTACTCATATTAGCAATTACCCCCAACAAGTGCGATGAAAGGCTTAACGTGCGGCCGTAACAGGCATGCTAGCCAGACCATAAGAGCCTTATGATAAGCACAACTTGAATGGAAGGCCGAGAGTGTGACCATAATTAGCGTGATGGTCGAGCCATTGGCAGACCATATGGGCTAAATCCTTGTTGTTGCCCCTCGATGGACTGCCAGTGAGCATGCCAAAAGAGCAGTATGGCACGGACAAGGGCACAAGAGGCATCCCACGACTTCCCTTAATGGACATGGCATAGGTAAAAAGCCTTCTGAGCTACTACAGCAGGCACACTAGCCAGGGCATGGGCACCCCACGCAAGCTAAACCCTTATCACTGTCTGTCGATAGACTGCCAAACCTGCATGTTAAGGAAGCCACGTCAGAAAGTACTTTGGGCATGATGATGGTAAATCATGACTAGTCTCTACCGGTAAGGCATGGGTGGAAGGCCAAACATTTAGCCGCAATGCTCTCCAGCCATGCCAAGGGTGACCCTCATGGGCAAGACCCTTATCGTTGTCCCTCAATAAACTACCTAGTGAGTAAGCTATGGGAGCCGTATAGCATGGACCATGGGCATGGGAGGCAAGCAACGACTACCATAAATAGGCACTGTAGGGGCAAAAGGCCTAGCATGCGACCCTAATAGGTGCGCTAGCCAGGCCCTGGGCACCTCATTCAAGCTAAATCCTTATCATTGTCCATCAATAGACTCCCCTAATGAGCATGTCAAGGAGCCGCATACCAATGTCCACAGGCATGGGAGGTCAACCATAACTACCCCTAACAAGCACGACATGTGCTAAAGGCCTAGCATGTGGCCACAGCAGACTCACCAGCCAGGCCATGGGCGCCTCATGTGAGGCAGACCCTCATTGCTATCCCTCGATACACTCCTTGGCAAGGGTGACATGGAAGCCGCGTCGCATGGACCATGAGAAGGATAGGCAAGCTACAATTGCTCCTTATAGATATAGTGTGGGTGGAAGGCCCAGCGTCCTCGCTAACCAGGTCATAGGCACCTTATGCGAGCTAAATCTTTATCATTGTTCCTCCATAGACTGCCTAGTGAAGGAGCTATAAGAGCTGCATTGCATGGACCATGGGCATGGGAGGCAAGCAATAGCTATCACTAGCATGCATTGTAAGGGCAAAAAGCCTAGTGTGCCTCCGCAACAAGTGCATTAGCGAGGCCATGGGTACCCCACTCGAGCTAAATCATTATCATTATCCAGCAATAGACTCATCAGTCAGCGTGTCAATAGAGCTACATCCCACAGACTATGGGCACAGGAGGCTAGCCATGGCTGTCCCTAATAGGCACAGCTTGGGTGGAAGGCCTAATGTGCTATTGTAGTAGGCTCACAACCCAGGCCATGGGCACCTCACGTGACCTAGACCCCCAATGTTGTCTCCCAATAAAATCTCAAGCGAGCATGCCAAGGGAGCCATGCTACATGGACCATAAGAAATGGAGCCGCATAGGGCCCAATATGCGATCGCAATGAGCACACTTGCTAGGTCATGGGAGCCCAACATGAGCTATCATTGGATGGACTACCTATCGAGAATGTAAAAGGATCCGTGTTGCATAGACAATAGGCTTAGGGTGTAATTACCATTTGCTCCCACTAGGCATCGTATGGGTGGAAGGCGTAGTTTGTGGCCATAGCACATGTGCTAGCCAAGCCATAGGCGCCCCAAGCGAGCCAGACCCTCGACGTTGTGCCTAGATAGACTACCCAACGAGCATGCCAAGGGAGCCATGTTGCATGGAACATGGGCACGAGAGGCAAGCCATGGCTGCCACTAAATTACATGAGATGGGCAAAAGGAGCGTGCGATTATAATAGCCGTGCTAGAGTGGGCATGGGCGCCAATGCAAGCTAGACCATTATCGTTGTGCCTCAGTAGATTGCCTAGCGAGTGTATGAAGGAGCCGCGACGCATAGACCATGGCCATAGGAGGCAAGCCATTACTGCCTTTAGAAGGCATGTGATGGGCAGAGGGACCAACCTGTAACTACAGCAAGCACGCTTGCTAGGCCATGAGAGACTACCCAGCAAATATGTTAAGGAACCTGCATCACACAGACCATGGGCATAGGAGGCAAGCCACAGCTGCCACTAGTAGGCACTGTACAAGAAAATGGCCTAACGTGCGGTTGTAACAGGTGCTTTAGCCAGGCGATGGATGCCTTTTTCAGGCTAGATCCTAATCGTTATCCCTCAATAGATTGCCCAATGTACGTGCCAAGGGAGCCAAATCTCATGGGCCATAGGCACGAGATGCATGCCGTGGTTGCCCCCAGTAGGAACAGCATAGGCAAATGGCCCAATGAGTGGCTAGAGTAAGAGCGCAAGCTAAGCCATGGGCACACCACGAGGGCTAGACCCTCGTCGTTGTCCCTCGATAGACTCTGCAATGAGCATGGCAAGGGAGCCACATGGCATGAACCATGGTAAAGGTGTTAAGCCACGGCTATCCCTGCCAGATGCGACATGGATAGAAGGCCCAGCGTACGATCGTAGGAAGTGTGGTAGCCAAGCCATAGGCGCCCTATGTGAGCAGAACTTCATTGTTGTTCCCTAATAAATTGCCAAAAGAATGTGCCAAAGGTGCCATATCGCATGAAACAGGGGCATAAGAGGCAAGCCAGGGCTACCCTTAATAGGTACAGGATGGGGGGGAAGGCCCAACGTATGGCCACAGTAAGTGCACCAACCACTACATGGGCACCCCAGATCAGCCAAACCCTTATCTTTATCAATCAATGGACTGCCCAGCAACCATGAAAAGCTAGCCACATTACACAAAGCATGGGCATTGGACGCAACCAACAACTACCCGTGCAGGCATAGCATTGGCAAAAAGCCCAACGTGCAACCCTAGCATGCGTGCTAGTTAGGCTATGGGAGCCTCACGGGATCCAAACCCTCAACATCATCCCTCGATACACTATGCAGTAGCGTGGCAAGGGAGCCATGTTGCATGGAACATGGGAACAAGAGGTAAGCCATGGCTACCCTTAATAGGTACGGGATGGGTGGGGGGCCCAATGCACGATCGCATTAAGCATGCCTGCTAGATCATAGGCACCTAATGCATGTCAGACTTTTGTTGTTATTGCTTGATAGACTGCCCCAGTATGCGTGTGACCCAGGCCATGGGCGCCTTAAGCGAGCTCAACCCTCAACATCATTCCTCAATAGATTTCCCAACAAGTGTGCTAAGGGAGTCGTATGCATGGAACATGGGCACAGGAGGCAAGCCATGGCTACCCAAACTTGTATGAGATCGATAGAAGGCCCAATGTGTGGCATTAATAGGCATGCTAGCCAAGCCATTTGCACCCTATACGAGTTAGACTCTCGTTATTGTCCCTCAAAGGACTGCCAAACAACCATGCTAAGGGATCTGCATCATACTGACCATGGGCATAGGAGACAAGCCATGCCTACCTCTAGAAGGCATGTGATGGGTTAAAGGCCTAACGTGTGGTCGTAATAGGCGCGCTAGCGAGGCCACGGGCACCCCATTTAGGCTAGATCCTTATCGTTATCTCTCGATAAATTGCCTAACCTATGTGCCAAGGGAGTGTCGCATTGGCAGAAGGCCCAAGAAGAGCCTCAATAGGCACTAGCCATGCCATGGGTGCTCGACATAGGTAAGATCCCCATCACAATCCCCTAAGAAACTACCTAGCTAATGTGCTAAAAGAACCGCATCGCAAAAACTATAAGCATGAGAGATAAGACACGGATGCCTTTAACAGATATCGTAAGGGTGGAAGGCCCAAAGTGTGGTTGGACCAGGCGTGCGAGCCAGGTCATGGGCACATCATACGAGCCAGACCCTCATCGTTATCCTTTCGTAGACTCCTTAGCAAGTGTACTAAGGGAACTGTCATTAAGTCACCTCATTGTTAGCATTTACGTATACCGATACAAATAACTGCCCTGTAGCAATAGCTAAAAGCCCTCGGTTCCCCTTATTTTGATGCTGGCATTTACCAACACTAGTAACTGCCCCATAACAATAATAAGGCAATCGTTAGGTTTCCCAAAAGTTAGGCAAGCATCTACGAGCACCAATGACTTCCCACACTAATCATTGAGTTCTTCTAATGCCAATTACTACTAACGACTGCCATTGGACCATCACTAGGGTAACCTAGGGCCAAGTTTGCTAGTGTTAATGACTTCCTTACAACAGTCTTTGGCTCTCCTAACATAAACAATTACTTCTAGGCCATCTTGGACTCTTCTAGTGCTTACCCTCTCATTAACTTGCACCAGTGAATATTGGTGGGCCATCATTGTAAGAACCTAGCATAAATGTCTGGTAGTGCTAGCAACTGTTGCCAGGTCATCATTGAGCTTCCCTGTGTTGGCATTGAAAACTACCAACATCAGCAACTGCCTAAAAATAATCCTTGGGCTTTCCCAACATCAATAACTATCACCAAGTCATCGTTAGGCTCCTTCAGTGTTGGCATTGGCATTTACTCACACTAATAACTGCACTGCAAAAGTCGCTAAGTAGTCATTAGGTTCCCACGAAGATGGCGTGAGCATCTGCCAGCACTAATGACTTCCCCATAATAGTCATTGGGCTCTCAGAACACCAACCATTATTGCTAAGCCATCGTTCGACTCCTTTAATTCTTCCTCTTATGTTTAATTGCACCAAGGATTGCCATTGGGCCATCATTTAGAAAACCTAGTGAAGATGTATGCTAGCGTCAGTAATTGCCCAACAGAAGTCATTGGGCTCCTTATGTGTTAGCACTAGCATCTATCTACACTAGTGAATACCTCATAGCAATATCGGGGTAGTCATTGGATTCCCTTTGTTTTAGTGTTGTCATTTGCCAACACACGTAACTGTACCACCTCTATAGCTCAAAAGTCATTGGATTACCTTAAAGCTGGAGCGAATGTCTAGTAGCACCATCGACTTACTTGTAGAAGCCGTTGGGCTCTCGCAATGCCTGTTATTATTACTAGGCTGTCATTTGGCTTCTCCACTGCTTAGTCATGCATCTACTTACACCAAGAACTACCGTTGAACCATTATTGGGAGACAATGCTAATGATTAACATAGGTCATCATTGAGCTTTTATAATACTGGTTTGGCATCCACCGACTGCAGTGACTACTTTACAGTTGTCATTGGCCTCTCCCAACATTAGAGGCTATTACAATGTTGTCGTTAGTCTTCCATGATGCTGGCATGAGCATCTAATGACTCTGGCAACTGTATCGCAAAAGTAACAGGGCAGTCCGATGGTTCCTTATGACTTCCATGTAGCTGTTGTTGGGCTCCTCTAGTGCTTACCATCATATCTTCCTATGCCAATAACTGTGGTTAAGCCATCACATGGGGAACTGATGCCTACTAGAGCTCTTAGTGTTGGTGCTAGCATCTACTAATGTCTGCAATTACCTAACTATCGTTAATTGCTCTCTTAACGCCAGCGATCGTCATGAAGTCATCGTTGGGTCGACATTATTGTTAGTGTCTATTGATACCAACAACTACCCCATTGCTATAGGTGGGCTATTCCTAAGCTCTTTTAGTGGTGGGATGAGCATCTATTAACACTCGTAACTATGCTATAGTAGTAGCTAAGTAGTTGCTAGGTTCCCCTAAAGTTGGCGCAAGCACCTGCCAGAACCAGTGATAGCCACGTAGCTATCATTGGTTCTTTTAATGCTAACTACTGTAGCTAGGCCATTATTAAGCTTCGTTAGTACTTGCACTCATGTCTGCCAACGTCAGTAATAATTATTGAATCATCGCTAAGCTCCCCTAGTGTTGGTGTTAATATCTACTACTATCAATGACTGCCTTGCAGCAGTCGTTGGGCATTCCTAATGTCACCAACTACCATGCGTTTGGTGCTGACATTAGCATCTACCAACACCAACAATTGCACCATAAAAGTAACTAGGCAGTCATTAGGTCTCACTAAAGCTAGCACTAGCATTTACCTACACCAGGCTCTTCCTCAAATCAGTCTTTAGGCTTTCCTAATGCCAATTGCTAATGCCAGGCCAACGTTGGGCCTCTAGTGCTTGTTCTCACGTTTACCTATGTTGATGATTACTATTGGTCCATCGTAGGGGAAACTGAGTACAAATGTAAGCCTCATTAACGACTATTGCTAAGTCATCGCTAAGCTCCCTTAGTGTAGGAGCTAGTCTCGACCAGTGCCGATGACTACCTAACAATAATTATTGGGCACTCTCAATGCTAGCTACAGTCATGGGGTTGTCATACGGCTCCCCTAGTGTAGCACAAGCGTTTATCGACACCATTAATTACCCCATAATAATTGCTAGGTAGTGCCCAAGTTCACTTAGTGCTAGCATCAACGTCTAAGAACACTGGTAACTGCCCCTCAACAATAGTTGGCAGTCGTAAGGTTTCCCCAAAGTTGGCACGAGGTCTACTAGCACCAGTGACTTCTTTGTAGTCTTGGTTGGGTTTTCCTAATGCCAACTATTGCTGCTAAGCCATCATTGACTTGTGGGTCATGTTTACTTGTGTCAGTGACTACATATGGCCATCATTGGGAGATCCTATCGTAGATGTCTACTAACATGAGCAACTACTGCTAGATCATTGTTGAGCTCCCCTAGTGCTATCACTGGCCTTTACCAATGCTCGTGACTGCCTAGCACCAATCATTGGGCTCTCCCCATGCCAATGGCTATCATGGGTCATTGTAAGGCTTCTCCCTTACTGGCACTAGTGTCTACTAGCACTGGTAACTACCTCTCAGTAATAACTAGGTAGTCCCTGGGTTCCCCACGTATTGGCAATTACATCTATCAGCGCCAGCAATTGCTTCGTTGTTATAACAAGGCAGTCGTTAGGTTTTGCCAAAGCTGGTGCGAGCATCTACTAGTATAATTGATTGCCTTGCAACAGTCATTGGGCTTTTTTAGCACTTCATACTCCTGTTATTTCGTCATTGAGTTCCTCTAGTGCTTACCCACGTGCCTACCTATGCCAGCTAATGTCAGTGCACTACTATTAGTGAAAATTGTAGCACTAAGGTCTACCAGTGCTAGTGATTGTCGTTGGCTCATCGCTAAGCTTTCTTAGCACCAGCGACTGCCTAGCAATAGCCATTGGGCTCTCCCAATGTCAGTGACCATTATTAGGTCATTGCAAGATTCCTTAGTGTTGGCAGCAGCATCTATAAACACCAGAAACTACCCCATAGAAATAGCTAGGCGGTACTTAGGTTCTTCTTGTGCTACTGTCGGTGTCTGCTAGCACCAAGGACTTCCTCGTAGTAGTCGTTATGCTCTCCTTATGCCAACTATTACCCCTATGCCATCGTTGGACTCTTCTACCTACATTAGCGACTGTTGCTAGGTCATCATTGGGGGAGCCCAACGTAGATGTCTCCCAGCGCCAGCGAGTGGCACTAGGTCATCGCTGAGCTCCCTTAGTGCTACCCTAGCCTTAAACAACTTAAGACATTCACTCATAGCAATCATTAGCCTTTCCCATTGCTAGCAACTATTATGGAAATGTCATTAGGCTCCCTCAAAGTTTCTACCGACACTAACAACTGCCTTATAGCAATAGTTGAGCAGTTCTAAGGTTCTCTAAATGCAAGCACCCTAGCTCTAGTGATTGCCGAGCAATAGTCATTAAGCTCTCCTAATGCCAGCAACCATCATTAGGTTATAATAGAGTTGGCAATAATGTTTAACAGTACCAGCGAATTTTGCGCAAAAATCATTGGGTTGTCCTAATGCCAACTACTGGGTTATCATAAGCTCCCCTAGTAATGGCACTTGCCTCTACCAGTGCCAGCAACTACCCAATAGTAGTCATTGGGTTCTCACAATACTAGTGACTATAATGGGGTCATTCTTGGGCTCCCTCAATGTTCGCACAAGCATTTACCAACACTTGTAACTGCCCTGCAGTAATAGCTAGGCGATCGTTGGGTTCCCTTAAAGCTGCTTAAGCATCTACCAGCATCAACACTTGCCTTTACTAGTTATTGGGCTCTTTTAATACCCACTACAACTTTTAGACCATTGTTGGGCTCCTCTATTTCTTGCCCTCACGTCTAGCTTTGCCTATGATAGTTCATTGGCCATTGTTTGGGGAGCCTAATGCGGATGTTTATCTGTGCCAACAATTATCCAACAGTAGTTGTAGGGCTCTCCCAACGCCTGCGACTATCATTAGGTCATCATTACTGAGCTCTTCTAGTGCAGAACTAGCCTCAAACGGCGCTAGCGATCATAACATTAGTAATAGCTGTGGGGCTGTCTATGGGCTCTATCGAAGCTGGCATTAGCATTTATTAGCACCAATAACTACCTTGAAGTTGTAGCAAGGCAGTCGTTGGGTTCCTTCAAAGCACTTGGGACTTCCTCATAGTGGTCATTGGTCTCTACCAACACTAATTATTACTGCAAAGCTGCCATTAGGCTTTTCTAGTATTGGTACTATTGTCTATCGACACGAGAAACTGCCCTACAACAATAACTAGGCAATCATTAGGTTCCCTTAATGCTAGTAACAGTGTCTACCTACACCAAAAACTACCCCACAGTAGTAGGTAAGCAATCATTGGGTTCCCTCAAAATTGGCGCTAACATTTGCCAACTTTAATTATCGTCTCGCAAAAATCGTTAGGCTCTCCAAACACCAATTATTATTGCTAGGTCATCGTTGGGCTCCTCTAGTGCTTGCCCTCATGTCTACATGTGCTAGCGACTGTCATTAGGCCATTGTTAAGGAAACCAAGAGCATATGTCTGCTAGGACCAATGACTATTGTTGGGTTATCGTTGTGCTCCTTAATGCTGGCGTTGGCTGCAACCAACATCAATGATTACCCCAATTGCAATCATTGGGCTTTCTCAACGCGAATGACTATCCTGGGGTCATCGCAGAGCTCCTTCAATGCCAAAATTGGCATTTATCGACACTCGCAACTGCCTTGTAGCAATAATTGGCCAGTCCTTAGGTTCTCTTAGTATAGGCATTGGCATTTAACAACATAAGTTGCTGCCCCGTAATAGAAGCTCAGTAGTCGTTAGGTTTTACCATAGTTGGCGCTAGCACTTGCTAGCAATAATAACTTCCTCGCTGCAGTCATTGGGCCCTCCCAATACCTACTATAACTTCTAGGTCATCGTTGAGCTCCTTTAATGCTTGCCCTCACATTTTCCTATGCCCGTGATTGCCGTTAGACCATTACTAAGGGAACCCTATGCAGATGTTTGCCATGGCTAATGACTACCTAGCAACAGTACAGGCTCTTTCAATGCTTATGACTATCATTAAGTCATCACCACTGAGCTCCTCTAGTGCTGGCCCTAGCTTGTATGAGCACTAAAGACTACCCAGTAGTTGTTGTTGGGCTTTCCCAATGCTAGCGACTATCATGGGGCTAAGCTCTTCTATTATCGGCACTAGCATCTATCAACACCAGCAACTTGCATGCAATAATTGCTGGGAAGTCCTTTAATTCCCTTTGTGTTGGCATCGACATCAACCAGAACTAACAATTGCCTCACAATAGTAGTTGGGCAATTGTTGGATTTCCCTAAAGCTGGTGCGAGTGTCTGCCAATGCCAGCGACTTCTTTGCAAGAGTTGTTGGGCCCTCCTAGTGCTAAACATTATTGCTAGGCCATCATTGGGTTCCTTTAATGCTTACCCTCACATCTACCTACGCCAGCGAATATCGTTGGGCCATTGTTAGGGTAACATAGTGCTGATGTTTAGTAGTGTCAGTAACTAAGGTTGGGTCATTGTTGAGCTCCCCAAGTGCCTGCACTGCCATTTACTAGCATTAGCGATCACCGAGCAATAATCGTTGGGCTCTCCTAACATTAGCGACCATAATTAGGTTGTCGTTGGGCTTCCCTGGTGCTAGCACTACCATGTACTGACACTAATAGCTCCCCGCAATAATGGCTAGATAATCCTTATGTTCCTCTATTGCTGGTGCCAATGTCTGCCAACACTTATAACTGCCGTGTAACAATAAGTGGGCGACTTGCCGCTAGGTTCCCCTAAAGCTAGGTGAATGTTTACTTACATAAGCGATATGCTTGCAAAAGTTCTTAGGCTCCCTTAGTGCTTACTACTACTGCTAGGCCATCGTTCAACCTTTTTAGTGCTTGTCTTCATGTCTACCAACAACAACGATAATTGTTGGGCGCTCACTAGGAGAACCAAGTGCTGATATTTGGCAACTTCAATGACAATTGCTAGGTCGTTACTGAGGTGCTTTAGTGGTCATGCTGCCATCTACCATTGTTAGTGTTTACTCAACAGTAATTGTTGGGCTTTCCTAATGCTGGTGATTATTACGAGGTCATCACTAGGCTCCCTTGATGCTAGCATTAGCATTTACTGACACCAATAGTTGTATCACAAAAATAGCTGGGTAGATGTTGGGTTCCCCTAAAGCTCACGCGAGCGTCTGTCTACACTAGCGAATCCCCGTAGTCCTCATTGGGCTTTTCATACACCAACTATTACTGCTAGGTTATCGTTGGGCTCGTCTAGTGCTTACAATCGCGTCTACCTACACCAATGATTGCCGTTAGGCCATCGTTGAGGAAACCCAGCACAAATGTCGACTTACCCAAACGACTGCCGCTGGTTCATCGCTAAGATCCCCTAATGCTCACACTCGCATCTACCAGCTGTAGTCACTGGGCTCTTCTTACACTAGCAACTGTTATAGGGTCATCACTTGGATCTCTTGGTGCTAGTGCTAACATCTACTGATACCAAGAACTACCTCGCAGTAACAGCAAGGCAGTCCCTATGCTCCTTTAGTACAGGCCCCAGCGTTTGCCAACAGCAACAACTGCCTTGCTACTGTGGCTAGGCCATTGTTAGGTTCCCTGGAAGCTGTCGCGAGCATCTGTCAATGCCATCGACTATTAACAATGGTCGTTGGGCTTTCCTAGCGCTAACTACTACTATTAGGCCATCATTGACGTCCTACAGTGTTTGTCCTCAAGTTTATATACACTAGCAACTATCATTAGGCCATCACTGGGGTACACAGCATAAATGTTTGACAGCCCTAGTGATTACTACCAAGTCACGCTAATTTGCCTTAGTGCTCGCACTAGCATTTACCAGCATTAACGTCTAGCTACTAGTAGTCATTGGCCTCTCCCAACGTGAGCCACTATCACGAGGTCATAGTTAGGCTCCCCTGATGCTATCACTAGCAGTTACTGACACCAGCAACTGCACCGCAAAAGTAACTAGGCAATTGTTGGGTTCCCCTAAAGTTAGTGCAAGCATCTGTGAGCATAAACAACTTTCTTGTAGTAGTTGTTAGGCTTTCCCAATGCCAACTACTGCTATTAAGCCATTGTTGGGCTTCTCTAATGCTTACCCACGTGTCTTCTGGTGCCAGTGACTGCCATTAGGCCATCACTCGAGCAACCTAGTAAATATGTCTGCGAGCGTGATTGACTACCTAGCAAGAGTCGTAAGGCACTTCCGACGCCTACGACTGTCATTGGGCCATTGTTGGGTTATTGACACTAAGAACTTCCTTATAATAATAGTGAGGCAATGTTTATTGTGCTGGTGTTAGCGTCTACCAACACCTATAACGGCCCTATAACGAAAGCTGGGAAGTCGTTGGGTTCCTCCAAAGCTAACGTGAATGTTTACTAATATGAGTGACATCCCTGCAAAAGTTATTAGGCTATCCTAGTGCCTACAACTATTGTTAGGCCATCGTTAGGCTCGTCTAGTGCTTGCCTTCATGTCTACTTGCGCCAATGACTGTCATTAGGCCATCGCTAGGAGAACCCAGTGCTGATGGCTACTTATTTCAACAACCATCGCTAGGTCATTATCGAGTTGCTCTAGTGTGAGCCGTACAATCTATCGACGTTAGCAATTACCTAGCAGTAGTTGTTGGGCTCTCCCAATGCCAATGACTATCACTACGTCATCGCTGGGCTCTCCTAGTGCTAGCATTAGTGTTTACTAACACTAGCAACTATATCACTGGAATAGCTAGGCAGTCATTAAGTTCCCCTAAAGCTGGCACAAGCTTCGACCAGCACTAATGAATCCTTAGCAGTCATCGTTGGGCTTTCCCATTGCAACTATTACTGCTAGGCCGTTGTTGGGCTAGTTTAGTGGTTACCGTTGCAAAGGGAACCTAGTGCAGTGCTCAGCTAGCACAAATGATTCCCGTTAGGTCATCGTTGATATCCATTCATGTGAGCACTAGCATATACCAGCATCAGCGACTGCTTGCTATCATCGTTGGGCTCTCCTTATGCTAATAACCATTATAGGGTCGTCACTAGGCTCCTCAAGTGTTTACGCGAGCGTATGCTAATACCAACTACTACCCTAAAGCAATCGCTACATGGTCCCTCGGTTCTCTAAGTACTGGTACTCGCATTTACTACTCAAAGAATTGCCTTATTGTAGTAGCTAGGCAACTCGCACTGGCATCCGTTGGTTAACCTAAAACTAGCATGAGTGTCTACCAACACTAGCGATTGCCATTGTTGAGTTCCTCTAATGCTTCCCTCGCTTCTGCCTATGCTAGCGACTATCATTGGGCTATCACCAGGATACCTAGTGCAGATGTCTGTCAGTGCTAGCGACTATTACTAGCCATCATTAAGCTCCCTTTGTGCTGGCGCTGGGATCTACTTACATCAGCAACTACCCAGCAACAGTCGTTAGGCTCTCTTAACGTAAGCAACTATTGCTGGGATGTCGTTAAGCTCTCCTAGTACTAGTACTCACATTACCCCACACTAGTAACTGCATCGTAAAAGTAATTGGGCAGTCGTTGGATTCCTCCGAGGCTAATGTGAGCATCTGTCAGCGCAAACAACTTCCCAACAGTAGTTACGTCCCCTGATACTAGCACTAATGTCTACCAACTCTTACCATTGCCCCACTACAATAGGTGAGTAGTTCTTAGGTTCCCTTAGTGCTAACGCTAGTGTCTGATAACACTCCTTACTGATCTAAGTAGTAGCTAGGCAGTTATTAGGTTCCCTCGATGTTAACACGAGCATTTACCAATATGGCGACTTCCGTGCAGTTGTCATTGGGTTCTGTCAATGCCAACCCATGCTACTAGGCCATCGTTGGTCTCTTCTAGTGCTTGCCCTTTCGTTTACTACGCCTACGATGACCATAGGGTCATCGATGGGGCAACCCGATGAAGATGTTTGCCTATGTCAATGATTGCCTAGTAGTAGTTATTGGGCTTCCCCAATGCCATTGATTATCATTAGGTCATCACTAGGCTCCCCTAGTCCTAGCACTAGCATCTATCGACACCACCAACTGCCACACAGTAATAGCTAAGTAGTCCTTGGGTTCCCTTAGTGTTAATGCTAGCCTTTGTCAATACTAACAATTGCCTCGTAGAACTACCTAGGATACCATTGGGTTCCTTTGAAGCTAGTGTGAGCGTCTGCTAGCACCACCCACTTTTTTGTAATAGTTGTTTGGCTCTACCAGCACCAACTAGTGTTACTAGGCTATCTTTAGGCTTTTTTAGTGCCGATCCTCGTGTCTACCTATACTACCTACTATCGTTGGGCAGTCTTTAGCGTAACCCAGCACAAATATTTGCTAGCATTAGCGATTGCACAACAGTAGCCGTTTAGCTCTCCCAACATTATCGACCGTCATTAGTTGTCACTAAGCTCCTCCATTGCTAGCACTAGCGTCTACTCATCATTGGTAGCACTAGCATCTGCTCACATTACCACCCCCAACAAGTGCGACATGGGAGGAAGGCCCAATGTGCGGCCACGGCAGGTATGCTAGCCAAGCCACAGGAGAAGCCCCACGGTAGGCATAACATGAATGGAAGGCCTAGAGTGCGACCATTGTTAGCGTGTCAGCTAGGCCATTGGTAGCCTATGTAGGCCAAATTCTTGTTGTTATCCCTCGATGGATTGCCATTGAGCGTGCTAAGAAAGCATTATGGCACGAATAATGGGCACGAGAGGCAAGCTACAACTGCCCTTAATGGGCACGACATGGGCAAAAGGCCTACTGAGTGGTTGCAGCAGGCGCGCCAACTAGGGCATAGGCACCTCACGCAAGTGAGACCGTCATCACTGTGTGTCGATAGACTGCCCAGCCGATGTGCCAAGGGAGCCATGTCGCACGGAACTTGGACATGTGAGGTAAATCACGGCTAGTCTCTATCGGCAAGGCATGGGTGGAAGGCCAAACATGTAGCCGTAATAGGCTCACTAGCCATGCCAAAAATGACCCACATGAGCAAGACCCACACGTTATCCCTCGATAGACTACTTAGTGAATAAGCTATGGGAGCCACATCATATGGACCATGGGCATGGGAGGCAAGCAACAACTACCACCAGCAGACACTACAAGGGCAGAAGGCTCAGTATGTAGCTGTAATAGGCGCGTTAGCTAGTAAAATGTGCTAAGGAAGTCGCATCCCATGGACCATGGGCATGAGAGGTCAGACACAGCTGCTCCCAACAAGCTCAACATGGGCTAAAGGCCTAGCGTGTGATCGTAGTTGGCTTGCCAGGGAGGCTATGGCTGCCCTAAATGAGGTAGACCTTCATCACTACCCCTCGATACACTCCTTAGCGAGTGTGCCATGGAAGCCATGTTGTGTGGACCATGAAGAGGAGAGCAAGCCCACGATTGCTCCTTATACATACAACATGGGTGGAAGGCCCAGCGTCCACACCAACAAGGTCATAGGCACCCCACGTGAGCTAGACCTTCATCGTTGTCCCTCTATAGACTGCCTAGCAAGCAAGCTATAGGAGTCGCATCGCACAGACTGTGGGCATGGGAGGCAAGCAACAGTCGCCACTAGGATGCATTGCAATGTCAAAAAGCCTAGTGTGTTATTGCAATATAAGCACTAGCTAGCCCATGGGTACCCTATTCTAATTAGATCGTTGTCATTGTCCATCAATAGACTCCCTATTCGGTGTGCCAAGGGAGCTGCATCCCATAGACCATGGGCACAGGATGCCAGCCATGGCTATCCCTAATAGGCACAGCTTGGGCAAAAGGGCCAATGTGCAGCGGTAGCAGGCTCGCCACCTAGGCCATGGGCGCAACACGTGAGGTAGACCCTTGACGCTATCCCTCGATAGAATCCCAACCGAGCGTGCCAAGGGAGCCATGTTGTATGGACCATAAGAAAGGGAGTGGCGTAAGGCCCAACATGGAGTCATAACAAGCACGCCTTCTAAGTCATGGGCGCCCAATGTGAGCAATCGTTAGATGGACTGCCCATCGAAAATGCAAAGGGAGTTATGTCACATAGACCATGGCCATGGAAAGCAAGCCACACTTGCCACTAAAAAGCCCGTGATGGGCAGAAGGACCAACGTGCGGCCGCAGCCAGCGCGCTAGCTAGGCCATAAGGGCCTCACTCGAGCTAGACCTTCGTCAATATACCTCGATAGACTGCCTAACCTATGTGCCATTAGAGTCATATTGCACAAAACTTAGGCACGAATGGCAAGCGATTGCTACACTAAACCGGCATTGCATGGGTAGAAATCCTAACATGCGACCACAACTAGTACCAACCATACCACAGGCACCTCACACGGGCCAAACCTTTAAGGTTATCCTTGAAGAAACTATCTAGCAAATGTCTTAAGGAACCTACATCACACGGACCATGGGCATGGAAGGCAAGCCACAGTTGCCACCAGCAGGCACTATATGGGCAAAAGGCCCAACATACGACTATAACAGGTGCTTTAGCTAGGCCGTGGATGCTTCTCTCAAGCTAGATCCTCATTGTTATCCCTTGATAGATTACCCAATGAGCATGCCAAGGGAGCCACATCGCATGGACCATAGGCACGAGAAGCATGCCATGGCTGTCCCTAGCAGGAATGGCATAGACGGATGGCCCAATTAGTGACAGGAGTAAAAGCACCAGCCAGGCCATGGGTGCCCCATGAGAGCTAGACCCTCATCGCTATCCCTCGATAGACTCCCTAGAGAGCATGGCAAAGGAGCTGCATGGCATGAACCATGGCATGGGTGATAAGGCATGGCTATCCCTGCCAGATGCGGCATGGGTGGAAGGCCTAGCATACGAGCACAGGAGGTGCGGTTGCCAGGCC
Organism: Moringa oleifera; assembly: GCA_021397835.1. NCBI lineage: Eukaryota > Viridiplantae > Streptophyta > Magnoliopsida > Brassicales > Moringaceae > Moringa > Moringa oleifera. Next base: position 6,118,138 of record JAJFZO010000896.1, on the reverse strand, counting down.
ATAGGTGCCCTACGCGAGTAGAACTTCATTGTTGTCCCCTAATAAACTGCCTAGCAAGCGTGCCAAAGGCGCCACGTCATATGAAACACACGCATAAAAGGCAAGTCTAGGCTATATTTAATAGGTACGGGATGGGGAGAAGGCCTAACGTGTGGCTGTAACAAGTGCACCAGCTAGTGCATGGGTGCTTCACATGAGCCAGACTCTTGTCTCTATCGTGTGGCCCTAGCATGCGTGCCAGCTAGGCCATGGGAGCCTTACGAGAGTTGAACCCTCAATGCCATCCCTCGATAAACTACGCAACAATATGCCAAGGGAGTCGCATTACACAAAACATGGGAATGAAAGGCAAGTGATGGCTACCTTTAATAGGTATAGTATGTGTGACGGGCCCAATGTGTGACCGCATTAAGCACGCCTGCCAGGTCATGGGTGCGTAATGTGCGCTAAACCTTCATTAGTGTCACTTGATAGACTGCCCTAGTACATATGCAAGCAAAGCCATGGGCACCTCAAGCGAGCTTTGAACCTCAATATCATCTCGTAATGGATTGCTGAACGAGGGTGCCAACAGAGTCGTGTGCATGGAACATGGGCATTGGAGGCACGAGATAGGCAGAAGGCCCAACGTGTGGTAGTAATAGGCATGCTAGCCAAGCCAGTTATGCCTCATATGTGCTAGACTCTCATTGTTGTCCCTCAAGGGACTGTCGAGTGAGGGTGCCAAGGGATCCGTATCACACTAACCATAGGCATGGGAGGTAAGCCACACCTACCTCTACAAGGCATGTGATGGGTTAAAGGCCCAACATGCAGCTATAATAAGTGCACTAGCCAGGCCACGGGCACCCTATTTAAGCCAGACCCTCATTGTTATTCCTTGAATGACTCCTCAACCTGCATGCCAAGGGAAGGGCACAAAAGGCAAGCCATTATTACCCTTAATAGGGACCGCATTGGTGGAAGGCCCAACATGCGGCCACAGTAGGCGCTAGCCATGCCTTGGGCATTCTACGTAGGCTAGACCCCCGTAGCTGTCCCCTAAGAGACTGCCTAGCTAATGTGCCAAAGGAGCTACATCGTAACAACTTTGGGCATGAGAGGTAAGGCATGGGTGCCCCTAATAGACATCGTAAAGATGGAAGGCCCAAAGTACAGTTAAAGCAGACACGTAAGCCAGGTCATGGGCACCTCATGCGAGCTAGACCCTTATCTTTATCTCTTAATTGACTTCTTAGTAAGTGTGCTAAGGGAGCCATTGTTAGGTTACCTCATTGTTAGCAATAGCTTTTACCAGTACAAATAACTACCCTTCAGCAATAGTTAGGAAGTCTCTAGGTTCCCTTCATGTTGACGCTGGGATCTGCCAACATAAGTAACTGTCCCATAACAATGATAGGGCAGTCGTTGGGTTCCCCAAAAGTTAGGCAAGCATTAATGACCTCCCTACGCTAATCATTGAGCTTTCCTAGCGCCAACTACTATTAATGACTGCCATTGGACCATCACTAGGGTAACCTAAGGCCAAGTTTTCCAGTTTCAATAACTTGTCCACAATAGTCATTGGCTCTCCCAACACCAATAATTACTTCTAGGCCGTCATTAGACTCTTCTAGTGCTTGCTCTCTCATCAACTCTTGCCAGCAACTATCGCTAGGCCATCATTGTAAGAATCTAGCATAAATGTTTGGCAATGCTAGCGACTGCTGCCAAGTTATCATTGAGCTTTCCTACTGTTGGCATTGGCAACTACCAACATCAATGACTGCCCAGTAGTAGTCCTTGGGCTCTCTTGACATCCATAACTATCACGAGGTCAATAACTACACTGCAAAAGTCATTAAGCAGTCGTTAGGTTCCCTCAAAGCTGGCATGAGCATCTACCAACACACCTAGTAAATATGTTCACTAGTGCGAGCAATTGTCCAATAGGAGTCGTTAGGCTCTCTCATCACCTGCGATTATCATTAGGTCGTCATTGGGCTCCCTATGTGCTAGTACTAGCATCTATCGACACCATGACTTTCTCGCAGCAATAGTGGGGCAGTCCTTGATTCTTTTTGTTTTAGTGTTGTTATTTGCCAACATACACAATTGCACCACACCACTAGCTTAAAAGTCATTGGATTACCCTAAAGCTGGCATAAGCATCTACCAGCACCATCGACTTATGTGTAAAAGCTGTTGGGCTATTGTAACGCCTGTTATTGCCATTAAGCCTTCATTTGGCTTTTCCATTGCTTGCTCATGCATCTACTTACACCAACGACTGCCACTAAGCCATCATTGGGAGACAACGCCAATGACTATCACTAGGTCATCATTGAGCTTTTATTATGCTGGTGCTGGCATCTACCGGTTATAGCGGCTACTCTGCAGTAGTCATTGGGCTCTCCCAACATTACAAGCTATTATGTGTCATCGTTAGGCTCCCATGATGTTGGCATGAGCATCTATTGACTCTAGCAACATCATCACAAAAGTGGTATGGCAGTCTAATGGTTCCTCATGACTTCCATGCAGCCGTCGTTGCACTCCTCTAATGCTTACCATCACATCTCCCTATGCCAATAATTGCCACTAGGCCATTGCAGGGAACCTATCACTGATGCCTACTAGCCCTAGTGACTGCCGTTGGGTCTTCACTGGGCTCTCCTAGTGTTAGTGCCAGCATTTACTAATATCTATAATTACCTAACTATCAACATTGGGCTCTCCCAATGCTAGCAATTACCATGAAGTCATTGTTGGGCTACGTTGACACTATTGCTAGCGTCTATTGATACCAATAACTATCCCATTGCTATAGCTAGGCTATCCTTAAGTTTCCCTAGTGCTAGGATTAGCATCTGTTAACACCCGTAATTGCCTTGTAGTAGTAGCCAAGCAGTTGCTAGGTTCCCTCAAAGTTGGCATAAGGGTCTGCCAGCATCAGCGACTGCCACGTAGCTATCATTGGGCATTCCTAATGCTAACTACTGTAGCTCAGCCATAATTGAGCTTCTTTAGTGCTTGCACTCACATCTACTAATGCCAATAACAATTATTGGGTCATCGCTAAGCACCCTTAGTGTTGGCTTTGACATTTACTAGCATCAATGATTGCCTTATAGTAGCCATTGGGCATTCCTAATGCCACTGACTGCCACAGGGTTGTCATTAGACTTCTTTGGTGTTGGCTTTAGCATCTATTAGCACCAACAACTACACCACAAAAGTAGCTGGGCAGTCATTGGGTGTTACTAAAGCTAGCGCTAGCATCCACCTGCACTAAGCATTTCCCCAAATCAGTCTTTGGGCTTTCCTAATGCCAACTACTAACGCTAGGCTAATATTAGGCTCCTCTAATGCTTATCCCCATGTTTACTTGTGCTGATGATTACTATTGGGCCATCATAGGGGCAATCTAGTGCAGATGTAGGCCTTGTTAGTGACTGTCGCTATGCTCCCTCAGTGCAGCCACTGGCATCTACTAGTGCCAATGACTGCTTAATGGTAATTGTTGGGCTCTTGGAATGCTAGGGACAGTCATGGGGTTGTCATAGAGCTCCCTTGGTGTAGTGTAAGCATCTGTCAACACTAATAATTGCCCCACAATAATTGCTGGTAGTCCCCGAGTTCTCTTAGTGCTAACATCGACATCTAAAAACACCGACAACTGCCCTTCAACAATAGCTAGGCAGTTTTAGGGTTCCCCCAAAGTTAGCACGAGGTGTACTAGCACCATTCACTTCTTTATAGTCATCGTTGGGCTTCCCTAATGCCAACTATTGCTGCTAGGCCGTTGTTGGATCCTTGTAGTACTTTTGCCTCGTGTTTACTTGTGTCAGTGACTACCATAGGGCCATCACTAGGAGATCCTATCGTAGATGTCTAGCAATATTAACAGCTACCGCTAGATCATCACTGAGCTCCCCTATTGCTTTCACTAGCCTCTACCAATACCCATGACTGCCTAGCACCAGCTGTTGGGCTCTCCCAATACCAATGGCTATCATGGGTCATTGTAAGGCTTGTGACTTACTGGCAATAGCATTTATTGACACTAGCACTTACCTTTCAGTGATAGCTAGGCAGTCTCTAGGTTCCTCATGTATTGGCAATTGAGTCTACTAGCACCAGTAATCGCCTCACTACTGTAGCTTACCTGAGCATTTACTAGCATTAACGATTGCCTCGCATTAGTCGTTGGGCTCTTTTAGCGCTTCCTACTCCTGTTAAGCCATCATTGAGTTCCTTTAGTGCTTACCCTCATGCCTACCTACACTAACTACTATCGTTGTGCTATTGTTAGAGAAAACCACAGCACTAATATCTACTAGCGCTAGTAATTACCGTTAGGTCATCACTAAGCTTTCTTAGCGCTAGTGACTGCTTAGCAATAGTCGTTGGGCTCTCCCAATGCTAGCGACCATTATTAGGTCATCGAAGGATTCCTATAGTGTTGGCAGTAGCATCGATAGACACTAGCAACTACCTTACATCAATAGCTAGGCAATACATTGGTTCCACCTGTGCTAACGTCAGCGTTTGCCAGCACCAAAGACTTACTCGTAGCAGTCATTATGCTTTCCCTACACCAACTACTACCATTGTGCCATTGTTGGACTCTTGTACCTACATTAGCGACTGTCGTTGGGTCATCGTTGAGGGAGCCCAATGTAGATGTCTCTTAGTGCCAGTGATTGTCGTTGGGTCATCGATGAGCTCCATTAGTGCTGTACTAGCCTTAAACAGCACAAGACACTTACTAGCAATAGTTGTTGCACTTTTTCAATGCTAGCAACTATTATAGGGACGTCATCAGGCTCCCTTGATGCTAGCACTAGTGTCTACCGACACTAGCAATTCCCTCGTAGTAATAGTTGGGCAGTTTTAAGATTCTCTAAATACAAGAACCCCAATGCGAGTAATTGCCTAACAATAGTCATTAGGCTCTCCCAATGCCAGAACCATCATTAGATCACCGTAAGATTCCTTTAGTGTTGGGAGTAGCATCTACTGACACCAACAACTGGCCTGCAGTGATAGCTACGTAGTATCTAGGTCTCTCTTGCTCTGGAGTCGACATCTTCCAACACGAAAGACTTCCATGCAGCAATCATTATGCTCTCCTCATGCCAACTACTACAACTGCGCCAATGTTGGACTCTTCTACCTGCATTAGTGATAGTTGGTGAATGATCACTGTGGGAGCCTAACGTAGATGTCTCCCAGCGCCAACGATTGCTACTGAGTCATCATTGAACTCCCATAGTGCGGTGCTGGCCTTAAACAATGTGAGACACTCCCGAGCAATAATTGTTGGGCTTTCTCAATGCTAGTAACTATCATGGGGATGTCGCTAGGTTCCTTCAATGCTAGCACTAGTTTCTACTGACACTAGCAATTACCCCATAGCAATTGTTAGGCAGTTTCAAGGTTCTCTAAATGCAGGCACTCGTGTTTACCAACACTAGTAACTGTCCTGTAAAAGTTGTTGAGCAGTCATTGGGTTCCCTTAAAGTTGGCAATAGTGTCTATTAGCACAAGCGACTTTTGTGCAAAAATCGTTGGGCTTTCCTAATGCTAACTAATAGGTTATCATAGAGCTCCCCAGGTAATGGTGCATGCCTCTAGCAGTGTCAGCGTCTACCCAACAGTAGTCATTGGGCTGTCAAAATGCTAGCAACTATCATGGGGTCATTCTTAGGCCCCCTCAATGTTCATATAAGCGTCTACCAACATTTGTAACTGCCCTACAATAATAGCAAGGCAGTAGTTAAGTTCCCTTAAAGCTGGTCGAGCGTCTACCAACACCAGCAACTTCCTCGCACTAGTTGTTAGACTCTTTCAATACCCACTACAGCTTCTAGACCATTGTTGGCCTCCTCTAGTGCTTGCCCTCGCGTTTAGCTTTGCTTGTAACTGTGCATTGGCCATCGTTGGGGGAACCTAGTGCAAATGTTTGCTAGTGCTAGCAATTATCTAATAGTAGTCGAAGAGCTCTCCTAATGCCTGCAATTATCATTAGGTCGTTATTGTTGAGCTCCTCTATTGCAGCGTTGGCCTCAAACAGCGTTAGCGATGGCCTAGTAATAGTCGTTGGGCTCTCATAACACTATAATAGTTGTGGGATTGTCTCTAGGCTCCATCGAAGCTGGCACTAGCATTTACCAGCGCCAATAACTATCTTAAAGTTGTAGCAGGGTAGTCATTGGGTTCCTTTAATGCTGCTACTAGTGTTTGGTAGCACTTGGGACTTCCTTATAGCAGTCGTTGGTCTCTCCTAATGCCAATTACTACTGCAAGGCCACCATTGGGCTCTTCTACTGTTGATACTATTGTGTGCGACACGAGTAATTGCCCTGTAGCAATAACTAGGCAATCATTAGGTTCTTCCAGTGCTAGTGCTAGCGTCTGCCAACACCAAAAATTACCTCACAGCAACAATAGGCGGGCAATCATTGGGTTCGTCCAAAATTGATGCTAACATTGGCCAGCTCCAACAATTATCTTAAAAAAATTATTGGGCTCTACAAATGCCAATTATTACTATTAGGCCATCATTGGGCTCCTTTAGTGCTTGCCCTCACATTTACCTATGCCAGCGACCGTCATTAGGCCATTGTTGGGGAACTAAGCGCATATGTTTGCTAGCACTAACAACTATTGCTGGGTCATCACTATGCTCCTCTAGCATCAGGATCAGCCGTAACCAACATCAACGACTGCCTAATTGCAATCGTTGGGCTTTGCCAATGCCAGCCACTATAATGGGGTCATCGTTGGGCTCTTTCAATGCCAAAATTGGTGTTTATCGACACTCGCAACCGCCCTGTAGTAATAGCGGGGCAATCCTTTGATTCCCCTAGTATAGGCATTGGCGTTTAAGAACACCAGTTACTACCCCATCATAGAAGCTAGGTAGTCGTTGGGTTTCACCAAAGTTGGTGATAGCACTTGCCAGCACTAGCAACTTCCTTGCAGTAGTCGTTGGGCTCTCCTAATATCTACTACACCTTTTAGGTCATCGTTGGGCTCCTTTAGTGCTTGCCCTCCCATCTGCCTTTGCCCGTGATTACCATTAGACCATTGTTAAGGGAACCCTATGTAGATGTTTGCCATGGCTAACGACCACGTAGCAACAATGGTGGGGCTCTCCCAATGCTTGCAACTATCATTAAGTCGTCACTGCGAACTCTTCTAGTGCTTGTACGAGTTTGTACAACTGCTAAAGACTACCCAACAGTTGTCGTTAGGCTCTCCCAATATGAGCGACTATCATGGGGTCATAACTAGGCTCCTCTATTGTTAGTACTAGCATCTATTCGATACTAGCAACTTGGCCGCAGCAATTGATGGGAAGTGCCATAACTCCCCTAGTGCTGGCATCGACATCAACCAACACTAGCTACTGCACCACAACAGAAGTTGGGCAATCGTTGGGTTCCCCCAAAGTTAATGCAAGTGTTTGCCAATGCTAGCAACTTCTTGGTAGTAGCTATTAGGCTCTCCTAGTGCCAAACACTACTACTAGGCCATCATTCAGCTCATTTAATGCTTACCCTCACGTCTACTAGTTCCAATGAATACCATTGGGCCATTGCTGGGGTAACCAAGTGTTGATGTTTAGTAGTGTTAATGACTATCGCTGGGTCATCGTTGAGCTCCCTTAATGTTTACACTGCCATTTACCAGCATTAACCATCACCGAGCAATAGTCATTAGGCTCTCCCAATGATTATAATTAGGTTATCGTTGAGCTCCTTTGGTGGTGGCACTACCATGTACTAACACTAGTAACTGCCCCATAATAATGGCTAATAGTCCTTAGGTTCCTTTATTGGTGGTGCCGGCATCTGCGAACACTTATAACTACCCTATAACAATAAGTGGGTGACTTGCTGCTAGGTTCCTCCAAAGCCGATGCAAACGTTTGTTTACACCAGTGATATGCCTACAGAAGTTCTTAGGCTTTCTTAGTGCTTATTACTTCTGCTAGGCCATCGTTTGACTCTCTTAGTGCTTGCCTTCATGTCTACTTGTACCAGCGATAATTGTTGGGCGCTCGCTAGGGGAACCAAGTGCTGATGTTTACCAGCTCCAGTGACTATCGCTAGGTCATTACTAAGTTGCTCTAGTGGTCATGCCACCATCTACCAGTGTTAGCAATTGCTCAACAGCAGTTGTTGGGCTCTCTTAATGTTAGTGACTATCATGGGATCATTATTGGGCTCCCTTAATGCTGGCATTAGCATTTACTAACACTAGTAACTATGTCACAAAAATAGCTGGGCAGACGTTAAGTTCCCCTGAAGCTTGCGCGAGCGTTTGTCTGCATTAACATATCCCCCACAGTCCTCGTTAGGCTCTCCATACACCAACTATTGTTGCTAGGTTGCTATTGGGCTTGTTTTGTGCTTACAATCACATCTTCCTACACTAATTATCTAGGAGAAGATTTTATTATGGATAGAGAGAAAATTCCTGCTAGAAAATATTTGGATTGGAGAATTCTCAACTTTTGTCTTAGAAAAAAGGTTGATATTGAGTCCTGAGGCAAAATCGATACCAACAGTATTAAAAATATTAGGACTGAAGTTAATAATTATAAAATAATTGATAAAATTAATAAGAAGGGTCTTTTTTATTTCACAACTTATCTAGATCAAAAAATCAAATCACCCAATCAAAAAAGTTTCTTTTTTGATTGGATGGGAATGAATGAAGAAATACTAAGTCGTCCTATATCAAATCTGAAACTTTGGTTTTTTCCAGAATTTGTCTTACTGTATAATGTATATAAGATTAAACTGTAGATGGTACCAAGAAAATTACTTCTTTTTAATTTTAATGAAAATGAAAAAAAAGGGAATGTCAATGCATCCAGAAATAAACAATTAATCTCTGTCAATAAACCTCATAAAGAGCCGAACCATAGAGTACTTAGCACCGATGTTACGAAAAGATATGTTTTTAGATCTCGCATTTTAAATCCTCTTTCTTGATTTAACCAATGGCCCCCTTTTCGTGGAAAGTGGTCACTACCTGAGCCACAGAAGATGCTTTTTGACCAACAGCTACATAAACACATATTACATTTTGCCCTTGTTGATTGAGAATTGTATCTCGGGCCATCGTTGGGGGAACTTAGCACAGATGTCAACTTGGCCAAAAGATTGCCGCTGGGTTGCCACTAAGATCCCTTAGTGCTTGCACTCGCATCTACTAGTTGCAGCCATTGGGCTCTTCTTATGCTAGCAACCATCATAGGGTCATCACTTGGCTCTCTTAGTGCTAATGCTAGCATTAGCATCTATTGACATGAGGAACTATACTGCGATAACAACAGGGTAGTCCTTAGGTTCCATTAGTGCAGGCCTTAGCGTCTATCAATAGCAATAACTGCCTTGCTACTATGGCTACCTCACAGTAGTCGTTGGGCTCTTCTAACGCTAACTACTGCTGCTAGGCCATCGTTAACATCCCTTAATGTTTGTCCTCATGTTTACTTACACTAGCGACTATCATTAGGCCATCGCTAGGGTACACAACGTAAATATCTGCCAGCCCCAATGACTGTTGTTGGGTCATCGCTAATCTCCCTTAGTGCTCGTACTAGGGTTTACCAGCATTAACATCTACCAAGCAGTCGTTGTTGGCCTCTCCCAATGCTAGCCACTATCATGGGGTCATCATTAGGCTCCCCGATGTTGTCACTAGTATCTACTGACACTCGTAACTACATCGTAAAAGTAACTAGGTAGTTGTTGGGTGCCCTCAAAGCTAGCCTAAGCATCTGCCAGCATAAGCAACTTACTCGTTGTAGTCGTTGGGCTCTCCCAATGCCAACTACTGCTACTAAGCTATCGTTGGCTCTTTTAATGCTTGTTCACGTGTCTTGTTGCGCTAGTGACTGCCATTAGGACATCATAGGGGCAACCCAGTAAAGATGTCTCCTATTGTCGCTGCCTAAGAAGGGTCGTAAGGCTCTCTCGATGCCTATGACTATCATTGGGTCATTGTTGGGCTGCCTCTATGCTGGCACTAGCATCTATCGACACTAGTAACTTCCTCGTAATAATAGCGGGACAGTCTTTGGCTTTCCCTAGTGTTAGCACCAGCGTTTACCAATGCCTATAATCACCTTATAACAAAAGCTAGGCAATCGTTTGGTTCCCCCAAAGCTCGCACGAGTGTTTGCTAATATGAGCGACGTCTCCGCAGAAGTTATTAGGCTATCCTAATGCTTGCCTTACAACTATTGTTACGCCATCATTAGGCTCGTCTAGCGCTTGCCCTCGTGTCTACTTGCACCAGTGACTAACATTAGGCCATCACTAGGAGAACCCAGTGCTGATGTTTGCGTGCGCCAGCAACCATCACTAGGTCATTGCTGAGCTGCTCTAGTGTGGGCACTGCAATCTACCGATATTAATGATTGCTCAACAACAGTTATTGGGCTCTCCTAATGCTAGTGACTATCAGCAGGTCATCGCTAGGCTCTCCAAGTGTTGTCACTAGTGTTTACTAACACTAGCAATTATATCGCATAAATAGCTAGGCAGTCATTAAGTTCCCCTAAGGTTAGCGCGAGCTTTGACCAACACCAATGAATTCCTAGCAGCCATTGTTGGGCTCTTCTAATGCCAACCACTATTGGTAGGTCGTCGTTAGGCTCGATTACAAAGTGTTTGACTAGCACCAACAATTGTCGCTCGGTCATCGTTGAGATCCATCAGTGCGAGCACTAGCATATACCAACGTTAGCGACTGCCTAGCTGTAATCATTGGGCTCTCCCTACGTTAGTGACCATCAGAGGGTCATCATTAGGCTCCCCTAGTGCTTGCGCGAGCTTTTGCTAATACCAACTACTGTCCCAAAGCAATAGCCACATGGTCCCTTAGTTCCTAAGTACTGGCACTCATATTTGCCAACTCAAGGAACTGCCTTATTATCATAGCTAGGCAACTCGCACTAGCGTCACTTGGTTAACCCAAAGCTGGTACGAGCATTTGCCACACTAGCCACTACCACACAGTAGTCATTAGGCTCTCATAATGTTGACAGTTACTACTAAATCATTGTTGAGCTCCTCTAGTGCTTGCCCTTGCTTCTACCTATAATAGTGACTGTTATTGGGCCATTGCTAGGATACCTATAGCAGATGTCTGCCAGTGCTAACGACTATCGTTGGTCATCACTAAGCTCCCACTGTGCTGTTGCTGGCATCTACCCACATCAGTGATTATCCAACAATAGTGTGTGGGCTTTTTTAACACGAGCGACTATCACGGGGATGTTGTTAGGCTCCCTTAGTTCTAATACTCATGTTAACCCATTCTAGTAACTTCACTGCAAAAGTATTTAGGCAGTCGCTAGGTTCCTTCAAAGCTAGCACGAGCATTTGTCAGCACAAGCGACTTATCAACAATAGTTGTTGGGCTTTCGTTATGCTAACTACTGCTGCTAGGCCATCGTAGGGCTGCTTTAATGCATGCCCTCAGGTCTTTTGCCATCAATGATTTATCGCCATTGGGCCATCACTAGGGCAACCTAATACAAATGTTTGCCAATGTCAATGACTGCCCAACAATAGTCGTACGGCGCTCCCAACACGTGCGACTATCACTAGGTCATGACTGAGACGCCCTGGTGTCTAGCATTGGTGTCTATTGACACTAACAACTAGCTTGCATTAATAACAAAGAAATCCTTGGGGTCTCCTAGTACGGTGTCGTTGTCTTCCAACATTGATAACTAGACCATAATAATAGTAGGGAAGTTGATGATTCCTATAAAACGGAGTTATTGTTGTACTCCCCTAATGTTGGCGCTGGCATCTACCAACGTCAGTGACTACCTAGGAAAAGTCATTGGGCTCTCTTAACGCCAATGACTATCATGAGGTCATTATTAAACTCTCTTGATGCTAGCATTAGTGTCTATCGACTCATGCAACTGCCCTACAACAATAAATAAGCAGTCCCTCGGTTCCCCTAATACTGGCACTAGCGTTTAATAACACCAGCTACTATCGCGAAGTAGTCCCTTAAAGCTAACACTATCATTTGCTAGCACCAATGACTTCCTTATAGTAATAGTTGGGCTTTCTAAATGCTAACCACGGTTACTAGGTCGTCGTTGGGCTCCTCTACTGCTTGGTCTCTTATCTACCTGCGCCTGCAACTGCCATGTGACCATTATTAAGTAACCCAGTTAAGATGTCCACTAATGTCAATAGCTGTTTAGTAGTAGTTGTGGGGCTTCCCAATGCCAACGATTATCATTGGTTCATCGCTAGGCTTCGTTAGTGCTAGCACTAGCGTTTATCGACACCATAAATTACTACACAATAATAGCTTGGTAGTCCTTGGGTTCTCTTTGTGCTGGTGCTGACATTTGTTAATACGAGTAACTGCCTCATTATAGTAGCTTGGCAGTTGTTGTGTTCTCTCGAAGTTGGCATGAGCGTATGCTAGCACCGGTTACTTTTCCATAATAGTTATTGGGCTTTATCAGTGCCAACTACTGCTCTTAGGCCATCATTAGGCTCTTCTAGTGCCTACGTCGCGTCTACCTGCACCACTTACTATAGTTTGGCCATCTCAGCATAAGATAGCTCAATTGTTTGCTAGCACTAGCGACTGCCGAGCAAAAGTCATTAGGCTATCCAAACTCTAGCAACTGTAATAAGTTGTCGCTAGGCTATTTCATTGCTAGTGCTAGTGTCTATCGAACCCAGCAACGTCCCCAGTTGGTACGGCATTAACAGAAGGCCCAATGTGCGATCATAGTAGGTGCGCAAGCTAGGCCATAGGCACCCCACATGAGAAAAAAACGTTGTCACAGTCCCTCGATGCACTGCCCAACGAACATGCCAAGGAAGCTACGTCGCAAGGATGATAGGCACGACAAACAAGCCATAGTAGGCCCCAACAGGCACAATATAAGTGAAAGGCCTAGCGTTCAGTTGCAACAGGCAGCCTAACCAAGCCATGGGCAACCCACGTAAGCAAGATCCTCATGCGGTCCCTCGATAGATTGCCCAGTAAACAAGTTGAATGAGCTTTATCGCATGGACCATGGGCATAGGAGGCAAGCCACAATAGCCCTTATCACGCAAGGTATTAGCAGAAGGCCCAACGTTTAGCCGCATAGGCCATCGACACCTCATGTAAGGGAAACCCTTGACATCATCCCTTGATCGAGCTTGCCAAGGGAGCCAATCACGTGGACAAGGGAGGCAAGCCATTGCTGCTTTTAATAAGCGCGACATAGGTAGAAGACCCGACCTAAGCTGCAATAGTCGTGCCCATGGGTGCCTCATAAGAGCAAAACCCTCATCACTGTCCCTCAATAGGCTGCCAGCAAGAGTGCAAAAAGAGTTGCCATTGCACGTACCATAGGCACAGGAGAAAAGTCATTATAGCCCTCAGCAAGCATAGCATGCGTAAAAGGCCCAGCGTGCGACCAGTATAGTCACTTCTGCCAGAGCATGGGAGCCCTAGATGAGCCATACCTTCGTTGATCTCCCTCAATAGACTACCCACTGAGTGTATTGAGAGAGCAATATTTTATGGACTATATGCATGTGAGGTAAGCCATAGTTTCCCCCAGCAGGTGTGGCATGGGAACAAAACCCAACGTGCGGCTTTAGTAGGTGCCCAAGCTAGGACATGTGCCCTTCACGTGAGCAAGACCCTTGTCATTGTCCCTCGATAAGCCACAAACAAAAATGCCGAGGAAGTCACTTAATTGGACAGTGGGCAAGTGTGGCAAGCGAAGGCTGCATCTACTAGGCACGACATTGTTAGAAGGCAGTGTGCAGCCACAACAAGAGCGCCAGCCAAGCCTTTTACACTATACGCTAGCTAAACCCTTGACATCGTCCTTTAATAGACTACCCAGCGAGCTTGCTAAGGGAGCTGCATCGCACAAGCCAGGCCTTGGGTACCCTACTTGAGCAACACCCTCGATGTCGTCCCTCCATAAACTACCCAACAAGCATGCCAAAAGAGCCACTCTGCAAGCTACCAAACAAATGTCCAAAAGGAGCCACATTGCGCGGACAATTGGGCATGAAAGGTAAGCCTGACTACCTCAGTAGGCATCGCGTCAGTCGAAGGCCCATGGGCACCCTACTTGAGCTAGACCTTCAACGTCATCCCTCAAAGACTGCCTAATTGGTGTGGCAAGGGGGCTACATCCTATGAAACATGGGAAAAAAGCCCTGCTTGAGACCGCAATAGGGGCATTAGCCAAGGCGTAGGTGCCCCACAGGAGTTAAATCCTCCTTGTTATCCCTCGATAGATTACCTAAAAAGGGTGCCAATGGGGCCACGTCATACGAATGAAGGGCACTAGACGTAACCCATGGTTGCCTCTAGTAAGCATGGCATGGGTAAAAGGCCCAATATGAGGTTGCAACAGGTGCTTCACCCAGGCAATGGGCACCTCACATATGCCTAACTTTCGTTGTTATCCCTCGATAGAATGCCCAGATGGCATGCCAAGGAAGTTGAGTCACACGAAACTTGGTTATGGAAGGCAAGCCACTTCTACCCTAAACAAGCATCGCATGGGTGAAAGGCCCACCGTGTGGCCACATCACGAGTGCCACCCAAGCCATGGGGGCCCTATGTGAGCCACCACATTTACTTATGCCAATAACTACTGTTAGACCATCGTAAAGAGAACCCAACATTGCTGTTGGGTGGTCGCTAACCTCTTCTAGTGTTGGTACCGGCATTTACAAATGTCTATGATTGCCCAATTGTAGTCAATGGGCTCTCTTAACACCAGCCACTATCATGGGGCCGTCTTTGGGCTACTCCGACGCTATTGCTAGTGCCTATCGATACCAATAATTGCTCTATTGCAAAAGCTAAGCTACCCTTAGGTTCTTCTAGTGCTAGGACTAGCGTCTGCTAACACCAGCAATTGCCCTGCAGTAACAGCTAAGTAATAGTTGGGTTCCCCTAAAGTTGGCCCAAGCATCTGCCAGCACCAGTAACTTCCACACATAATTGTTAAACTCTCCCTGTGCTTTTTACTGCAGCTAAGCCATCATTAAGGTTTTCTAGTGCTTGCACTCACGTCTGCTAGTGTCAGCGATAGTCATTGGGTCATCCTTAAGCACTTTTAGTGCTAACTTTAACATCTATCAACGTCAAAGACTGCCTTATCATAGTAGTTGGGCATTCCCAATGCCACTGACTATCATGGGGTCATCGTTAGACTCTCCAGGTGCTAGCTCTAGCATCTTCCAACACCAGTAACAGCCTCATAAAAGCAGCTAGTTAGTCGTTAGGTTCCCTCAAAGCTAGCGACAACATCAGCCTATACTAGGCACTTCCCCCCGGTAATCGTTGGGCTCTCCTAATGCCAACTACGGCAGCTATCTGACGTTGGGCTCATTTAGTGCTTGTCCTCGTGTTTGCCAATGCTAGAGACTACCATTGGGCCATCACAGGGGCAGCCTAGTGCAGATCTCTGCCAGCATCACTGGCTACCGCTAGCAATATTTATTGCCTTTACTAGTGCTAGTGATTGCCTAGTAGTAGTTGTTGGGTTCTCGAAACACCAATGACAGTTGTGAGGTTGTTGCAAGGCTCCTTTAGATCTGGCACGAGTGTCTACTAACAACACCTACCCTACAATAATTATAGGGTAATGCCCAGGTTCTTTTAGAGCTAGCATCGACTTCTCCAAACATCGACAACTGCCTCGTAACAGTAGCTGTGTAGTCATAAGGTTTCCTCAAAACTGGCACTAGAATCTACTAGCATCAATAACTTCTTTATAGTCATCGTTAGGCTTTTTTAATACCAACTATTATTGTTAGGCCATCGTTGAACCTATCTAATACTTTTACCTCATGCCTACCTGCATCAGCAATTGTTGCATGGTCATCACTATAAGAACTTAGCGTAGATGTCTGCTAATGTTAGCAACTGTTGCTCGATCATCGCTAAGCTCTCCTAGTATTGATATTGGCCTTTGCTAGTGCCTGTGACTACTTAATAGCAATTATTGAGCTCTGCTAATACTAAAGATTGTCATGGGGTTATTACAAGGCTTCCTCTATATTGGCGCTAGCATTTATTGACATTAGCAACTAGCCCTTAGTAACAATTGGGCAATCCCTAGTTCCTCATGTTTTAGCAACTTCATCTGCCAACATAAACAAGTGCCTCACTACTGAAGCCAAGTAGTCATTAGGTTCCCCCAAAGTTAACGCAACCATTTATAAGCATGATGGACTGCCTCATAGCAGTCGTTGAGCTCCTTTAGTGTTTGCCCTCGCACCTGCTTATGCTTGTTACTCTTATTGGACCATAGCTAGGGGAACGCAGTATCAATGACTACTAGCTTTAATGAGTACTATTGTGTCATCGTTAAGCTCCCCTAGCGCTAATGACTGCCCAATAGTAGTCCTTTGGCTCTCTCAATGCCAACGACCATCATGAGGTCATCGCTACATTCCCTTAGTGCTTGCACAAACGTTTACTAACACTAGTAATTGCCCTAACACCTAAGTTCCCCTTGTGTGTTGGCGTCAATGTCTCCTAGCACCAGGGACTTCCTCGAGCAGTTGTTATACCTTCCCTATGCCAATTACTACTACTGCACCATTCTTGGACTCCTCTACGAGTAATAGCGACTATCGCTGGGTCATTATTAGGGGAGCCTAGCGCAGATCTCTGCCAGTGCTAATGAGTGCCATTGGGTCATCACTGAGCTCCCTTAGTGACGTGTTGGCGCTAGCCACTCCCGATCAGTAGTCATTGGGCTTTCCTAATACTAGCCACTATCATGGGGACATCGTTAGGCTTCCTCGATGGTAGTACTAGTGTCTAAACACTAGCAACTACTTAGCAGCAATAGTTAGGCAGTTCCAAGGATCTTTCAATGCAGGCGCTGTTGTTGGTTGACGTTCACTAGGCCATCTTTTGGAGAACCTACAGTAAATATTTACCAGCGCCAACAATTATCTCTCGATCATTGGTGAGCTAATCCAGTGCAGATGTTTGCCAATGCAACTGATAGGCCAACAATAGTTTTAAGGTTGTCCCAACACCTATAACTATCATTAGGTCATCATCGCTAAGCGGCCCTAGTGCTAACATTGGCTCCTACCAACAACTATTATTGAGCTCTCCTAACGTGAGCAACTGTCATGGAGTCATCACTAGGGTCCCCCATTGCTGGCACTAGAGTTTACTGATAAAAGAAACTTTCTCACACCAATTGCTGGGAAGTCCCTTAATTCTCCTAATGCTTGCGTTGACATTAACCAACACCAACGATTATGCGGTAGCAATAGTTGGGCAGTCGTTAAATTCCTTAAAAGCTAGCTTAAGCGTCTACCAACACTTGTGGCTTCCCTGTCATAGTCATTGGGCTCTCTTAATGCCAACAAATCATGCGAGACCATTATTAGGATCCTTTAATGTTTACCCTCGCGTCTACTAGCATTAGTGGCAGTTGTTAGGCCATCACTACAGTAATGACAGTGGCTGGCATTGATTACCATCAGTGACTATGAGACAGCAATAATTAGGCCTTTTCAATGCTAGCCATTGTCATTGGGTCATCGCTAGCCTCTTTTCATGCTAGCATTAGTGTCTATCGACACTAGCAACTACCATGCAACAACAGTTCAGCAATCCTAGGGTTCCCCTTAGTGCTAGCACCAGCATTTGCGAACACCAATAATGTCCTTGCAGTAATAGGCTAGGTAGTTGTTGGGTTTCTTCAAACATGGTGCAAGCCTTTACCAGAACCAATGACATCATGCAGATCCCAACTGTGCTTGCCCCAATGTTATCTTGCACCAACGATAACTGTTTGACCATTACTGGGCAAACCTAGTGCTGATGTCTACCAGTGCCAACCACTATTGTTAAGTCATTATTGAGTTGCTCTAGTGCTCATGTTGCTATTTATTAGTGTCAATCGTTGCCCAGCAGTGGTTATCGGGCTCTCCCAATGCCAATGACTATCATGGGGTCATTGCTAGGCTCCCTCGGTGCTGGAACTAGTGTTTAACAACACCAGCAATAGTGTTGCAAAAATAACTGGGTAGTCATTGGGCTCCCTTAAAGCTAGCACGAGCGTTTGCCAGCATGAGTGATTTCCCCATAGCAGTCATTCGGCTCTCCTAATGCCAATAACTGTTGCTAGGTCATGGTTGGGACTCTCTAGGGCTTCCCTCTTGTCTACTCATGACTACGACTTCCATAAGGCCATCACTTGGGTAACCCTTATAAATGTCTGCCAGTATTAGCAACTGGCTAGCAGTAATCGTTAGGCTCTCCCAGTGCTAGTGACTGTTATGCGGTTATCGCAACGCTTCCTTCATATTATCATCTACTAATACCAATAACTACTTAATAATAGTAGGCAAGTCCTTATGAGATAGGCTTTTCCCCCAATCCACAGCTCCATCCCCACATGTTTGGAAATTTTGTCTGTCAACATAAGTGATTACCTCACTGCTACAGCTAAGTAGTCATTAGGCTACCTCAACGTTAGCGTGAGCGTTTGGTAGCATCACTGACTGCCATCAATAGTCATTAGGCTCTCTTTGTGCTTACTACTCTTGCTACACTGTCATTAAGCGCTTCTAGTACTTATTACTCATGGCTACTTATGCTTGCTACTCTCGTTAGGCCATAGTTGGGGGAACACAACACCGATGTCTACTAAAACTATTAATTACTACTGGGCTCCCCTAGTGTTAGTGACTGCCCAACAATAGTCGTTTGGCTTTCCTAATGCCAATGACCATCATGAGGTCATCGCTGGATTCCCCTAGAGCTGGCACTAGTATCTCCTAACACTAGTAACTGCCCTACAATGATAGCTAGGTAGTACTTAAGCTCCCCTTATGTTGGCATTAATGTTTGCCAACACATGGGACTTCCTCGAGCAGTCGGTGTGCCTTCCCTTTGCCAATTACTACTACTGCATCATCGTTGGACTCCTCTACCTATAATTGGGAGTATCACTAGGTCATCATTGGGGGAACGCAGCACAAATGTTTGCTGGTACATGTGATTGCTGTTGGGTCATCGTTGAGCTCCCCTAGTGTTGTACTGCCCTTGAATAATGCTAACCACTCCTGAGAAGCAGTCATTGGGCTCTTTCAATGCCAACAACTATCGTAGAGACATCACTAGGCTCCTTTGTACTGGCACTAGCATCCATCAACACTAGCAACTGCTTCGCAATAATAGTTGGGTAGTGCTAAGGCTCTCTCAATGTAGGCGCTGATGTCAATTAACGTTCACTAGGCCATCATTGGGAAAAACCCACTCAACGGGACTCCAGTGAGAGCGATAATCTCTGGCTTATCACTAAGCTATCCTAATGTAGATGTTTACTAGCATAAGTGACTACCTAGTAGTAGTAGTGGGGCTCTCCTAATGCTTGTAACTATTATTAGGTCGTTGCTGTTGAGCTCCTCTAGTGCTGACACTAGCCCCTATGAACACTTATCGTTAGGTTCTCTTAATCCTCTTGTCGATGTCAACCAACATTAATGACTACCCAGCTACTGCTGGGTAGTCATTGAGTTCCTCAAAAGCTAGTATGAGTTTTTATCAACACGCATGACGTCCTCCCCACAGTCGTTGGGCTCTCTCAATGTCAAAAACTTCTAGTAGGCCACTTTTGGGCTCCTCTAATGCTTACCCTCGTAACTACCATCATCAATGACAATAACGGGGTAATCCATGGGTGCCCTTAATACTGGTGTCGGCGTCTGACAACACTGGTAATTACACTATAGTAGTAATTAAGAAGTTGTCGATTCCCCTAAAGTTGGGTTATCATTAAGCTCCCCAAATGCTGATGCTAGCATTGATCATCCTCAATGACTACTCAATAACAATTGTTGGCCTTCCTAACACTAATGACTATTATGGGGTTATTAGACTCTTCTGATGCTAGCACTAGCGTCTACCAACTTTAACAACTGCCCACAGCAATAGGTGGGTAGTCCCTAGATTTCTTTAATTTTGGCGCTGGTGTCTAATAACACCAACAATTGTCCTATAGTCGTAACTGAGCAATCATAGGTCCCCCTAAATTTAGCGCAAGCTTCGAGCACCAGCGACTTCCCTAAAGTAATTGTTGGCTCTTTTAATGCTATCTTTTACTTTTAGGCCATTGTTTGGACTTTTTTAGTGCTTGCCTTCATGTCTGCTGACGCTAATGACTTCTGCTTGGTCATCGCTAGGAGAACCCAGTACGGATGTGTCGCAATGCAAGCGACTGCCTAACAGTAATCCTAAAGCTCTCCTAACTCTTGCAACTATCATTAGGTTATCATTGCTGGGCTCCCCCAATGCTAAACCTAGCGTCTACCAGGGCCAACAACTGCCTAACAATAGTTGTTTAGCTTTCCTAACATAAGTGACCATTATAGGACTATCGCAGGGCTCCCCTATTACTAGCATTGACGTCTATCGATAAAACCAATTACATTACAGCAATTGCTGGGAAGTTCGTTTATTCCCTTAGTGCTGGCACTAACATAAACCAACACTAGAGATTGCCTTGCATCAGTAGCAAAGCAGTTGTTGGGTTCCTCGATAGCAGGCGCAAATGCTTACCAATACCTGCAGCTTCCTTGTAGCCACCATTCGACTATCTTAATGCCAACAACTGCTGCCAGGCCATCGTTAGGCTCTTCTAGTGCTTACCCTCGCGTCTACCTACACAACAATTACTATTGGGATATTGTTGGGGCAATGACAGTGGCAAGTATCTACTACCATTAGTGACTATCCAATTATAGTGGTTGGGCTCTACTAACGCCGGCTACTATCATTGGGTCATTATTGGGCTCTACCGATGCTAGGACAAGCATTTATCGACACTAACTAGTGCCCTATAGTTATAGTTGGGCAATTTTATTCCCAAAGAGCTAGCACTGATGTTTGCGAGCACTAATAACTACCTTACAACAATAGCTAGGTAGTCATTAGGTTCTTTCAAAGCTGGCACGATGTCTGCTAACACCAGTGACACCACGCAAAAGTCATTAGGTTTTTTCAGTGCCACAACTACTGCTAGGTTGTTGTTCACCCCTCTTATGCTTGCTCACATCTACCTGTGACAGTGAATTTCATTGGGTTGTCAGTGGGAAAACCTAGTGCAGCATTTACCGACACTAGTAATTTCTTCACAATAATAGCTCGGAGGTCTTTTGGTTCCCTTAGTGTTGGCGCCATTGCTTACCAACACCTATAACAACCATGAAATAATAGCTAGGCAACTGTTAGATTCTCCTAAAATTGGCGTGAGTGTGTGTTAGCACCAGCGATGTCCCTCCAGAAGTTGTTGGGCTCTCTTAGTGCTATTACTACTATTAGGCGATCATTCGGCTCCTCATGTAGTTAACCTCATGTCTATCTACGTTAGCGATTTTCGTGACGTCATTGTTGAGTTGCCTCAGTGCTAACACTACCATCTGCCAATGTCAGTGATTGCCTAGCCACAATTGTTAGTCTCTCTTAATGCCAATGATTATCACGGGGTCTTCGTTAGGCCCCATTGGTGCTAACACTAGCGTTTACCAACATCAGCAATTATAACGCAAAAATAGCTGAGCAATCATTACGTTCCCTAAAAGGTAGTATGAGTTTTAGCTAGCCCAGCAAATCCTGCGTAATCATCACTTGGCTCTCTCAATGCCAACTACTGCTACTATGCCTTCGTTGAGCTCTATTAGTGGTTACCATTGCATCTATCTATGCGAACGACTGCCACTGCACCATTATTAGGGGAACCTAGCATAGATGTCAACTAACGTCAATGACTACCGCTGGCTCATCACTAAGATCCTTTAGTACTGGCACTAGTATCTACGAGCATCAATGACTGCCCAACTATAGTCATTAGGCTCCTCTGGTACTAATAGTAGTGTCTACGGACACCAACAACTACCTGCAACAATAGTTGGGTTGTCCTTAGGTTCCTTTAACACTAGAAATAGTCATTGGGCTCTCCCAATGCTAACTACCATTGTTAGTCTATCGTTGGGCTGCTCTAGTGCTTACTCCAACATGTTCGTGTGCTTGCATCTACTATTAGGCCATTGTTGGGGAAACCAAATGCAAATGTCTACATGCATCAGTAACTGCCCAACAGCTGTCATAGCTCTTTCCTAATGCCTGTAACTATTATTGGGTTGTCGTTGGGTTGCCTCAGTACTAGCACTAGCATCAATCGACACTAGTAATTACCTCACAATAATAACAAGGCAGTCCTTGGGTTCCCCTGGTGTTAGCATCAATATCTACCAACAACAACAACTGCACTAAAGTAGTAGCTGAGAATTTGATGATTCCCTTATGGTTGGGTTGTTGCTGAGTTCCCTCAATGTTGGCATTAGCATCTACCAATGTCAGCGATTGCCCTGAAACAGTCGTTAGGCTTTTCTAGTACCCACAATTAGCGACGCCTTTGATGTAATCAATAGCGTCTACCAACTCTTTTGAATGCCTTACAATAATAGCTAGGCAGTCCTTAGGCTCCTTTATTGCTTGTGCTGGCATTAGCTAATACCAACAACTGACCTAAAGCAGTAGCTAGGAAGTCGTTAGGTTCCTTTTAAAGGTGACATGAGTATTGATTGGCATAATTACTTCCTTGCAGCAGTCTTTGGGCTCCCCCAACCCAACCACAACTGTTAGGCATCATTAGGCTACTCTAGTGCTTGCTCTCTTGTCTACTTGCGCTTATGACTAGTATAGGGCAATCGTCACGGCAACCCAATACCAATGTCTACCAACGTTAATAACAGCCTAGTAGCAATTTTTGGGCTTCATGAATTCGAGCGACTATCATTGGGTTATCAGTTGGCTCCCTCAACGCTAGCATTAGCATCTACTAACACCACCAACTGCCACACAACAATAGCTGGGTAGTCCTTGGGTTCCCCTAGTGCTGGGACTGATGTCTGCCAGCACTAACCACTATCCCACACTAGTAGTTGGTTAGTTATTGGGTTCCTCCAAAGCTGGTACGAGTGTCAGCTAGCATAATGAATCTTGAATAGTCATTGTTCTACTTTCCTAATAGCAACAACTATTGTTAGGTTGTCATTGGGCTCCATTAGTAGTTATCATTGCACCAACCTGTGTTAACGACTACACTAGGCCATCGCTTGGGGCACCTAGCATCGATGTCGATTAGCGCCAAAGACTACCGTTGGGGTCATCGTTGAGATCCTTTAGTGCTCGCACTAGCATCTACGTACGTCAACAACTGCTTAGCTGCAGTCGTTGGTTTTTCTTTATGCGTGTGACCATTATAATGTTGTTACTAAGCTCCCTTAGTGCTAACACTAGTGTCTATTAATACCATCAATCACCTTGTAACAATAGTTGGGTTGTCCTTGGGTTCCTTTATTGCTAGCACTGGCATCCAGCAATTCCAGCAACTGCCCTGCTAGTAGCTAGGTAATCATTGGGTTGCCCTAAAGTTGGCACGAGCATCTGCAAGCATTAACGATTGCCTCGCAATAGACATTGGGCTTTCCCAACGCTGACCATTGCCATTAAGCCATCATTGAGCTCCTTTAATGCTTGCCCTCACTTCTACCTGTGCTAGTGACTTTTGTTAGGACATCGCTAGGGTACCCAACACAGATGTGTGCCAATGCCAACGACAGCTACTCGATCATCGCTAATCTCCGTAGGTACTAGCGTTAGCATCTATTAACATTAGCGACTAACCTACAACAATCGTTGGGCTTTTTTAACACCAGCGACTATCGTAACGTCATCATGAGGCTCCCTCCATGTTGGCAGTAGCATTTACTGACACCAGTAATTACACAATAAAAGTAGCTGGGCAGTCATAAGGTTCCCTCAAAGCTAGCGCGAGCATCAACCAACACAAGTGACTTCTCTGTAGTAATTGTTGGCTCTCCTGATGCCAATTATTACTGCTAGGTCATCGTTTAGCTCCTTCAGTGCTTGCCCTTGTGTCTTCTTGTGCCTTCAACTACTACTGAGCCATCGCTGGGGTAACCTAATGCATATGTGTACCATCACCATTGACTACCTAGCAATAGTCATAATGCTCTCCTAACTCCTACGACTGTCATTGGGTTGTTGTTGGGTTACCTGGTACTAACACTAAGTGTCAATCGATAGTAGCAGCTGCCCTGTAACAGTAGTGATCAAGTCCTTGAGTTTCCTTAGTGCTAGCGTCAAAGTTTGCCAACACCGACAACTGCACTGTAGTAGTAGTTGGGAAGTTGATGATTCCCTTAAGGCTTGGTTGTTGCTGAGCTCCCTTAAAGCTAGCACTGGCATCTATCAACATCAACAATTGCCCTAGAAGAGTCATTGGGCTGTCCCAAACACCCTTGATGCTAGCACTAGTGTTTACCAACTCCTGTGACTGCCATACATCAATAGTTGAGCAGTCCCTAAGTTCCCCTAATGCTAATGCTAGCATTTTTTAACACTAGCAACTACTTCAAAGTAGAAGCTAGGCAATCGATTGGTTCTTTCAAAGCTGACGGGAGCACTTGTCGGCACTAGTAACTTCCCCGCAATAGTTATTGGGCTTTCCCGACGCCAACCACTGTTACTACGCCATAGTTAGGCTCTTCTAGAGCTTGCCCTCGTATCTACCTACGCTAGTGACTACCATTCAGGCAACCCAGCATAGATGTTTGTCAGTGTGAACAACTGTCAGTAGACCATTACTAGGGTCCGTAAGTGCTACGTTGGCATCGACTAGTGTCAACGACAGTCGCAGGCCTATGATTACGAGAATCCAGCGTAAATGTCTGCGAATGCCAACAACCACTACAAGGTCATCCCAAAGCTCCCTTAGTGTTGATGCTGGCCTCTAACAATGGCAATGACTTTCCAATAATAGTTGTTAGGCTTTTTTAATACTAGCAACCTTCATGTGGTAGTCGCTGGGCTCCCCCAATGTTGGTATAGTGTTTCCGAACACTTGTAATGGCCCGTAAAAATAGCTAGAAAGTCCCTATGCCCACTTAATGTTGGTGTTGATGTCTACCAACATCGACAACTACCTTGTAGCCATAGTTAAAAAGTTGTTGGGTTCCTCCAAAGTTGACAAGAGCACTTACTAGCACGAGCGACTTCCCCATAGAAGTAATTGTGCTCTCCTAGTGCCTACTATTACTGCTAGGCCATTGTTGGGCTCTTTTTGGTGCCTTCTCTTACGACTACCTGCACTAATGTGTACCTAGTAATAATCATTAGGCTCTTTTAACGCCAACGGCTGTCATGGGGTTATTGTTAGGCTCCTCAGTGTTAGCACTAGCATTTACCAACACTATTAATTGTCCCGTCGCAATAACTAGGTTATCCTTGGATCCTCCTAGTGTTGACGTTGGTGTCTATTAATACCAATAATTCCCCTACAGTTGTAGGTAGGAAGTCATTAGATCCTCCCATAGTTGGCATAAATGTCTACCAGCACCAGTGACTTCCCCGTAATAATCGTTGGGCTTTCCCAATGCTGACTACTATTACCACGACATCGTTGGGTCCTTTAGTGCTTGCCCTCATGTCTACCTACGCCAGCAACTATCATTGGGCCATCATTAGGGGAACCCAACATTGATATTTGCTAGTACCAATGATTACTTTTCGATTGTCCTAGCTCCCTCAATGGTGGCACTAGGTTCTATCGACAACAATGATTGCCTAGTACTAGTCTATGGGCTCTCCCGATGCCAACAACTCTTCGACGGTTATCGCTAGCCTCCTGTGGTATTAGTACTAATTTCTATCGACACCAACAATTGCCTATAGCAGTACTCGAAAGTCTCTTGGTTCACTTGATGCTGGCATCAGCGTCTAATAACACCAACAACTACCCTGCAGCAGTAACTGGGTAATCATTGGTTCTCCCAAAATAGCGTGAGCATCTGCTAGCAAAAATGAATTTTTCATTGCAATCGTTGGACTTTCCCAGTGCCAACTACTACTGCTAGGCCATTGTTAGGCTCTTTTAATGCTTGCTCTCACGTAGACATGCGCCAAAGACTATCATTCGACCATCACTAGGGGAACCTAATTCAAATATTTGCCAACACTAGCGACTACTATTGGGTTATTGCTCTATTTCCCCAGTGTTGGCGCTAGTCTCCATCTAAACTAATGACCCCCACAATAGCCATTGGGCTCTCCAAATGTTAACGACTATCATTGGACCATTGATGGGCTCCCTAGGCTCTAGCATTAGCGTCTATTAACACCAGTAACTGCCTTGCTATCCCTCGATAAATTGCCCAAAAAGGGTGCCAAGGAGGCCATGTGGCACAGATGATAGGCATAAAAGCCAAGCCACGATTACCCCCAGTAGGGGTGAAATGGGCGAAAGGCCCAATGTAAGGCTGCAATAGGTGTGCCAGGCAGGCAACGGGCCCTCCACATGTGCCTGACCCTCATTGTTATCCCTCGATAGGCAGCTTATACGGCATGCCAAGGGCGTCGTGTTACACAGGACTTGGGCATGGAAGGCAAGCCATTGATACCCAAATAAGCATCACATGGGTGGAAGGCCCAACATGCGACCACAATAGGCACAGGCCATATTGTTGGTGCCGCACACCAGCCAAACCCTTGTTGCTATCGATGGAGGCATTACCCAGCATGCGTGCTAAGGGAGCCGCATCGCACAGACCATGGGCACAGAAGGCAAGCCACGGTTGCCACGACTATATAGTGCACGGGTGAAAGACCTAGTTGGTGGTCATAACTAGCACCCCAGCTAGGCCATGGGTGCCCTACTAGAGCCAGATCCTCATCATTGTTCATCGATTGACTAACTAGTAAGCATGCTATAGGAGTCGCATAGCATGGACCATGGGTATGAGAGGCCAGCCACAACTACCTCGAGCACACACAACATGGGTGAAAGGCCTAGAGTGTGGTATTAGCAAGCGCACAAGCTAGGCCACGGACAGCCTAGATGAGCTAGAACCTTGTCGTTATCCCTTGATAGAATCCCTAACGAGCTTCCCTAAGGTACAAGAGGTAAGCCGTAGCTACTTCTCATAGATGCAACATAGGTGGAAGACCTAGCATGCAATCGTAGAAGGCACTGTAGCCAAGCCATGGGTGTCCCGTGCGAGCCAGACCCTTATCTTTATCTGCCAATAGACTACCCAATGAGCGTGCCAAAGGAGTCGCTATGCACAAAACATGGGCACGAAAAGTAAGTCGTGACTACCCTCACAGGTACGATATGGGCGAAAGGCCCAATTTGCAGTCACAATAAGTGCGCCAACCAGGTCATAGGCGCTCCATGCGAGCTAGACCCTTGTCGCTATCACTTAATAGACTTTACAATGAGTGTGCGAAGGAAGCCACATTGCATAGACCATTGGCATGGGAGGTAAGCCACAGCTACCTTTAGCACGCATTGCATGGTTGGAAGGCCCATCATGCGGCCATAACATGGGTGCCAGCCAAGCCATGGCAGCCCCACGCGAGCCATCGCGTTTACTTATGCCATCACAGGGATAACCCAGCATTGCCGTTGTATCATCGCTAAGCTCTTCAAGAGCAGTCGTTGGGCTGTCCCAACAATAGTAACTATCATGGAGATGTCACTGGGCTCACATAGTGCTTATATTAGCATTTACCGACACCAATAACTGCCACATGCCAATAATTGGCCAGTTCCTAGGTTCTCCCATTATAGGCACTAGTGTTTACTAACACCAATAACTACCTAACAGTAGTAATCAGGCAATTATTGGGTTCCCTATAAGTTGGTGTTAGCGTCTGGTAGCATCAATAACTACCCCCTAATAGTAGTTGGGAAGTCATTGGGATCCCCTAGTGTTGGGGTTAGCTTCTACCAAAGTCATCGACTACTCGTAGCAGTCATTGGGCTTTCCTAACGCCAATAACTATGATAAGGCCACCGTTCGCTCCCTTAGCGCTAGAACTAGCGTCTACTAACACCAGCAACTGGCCAGCAACAATAGATGAGCAGTCCTTAGGTTCTAGTGTGGGTGCTTGCATTTGCCAGCACCAACAACTACCTTTCAGCCGTAGCTCGATAGTCATTGGGTTCAACCAAAGTTGGCGGTAGTGTTTACAAGTACCAGTGACTGCCACATAATAGTTGTTGGGCTTTGCTAATACCAATATCGGCTGTTAGGCCATTGTTGGCCTACTCTAGTGTTTGCCCTCGCATCTACTTCTGCTAGTGACCATCGCTTTTGCATCATTAAGGGAACCCAGTGTAGATGTTTGCCAATGCCAACGATTGCCATTGGGTTATACTAATGTTAGGGACTTCCCAATCGCAATCATTAGGCTGTTTTAACATTAATGACTGTATGAAGGTCGTCGTTGGGTGGCTCTAGTGCTGGCATTAGTGTCTATTGACACTAATAACTGCCCCGTAGCAATAACTAAGAAACCCTTGCGTTCCCTTAGTGTTGTCATTTGTCTTTTAACACCAGCAACTTCCCCGCTGTAGTAGCTAGGCAGTCGTTGGGTTCCCTCAAAACTAGTGATACCGTCTACCAACACAAACGATTGCCCTACAACAGTCATTGATCTCTCGTAACTCCAATTACTACTACTATTTTATCGTTGGTCTCCTTAATTACTTGCCTTAATGTCTACCTGTGCTAGCAACTATCATTGGGCCATTATTAAGGGAACCTAATGGAGATGTATGCCAGCACAAGCGACTATCACTAGGTCATCGTTAAGCTCCCTTAGTGTTGGCACTAACCTTAAACAGCGCTAAAAACTACCAGCCACACTCGTTAAGCTCTCTCAATGCTAGCCATTTTCATGGGGACATCATTGGGCTCCATTGATCCTAACACTGGTGTTTACCGACACTAGTAACTGCCCCGTAGTAGTAGTTGGGTAGTTATAAGGTTCTATTAGTGCAAGCACTAGCATTTATCAACACCAACAACTGCCTTATAATAGTTGGTAGGCAACCGATTCCCCCAAAGTTGGTGTTAAGGTTTGCTAGCTCTAGCAATTTTGCCATAGCAATTGTTAGGCTTTATCAATCCTAATTACAACTACTAGGCCATCATTAGGCTCGTCTTGTGTTGGCCTCACGTCTGGTTATGCCAGCGATGTTCACTAGGCCATTAATAGGGGAACCTAGCATAGATCTCTATCAGTGTTAGGGACTGCTGCTAAGTCATAGCAAAGATACCTTAGTGTTGGTGTTGGCCACTACCAATGCTAACGATTACCTTACAGTAGTCTTTGGGCTCTCACAATGCTAGCGACTATCATAGGGTTGTCCTTAGTTTCCCTTAGTACCAACACAAGTGTCTACTAGCATAAGTGTCTATTGACACCAATATCTGCCCTATAGCAGTCGTTGCACAGTCGTTGGGTTCCCCCAAAGCTGGTTGAACATCTGATACCACTAGCGATTTTCCCGCACCAATTGCTGGTCTCTCCCAATGCTAACTACTATTGTTAGGCCATTCATGCCAATGACTATCGCTAATTTGTTGCTGAGCTACCCTAGTGCTAGCACTAGCATTTACTAGTGTCTAAGACTACCCAAGATAGTGGTTGGGCTTTCCTAATGATCATGATGGCTAAAGGGTCATCATCGGGCTTCCCTGGTGCTAGAATTGGCATCTACTGACACCAACAACTCCCCTAGTATTGACGCAAGAGTCGTTGGGCTCTCTCAGTGGCAACTACTACTTGGCCATTATTAGTATCCTTTAGTGCTTGTCCTTGCGTTTGCCTATGCCAGCGACTACAGTTGCGCCATTACTGGGACAATGTAGCATTGATGTCTGCCAACGTAAGTGAGTGCTGCTGGGTCATTGCTAAGCTACCCTAATAATGGTGCTTGCTTGTATGAGCACCAGTGATTGCCCAACAATAGTTTTTGGGGTCTACTTACACTAGCAATTGTCATGAAGTCATCGTAAGGCTCTCTCAGTGCTTATAGCATCTACCAATACTAGGAATTACCTCGCAGCAATAGCTGTGAAGTCCCTAAGTTCCCCCAGTGTTGGCATTAATGTCTACCAACACCAGTATTAGACTCGTAATAATAGTTGTGTAGTCAGTTAGTTGCCCCAATGTTGGTGCAAGCATCCATCAGCACGAGCGATTTCTTCCCACTAGTCGTTGGCCTTTCCCAATGCCAACTACTATTACTAGGCCATCGTTAGGTTCCTCGAGTGCTTACTCTCGTGACTAAGTGAGCTATGACTACTATTGGGCCATCTTTGAGGGGAACCCAACAAAGATGTCTCATTATAGTAGCAACTGTCATTGGGTCATCATTAAGCTCCAATAGTGCTGGTACTAGCATTTGCCATTGTGAGCGATAGCGCGCAATAGTCATTGGGCTTTCCTAATAATAGCGACTGTCATGAGGTCATCATTAGGCTCCACCTATGCTAGCACTAGAGTCTACCAACACGAAAAACTACCTTGCGGCAATAGTTGGGAAATCCTTGGGTTCCTTTGCTACTTACGCAAGCATTTACAAACGTTAGTGATTGCTTCATAAAAGTAGCTGGGCAGTCAATGGGTTCCTTTAGAGCTAGTGTAAGCATCAGCTAATATAAATGACTTCCCTAAAATAGTCGATGGGCTTTTCCAATGCCAATTTCTATTGTTAGGCCATCGTTGGACATTTCTAGTGCCTGCATTTATGTCTATTTACACCAAAGACTACCATTAGGCCATTGCTGGGGGAACATAACACAGATATTTACTAGTGCCAGTGACTACCATTGGGCCATCACTGAGTCTCCTTATGCTAACGCTTGCATCTACCAATGCCATTAATTGCCTAGCAACGGTCATTAGGCTCAACCAACACTAATGGCTGTCAAGAGGCTCACCCAATGCTGGCACTAGTATGTATAGAATCCAAAAACTTCCTTATAGCAGTTACTAGGCCATTATTGGGCTCCTCAAGTGTTTGTCTTTGCATCTGCTTGTACGAGCAACTACAGTAGGGGCATCGCTAAGGGAATTGAACGCAGATGTCTACCAGCGATAGTGATTGCTACTGGGTCATCTTTGAGCTCTTTTAGTGATGGCGTTAGTGTTTACCAGCTCCAGTGAGTGTTCATTAGAAGTCGGTGAGCTCTCCATATGTTAGTAACTGTCATGAGGCCATCGTTGGGCTCTTTCGGTGCTAGCACTAGCATTTATCGACACTAGTAACTACCCTGAAGCAATAGCTAAGTAGTTTTTAAGTTCCCCTAATGTTGGCGCTAGCATCACCTTGCAATAACAACCACCCTATAATATAGCTTGGTAGTGATTCGGTTCCCCCAAGGTTGGTGCTAGCATTTGCTGGCACTAGTGACTTCCTCACAACAGTCATTTGTTGGCATTAGCTAGGTAGTCCTTAGGTTACCATGGTACTGGTGCTAGTGTTTGCTAATACTAGCAACCACTTCATTGCTCTAATTGGATGGTCGTTGGTTTCCCCCAAAGTTGGCGTCTGCCAGTACCAATGACTTTCACGTAGTAGTCATTGGACTCCTACATCTAGGCCATTGTTGGGCTCCTATAGTGGTTACCCTCGTGTTTACCTACGTCAACGACTATCATTGGGCCATCACTCGGGGAACCCAACATAGATGTTTGCTTGCGCCAGTGACTGTCGCTGTGTCATCGCTGAACTCCCCTATTATTGGCGTTGGCTTCTATTAACGTATATGGTTGCCCAATAGTGGCCGACGAACTTACCCAATACTGAAGACTATCATGGGGTCATCGCTAGGCTCCCCTAACACCAACACTAGTATCTACCAACAACACTAGTATCTACCAACACCAACAAATACCCCAGAGTAATAATAAAGTGGTCCGTGGGTTTCCTTAATGCTGGTGCGGATGTTTGCCAACATGAGCAACTGCTTTACAATAATGGCAAGGTAGTTGTTGGTCTCCCCTAAAGCTGACATTCGTTGGGCCATCATTAGGGGAACACAGCGTAAATGTTTCCTAGCATCAATGAGTGCCGCTGGGTCATCGCTAAGCTCTCTTAATGCTGGTGCTGGATCTTACCAACATGAGCAACTGCCTTGTAGTAGTAATTGGGCAATCATTAGGTTCCTCAAAAGTTGGTGCAGTGCCTACCTGCACTTATGACTTCCCTATAACAATCATTGGCCTCTCCTAATGCTAACTACAATTGTAAGGCCATTGTTGGGCTCCTTCAGTGCTTGTTCTTGAGTCTACATGTGCCAATGACAACCATTGGGCCATCACTAGGGGAACCCAGTGCAAATGTCTACTAGCACGAGTAACGGCCACTAGGTTATTGTTGAGCTCCCCTATTACCACCACAAGCCTCAAATGGCGACTGTGAGAGAGACCGTCATGGACATGTCATTGGGTTCTCCAATGCCAGTGACTATCGTGGACAAGTTGTAGAGCTCACTCAGTGTTAGCACTAGCATTTATCGACACTAGTAACTTTCTCGCAGTAATAGGTAGGTAATCGTTGGGTCCAAAAGTTGCACTAGCATCGGCCAACACTTGTGACTTTCTTGCCATAGTCGATGGGCTCTTTTAACTCCAATAATTGTTGTTAAGCTATTATCTTTGCTCCGCTAATGCTTGCCATTTCATATACCGATGCTAGCTACTATAGCTGGGCTATTGTTAAAGAAACCTAGTTCAAATCTCTGCTAGTGCTAGCGACTACCGTTGAGTCATTGCTAAGCTCCCTTAGTGCTGCACTGGCTTAAAACAGTGCCAACGAATGACTAGCAACAGTCGTTGGGCTCTCACAATGCCAACAACTATCTTGGGGTAGTCCATAGGCTCCCACAAGGTTGGCACTAGTGTCTACTAGCACTAGTAACTTCCTTATAGTAGTCATTGGGCTTTTCCAATACCAATTATAGCTGCTAGGCCATTGTTGGGCTCCTCTACTGCTTGCACTTGCATCAAGCTTTACATGCAATTGCCCCTTAACCATCATTGAGGGAACCTTGTGCACATGTTTACTAGCGTTAGCGACTGCCCGATAGCAATTGTAGGGCTCTCCCAACTCGTGCGACAATCGTTAGGTCATAGTTGCTGAGCTCCTTTAGTGACCTTAAACAATACCAATGACTATCGAACAGTAGCCATTGGGCTCTCACAATGTGAGCGACAATTATATTGCTAACCTTGAGCTCCCTCGAAGCTAGCACTAGCATTTACCAACACCAACAACTACCTTGAAGTTGTAGTAGGGTAGCCATTGGGTTCCCTCAAAGTTCGCGCTAACGTCTCCTAGCACTTGGGACTTCTTCGCACCAGTAGTTGGGCTCTCCCAGCGCTAATAACTGCTACAAGGTTAACGTTGGGTTCTTCCAATGATGGCACTAATGTCTACTAACACCAATAACTTTCCTGCATTAATAGCTAGGTAATCCTTAGGTTCCCCCAGTGTTGGTGCCTGCGTGTGCCAATACTACCATGTACCCCATAGCAGTAGCTGGACAGTTGTTAGGTTCTCCAAAAGCTGGTGTTAATATTTGCTAACTCTAACAACTATCTTGCAATAATCATTGGGCTTTTTAAATGCCAACTACTACTATTAAGCTATCGTTAGGCTCCTCTAATGCTTGCCCTTACGTCTCCTTATGCTAGCAATAGTTACTAGACCATCACTGAGGGAACCACAGTAATTTTCTGCTAGCGCCAATGAGTGTTTTTGGGTCATCGCTGAGCTTTTACAGTGGTGGTGCTGGCTGCAACCAACGTTAACGACTACATAGTTACAATTATTAGAGTCTCCCAACACTTGCGACTATCTTTGGGTCATCATTGCTAGGCTCCCTTAGTGTTAATGCTGGCCTCTACCAATGCTAGTGACTCTTCAAGAGCAATTATTGGGCTCTTCTAATCACTAAAAAGTCCTTTAGTTCCCCTAATGGTGGGGCCGATGTAAACCAACACTAGCGACTGCCCTATAACAATAGTTGGGCAGTCGTTAGGTTCCCTCAAAGTTGACGCGAGCATCTGCTAACACCAGTGACTTCTCTGCAGTTGCTATTGGGCTCTCTCCATGCCAAACATAACTTTTAGGCCATTGTTGGGCTCGTCTAATGCTTATGCTCACATTTACTTGTCCCAACGATTGTCATTGGATCATTGCCAAGGCTACCTAATGCATATGTTTGGCAATATCAGCGCCAACCATTAGGTCATCTCTAGGCTCCACTAGTGCTAGCACTAGCATTTACCAGCATCTGCAGTCATCTAGTAGTAGTTGCTAATTAGGTTATCGCTAGGCTCCCGTAATGCTAGCACTACTGGCTATTGACACTAGTAACTACCCCGCAGTAGTGGTTAGGCAGTCCTTGGGTTCCTCTAATGCTAGTGCCGACGTCTGCCAACACTTCTAACTACTTCATAACAATAGGTGGGCAGTCATTGGGTTCCTCCAAAGCTAGTGCAAATATTCACTAGCACTAGCGACATGCTCAAATAAGTTGTTAGGCTCTGCTAGTGCTTACTACTAATGCTAGCCATCATTCAACCCTTCTAATGCTTGCCCTCGTGTCTACACACACCAGCGACAGCAGCTAGGCCGTCACTAGGAGAACCTAGTATTGACATCTGCTAATGCCAATAACTATCGCTAGGTCGTTGCTGAGTTATTCTAGTGCTAACGCTACCATCTACCAATCTTAGTGATCACTCAGCAGTAATTATTGGGCTCTCCCAATGCTAGTGACTATCACGGTGTCGTCATTGGGATCCCCCGGTACTGGTACTAGCGTCTATTGACTCCAGTAACTATACTGTAAAAAAAAGCTGGGCAGTCGTTACGTTCTTGTGAAGCTAACGCAAACGTCTATTTGCACTAGCAAAATCCCCTGCAGTCGTCGTAGGGCTCTCCCAATGCCAACTATCAATGGTAGGTTATCATTGGGCTCATCTAGTGCTTACAATTGTGTCTACCTACATAAGCGATTGTCGTCGAGCCATCATTAGTAGAACCCAGCACAAATGTCGACCAGCTCTAACGAGTGTTGTTAAGTCATCGCTAAGATTTCCTAGTGCTAGCACTTACTTTTACTAATGTAAATGACTACCCAGTTATAATCATTGGGCTCTCTTTATGCCACCGACCATCATATGGTCATTGCTTGGCCTCCTAATGCTAGCAC
The DNA here is from genome assembly GCA_021397835.1 of Moringa oleifera. Taxonomy (NCBI): domain Eukaryota; kingdom Viridiplantae; phylum Streptophyta; class Magnoliopsida; order Brassicales; family Moringaceae; genus Moringa; species Moringa oleifera. Next base: position 6,082,988 of record JAJFZO010000896.1, on the reverse strand, counting down.
TAACATCTACTGCTACCAAGAACTACCATGCAACAATAGCTGGGCAGCCCCTAAGTTCCTTTAATGCAAGTTTTGGCATCTACTAACACCAACAATTACCTTACAATAGTAACTAGGCGACTGTTAGGTTCCCCCAAAGTTGGCACGAGCATCTGCGAACGCGAATGACTGCCCCTCAGAAGTCATTAGGCTCTCCTAATCTAACAACTACTGCTAAGCCATCGTTGAGGTCCCCTGTCTTGCCTTCGAGTTTACTTGCACCAATGATTACTGTTGGGCCATCATTGGGGTACTTAAGGCAATTGTCTACCAGTGCCAGTGACTATTGTTTGGTCATCGCTAATCTCACCTAATGCTTGCACTGGCATCTACTAGCATCAACGACTACCCAACAAGAGTTGTTGGCCTTTCCTAATGCTAACAACTATCATGAGGTCGTCGTTAGGCTTCCTTGATATTGGCACTGGCATCTACCAACACAACAGTTGTACCTTAAAAGTAACTAGGTAGTCTTTTGGGTTCGCCCAAAACTAGCACAAGAAGTAGCTAGTATAAGCGACTTCCTTACAATAGTCGTTGGGCTCTCTCAATGCAACCTACTACTGCAAGGCTGTCGTTGGGCTCTCTCAATGCCAACTACCACTACAAGGCCGTCGTTAGGCTCCTCTAGTGCTTGCTTTTTGTCTTCTTGCACCAGTGACTATGATGGAGCCATTGCTGAGGCAACCTAGTGAAAGATGTCTACGAGCATCTGTGATTACCTAATAAGAGTCATAGGACCTTCCTAACATGTGCGACTCTTATTGGGTTATTGGTGGGCTAGCCCGATGCTAACACTAACATCTATCGACATAAGCAATTTCCCTACAGTAATAACGAGGCAGTCCTTAAGTTCCCTTAGTGCTAGTGCCAGTGTCTACCAATACTTATAACCATCATGCAATAATAACTGGGTAGTCATTGGGTTCCCTTAAAGCTAATGCTAGTGTTTGCCAGCATGAGTAATGTAACCATAGAAGTTGTTGGGCTATCCTAGTGCCTACTACTATTATTAGGTCGTTGTCAGGCTCCTCTAGTGCTTGCCCTCGTGTTTACCTGCGCTAGTGACTTCTGCTAGCCCATCACTAAGAAAACCTACTACTGATGTTTGTTAGCACTAGTGATGATCGCTAAGTAATTGCTGAGGTGCTCTAGTACTAGCGTTACCATTTACTGATGTTAATGATTGCCCAGTAGTAGTTATTGGGCTCTTCTAACACCACCTACTATGACGAGGTCATCGTTAGGCTCCCTTACTGCCGGCACTAGCATTTAGAAAGACGAGTGACGATATTGCAAAAATAGCTGGGTAGTCGTTGAGTTCCCCCAAGCCGAGTATGAGCTTTAGCCAGCTCTAAAAAATCCTTCGTAGTCGTCATTGGCTCTCGCAATGCTAACTACAGTTGCTAGGCTGTCGTTGGGCTCAATTAGTAGTTACCGTTGCATCTATCGGTGCAAGCAACTACCGCTAGCCATTGCAAGGGGAACCCAGAATAGATGTTCGGCCTATGCCAACAAATGTTGCTGGGTCATCGTTGACATCCCTTAGTATGGCCACTAGCATCTACTAGCGTTAAGGATTACCCAGTAGCAATCGTTGGGCTATTCTTATACTAGTGACGATCATAGGGTTATTAATGGGCTCCATCGATGCTTGCGTTAGTGTTTAGTAATACTAACTACTACCTCAGAGCAATGATTGCATAGTTCCTTGGTTCCCTTAGTACTAGCACTAACATCTACAAGCTCTAGCGATTGCCCTGTTGCACTAGCTAGGCAATCATGGGCTTCCCTCAAAGCTGGCACAAGCATCTACAAGTATGAGCAACTGCCATGCAATAGTCATTATGCTCCCCCAATCCTAACCACCACTACTAAGCCATCGTTGAGTTCCCTTAGTACTTGCCCTCATGTCTACGTACGCTAGCGATTGTCATTGGGCTATTGCTAGGATACCCAGAGTAGATGTCTGCCAGTGCTAGTGGCTACAATTGGATCATTGTTATGTTCCCCTTGTGCTGGCATTGGCATCTACCCAGTAATAGTCATTAGGCTTTTCTAACTCCAATAACTACCACTGAGATGTTTTTAGGCTCCCTTAATGCTGGCACTCGCATCTATTGATGCCAGTAACTGCACCGCAAAAGTTGCTAGGCAGTCATTGGGTTGCTTTAAAGTTAGTTTAAGCATCTGCCAACACAAACAACTTCCTCGCAATTGTCGTAAGGCCTTTCCTATGCCAATTACTGCTGCTAAGCCATCGTTGGGATGCTCTAATGCTTGCCCTTGCACTTTTTTGCTCCAAGAATTGCCATTGGGCTGTCATTGGGGCAACCCAATGCAGATATCTACCAACGTTAGTGACTGCCTAACAACAGTCTTAAGGCTATCCCAACGCCTGCAACTATTATTGGGTTTTGACTGGACTACCTCGGTGCTAGCACTGGCATCTATCAACACTAGAAACTACCTCGCAGCAATAGCGGTGTGGTCCCTGGGTGCCCCTAGTGTGATGCTAGCATCTGCCAACATCGACAACTAGACTATAACTACAGTAAGGAAGTTAATAATTCCTATAAAGTTAGGATGTCGTTTAGCTCCCTTAATGCTGGCACTAGCATCCATAAATGTCAATGACTTCTTAAAAATAGTCGTTGGGTTTTCTCAGTGCTAGCATTTGTGATGGGGTCATCGCTAAGGTCCCTTGATGCTAGCACTAATGTCTACCAACTCCTATCACTACCCCATTACAATAGGTGAGTAGTTCTTAGGTTCCCTTAATGCTAACACTAGTGTGTGATAACACTAGTTACTATTCTAAATAGTAGCTAAGCAGTTATTGGGTTCCCTTGAAGTTAACACGAGCATTTACCAGCACTAATGACTTCCCCGTAATTGTCATTGGGCCACCGGTGCTATTAGGCCATCGTTGGTCTCCTCTAGTGCTTGCCCTCTCATTTATCTATGCCTACGATGACCATAGGGCCATCACTGGGGCAACCCAATAAAGATGTTTACTGACGTCAATGATTGCCTAGTTGTAGTTATTGGGCTTCCCTAGCGCTACCGACTGTCATTGGGTCGTCGTTAGGCTCCCTTACTGCTAGCACTAACATTTACCGACACCACTCACTATGACGCAGTAATAACTTGATAGTCCTTAGGTTCCCTTAGTGTTAGTGCTAGCGTTTGTCAATGCCAACAATTTCCTCGAAGCAGTACGTGAGATACCATTGGGTTCCCTTGAAGCTGTTTTGAGCGTATGCCATCACCACCGACTTTCTCGTAATAGTTGTTCGGCTCTACTAGCATCAATTAGTGCTATTAGGCTATCTTTAGGCTTTTTTAGTGCCTGCCCTCGTGTCTACCTGCACCATCTACTACCATTGAGCTATCTTTAGTGTAACCCAGTGCAAATGTTTACTAGCATTAACGATTGCACAGTAGTAGCCATTTGGCTCTCCCAACACTAACGATAGTCATTAGTTATTGCTAAGCTCTTTCGTTGCTAGCACTAGCGTTTACTCACCATTGCTAGCACTAGCATTTGCTTACATTAGCAACTACCCCCAACAAATGCAGCATGGATGGAAGGCCCAATGTACGGCCGTAGCAGGCATACTAGCCTAGCCATAAGAGCCCAACGGTAGGCACAACTTGAATGGAAGGCCTAGAGTGCGATTGCTACATGTTTGTCCTTCGATGGGCTGCTAGTAAGCATGCCAAGAGAGCATTATGGCATGGACAATGGGCATGAGAAGCAAGCCACGACTGCCCTCAATGGGCATGGCATGGACGAAAGACCTACTAAGCAGCTGCATCAAGCAAGCCAACCAGGGCATGGGCACCCTAAGTGAGCGAGACCATCATCACTGTTTGTCAACAGACTGCCCAGCCAATGTGCTAAAGGAGCCATGTCGCACAAAACTTGGGCATGTGAGGTAAATCATGGCTAGTCTCTGCCGGTAAGGCATGGGTTGAAGGCCAGACATGTAGCAGTAATAAAGTCGTTAGCCATGCCAAGGATGACCTATATGGGCAAGACTCTCATGTTGTCCCTTGATAGACTACCTAGTGAGTGAGCTATGAGAGCCTTGTCGCATGGACCATGGGCTTGGGAGGCAAGTAACAACTGCCACCAGTAGACACTACAGGGGCAGAAGGCCCAGCATGCGGCCCCAATAGGCACGTTAGCCAGTGAGAGGTGCCAAGTAGGCCGTATCCCACGGACCATGGACATGAGAGGTCACACACAGCTAACCCTAATAAGCATAGCATGAGCTGAAGGCCCAGCATGTGGTCGCACAAGCTCGCCAACGAGGCCATGGGCGCCTTAAATGAGGTAGATCCTCATTGCTATCTCTCAATAAACTACCTCGCGAGTGTGCCAAGGAAGCCATGCTGCATGGACCATATGAAGGAGAGCAAGTCATAGTTGCTTCTTGCACATACAGCATGGGTGGAAGGCCCAGTGTCCATACCATTAAGGTCAGAGGTCCCCATGTGAACTAGACCTTCATCGTTGTCCCTCCATAGACTGCTTAGCGAGTGAGCTATAGGAGCCATGTCGCACTGACCATAAGCACGGGAGGTAAGCAATAGCTGCCATTAGCACACATTACAAAGGCGAAAGGCCTAGTGTGCCACCGCAACATGAGCACTAGCCAGGCCATGGGCACCCCAGTCTAACTAGATCATTGTCATTGTCCATCAATATAGTCCCTAGTGAGTGTGCCAAAGGTGCTGCATCCCACGGGCCATGTGCATAAAAGGTTAGCCATGGCTATCCCTAACAGGCACAGCTTGGGCAGAAGGCCCAGTGTGCAGCCGTAGTAGGCTCGCCAGCCAAGCCATAGGTGCCCCACGTGAGCTAGACCCTTAACACTGTCCCTCAACAGAATCCCAAGTAAGTGTGCCAAAGGACCTTGTTAGGCCCAACATGCAGTCGTAAAGAGCATGCCTGCTAGGTCATGCGAGCCCAACGTGAGCTATCGCTGGATGGACTGCCCATTGAAAATGAAAAGGAAGCCACATTGCACAAACAATGGGCTTGGGGTGCAATTACCGTTTACCCCTAATGGGCATCGCATGGGTGAAAGGCGTAGTTTGTGGCCACGACACATGTGCCAGCTAAGCCATGGGCGCCCCAAGGGAACTAGATCCTCAATGTTGTGCCTGGATAGACTACCTAACGAGCATGCCAAGAGAGCCACGTTGCATTGAACATGGGCGCGAGATGCAAGCCATAGCTCCCTCAAAATGGCACGGGATGGGCGAAAGGCCTAGTGTGCAGCTGTAAAAGGCGTGCTAAAGAGGTCATGGGCGGCTAATGCTAGTAAGACCGTCATCGCTGTAACTCAGTAGATTGCTCAGCGAGCATACCAAAGAAGCTACGTCGCATAGACCATGACCACGAGAGGCAAGCCATACCTGCTTCTAGAAGGCAAGTGATGGGTGAAGGGACCAACATGCGGCCACAAAAAGCGCACTTGCTAAGCCATGGGGGTTTCACTCGATCTAGACTCTTGTGAATATAACTTGATAGACTGCTTAGCCTATATGCCATTAGAGTCATATCGCATGAAACTTTGGCATGAATGGCAAGCCACTACTACCCTAAACTGGCATTGCATGGGTGGAAATCCTAACATGTGACCACAACTAGCACCAGCCATACCATAGGCACCCCACACAGACCAAACCTTTAAGGTGTCCCTTAAGAAACTTTCTAGCAAGTGTGGTAAGGAACTTATATCACATGGACCATGGGCATGGGAGGCAAGCCATAGCTACCACCAAGAGGCACTACATGGGAAAAAGGCCTAGCGTGCGGTCGTAATAGGTGCTTTAGCCAAGCCATGGATGCCCTTCTCAAGCTAGATCCTCATCATTATCCCTCGATAGATTACCTAATGAGCATGCTAAGAGAGCCACATCACATGAACCATAGGCACAAGAAGCATGCCATGGCTATTCCTAGCACGAACGACATAGATGGATGGCTTAACGAGTGGCTCGGGTAAAAGCACCAGCCAGGCCATGGACGCCCCACGAGAGCTAGACCCTCTTCACTATCCCGCGATAGACTCCCTAGTGAGCATGGCAAGGGAGCCACGTGGAGCCATGGCTATCCCTACCAGATGTAGCATGGGTTGAAGGCCTAGCGTACGAGTGCAGGAGGTGCAGTTGCTAGGCCTTGGATGCCCCATGCGAGTAAAACTTCATTGCCATTCCCCAATAAACTACCTAGTGAGCATGCCAAGGGTGCCATGTCGCATGAAACACGAGCATGAGAGGCAAGCCAGGGTTACCTTTAATAAGTATGGGATGGACGGAGGGCCCAACGTGTGGTCGCAACAAGTGCACCAGCCAAGGAATAGGCACCCCATGTGAGCTAAATTCTCATCTCTATCGATCAATAGACTACCCGATGACCATGCAAAGCTAGCCGCACTACACGAACCATGGGCATGGGACGTAACCCACGGCTACCCTATAGGCATAGCATTAGTGGATGGCCCAACGTGTGGCCCCAGCATGCATGCCAGCTAAGCCATGGGAGCCTTACAAGAGCTGAACCCTCGATGTCGTCCCTCGATAGACTATGTAACAACGTGCCAAGAGATCCGCGTTGCACAGAACATGGGAACAAGAGGCAAGCAATGGCTACCCTTAAGAGGTACGAGATGCGTGACGGGCATAATGTGCAACCGCATTAAGCACGCCTGCCAGGTTATGGGTGCCTAATACGTGCCAGACCCTCGTTACTGTTGCTTGATAGACTGCCTTAGTATGCATGCGAGCTAGGCCATAGGCACCTTAAGCGAGCTCGACCCTCAACATTATCCCTCAATAGATTGCCTAACGAGCGTGCCAACAGAGTCGTATGCGTGGAACATGGGCATTGAAAGCATGAGATAGGCAAATGGCCCAATGTGTGGCAACAAAAGGCATGCTAACCAAGCCATTTGGGCCTCATATGAGCGAGACTCTCGTTATTGTCCCTCAAAGGACTGTCGAGCGAGGGTGCCAAGGGAGCCACATCACACTGACCATGGGCACGGGAGGCAAGCCAGACCCACCTCTAGAAGGCATATGATGGGTTAAGGGCCCAATATGTGATCATATTAAGTGCGCTAGCAAGGCCATGGGCACCCTATTTAAGCTAGACCCTCATCGTTATCCCTTGATAGACTACCGAACCTGCGTGCAAGGGAGTGTCGCATGAAACTTGGGCACAGAAGGCAAGCCACTACTACCTTTAACAGGGATCGCATTTATGGAAGGCCCAACATGCGGCCACAGTAAGTGCTAGCCATACCATCGGCATTCCATGTAGAATAGACTCCCGTCGCTGTCCCCTAAGAGACTGCCTAGCTAATGTACCAAAAGAGCCATATCGTAAAAACTATAGACATGGAAGGTAAGACACGGTGCCCCTAATGGACATTGTAAAGGTGGAAGGCCTAAAGTGCGGTTGGAGCATAAATGCGAGCCAAGTCATGAGCACCTCATGCGGGCCATACCCTTATTGTTATCTCTTGATAGACTCCTTAACAAGTGCGCTAAGGCAACTGTCGTTAGGTTACCTCATCGTTAGCACTAACGTTTATCGATACAAATAACTACCCAATAGTAACAGTTGGGAAGTCCCTAGGTTCCCCTCATGTTGATGTTGGCATCTACCAACACAAGTAACTGCCCTATAACAATAATAAGGTAGTCGTTAGGTTCCCTAAAAGTTAGGCAAGTATTAATGACTTCCCTATGCTAATCATTAAGCTCTCCTAACGCCAACTACTATTAGTGACTGCCATTGGACCATCGTTAGGGTAACCCAAGGCCAAGTTTGCTAGTGTCAACGATTTCCTCGCAATAGTTATTGGCTCTCCTAACGCCAATAATTACTTTTAGGTCATTGTTGGACTTTTCTAGTACTTGCCCTCTCATCAACTTGTGCCAGCAACTATTGCTGGGCTATCATTGTCGGAACCAGGTATAAATGTCTGGTAGCACTAGCGATTGCCACCAAGTCATCATTGAGCTTCCTTAGTGTTGGCATTAGTGACTACAAGCATCAATGATTGCTGAGCAGTAGTCCTTGGGCTCTCCTAACATCAATAACTATCACGAGGTCATCGTTAAGGTCCCTCGATGCTGGCATTGGCATCTACTCATACCAATAAACATTGCAAAAGTCGCTAGGTAGTCGTTTTGTTCCTCCAAAACTGGTATAAGCATCTATTAGCAGTAATGACTTCCCTACAACAGTCATTAGGATCTCCGAACACCAATCACTATTGCTAGGCTGTCGTTCGGCTCCTTTGATTCTTCTTCTTATGTTTATCAGTGCCAGCGACTGCCATAGGGCCATCATTGGGGAAACTTAGTGAAGATTTCTGTTAGAATTAGCAATTGCCCAACAGTAGTCATTGGGCTCTCTCATTACTTGTTACTTCATTAGGTCATCGTTGGGCTCCCTATGTGCTAGCACTAGCATCTATCGAAACCGTGGCTACCTCGTAGTAATAGTAGGGCAATCCTTGGGTTCTTTTTGTTTTAGTGTCATCATTTGCCAACACACGCAATTGCACCACACCTATAGCTTAGAAGTTATTAGATTACCCTAAAGTTGGCATAAGCATCTATCAGCACCATTGACTTACCTATAAAAGTTATTGGGCTATTGTAATGCATGTTAGTGCTACTAGGCCTTTATTTGGCTTCTCCACTGCTTACTTTTGCATCTACTTACACTAACGATTGCCTTTAAGCCACTAGGTCATCGTTGAGCTCTTATTGTGTTGGTGCAATCATTTACCGATTACAGCGACTGCTTTGCATTAGCCATTAGGCTCTCCCAACATTAGAGGCTATTATGGTGTCATCATTAGGCTCCCACAATATGGTTTCAGCATCTATTGACTTTAGCAATAGCATCGCATAAGTAGCAAGGCAGTCTGATGGTTCCTTATGACTTCCATGTGGCCGTCGTTGCACTCCTCTGGCACTTACCATCGCATCTCTCTATGCCAATAAGTACCATTCTACCATCATAGAGAGCCCATCACTGATGCCTACTAGCACAAGTGACTGCCGTTAGGTCTTCACCCAGCTCTTTGAGTATTAATACCGGCATCTACTAATGTATGCAATTACCCAACTATCGTCATTAGGCTTTTCCAATGCCAACAATCATCATGAAGTCATCGTTGGGCTACGTTGATACTATTTCTAACATCTATTGATACCAATAACTATCTCGTTGCTATAGCTGGGCTATCCCTAGGTTCCTCTAGTGCTAGGATTAGCATCTGTTAACACCTGCAACTGCCCTATAGCAGTAGCTAAATAGTCGTTAGGTTCCCCCAAAGTTGGCGCAAGCGTCTGCTAGCACCAGCGACTACCATGTAGCTACATTGGGCTCTCTTAATGCTAACTACTATAGCTAGGCCATTATTAAGCTTCTTTAATGCTTGCGCTCGTGTCTGCTAATAATAGCAACAATTATTAGGTCATCGCTAAGCTCCCTTAGTGTTAGCGTTGACATCTACTAGTGTCAATAATTGCCTTGCAGTAGTCATTGGCCATTCCTAATGCCACCAACTACCATAAGGTCGTCTCTAGACTCCTTCAGTGTTAGCTTTAGCTTTTACTAACACCAACAACTGCACTGCAAAAGTAATTAGGTCGTCACTAGGTCTCATAAAGCTAGTGTCAACATCTACGTGCACTAAGCACTTCCCCGAATCAATCTTTGGGCTTTCTCAATGCTAACTACTAATGCTAGGCTAACATTAGGCTCCACTAGTACATGTCCCCACATTTACCTATGCCGACGATTACTATTGGGCCATCGCAAGGATAACCTAGTACAGATATAGGCCTCATTAGCAACTGTCGCTAAGTTGTTGCTAAGCTCCCCCAGTGCAAGCGCTAGTGTCTACTAGTGCCAATGACTACCTAATAGTAATTGATGCTAGGGACAGTTAGAGGGTTGTCATAGGGCTCCTTTAGTGTAGTAAAAGCGTCTATCAACACTAAGAAGTGCCCTATAATAATTGTTAAGTAGTTCTTGAGTTCTCTTAGTGTTAGCATCAATGTCTAAAAACACCGACAACTGCCCCTCAGCAATAGCTGGGCAGTTGTAAGGTTCTCTCAAAGTTGGCACGAGGTCTGCTAGCACCAGTGACTTCTTTGTAGTCATTGATGGGCTTCCTTAATGCCAACGATTGCTGCTAGGTCATTGTTGGACCGTTGTAGTACTTTGCCTCATGTCTACTTATGTCAGCGACTACCATATGGCCATCACTAGGAGATCCTATCATAGATGTCTAGTGACATTAGCAACTACCATTGAATCATCGCTGAGCTCCCCTAGTGCTGTCACTAGCCTCTACAAATGGCCATGACTGCTTAGCACCAGCCGTTGTGCTATCCCAATGCCAATGGCTATCATGGGTCATTATAAGGCTTCTCCCTTACTAGCATTGGAGTCTACTGACACCAGTAACTACCTCTCATTGATAGCTAGGTAGTCCCTACGTTCTCCATGTATTGGTAATTACACCTACCAGCACCAACAACTGTCTCACTACCTTAGCTAGGCAATTGTTGGGTTCCCCCAAAGCTAGAGTGAGCATCTACTAGCGTCAGCGATTGTCTTGCATCAGTCGTTAGGCTTTTTTAGTGCTTCCTACTCCTATTAAGCCATCATTGAGTTCTTGTAGTGCTTACCATCGTGCTTACCTATGCCAGCCACTATCATTATGCTACTATTAGGGAAAACCATAGCACCGATGTTTATGAGTGTAGTGATTGTGTTGGGTCATTACTAAGCTTTCCTAGCAGTAATGACTATGTAGCAATAGTCATTGGGCTCTCCTAATGCCAGCGACCATTATTAGGTCATCATAGGATTCCCCTAGTGTTGGTAGTAGCATCCATAGACATCAGCAATTACCTTGCAATAATAGGGAGGTAATATGTAGGTTCCCCTTGTGCTAACGTCAGAGTTTACAAGCACTAAGGACTTCCTCGTAGCAATTGTTATGCTCTCTCTATGCCAACTACTACCACTATACCATCGTTGGATTCTTGTACCTACATTAGCGACTGTCGTTTGGTTATCACTGGGGGAGTCCAACATAGATGTCTCCTAGTGTTAGCGATTGCCACTGGGTCATCGCTGAGCTCCCTTTGTGCTGTACTAGCCTTAAACAGCACGAGACAATTACTAGCAGTAATGGTTGGGCTTTCCTAATGCTAGCAACTATTATAGGGGTGTCATTAGGCTCCCTCGATGCTAGCACTAGTGTCTACCAACACTAGCAACTACACCATAGTAATTGTTAGGCAGTTTTAAGGTTCTCTAAATGCAAGCGCCTTAACGCGAGTGATTTCCCAGCAATAGACATTCGGCTCTCCCAATGCCAGTAACCATCATTATGTCATCGTAGGATTCCCCTAGTGTTGGTAGTAATGCCTACTGACACTAGCAACTACCCTATAGTAATAGCTAGGTAGCATCTAGGTTCCCCTTGTTTAGGAGTCGGCATCTGCTAGCACGAAGGACTTCCCCCACAGTCATTATGCTTTCCAATGCCAATTATTACTAGTGCACCATCGTTGGACTCTTCTCCCTCATTAGTGACAATTGGTGAGTCATCGCTGTGGGAGCCTAATGCAGATGTCTCCCAGCATCAGTGATTGCTACTAAGTCATCTCTAAGCTCCCATAGTGCTGCACTAGCTTTAAACAGCGTGAGACACTCCCCAGCAGCAAGCATTGGGCTTTCCCAATGCTAGCAACTATCGTGGGGATGTCGTTAGGCTCCCTCAATGCTACCATTAGCATCTACTGACACTAGCAACTGCCTCATAGCAATTGTTAGGCAGTTTCAAGGTTCTTCAAATGCAAGCGCTCGTGTTTACCAACAGTAACAACTATCCTGTAAAAGTTGTTGGGCAATCGTTGGGCTTTCTCAAAGTTAGCAATAATGTCTACCAACACGAGCAACTTTCGCTCAAAAATCATTGGGCTCTCTTAATGCTAACTACTGGGTTATTATAGAGCAACTTTAGTAATGGCGCTAGCCGTTAACAGTGCCAGCGACTAACCAACAGTAGTCATTGGGCTGTCAAAATGCTAGCGACTATTATGGGGTAATTCTTGGGCTCCCTCAATGCTGACACAAGCGTCTACCAACATTTGTAACTACCCTACAGTAATAGCTAGGCAGTTGTTGATTTCCCTTGAAGTTGGTCAAGTATCTGCCAGCACTAGTGACTTCTTCACACTAGTTGTTGGACTCTCCCAATACTCACTACAGCTTCTAGACCATTGCTGGGCTCCTTTAGTGCTTGCCCTCACATTTAGCTTTGCTTGCGATTGTGCATTGGCCATCATTGGGGGAACTTAGTGTAGATGTTTGCTAGTGCCAGCAATTGTCCAATAGTAGTCATAGGACTCTCATAATGCCTGCGATTGTCATTAAGTCATCATTACTGAGCTCCTCTATTGCAGCACTGGCCATATGTTTGCTAGCACCGATGACATTGCTGGGTCATCACTGAGCTCCTTTAGTATCGGCATTGGCTGCAACCAATATCCACGACTGCCCAACTATAATCGTTGGGCTATGCCAATGCCAGCGACTTTCATGGGGTCATCATTGGGCTTCTTCGATGCTAAAATTGGTGTTTATTGACTTTCATAACTACCCATGGCAATAGCACGGCAATCCCTGGGTTCCTCTAGTACAGGTACTAGCGTTTAACAACACCAGCTACCACCCTACGATAAAAGCTCGATAGTCATTAGGTTCCACCATAGTTGGTGCTAGCACTTGCTAGCACTAGCAACTTCCTTGTAGCAGTCATTGGGCTCTTCTAATATCTACTACACCTTTTAGGTCATCGTTGGGCTCTTTTACTGCTTGCCCTCGCATTTGCCTTTGCCCGTGATTGCCACTAGACCATCGCTGAGGGAACCCTATGCAAATGTTTGCCACAGCTAACAATCACCTAGTAATAGTGGTAAGGCTCTCCCAATGCTTATGTCTACCATTGAGTCATCACTGTTAAGCTCCCCTAGTGCTTGCGATAGTTTGCACAAGCACTAAAGACTACTCAGCAGTTATCATTGGGCTCTCCCAACGCGAGTGACCATCATTGGGTCATAGCTAGGCTCTTTTATTTTCGTACTAATGCGTACTGATACCAGCAACTTGGCCGTAGCAATTGCTGGGAAGTCCTATAATTCCCTTAGTATTGGTGTCGATGTCAACCAACACTGGTAACTATCCCACAGTAGAAGTTAGGCAATCGTTGGGTTCCTCAAAGCTGATGCAAGCGTTTGCCAACACCAACAACTTCTTTGTAGTAGCCATTAGGCTCTTCTAGTGCTAAACACTACTACTAGGCTATCATTAGGCTCTTTTAATGCTTACCGGCACGTCTACTTGTGCCAGCGAATACCGTTGGACCATTATTGGGGTAACCTAGTGCTAATGTTTAATAGTATCAGTGATTATCGCTGGGTCATCGTTGAGCTCCCCTAGTGCTTACACTGCCATTTACCAGCATTAACAATCGCCCAGCAGTAGTTGTTGGGCTCTCCCAACGATTGTAATTAAGTTATCGTTGAGCTCCCTTAGTGCTAGCACTACCATGTACTGACATTAGCAACTGCCTTGCAATAATAGCTAGTAGTCTTTAGGTTCCTCCATTGCTGGTGCTGACGCCTGCGAACACTTATAACTACCCTATAACAATAAGGGTGACTTGCCGCTAGATTCCCTTAAAGCTGGTGCAAACGTCTGCTTACACCAGCAATATGCCCATAGAAGTTCTTAGGCTCTCTTAGTGCTTATTACTGCTGCTAGGCCATTGTTTGGCCCCTTTAATGCTTGCCTTCATGTCTACCTATGCAATGAAAATTGTTGGCTGCTCGCTAAGAGAACCTAATGCTGATGTCTGCTAGCTCTAGCAACTATCGCTAGTTCGTTACTAAGTTGCTCTAGTGGTCATGCTACCATTTACTAGTATGAGCGATTACTTAATAGTAGTCATTGGGCTCTCCTAATGCTAGTGACTATCACGGGGTCATCGTTAGGCTCCCCCAATGCTAGCATTAGCATTTACTGACACTAGCAATTGTACCACAAAAAATAACTTGGCAGATGTTGAGTTTCCCTAAAGTTTGAGCGAGCATCTGTCTACTCTAGCGAAAACCCCATGGTCCTTATTGGGCTCCCTATACATCAACTATTGCTGCTAGGCTATCGTTGGGCTCGTCTTGTACTTACAATCACGTCTACCTATACTAGTGATTATCGTCGGGCCATCATTGGGGGAACTTAGTATATATGTCGACCTGCCCAAATAATTATCGCTGGGTTGTCGCTAAGATCCCCTAATGCTTACACTCGCATCTACTAGCTGTAATCCTTGGGCTTTTCTTATACTAGTAACCATTATAGTGTCATCACTTGGCTCCCCTAATGCTAGTGCTAGCATCTATTGATACCAAGAACTACCCTACAATAATAACAGGGCAGTCCCTAGCATCTGCCAATAGCAATAATTGCCCTGCTATTGTAGCTAGGTAATTGTTTGGTTCCCCTAAAGCTATCGCAAGCATTTATCAATGCGAGTGACTACCTCACAGTAGTAGTTGGGCTCTTCTAACGCTGACCACTGTTGCTAGGCCATCGTTGACGTCCCCTAATGTTTGCCCTCACATTTACCTGCACTAGTGACTATCCTTAAGCCATTGCTACAGTGCACAACGTAAATGTCTGCCAGCCCTAGTGACTGCTGTTGGGTCATTGCTAATATCCCCTAGTGCTCGCACTGGCATTTACTAGCGTTAACATCTACCAAGTAATAGTTGTTGGCCTCTTCCAATGCCAACCACTATCACGGGGTCATCATTAGTCTTCCTCGATGCTATCACTAGTGTTTACCAATACCAGTTACTCACCGTAGAAGTATCTAAATAGTTGTTGGGTTCCCTCAAAGCTAGCATAATCACCTGCCACCATAAGCAACTTGCTTGTAGTAGTCGTTGGGCTTTCCCAATGTCAACTATTGCTATTAAGCCATCATTGGGCTCTTTTAATGCTTGCCCATGTGTCTTCCTGTGCCAATGATTGCCATTGGGACATCATAGGTGCAACCCAATAAAGATGTCTCCTTCTGTCGCTACCTAACAGAAGTCGTAAGGTTCTTTGATTCCTACGACTGTCATTGGGTCACTCTTGGGCTGCCTCTATGTTAGCACTAGCATCTATCGACACTAGTAACTTCCTCATAATAATAGCAGGGTAGTCCTTGGGTTTCCTTAGTGTGGCACCAGCATCTACCAATGCCTATAATTGCCCTACAATAAAAGCTAGACAATCATTGGGTTCTCTCAAAGCTAACACGAGCGTTTGCCAGTGTGAGCGACGTCCTTGCAAAAGTTATTAGGCTACCCTAGTGCTTGCCCTACAACTATTGTTAGGCCATCGTTAAGCTTGTCTAGCCGTTGTCGATGCATCTACTTATGCTAGTGACTATCGTTAGGCCATCGTTAGGAGAACCCAATGCTAATGCCTGCGTGTGCTAGTAACCATCACTAGGTCATTACTGAGCTAGTGCGGCCACTATAATCTACTGACATTGATGATTGCCTCATAGCAGTTATAAGGCACTCTCAATGCCAACGACTATCACTAGGTCATCGCTGGGCTCTCCTAGTGCTGTCACTAGTGTTTACTAACACTAGTAACTATATCATAGAAATAGCTAAGCAGTCGTTGAGTTCCCCTAAAGCTAGTGCGAGCTTCGGCCAACATCTATGAATCCCTAGCAGTGATTATTAGGCTCTTCTAATGCCAACTACTTCTGCTAGGATGTTGTTGGGCTTGATTAGTGCTTATCGTCGCGTCTACCTACACTAATGATTATCATAGGGGCATCGCAAAGGGAACTTAGCATAATGTTGAGCTAGCACCAACAATTACTACTAGGTTATCGCTGAGATCCATCAGTGCAAGCACTAGTATTTACCAACGTCAGCAATAGCCTAGCTGTAATCATCGGGCTTTCCCTACACTAGTGACCATCAGAGGGTCGTTACTAGGCTCCTCTAGTGCTTGAGCAAGCGTTTGCTAATACCAACTACTGCCCCAAAGCAATAGCTACATGGTCCTTCAGTTCCCTAAGTACTGGCACTCGCATTTGTTAACTCAAGGAACTACCTAACTGTAATAGCTAAGTAACTGGCACTAGTGTCCCTTAGTTAATCCAAAGTTGGCATGAGCGTTTACTAGTACTAGCGACTACCACGCAGTCGTCGTTAGGCTATCCTAATGCTGATAGTTACTGCTAGGCCATTATTGAGCTCGTCTAATGCTTGCCCTTGCTTCTACTTATGCTAGCGACTGTCATTGGGCTATCGCTAAGAAACTTGTAACAAATGCCTACCAGTGCTAGCAACTGCTACTAGTCATCACTAAGCTCCCCTTGTGCTAGCGCTTGCATCTACCTACGTCAGCGACTATCCAGCAATAGTCTTTGGCTTTCTTAACGCGAGCAACTATTACGGGGATGTTGTTAGGCTCCCTTGGTACTAGTACTCACGTTAACCCATACTAGTAACTTCACTGCAAAAGTAGTTTTGCAGTCGTTGGGTTCCTTCAAAGCTAGCACGAGCATATGCCAGCACAAGTAAATTCTTAGTAGTTATTGTTGGGCTTTCGTTATGTCAACTACTATTGCTAGGTCATCGTTGGACTGCTCTAATGCATGACCTTACGACTTTCTACGTCAACTATCGCCATTGGGCTATCGCTAGGGTAACCTAATGCAGATGTCTACCAATGTCAATGACTGCCCAACAGCTGTAATAGGGCTATCCCAACGCGTGCGACTATCACTAGGTCATGATTGGGCTGCTTTGGTCACTAGTGTTGGTGTCTATCAACACTAGCAACTACCTCGTATTAATAATGGGGCAATCCCTAGGGTCTCCTAATACAGGGCCAGTGTTTTCGAACATCGATAACTAGACCATAATGATAATAGAGAAGTTGATGATTCTTATAAAGCGGGGTTGTTGCTGTGCTCCCCTAATGCTGGTGCTGGCATCTATCAACGTCAGCAACTACCTAAGAAAAGTCATTATGCTCTCCCAACGCCAATGACTATCAATTTGAGTAACTGCCTCATTGCAGTAGCTAGGCAGTCATTGGGTTCCCTAAAAACTAGCGTGAGTATCTACTAATACCTATTACTTTTCCATAGCAGTTGTTAGGTTTCATCAGTGCCAACTACTATTCTTAGGCCATCGTTAGGCTTTTTTAATGCCTGTGTCACGTTTACTTATGCCACTTACTACAATTAGGCCATTTCTAGCACAAGACAATGCAGTTACTTGCTAGCACTAACGATTGCTGAGCAAAAGTTGTTAGGCTACCCTTACTCTAGTAACTGTCATTGACTGTTGCTAGGCTATTTCGTTGCTAGCACTAGTGTCTATCGAGCCCAGCAACGGCCCCTTATTGGTATGACATGGGCGAAAGGCCTAATATGCTGTCGCCGTAGGTGCTCTAGCTAGGCCATGGGTGCCCTACATGAAAAAAAAAAAAAACATTATCGCATTCCTTCGATAGAATACCCAACGAGCATGCCAAGGAAGCCACTCCCGTGGATAATGGCCATGAGAAATAAGCCATAGTAGGCCCCAACAGGCACAATATAGGTGAAAAGCCTAGCGTTTAGTTGCAATAGGTAGCCCAGCCAAGCCATGGGCAACCCACGTAAGTAAGACCCTCGTGCTACCCCTCAATAGATTGCCCATCAAGCAAGCTGAAAGAGCCTTATCGCATGCACCATGGCACAGAAGGCAAGCCATGGTAGCCCTTAGCATGCAAGGCATTAGTAGAAGGCCTAATGTGCAGTTGCAGTAGGTGCACCAGCCAAGCCATCGACGCCTCATGCGAAGGACACCCTTGACATCGTCCCTCGATCGAGCCTACCAAGGGAGCCACGTCACGCAGATCATGGATAAGGGAGGTAAGCCATTACTGCCTCTAACAAGCACAGCATGGGCAGAAGGCCCTACATACAGCTGCAATAGTCACGCCACCCAATCCATGGGTGCCTCATGAGAGCAAAACCCTTGTCGCTATCCCTAAATAGGCTGCTAGTGAGCATGCAAAAGGAGCCACCATTGCACGGACCATGGCACAGGAGGCCAGCCATGGTAGGCCTTAGCACGCAAGGCATTAGTAGAAGGCCCAGTGTGCAGTCGCATCAGGTGCACCAACCAGGCCATCGACACCTCATGCGAGGGAAACCCTTGACATCGTCCCTCGATTGAGCCTACCAAGGGAGCCAGGTCACGTGGATCATAGAAAAGGGAGGTAAGCCATTACTGCCTCCAACAAGCATGGCACATGTTGAAGGCTCTACCTACAGCTACAGTAGTCACGCTAGCCAATCCATGGGTGCCTCATGAGAGCAAAACCCTTGTCGCTATCCCTAAATAAGTTGCCAGTGAGCATGCAAAAGGAGCCGTCGTTGCACGGACCATGGCCATGGGAGGTAAGCCATGGTAGCCCTTAGCAAGCATAGCATGGGTAGAAGGCCCAGCGTACGGCCACTACAATCATTCTTACTAAGGCATGGGAGCCTCACATGAGCCATACCTTCATTGATCTCCTTCGATAGACTACCCACCGAGTGTACCGAGAGAGTCATATTGCATGGACTATATGCACATGAGGTAAGCCAGGGTTTCCCCTAACAGGTGCGACATGGAAACATAACCTAGGGTGCGACTGCAATAGGTGCCCAAGCCAGGCCATGTGGGCTCCACATGAGCAAGACCCTCATTGTTGTCTTTCAATAAATTGCCTATTAAAAGTGCCGAGGGAGTCATATCATTGGAAAGTACGCAAGTGTGGCAAGCCAGGGCTTCACCTACTAGGCATGACATTGGTGGAAGGTAGTGTGCAGCCACAGCAAGAGTGCCAGCCAAGCCTTTGGCATCACATGTGAGCTAAACCTTTGACGTCATCCCTTGATAAACTACCTAGCGAGCTTGCTAAGGGAGCTGCATTGCATGGACCATGTGCATGGTAGGCAAGCCATGACCTACCCCAGCTGGCATGGCATGGGCGGATGGCCCAATGTGTAGTTGCAACTGACGCCCCAACCAGGCCATTGGCGCCCCATGTGAGCAAATATCTTACCGTTGTCCTTGGATAGACAGCTGAGTGAGCATGTCAAGGGAGCCACATAAGAAAGATCATGGGCATGGGAAGGAAGCCATAGTTGGCCCCAGCAGGCATAGTGTGGGAGGATGGCCCAATGTGCGGGCCTAGCAAGCTTACTAGCCAACTCATGGGCACGCCATGTTAACAAAACCCTCATCACTATCCCCTTTTAAACTACCTAATGAGCATCCCAAGTGAGCCGCCTCGCATGGTCCATGGGCATGAAAGGTAAGCCACGGTCGCTCTCAGCAAGCATGGCAATCTTACAAGCCCAATATGCAACAGTGGCAAAACTATCATCACTCTCCCTCAATAGATTACCCAACGAGCATGCCAAGGGAGCCACGTCGCACGGACCATGGGCACAAAACCATGACAGCCCTCAATAAGCACAACATGGGTGGAAAGCCATGTGTATGGTTGTAGTAATTGCACCTACCAGGCCATAGGCATCACAAGCTAGTAAGACCCTCATTGCTAATTCTTGATAGGCTGCCCTACCACCTTGTCAAAGGAGCTACGTCACACAGACCATGGGCATGAGAGATAAGCCATGACTGCCCCCAGCAAGCATGACATGGATGGGAGGTCTAGCATGCAAACGTAGTAAGCGTGCTAGCCAAAGAAGACATAGGCATCCCATGGGAGTCGGACCATTGTTGGTGTCCCTTGATATACTGCTAGCGATCATGCCAAGGGAGCCACGTTGCATGGATCATAGGCAGAGGAAGAAAGCCACGGTTGCCCCTAGTAGGCCTCACATAGGTGGAAGGCCCAAGGTGCAACCATAATAAGCGCACAAGCTCGGTCATGGGAGCCCCACGTGAGCCAGAACCTTATCATTGGCCTTAGATAAATTGCCTAGCGAGCATGCTGAGGAGCCATATTGCATGAACCATTGGTATGGGGGGTAACCCACAACTGGCCCTAATAGGAGTGGCATAAGAAAAAGGCCTAACATCCTGTCGCAAACGGTACACTTGCTACGCAATGGGTGCCCATGATTACTTGACCCTTATCGTTGTCCCTCATTAGATTGCTTTGCAAGCGTGCCAAGGGAGCTATATTGCGCAGACAATGAGGTCAAGTGGCAAGCCAAGGCTGCCCCAAATACGTATGGCATGGTGGAAGGCCCAGCCTATAAGCACCAGCCAGGCCATGGGCACCCTATACGAGTAATACCCTCGATGTCGTCCCTCCACAGACTACCCAACAAGCATGTGAAAAGAGCCATTCCATCGGCTATCAAACAAACATCCAAAAGGAGTTGCATTGCATGGACAATTAGGCACGAGAGGCAAGCTTGATTACCTCGATAGGCATTACATCAATGAAAGCCCCTTGGCACCCCACTTAAGCTAGAGCCTTAATGTCATCCCTCAAAAGACTGGCCAGCAGGTGTGCCAAGGGTGCCACATCACATGAAACATGGGCTTAGGAGGTAAGCCATGGTTGCCCTTAACAAGCACGACATGGGCAAAAAGCCCAGCTAGAGACCGCAATAAGGGCATTATCCAAGGCATAGTCACCCTACGGGAGTTAAATCCTCCTCATTATGCCTTGATAGATTACTCAAAAAGAGTGCCAAGGGGGCCACGTCACATGGATGAGGGGCACGGGAGGTAAGCCACGATTGCCTCTAGTAAATGTGGCATGGGCAAAAGGCCTAATATGAGGTTGCAACGAGTGCTCTACCTAGGCAATGGGCACTTTACATGTGCCTAACTGTCATCATTATCCCTCAATAAAACACCGAGATGGCATGTCAAGGGAGTTGAGTCGCACAAAACTTGGGCATGGAAGGCAAGCCACTTCTACCCCAAATAGGCATTGCATGGGTAGAAGGCCCAACATGCGATCATAATTGGTACTAGCCATACCATGGGCACCACATGTAGGCCAGACCCTTGTTGTTGTCCCTAGATAGACTGCCAAGCATTGGTGCTAAGGAAGTTGTGTTGCACGAACCATGGGGACGAGAGGCAAGCCATGGTTGCCATGAGTAGGCAGTGCATGAGCAAAAGGCCCAACATGTGGCTGCAACTATTGTGCCAGCCAACCTATGGGTGCCTCACTTGAGCTAGATCCTCACCATTGTCCTTCAATTGATTGCCCAGTGAGCATGCCATGGGAGTCGCATAGCATGGACTATAGGCATGAGAAGCTAGCCACTATTGCCCTCAGTAGGCACAACATGGGTGGAAGGCCTAACGTCTGGCAATAATAGGTGAGCTAGCCAAAACATGGATGGCCTACTCAAGCTAGACCATTGTTATTGTCCCTTAATAGACTTCCAAGTGACTATCCCAAAGGTATAAGTGGTAAGCCACGACTACCTCTAATAGATGCGGCATGGGTAGAAGGCCTAGTATGCGATCGTAAGAGGCAGGTTAACCAAGCCATGGGTGTCTTATGTGAGCTAGACCCTTGTCACTATTCCCCGATAGATTGCTCAGTGAGCATGCCAAAAGAGTCGTGTTACATGAAACATGGCATGGAAGGCAAGCCACAGCTACCCCTAATAGGCATCGTCGAGGTGTAAGGCCCAATATGTAACCATAACAAGCGTACCAGCCAGGTCATGGGCACTCCAGATGAGATAGACCCTCATCGCTATCACTTGATAGACTTCGTAGTGAATGTGCGAAGGGAGCTATATTGCATGGACCATCAGCATAAGACGCAAGCCATAGCTACCCCTAGCATGAATCACATGGATAGAAGGTTTACTGTGTGGCCACAGCATGGGTGCCACCTAAGCCATGTGAGCAATCGTGTTTACCTATGGCAATAACTATTGTTAGGCCATTGTAAAGGGAACCCAGCACTACTGTTGGGTCGTCGCTAAGCTCCCCTAGTGTTGGCACTAGCATCTACAAACGTCTATGATTGCCCAACTATAGTCTATGGGCTCTCCTAACACCAGCAACTGTCATTGGGTTATTGTTGGGCTACCCCGACATTATCGCTAGTGCTTATCGATACCAATAATTACTCTGTTGCAAAAGCTGAGCTACCCTTTAGGTTCTCCTAGTGCTAAGACTGGTGTCTGCCAACACTAGCAACTGCCCTGCAGTAACAACTAAGTAGTTGTTGGGCTCCCCTAAAGTTGGCATAAGCATCTACCAACACTAGTAACTTCCACGCATAATCTTAGACTCTCCCTATGTTTTTTACTACAGCTAAGCCATCATTAAGCTTTTCTAGTGCTTGCACTCAAGTTTGCCAGTGCCAATGATAATCATTGGGTCATCCTTAAGCACTTTTACTGCTAACTCTAATATTTATCAACGTCAACGACTGCTTTATCATAGTGGTTAGGCATTCCTAATGCCACCGACTACCATAAGGTTATCGTTAGACTCCCCCGGTGCTAGCTCTAGCATTTACTAATACCAACAACTACATCGCAAAAGCAACTGGTTAGTCATTAGGTTCCCGCAATGCTGGCGCCAGCATTAGCTTGTACTAGGCACTTCCCCTCAATAGTCGTTGGGCTCTCTTAATACCAACCACGACAGCTGGGTTAACGTTGGGCTCTTTTAGTACTTGTCCTCGTGTTTACGTGTGCTAAAGACTACCATTTGGCCATCGTAGGGGCAGCCTAGTGTAGATCTCTGCAAGCATCACTGACTGTCATTAGCAATAGTTGTTGGCCTTTACTAGTGCAAACGACTGCCTAGTAGTAGTTGTTGGACTCTCGTAACACCAACGATAGTTGTGAGGTTATCGTAAAGCTCCCTTAGTGCTGGCATGAGTGTATACTGACACCAACAACTACCCTACAATAGGTAGTGCCCAATAGTAGTTGTTAGGCTCTCTCAATGCCAGCGACTATCATGAGCTTATTGCTAGGCTCCCTCGATGCTAGAACTAGTGTTTAACAACACCAGTGATAGCATTGCAAAAATAATTGGGCAGCCATTGGGCTCTCTTAAAGCTGGCATGAGCATTTACCAGCATGAGTGATTTCCCTGTAGGAGTCATTAGGCTCTCTTAATGCTAATAACTGTTGCTAAGTCATGGTTGGGCCCCTCTAGGGCTTGCCCTCTCATCTACCTATGCTTGTGACTTCCATAGGGCCATCGTTGGGTAACCCTTATAAATGTCTGCCAACATTAGTGACTGGCCAGCAAAAATCATTAGGCTGTCCCAATGCTAGTGACTGTCATGGGTTTATCGCAAGGCTTCCCTCACATTGGCGTTGGCATCTACTGAAACCAGCATCTACTTAATAATAACTAGGCAGTCCCTGGATTCTCTACATGTTGGCAATTTCATCTGCCTACACTAGTAATTACCTCACTGCTGTAGCTAACTAGTCATTAGGCTACCTCAAAGTTAGTTTGAGCATCTGTTGGCATCATTGACTGCCCGTAACAATCATTGGGCTCTTTTTGTGTTTACTACTTTTGCTACGCCATTGTTAAGCTCTTCTAGTACTTACCATCATGCCTACTTATGCTTGCTACTCTCATTGGGCCATAGTTGGGGGAACGCAGCATCGACGTCTACCAGCATTAATGATTACTATTGGGCTCCCCTAGCACTAGTGACTGTCCAATAATAATTGTTCGACTTTCCCAATGTCAACGACCATCATGAAGTTGTAACTGGATTCCCCTAGTGTTGGCACTAGCGTCTCCTAACACTAATAACTACCCCACAGCGATAGTTAGACCGTACCTAGTTTCCCCTTGTGCTGGCATCAACGTTTGCCAACACGTGGGACTTCCTCAAGCAGTTGGTTTGCCTTCCTTATGCTAATTACCATTACTGCATCATCGTTGGACTCCTCTACCTATAATTAGGACCGTCACTAGGTCATCATTGGGGGAAGATAGCACAAATGTTTGTTGGTGCAAGTCATTGTTGTTGGGTCATTACTGCGCTCCCCTAATGCTGTGCTGGCCTTCAATAGTGCTAGCCACTCTTGAGTAGCAGTCATTGGGCTCTTTCAATGCTAACAACTATTGTAGAGATGTCGCTAGGCTTTCTCTGTGCTAGCACTAGTGTCCATTGACACTAGCAACTTCTTCGCATCAATAATTAGGTAGTTCTAAGGCTATTTCAATGCAGGCACTGATGTTAGTTGACGTTTATTAAGCTGTCACTAAGAGAACCCACTGTAAATGACTCCTAATGAGAGCTACAATCTCTGGCTTGTCGCTGAGCTATCCTAGTGTAGATATTTACCAGAACAAGCGACTGCCCACTAGTAGTTGTAGGGCTCTCCCAACGCTTGTAACTATCATTGGGTCGTCACCATTGAGCTGCCCTAATGCTGACACTAGCCTCTACCAACACCCATTGTTAGGCTATCCTAATGCTCCCGTAGATATCAACCAACATCAATGACTACCTAGTAGTAATAGTTGGGCAGTCATTGAGTTCCTCAAAAGCTAGCATGAGCATTTACCAATATGTGCAACTTCTTTCCTACAGTCGTTAGGCTCTCTCAATGCCAAAAACTTCTACTAAGCCATTATTGGGCTTCTCTAATGCTGACCCTCATAACCACCATCATTAATGACAACCGTTGGGCCATTACTGTAGCTATGATAATGGTTGGAACCACTAGCACTAGCGTCTACCAACACTAGCAACTACCCAGCAACAATCGTTGGGCTCTCTCAATGCTTGTGATAGTCATTGGGTCATTATTGGGCTCCTTTGGTGCAAGCTCTAGCATCTATCGACCTAGGCAACTACCCTACAACAATAGCGGGGTAGTCCATGGGTGCCCCTAATACCAGTATGGGCGTCTGCCAACACTAGTAATTACACTCTAGTGGTAGCTTGGAAGTTGTTGATTCCCCCAAAGTTGGGTTATCATTAAGCTCCCTAAATATTAATGCTAGCATTTATCATCCTGAATGACTACTTCACAACAATCATTGGCCCTCCCAACACTAGTGATTGTCATGAGGTCATTGTTAGACTTTTCGCATGCTAGTGCTAGCATTTACTGACTCCAGCAACTACCTAGAGTAATAGGTGGGCAGTTCCTTAGGTTCCCCTAGTGTTGGCGTCGGTGTGTACTAACACCAGCAACTGTCCTATAGTCATAGCTGATCAATCTATAGGTCCTTCCAAATCTAACACAAGCAGTTTCTAGCACCAATGACTTCCCCAAAGTAGTTGTTGGTTCTCTTAATGCCATCTACTATTGCTAGGCCATCATTTAGGCTCTTTTAGTGATTGCCTTCATGTCTGCTGACACTAATGACTTCTGCTTGGTTGTCGCTAGGAGAATCTAGCATGGATGTTTACCAATCTAAGCGACTACCCAACAGCGATCGTAGAGCTCTCATAATGCCCGTGACTATCATTGGGTTATCACTGCTAAGCTCTCTCAGTGCTAAATCTAGTGCCTACTAGTGCCAATGACTGCCAAACAACACTCATTTGGTTTTCTTGATGCAAGCGACCATCATGGGTTTATTACAGGGCTCCCTTATTACTAGTGTTGACATTTATCGATAAAAGCAACTATCTTATAGCAATTGTTGGGAAGTTCGTTTATTCCTTTAGTGCTGACACTAACATAAACCAACACTAAAGACTACCTTGCATCAGTAGCTGGGCAGTTATTGTGTTCCTCGATAGCAAGTGCAAATGCTTAGCAACACCTGCAGCTTTCTTGCAACCACCGTTCAACTCTCTCAATGCCAACAATTGCTGTTAGGCCATCGTTAGGCTACTTTAATGCTTACCTTCACATTTACCTACACCAGCGATTACCGTTATGGCATCATTGGGGCAGTGACAGTGGCAAGCATCTGCTAGCATTAGTGACTATCCAATTATAGTGGTTGGGCTCTCCTAACGCCAACCACTATCATTGGGTCATTGTTGGGCTCCATCGGTGCTAGGATAAGCATTTACCAACACTAACTAGTGCCCCGTAGGTATAGTTGGGCAGTTTTAGGGTTCCCAAACTGCTATCACCAGCGTCTGTGACCATCAATAATTGTCTCACAACAATAGCTAGGCAGTCATTAAGTTCTCTCAAAGCAGGCATGATGTCTACCAGTACCAGTGACACCACATAAAGGTCATTGGGTTCTTTCAGTGCCTACTACTATTGCTAGGCTGTTGTTCACCCCACCTATGCTTGCCTTCACGTCTACGTGTGACAGTGACTTTCATTGGGTCGTCAGTGAGAAAACCTAGTGCTAGTACTAGCATCTACCGACACTATTAATTTCCTCGCAATAATAGCTTGGAGGTCTTTCGGTTCCCCTAGTGTTGGCACTATTATTTTCAAACACCTATAACGACCACGCAATAATAGCTAGGCAATTGTTAGGTTCCTCCAAAGCTAGCGTGAGTGTGTGCTAGCACTAGTGATGTCCTTGCAGAAGTCGTTGGGCTCTCTTAGTGCCTATTACTACTATTAAACCATCATTCTACTTCTCCTATAATTAACCTCATGTCTATTTGCATTAGTGATTGTCGCGATGTCACTATTGAGTTGCCTTACTGCTAATGTTACCATCTGCCAGCGTAAGTGATTGCCTAGCTGTAACTATTAATCTCTTCCAATGCCAATGATTATCATGGGGTCATCGTTAGGCCCCATCATTGCTAACACTAGCGTTTACCAACATCAGCAATTGCAGCGCCAAAATAAATGAGTAGTCATTAGGTTCCCGAAAAGCTAGTGCGAGTTTTAGCTAGCCTAGTGAATCCTACGTAATCATCGTTCGACTCTTCCAATGCCAACTACTACTGCTATGCCTTCATTGGGCTTCATTAGTGGTTACCGTTACATCTATCTATGCAAGCAACTGCCATTGGGCCATTGTTGGGGGACCCTAGCATAATGTTAACCAACACTAACGACTGCTATTAGCTCATCATTAAGATCCTTTAGTGCTGGCACTAGTATTTACTAGCATTAATCATTGCCCAGCTATAGTTATTGGGCTCCTTCGGTGCTAACAGTAGCATCTACTAACATAAGAACTGCCTTGCAACAATAGCTAGATTATCCTTAGGTTCCTTTAGCATTAGAAATAGTCATTGGGCTCTCCCAATGCCAACAACTATTGTTAGCCTATCGTTGGGTCGCTCTAGTGCTTGCTCCTAGGTGTTCGTGCACCTACAACTACCATTGGGCCATTGTTAGGGCAACAAATGCAAATGTCTACATGCATCAGCAATTGCCTAATAGCTATCATAGGCTTCTCCTAATGCCTACGACTATCATTGGGTCATCATTGGGTTGCCTCAGTACTAGCACTAGCATCAATCAACACTAGCAATTACCTCGTAGCAGTAATCAACACTAGTCTTTAAGTTCTCCTAGTGTTAACATCAACATCTACCAATACAACAACTGCACCACAGCAGTAGTTGAGAAGTTGATGATTCCCTTAAAGTTACGTTGTTGCTAAGATCCCTCAATGTTGGCACCAGCATCTACCAACGTTAAAGACTGCCTTAGAATAGTCGTTAGGCTCTCCTAGTATCCACGATTAGCGATGCCTCTGATGCAATCAATAGCATCTACCAACTCTTTTGATTGCCTCATGGTAATAGCTGGGCAGTCCCTAGGCTCTTTTAGTGCTCGTGCTAGCATCTGTTAATACTAACAACTGCCCAAAGTAGTAGCTGGGAAGTCGTTAGGTTCCCTCAAAGGCGACAAGAGCATTGGTCAGCATCATGACTTCCTCACAGTAGTCTTTGGGCTCTCCCAACCCCAACCACTACTGCTAGGCCGTCATTAGGCTACTCTAATGCTTGCTCTCTCGTTTACTTGTGCTTATGACTATTATATGGCCATCACTAGGGCAATCCAGTGCTAATGTCGACCAACGTCAACAACAGCCTAGTAGCAATGTTTAGGCTTCGTGAATACAAGCGACTAGTATTAGGTTATCACTTGGCTCCCTCAATGTTAGCACTAGCATCTACCAACACCACCAACTACCACACAGCAATAGCTGGGTAGTCCTTGGGTTCCTCTAGTGCTAGGACTGACGTCTGCCAGCACTAACCATTGTCCCACACTAGTAGCTAGTTAATTATTGGGTTCCCCTAAAATTGATACGAGTGTTAGCTAGTGTAGTGAATTTCGTGTAGTCATTATTTGGCTTTCCTAATGCCAACAACGATTGTTAGGCTGTCGTTGGGCTCCATTAGTGGTGATCGTTGCATTTACCTATGCCAACGACTACGACTGGGCCATCACTTGTGGAACCTAGCGTCGATGTCAATTAGTACCAACGACTATCAGTGGGGTCATTGTTGAGATCCCGTAGTGCTGGTACTGGCATCCACGTATGCTAACAACTACCTAGCTATAGTCATTGGGCTTTCTTTATTCGTGTGACCACCATAAGGTCATCACTAAACTCCTTTAGTACTAGTGCTAGTGTCTACTAATACCATCAACTGCCATATAACAATAGTTGGGTTGTTGTTGGGGTTCCTTTAGTGTTAGCACTGGAATCTGGCAACTCGAGCAACTACCCTACTAGTAGCTAGGTAACCCAATGGTTACCCTAAAGTTGGCATGACCATCTGCAAGCACTAGCGATTGCCCCGTAATAGTCATTGGGCTTTCCCAATGCTGACCATTGTCGCTAAGCCATCGTTGAGCTCCTCTAATCAATGCCTTCACTTTTACCTGTGTTAGTGACTTTCTTAGGATATCGCTAGGGTACTAATTCAAATATCTGCCAATACTAATGACAAATACTCGATCATCGCTAATCTTCGTAGGTACTAGCATTAGCTTCTACTAACATCAGTGACTAACTTGCAGCAATCATTGGGCTCTTCTAACACCAGCGACTATCATAAGGTCATCGTAAGGCTCCCCCCATGTTATCATTAGCATCTATTAACACCAATAATTGCACAATAGAAGTAGCTGGGCAGTCGTAGGGTTCTCTCAAAGCTAGCGCGAGCATAAGCTAGCACAAATGACTTCCTTGTAGTAGTTGTTGAGCTCTCCCGATGCTAATTATTACTAAAAAGTTATCGTTTGCCTCCTCTAATGCTTGCCCTTGTGTCTTCTTATGCCTTCAACTACCAGTACACCATCGCTGGGGTAACCTAATGCATATGTCTACCACCACTGATGACTACCCAGCAATAGTCATGCTGCTCTCTTAACGCTTGTGATGGTCATTTGGTGGTTGTTGGATGACCTCAGTGCTAGCGTCGAAGTCTGCCAACACTGACAATTACACTGTAGTAGTAGTTGGGAAGTTGATGATTCCCCTGAGGCTCAATTGTCACTAAGTTCCCTTAATGCTAGCGCTGGCATCTACCAACATCAGTGATTGCCCCTAGAATAGTCGTTGGGTTATCCCAACACCAATGATCAATGATGCCTTGATGCTAGCACTGGTGTTTACCAACTCCTAATACCAACTACTTTGAAGTAGTAGCTAGGTAGTCGTTGGTTCCTTCAAAGCTGATGGTAGTGTTTGTTTGCACTAGCGACTTCCTCGTAATAATCATTAGGCTTTCCCAATGCCAACCACTGCTACCA
Source organism: Moringa oleifera (assembly GCA_021397835.1). Classification (NCBI taxonomy): domain Eukaryota; kingdom Viridiplantae; phylum Streptophyta; class Magnoliopsida; order Brassicales; family Moringaceae; genus Moringa; species Moringa oleifera. The sequence continues at coordinate 6,053,172 of JAJFZO010000896.1, read as the reverse complement.
CGCCATCGTTAGGCTCTTCTAGAGCTTACCCTCGTGTCTACTTACACTAGTTATTACTATTCGGGCAACCCATCTTATAACACCAGCAACTTCTCCGCTGTAGTAGTTAAGCAGCCGTTGGGTTCCCTAAAAGCTAGTGATAATGTCTAAAAAACACGAATGATTGCCTTATAATAGTCGTTGGTCTCTCGTAACTCCAATTATTGGTATTATTCCATCGTTGGTCTCCTTAATTAGTTGCCGTAGGGTCTACCTATGCCAGCATCTATCGATGGGCCATCATTAGGGAAACCTAGTAGAGATGTATGCCATCGCTAGCAATTGTCACTAGGTCATCGTTGAGCTCCCCTAATGTTGGCGCTGACCTTAAATAGAGCTAGAAACTACTAGCCACACTCGTTAGGCTCTCATAATGTTAGCCACTATCATGGGGACGTCATTGGGCTCTATTGATCCTAACACTGGTATTTACCGATACTAGTAAATGCCCTGCAGTAGTAGTTAAACAGTTCTAAGGTTCTCTTAGTGCAAGCGCTAGCATTTAGCAACACCAACAATTGCCTTACAGTTGTATGTAGGCAATCGTTAGGTTTCCCTAAAGTTGGTTTTAAAGTTTGTTAGTATTAGCAATTTTACCATAGCAATTGCGAGGCTCTATCAATCCTAACTACTACTGCTTGGCCGTCGTTGGGCTCGTCTAATGCTTGGACTCACTTCTGGTCATGCTAGCAATGTCTACTAGCCTATCAATGGGGGAACCTAACGTAGATATTTGTTAGTGCTACGGACTGTTGCTAAGTCATAGCAAAGATCCTTAGTGATGGTGCTGGCCACTACTAATGCTAGCGATTGACCAATAGCAATTGTTGGGCTCTCACAATGCCAGCAACTATCATGGAGTTATCCCTAGTTTCCCTTGGTGCTGGCACAAGTGTCTACTGATACCAGTATCTACCCTGTAGCAGTCGTTAAGTCCCTCTATAGCTGGTTAAATGTCACTAGTGACTTCCTTGCATCAATTATTTGTCTCTTCCATTGCTAACTACTAATGTTAGGCCATCATGGAGCTCGTCTAGTGCTTGCCCTCATGTCTGCCTGCACTAACTACTATCTCTGATTTGTTGCTGAGCTCCCTTAGTGCTAGCATTAGCATCTACCAGTGTCTAAGATAGCCCTAGATAGTGGTTGTGCTTCCTCAACGATCATGATGGTCAAAGGATCATTATTAGACTTCCCTAATGCTATAATTAGCATCTACTGACACTAACAACTGCCCCACAATAATAGTTAGGTAGTCCAGGGTTCCCTTAGTATTGGTGCTAGCATTAACCAATAGCTTTAACTACTTCGTAGCAGTAGCTGGATAGTTGTTAGGTTTCCCTAAAGCTGGTGTTAGCATTTCCTGACCCCAACGAATGCCCTATAAGAGTCGTTGGGCTCTCTCAGTGCCAATTACTACTGTTTGGCCATTGTTAGTTTCTTTTAGTGCTTGTCTATGAGTCTGCCTATGCCAGCGACTACAGCTGGGCCATTACTGGAGGAACCTAGCATTGATATTTGCCAATGCAAGAGAGTGCCGCTAGGTCATTGCTAAGCTACCCTAGTGATGGTGCTTGCCTCTACTAGCGCCAGCAATTGCCCAACAATAGTTGTTGGTCTCTACTTATACGAGTAACTATTGTAGAGTCATCGTAAGGCTCTCTCGGTGCTGATAGCTTCTACCGATACCAGCAACTACCGCGTAGCAATAGTTGTGAAGTCCCTAAGTTCTCCCAATGTTGGCATTGATGTTTATTAACACCAGCAATAGACTCGTAGTAGTAGTTGTGTAGTCATTTGGTTGCCTCAATGTTGGTGCGAATGTTTGCCAGCATGAGTGACTTCTTCCCACTAGTCATTGGCCTCTCCCAATGCCAACTACTATTGCTAAGCCGTTGTTGGGCTCCTCTAGTGCTTACTCTCATGACTAAGTGAGCTAGCGATTACTATTGGGCCATCTTTAGGGGAACCCAGCAAAGATGTCTTCTTACAGTAGTGACTGTCATTGGGTCATCGTTGAGCTTCTATAGTGCTGGCATTGGCATTTACCATTGTCAGCGACTGCATGAAGTAGTCATTGGGCTTTCCTAATGATAATGAATGTCATGAAGTGATCGTTAGGCTCCACCTATGCTAGCATTAGAGTTTACCAACACCAAAAATTGCCCTATGGAAATAATTGGGAAATCCCTAGGTTCTTTTGCTGCTTGTGCAATCATTTACAAACGCTAGTGATTGCCTTATAGGAGTAGCTGGACAATTATTGGGTTCCTCTAAAGCTAGTGCAGCCAATACAAATGACTTCTCCGTACTAGTCGATGGGCATTTCTATTGCCAATTTCTACTACTAGGCTGTCGTTGTGCACTTCTAGTGCTTGTCTTTGTGTCTACTTGCACAAAAGACTGCCAGTAGGCCATCGTTGGGGGAACATAACGTAGATATTTACTAGTGCCGATGACTACCATTGAGCCATCGTTGAGCTCTCCCTATGCTGATGCTTACATCTGCCAACTCTATTGATTGTTTAGCAACGGTCATTAGGCTCACCCAACATCAATGCTTTTCAAGGGGCTCAACCAATGCCAACGACAGTCATGGGGCCATTGTCGGGCTCCCTAGTGCTAGCACTAGCATGTATAGACTCAAATAAACTCCTCATAGCATTTACTGGGCCATTATTGGGCTCCCCAAGTGTTTGCCTTCACATATGCTTGCACGATGGCTACCGTAGGGTCATCGCTAAGGGAACTAAACGCAGATGTCTACTAGCAATAGTGATTGCTGCTGGGTCATATCTAAGCTCTCTTAGTGATGGCATTGGTGTTTATTAGCTTTAATAACTTCTCATTAGTAGTAGTTGACCTCTCCATACATTAATGACTATCATATGGCCATCGCTAGGCTCCCTCGATGTTGGCACTAGCATTTATCGACATTAGTAACTACCTTGAAGCAATAGCTGGGTGGTCTTTTGGTTCCCCTAGTACTGGCGCTAGCATTACCTTGCAATAACAATTACCTAGCAATAGTAGCTTGGTAGTGATTAGGTTCCCCCCGATTGGTGCTAGCATTTACTCGCACTAATGACTTCCTCATAACAGTCATTAGGCTCTCCTAGTGCCACCTACTGTTGCTAGGCCTTCGTAGGCTCCTTTAGTGCTTTCTCTCTTGTTTACCTTTTCTAGTGACTGTTACTAAGCCACCACTGGGGAAACCCAGCGCAAATATCAACTAATGCCAATAACTGCTGTGGGGTCATCTTCGAGTTCCTCTAGTAATGGCGCTAGGGGAATCAAGTGCAAATGTTTGTTAATGCCAATGAACACCATTGGGTTTTTGTTGAGTTTCCTTGGTGTTAGCACTAGCATCCACTAACACTAACAATTGCCTCACAGCAATTGTCTCGTAGCAATAGCCAGGTAGTCCCTCGGTTCCCTAAGGTTAGCACTTTTAATGCCAGTAGCTCTAATTGGGACATCGTAGGGCTCCATTGGTGCTAGCCCCATCATCTACCGACACCAACAACTGCCTCGTAACAATAGCTGGGCCATTTTAGATTTTCCTTAATCATGACGTTAGCATTTGCCAACACCAAAAATTACTATATAGTCGTTGGGTTCCCCCAAAGCTAGTGCTAGCATTTGTTAGCACCAGTGACTTTCTTGGAATCGTCGTTAGGCTCTCACAATGCCAATAATTGCTGTTAAACCATCATTGGGCTTTTCTAGTGCTTGTTGTTGCATTTGGCTATGCTAGTGACATTTGTTGGGCCATGCTAGAGGAACCCAGCACAGATGCCCATGAGTGCCAGCGACTATCATTGGTTGTTGTTGAGCTCTCTGGGTGATGGTGTTGGCCTCTATTAGTGCCAACAACTAGTCTGTAATAGCTATTGGGCTCTTATAATGCCAGTGACTATCATGGGGACTTCTTTGGACTCCCTTGGTATTGGCACTAGCTTCTACACACGCGAGCGACTACTCTGTAGTAATAGCTAGGCAGTCCATGCATTCCTTTAGTGCTAGTATTGCCGTTTGCTAACACTAACAACTGCCTTACAATAGTAGCTGGGTAGTCGATAGGTTCCACCAAAGTTGGCACTAGCATCTGTCAACACTAACGACTTCTCCAACATTATCATTGGGCTTTATAAGTGCTTCCTTCGTGCTTACTTATGCTAGTAACTACCGCTAGCCTATCGCTGGAGGAACTTAGTGCAAATGTCTACGACTGCCAACGACTACTGTTAGGTCATTGTCGACTCCCTCAGTGCTGGCCTCAAGCAGTGCGAACGACTGCCTAGTAGTAATCGTTGTGGTCTCCGAGCGATAGAAGCTATTATGGGGTCGTCATTGGGCTCCCTCAGAGCTAGCACTAGTGCCTACCAACACCAGCAACTACTCTGCGACATTAGCTAGGCAGTTGTTAGGTTACTATGGTGTTGGTGCTAGCGTTTACCAATACTAGCAACTACCCCATTGCTTTAATAGGACGGTCATTGGATTCCTCTAAAGTTGGCATCTGCCAACACCAATGACTCTCCCGTAATAGCCATTAGACTCTTACATTTAGGCCATCACTAGGCTCCTCTAGTGCTTACCCTTGCATTTACCTATGTGAATAACTATTGTTAGGCCATTACTCAAGGAACCTAACGTAGATGTTTGCTAGTGCCAACGACCGTAGCTAGGTCGTCGCTAAGCTCCCATATTGTTGGTGTTGGCTTCTATTAGCGTCTATGTTTGCCCAGTAACAGTCAACAAACTCACCCAATACTGAAGACTATCATGGGGTCGTCACTAGGCTCCCCCAGTGCCAACACTAGTGTCTACCAACACCAATAAATGCCACAGAGTAATAATAGGGTAGTCCCTCGGTTCCTTCAATGCTGGCGCTGATGTTTACCATCATGAGCAACTGCCTTACAATAATGGCAAGGTGGTTGTTGGGCTCCCCTAAAGCTGATGTTCACTGGGCCATCATTGGGGTAACATAGTGCAAATGTTTCCTAGCATCAATGAGTGCCGTTGGGTCATCGCTTAGCTCTCCTACTGCTGGTGCTAGATCCTACCGACATGAGCAACTGCCTTACAGTGGTAGCTGGGCAATCATTAGGTTCTTCAAAAGTTGGTGCAGTGCCTAGCTGCACTTGCGACTTCCCCATAACAATGATTGGCCTCTCCTAATGCCAACTATAACTGTCAGGTCGTTATTGCGCTTCAGTGCTTGTTCTTGAGTCTACATGTGCCAACGACAACCATTGGGCCATCACTAGAGGAAACCAGTGCAAATGTCTAGTAACAGCAGTGATGGCCACTAGGGTACTGTTGAGCTCCCCTATTGCTAGCACTAGCCTCAAATAACGAATATCAGAGAGATCATCATGGAGATGTCATTTGGTTCTCCAATGCCAGCGACTATCGTGGAGACATTGCAGAGCTCTCTCAGTGTTAGCACTAGCAATTATCAACACTAATAACTTCCCTACAGTAATAGCTAGGTAGTCGTTGGGTCCAAAAGTTGGACTACCATCAGCCAACACTTATGACTTTCCTGTTGTAGTCGATGGGCTCTTCTAACTCCAACAATTGCTATTAGGCTATTGTTTTTGCTTCGCTAGTGCTTGCCATTTCGTCTACCAATGCCAGCTACTGCAGGTGGGCTATTGTTGAAGGAACGTAGTTCAAACATGTGCTAGTGCTAGTGATTGTTGTTGAGTCATTGCTAAGCTCCCTTAGTGCTGCACTTGCCTCAAACAGCGCCAGCGATTGCCCAACAATAGTCGTTGGGCTCTCATAATGCCAACGACTGTCATGGTGCAGTCTTTAGGCTCCCACAAGGCTGGCACTAGCATCTGCTAACACTAGTAATTTCCTCTTAGTAGTCGTTGGGCTTTCCCAATATCCACTACAACTGCTAGGCCACTATTGGGCTCCTCTAGTGCTAGCCCTAGCATCAAGCTTTGCATGCAATTTCCCCTTAGCCATTATTGGAGGAACCTTGTGCCCATGTTTTCTAGCGTTAGCGATTGCCCAATAACAGTTGTAGGGCTTTCCCAACTTCTACGACAATCATTAGGTCATCATTGATGAGCTTCTCTAGCGTAACATTGACCTTAAACAGTGCCAACGACTATCAAACATTAGTCATTGGGCTCTCACAATGCAAGTGACAATTATATTACTGTCTTTAGGCTCACTTGAGGTTAGCATTAGCATTTACTAACACCAGTAACTGCCCTGAAGTCATAGTAAGGCAGTCGTTAGGCTCCCTCAAAGCTTGTGCTAACGTCTGCCAGCACTTGGGACTTCTCCACACGAGTAGTTATGCTCTCCCAGTGCTAACAAGTGCTGCAAGGTTATCGTTAGGTCCCTAGGTTCCCTTAGTGCAGTTTTTGGTATCTACTAACACCAGCAAATACCCTACAATAGTAGTAAGGCGATTGTTAGGTTCCCCCAAAGTTGGTGCAAGCATCTACCAACTCCAGTGACTACCTTTTCAAAGTCATTAGGCTCTCCCAATGCTAACCACTATTACTAGGCCATTGTTGAAGTCCCCTGGTGCTTGCCTTCGAGTCTACTTGTACTAGTGACTACTGTTAGGCCATCGTTAGATTACTTAATGCAAATGTCTACCAACACCAGTGACTATCGCTTAGTCATCACTAATCTTGCCTAGTGCTCGCACTGGCATCTACTTGCGTCGACGACTACCTATAATAGTTGTTGACCTCTCCCAATTCCAACAACTATCATGGGGTCATCATCAGGCTTCCTTGATGCTGGCACTAGCGTCTACCAACACAACGACTGCACTGTAGAAGTAACAAGGCAGTCATTGGGTTCCGCCAAAGCTAACGCAAGAAGCTGCTAGTATAAGTGACTTTTTTGCAGTAAGCGCCAGGCTCTCTCAATGCCAACTACTACTAGGAGGCCATTGTTGGGCTTCTCTATCTCTTGCCTATGTTTTCTTATGCTAGTGATTGTGATTGGGCCATCGCTAGGGCACCCAGTGAAGATGTCTATGAGTATCAACGACTACAGTTAATGGGCTGACGTTGGGCTCGATTAGTGGTTTATTGTTGCGTCTATTGATGCAAGTGACTATCACTGGCCATCGCAAAGGGAACCTAGCATAAATGCTCGGCCTGTGCCAACAACTGTCGCTAAGTCATCACTAAGATCTTTTAGTTTGGGCACTAACATCTACCAGCATCAACGACTACCTAGTAGCAATCTTCTAGTACTTGCCCACTCATCAACTTGCGCCAACAACTGCCATTGGGCCATTATTGCGAAAACCCAGCATAAATATCTGGCAGTACTAGCGACTATTGCCAGGTCATCATTGAGCTTCACTAGTGTTGGCATTGGCAACTACCAGCATCAATGACTGCCCAGCAATAGTCCTTGGGCTCCCCTGACATCCGTAACCATCACAAGGTCATCATTAGGCTCCCTTGATAGTGGCATTAGTGTCCATTCACACCAACGACTGCATTACAAAAGTCGCTAGGTAGTCATTAGGTTCCCCCAAAGCTAGTGTAAGCATCTACCAACACTAATGACTTCCTCGCAATAGTCATTGGGCTCTCCAAACTTCAGCCACTATTGTTAGGCCATCATTTGACTCCTTTAATTCTTCTTCTTATGTTTACTTGCGCCAATGACTGCCATTGGGCCATTGTTGGGGAAACCTAGTAAAGATGTTTGCTAGCATCAACGACAACCTAACAAAAGTCAATTGGGCTTTTTTATCACCTGCGAGTATCATTGGGTTGTCATTAGGCTCCCTATGTGCTAGCACTAGCATCTAGCGATACAAGTGATTGCCTCGTAGCAATAGCGGGGTAATCCTTGGGTTTTCCTTGTTTTAGTGTCGTCATTTGCCAACACACGCAATTGTGCCATAACTATAGCTCAAAAGTCATTGGATTATCCTAAAGCTGGCACGAGCATCTAACAACACCACCAACTTACGTGTAGAAGCCATTGGGATCTTGCAACGCCTGTTATGGCTACTAGGCCGTCATTTGGCTTATCCACTACTTCCTCATGCATCAACTTACAAAAACGACTGTTGCTGAACCATCATTGGGACACAACATTAATGACGATTGCTAGGTCATCAGCAACTTTTATGGTGTTGGTGCTAACATCTATCGACTACAGCAAATGCTTTGTATTAGTCATTGGGCTCTCACAACATTAGAGTGTATTACGGTGTCATCGTTAGGCTCCCATGATGCTGGCACCAGCATCTATTGACTCTAGCAACTGCATCTTAAAAGTAGCAAGGTAGTCTGATGGTTCCTCATGACTTCCATGTAGCCATCGTTGGGCTTTTCTCGTGGCTACCATCGTATCTCCCTATGCCAACAACTACTACTAGGCCATCGCAAGGGGAACCCATCACTGATGTCTACTAGCGCTAATGATTACCATTGGGTCATCATTGAGCTCTCTAAACGTTGATGCCAACATTTACTAATGTTTACAATTACCTAACTCTCATCATTAGGCTCTCCCAATGCTAGCAATCGTTATGTAGTCATCGTTGAGCTACATCGATAGTGTTGCTAGAGTCTACTGATACCAACAACTGCCCCGTTGGTACAGCTAGGCTATCCCTAGGTTTCCCTAGTGCTGGGATTAGCATCTGTTAATACCCGTAACTGCCCTATAGCAGTAGCTAACCAGTTGTTAGTTTCCCCCAAAGTTGGCACAAGCGTCTGCTGGCACCAGAGACTGCCACGTAGCTATAATTCGGCTCTCCTAGTGCTAATTACTATAGCTAGGCCATTATTGAGCTTCTTTAGTGCTTGCACTAGCGTTTTCAGTGTCAGCAATAATTATTGGGTCATCACTAAGTCCTTTACATTGGTGCTGACATTTACTAATGTGAACAACCACCCTGCAGCAGTCGTTGGGCACTCTAATGCCACCAACTACCACAGGGTCATTGTTAAACTCCTTTGGTGCTAGCTTTAGCTTTTATCGACAATAACAACTGCACCACAAAAGTAACTCGACAATTGTTAGGTCTCACTAAAGCTAGTGCCAGCATCTACCTGCACTAGGCACTTCCTGAAATCAGTCTCTGGGCTTTCCCAATGCCAACTACTAATGCTAGGCCAACGTTGGGCCCCTCTAGTGCTTGTCCTCACATTTACCTATGTCAATGATTACTATTAGGCTATTGTAGGGGCAACCCAGTACATATAGGCCTCGTTAACGACTATCGCTAAGTCGTTGCTAAGCTCCCTTAATATAGGTGCTGGTCTCCACTAGTGCCAATGATTGCCTAACAGTAACTATTGGGCTATCCCAATGTTAGCGATAGTCATAGAGCTGTCATAGGGCTCCCTTAGTGTAGCACAAGCGTCTATCAATACCAATAATTGCATCACAATAATTTTTGGGTAGTCCCTGAGCTCTCTTAGTGCTAGCATTGATATCTAAGAATACTGACAACTGCCCCTCAACAATAGTTGGGCAATAGTAAGGTTCCCCCAAAGTTGGCACGAGGTCTATTAGCATCAGTGACTTCTTTGTAGTCATCATTAGGCTTTCCTAATGCCAACTATTGCTATTAGGCCATCATTGGACCCCTCTAGTACTTTTGCCTTGTGTCTACTTGTGTCAGCGAGTACTACATGGCCATAACTTGGAGATCCTATCATAGATGTCTACCAACATCAGCAACTACGGTTAGATCATTATTAAGCTCCCTTAGTGCTGGCATTGGCCTTTAGCAATGCCCATGACTGCCTAGCACCAGTCGTTGGGCTCTCTTAATGCCAATGGTTATCATGGGTCATTGTAAGGCATTTCCATTACTGGCATTGGCATTTAGTGACACAAGCAACTACCTTTTAGTGATAGCTAGGCGGTCCCTGAGTTCCCTACGTATTGGTAATTACATCTACTAGCACTAATAACTGTCTCGCTAGTATAGTTAGGCAATCGTTGGGTTCCCTCAAAGCTAATGCAAGTATCCACTAGCATCGGTGATTACCCTACAGCAATCGTTGGGCTCTTTTAAGGAAAACCGCTAGCTACTGTCGTTGCATTATTGTTAAGGAAAACTGCAGCACTGATGTCTAACAGCGCTAGTGATTGCAGTTGGGTCATTGCTAAGCTCTCTTAACTCTAGTGACTGCTTAGTAATAGTCATTGGGATCTTCCAATGCTAGCGACGATTATTAGGTCATCGCACAATTCCCCCGGTATTGGCAGTAGCATCTATAAACAACAGCAACTACCCCGCAGCAATAGCTAGGCAGTATATAGGTTCCCTCTGTGCTAACGTCAGCATCTACCAGCATCAAGGACTTTCTCATAACAGTCGTTATGCTCTCCCGACGCCAATAACTACCAGTGTGCCATCGTTTAACTCTTCTACTTACATTTAGCGACTGTTGCTAGGTCATCTTTGGGTGAGACCAACGCAGATGTCTCCCAATGCCAATGATTATCGATGGGTCATAGCTAAGCTCCCCTAATGCTGCGATAGTCTTAAATAGCATGAAACACCCACCAATAGCAATCGTTGGGCTTTCCCAATGCTAACAACTATTATAAGGACATCATTAGGCTCTATTGATGATAGCACTAGTGTCTATCAACACTAGCAACTACCCCTTAGCAATAGTTAGGTAGTCCTAAGGTTCTCCAAATGCAAGCGCCCTAGCACCACTGATTGCCCAGCAATAATCATTAGGCTTTCCAAATGCCAGCAACCATCATTAGATCATCGCAGGATTCCCCTAGTTTGTGCAGTAACATCTATTGACACTAGTAACTGCCGTGCAGTAATTGCTCGTTGGGCTTTTCCAATGCCAGTAACTATTGTGGGGATGTCACTAGGCTCTCTCTGTGCTAGCACTAGCTTCTATCGATACTGGCAACTGCCCCATAGCAATTGTTAGGCAGTTTCGCGATTCTCCAAATGCAAGCTTTACTGTTTACCAACACCAGCAACTATCCTGCAAAAGTTGTTGGGCAGTCATTGGGTTCCCTCAAAGCTGGCAACAGTGTTTACCAGCACCAACGACTTTCACGCATAAATCATTAGGCTCACCCAATGCCAACTACTAGGTTATCATAGAGCTACCCTAGTGATGGCACTAGCGTCTACCAGTGCAAACGACTACCTAATAGTAGTTATTGGTCCCTCCCAATGCTAATTACTATGCAAGGCTGCCATTGAGCTCTTCTAGTGCTGGTATTATTGTTTACCGACACGAGCAACTGCCCTGCAGTAATAGCTAGGCAATCATTGGGTTTTTTTAGTGCTAGTGCCAATATCTGCCAACACCAAAAACTACCACGCAACAGTAATTGGGTTCCCCCAAAATTGGTATTAACATTTACTAGCTCCAACGATTATCTCGTAAAAATCATTAGGCTCTCCAAACGCCAATTATTGTTATTAGGCCGTTATTGGGCTCCTCTAATGCTTGCCCTCACGTCTACCTATGCCAGCGACTGTCGTTGGGCCATTGTTGACGGAACCAAGCACACATCTCTGCTAGCACTAACGATTATCATTGGGTCATCGCTGAGCTCTTCTAATGCTGGCGTTGGCTGCAACCCACATTAACGACTGCCCAACTACAATCATTGGGCTTTGCCAATACCAGCAACTATCATAGGGTTATCGTTGGGCTCCCCTGTTCCCAGAATTAGCATTTATCGAAACTTGTAATTGCCTTGTAGCAATAGCAGGGCAGTCCTTGGGTTCCCCTAGTACAAGCACTAACGTTTAACAACACCAGCTGCTGCTCCACAGTAAAAGCTCGGTAGTCATTGGGTTTCACCATAGTTAGCACTAGCACTTGCCAACACTAATAACTTCCTTGTAGTAGTCGTTGGGCTTTCCTAATACCTACTATAGCTTTTGGGTCGTCGTTGGACTCCTTTAGTACTTTCCCTCACATCTGCATTTGCCTATGATTGCCACTAGACCATCATTGAGGGAACCCTATGCAGATGTTAGTCGTGGCAAGCGATTACCTAGCAATAGTGGTAGAGCTCTCGCAATACATGCAACTATCATTAGGTCATCACTGCAGAGCTTACCTAATGTTGGCATTAGCCTGTACGAGTACTAGAGACTATCCAGAAGTTGGTGTTGGGCTCTCCCATGCGATAGTAAGAGCACCAGCCAGGCCCAATGGGTGGTCACAATAAGTGCGTGAGCTAAGTCATGGGCATCTTACGCGAGCTTGACCCTTATCACAATCGCTCGATAGGCTACCGAACAAACATGCAAAGGGAGCCATATTGCATGGACAATAGGTACGGGAGGCAAGCTAACTACCTCGGCATGCATCACATCAGCGAAAGGCCAACTGGCACCCTACGTGAGCTAGACCCTTGATGTTATCCCTCAAGAGACTGTCCAGTGGGTGTGCCAAGGGAGCCACATTCATGAAACATGGGCTCGAGAGGCAAGCCATGGCTGCCTCTAATAAGCATGAGATAGGTGAAAAGCCCAGCTTGTGATCGCAATAGGGACATTAGCCTAGCCATAGGCGCTATATGGGAGATAAATCCTCCTCGCCATCCCTCGATAGATTACCTAGAGAAGATGCCCAGTGGGCCATGTCGCAAGGATGATGGGCATAGGAGGTAAGCCACGGTTGCCCCTAGTAGGCGTGGCATGGGCAAAAGGCCCAATGTAAGGTTGCAACAGGTGCTCTACCTAGGCAATGGGCACCTCATGTGCGCCTGATTGTCATCACTATCACTCGATAGAACATCCAGATGGCATGCCAAGGAAGTCATGTCGCACTGACCATGGGCATGAAAGGCAAGCCACTGTTGCCATGAATAGGTAGTGCACAAGTAAAAGGCCCAGCATGTAGCTACAATTAATGCGCCAACCAAGCCATAGGCACCCTACTCGAGCTGGATCCTTGTCGTTTTCCCTTGATTGACTGCCCAGTGAGAGTGCCATAGGAGCTGCATAGCATAAACCATGGGCATAAGAGGCTAGCCACTCTTGCCCTGAGCAGGCAAGACATGGGTGGAAAGCCGAGCGTATGGCGATAGTAAGTGAGCAAGCCAGAACATGGATGGCCTACTTGAGCTAGACCCCTATTGCTGTCCCTTAATAGACTCCCTAGCAAGCATCCCAATGGTACAGGAGGTAAGCCACAGCTACCCCCAGCAGATACGGCATGGGTAGAAGGCCTAGTGTGCTATCATAAAAGGCACGTTAGCCAAGCCATCAAAGTCCCACGCGAGCTAGAACCTCATCGTTATCCCCTGATAGACTGCCCAACAAGAATGCCAAAGGAGTCGCGTTGCACGAAACATAGGCAGGCGAGGCAAGCCATGGTTACCCCCAATAGGCATGGTATAGGCACAAGGCCAAATATGTGGCCGCAACAAGCGTGCCATCCAGGTCATGGGCACTCCACACGAGCCAAACCTTCATCGCTATCACTCGATATATTTCACATTGAGTGTGTGAAGGAAGCTACATTGCACAGACCATTAGTACAAGAGGCAAGCCACAGGTACCCTTAGCATGCATCGCATGGGTGGAAGGCCCATCGTGTGGCCACAGCATGGGTGCCAGCCAAGCCATGGGAGCCCAATGCGAGCCATTACGTTTACCTATGCTAACAACAGCTATTAACCCATCATAAGGGGAACCCAGCACTGTCGTTGGGTCACCGCTAAGCTCCTGTAGTGTTTGGCACCAGTATCTAAAAATGTGTATAATTGCCCAACTACAGTCAATGGGCTTTCTTAACATTAGCGACCGTCATGGGGTCATCATTGGGCAACCCCGATGCTATCGCTAGTGCATATCGATACCAACAACTACCTTGTTGCAAAAGCTGGACTACTCTTAAGTTCCTCTAGTGCTACGATTGGCATTTGCGAACATTAGTAACTGCTCTGCAGTAATAGCTAAGTAGTTGTTGGGTTCCCCTAAAGTTGGCACAAGCGTGTGCCAGCACCAGCAACTTCCACGTAGTAATCATTGGACTTTCCTTGTGCTTTTAACTGTAGCTAATTCATCATTAAGCTTTCCTAGTGCTTGCACTCACGTCTACCAATGTCAGCGATAGTCACTGGGTCATCCTTAAGAGCCCTTGGTGCTAACTCTAACATCTATTAGTGTCAGTGACTACCTTACCATAATGGTTGGGCATTCCTAGTACCACCGACTACCATGGGGTCATTGCTAGACTCCCCTAGTGCTAGCTCTAGCGTCTACCAATACCAACAACTGCATCTAAAAGCAATTGGTTAGTCGTTGGGTTCCCCTAAAAGCTGGCGCCAGCATCAGCCTATACTAAGCACTTCCTCGTAGTAGTCATTGGGCTCTCCCAATGCTAACTACTGCAGTTAGGCTGATGTTAAGCTCATTCAGTGCTTGTCCTCGCGTTTACCTATGCTAGAGACTACCATTAGGCCATCAGAGGGGCAACCTAGTCCAGATTTATGCTAGCATCAATGACTACCGCTATCAGTAGTTATTAGCCTTTACTAGTGCCAACGACTGCCTAGTAGTAGTTGTTAGGTTCTCGTAAGCCAATGACAATTATAGGGTTGTCACAGGGCTGCCTTAATGCTGGTATGAGTGTCTACCGACATCAATAACTACCTTACAATAATTACAGTGTAGTGCCTAGGTTCTGTTAGAGCTAGCATCGACATTTGCAAACATCGACAAGTACTCCGTAGTAGTAGCTACACAGTTATAGGGTTCTCCCAAAGCTGGCTCTAGCATTTACTAGCATTAGCAACTTCTTCATAGTCGTCGTTAGGCTCTTCTAATGCCAACAATTGTTACTAGGCCATCATTGGACCTATGTAATACTTTTGCCTCATGTCTACTGTTGCATGGTCATCGCTGCAAGAACTTAGCATAGATGTCCGCCAATGCAGTAATTATTGCTCAATCATTGCTAAGCTCCCTAGTGTTGATGTTGGCATCTGTCAGTGCCCGTGACTACTAGTAGTAATCATTGGGCTCTCCCAATGCCAATGATTGTCATGAGGTTGTTACAAAGCTTCCTCTATATTGGCATTCGCATTTACTAACTCTAGCAACTACCCTTCAGTAATAGCTCGACAATCTTGGGTTCCTATGTGTTGGCAACTTTGTGTGCCAACAAACAAGTGCGTGACGTTTACAAGCATTAGGGACTGTCCCTCAACAGTCATTGAGCTTCTCTAGTGCTTCCCTTCACGCCTACTTATGCCCGCTACTCTCGTTGGGCCACAGTTAGAGGAACACGACTTCGATGTTTACTAGTGCTAATGATTACCGCTGGGTCATTACTAAGCTGCCCTAGCGCTAATGAGTGCCCAGCAGTAGTCATTTGGCTCTCTAAATGCTAATCACCATCATGAGGTCATCGTTAGATTCCCTTAGTGCTTGCACTAGCGTTTACTAACACCAGTAATTGCCCTGGCACCTAGGTTCCCCTTGTGTTGGTGTTAGTGTCTACTAGCACCAGGGACTTCCCTGAGCAGTTGTTATACCCTCACTATGCCAACTACTATTGCTGCACCGTCGTTGGACTCCTCTACGTGCAATAATGACTGTCACTGGGTAATTGTTGACGAAGCCTAGCACAAATCTTTGCTAGTGCTAGCGATTACTATTGGATCATTGCTAAGCTCCTCTAGTGATGTATTGGCCTTAAATAGCACTACCCACTCCTTAATAGTAGTTGTTAAGCTCTTCCAATGCCAACAACTATCGTAGGGATGTCACTAGGCTCCCTCAGTGCTAGCACTAGCATCCACTAACATTAGCAACTACTTCGCAATAATAGTTGAGTAGTTCCAAGGCTCTCTCATTGCAAGTGCTGCTGTTGGTTGACGTTCACTAGGCCATCGTTTGGAAAACCTATTCCAAATGTTTGCTAGCACCAATGATTATCTCTCGATCATTACTGAGCTGACCTAGTGCAGATGTCTGCTAGAGCAAGTGATTGCCCAATAGTGGTTTTAGGGCCATCATTGGGGCAACCTAGCATAGATGTTTGGCAACTTCAATGACAATCATTAGGTTATTGCTGAGCTCCCCTTGTGCTAGCATTGGCATTTACTAACATCAACGACTACCTAGCTATAGTCATTAGGCTCTCCTAAGGCTAACAATTGTCATTGGGTCGTTGTTGGGCTCTTTTAGTGCTAGTACTAGCATCTACCAACACTAGTAATTTCCTAGCAATAACAGTTGGGAAGTCTTTTGGTTCTCATAGTGTTAGCACTATTGTTTGCCAACGCCTATAATTACCATGCAATAATAGTTAGGCAATCGTTAGGTTCCCTCAAAGCTTGCGTGAGTGTGTGCTAGCACCAGTGATGCTTCAATAGAAGTCATTCGGCTTTCTTAGTGCCTACTACTGCTATTAGGCCATCATTCGACTCCTTCTATAGTCACCCTCGTGTCTATCTATGTTAGTGATTGTCACGAGATCATTGTTGAGTTGCCTTAGTGCTAACATTTCCATTTTCTAGCATCAGTGACTAGTTAGCCGCAATTGATAGTCTCCCCCAATGCCAATGACTATCATAAGGTCATCGTTAAGCCCGTTGGTGCTAATACTAACGTTTACCAACATAAAGAATTATAGTGCCAAAATAGCTGAGCAGTTGTTAGGTTCCCCCAAAGCTAGTGCAAGTGTCAACTAGCCTAGCGAATCCCACGTAATCATCGTTTCGCTCTCCCAATGTCAGCTACTACCACTATGCCGTCAATGGGCTTCATTAGTGGTTACCGTTGCATCTATCTATGGAGTGACTACCATTGGGCCATTGCTGGGGGAACTTAGCATAGTTCTTAGTAAGCACCAACGACCGTCACTAGCTTATCACTGAGATCTTTTAGTGCTGGTATTAGTATCTGCTAGGGTCAATGACAGCCCAACTATAGTTGTTGGCCTCCTCCGGTGCTAACACTAACAACTACCTCACAACAATAACTGGGTTGTGTTTAGGCTCCTTTCATGCTAGTAATAGTCATTGGACTCTCCCAATGCCAACTCCTATTGTTAGGCTGTTGTTAGGCCGCTCTAGTGCTTGGCCCCGTGTCTTCGTGCGCCTACAACTACCATTGGGTCATCATTGGGCCAACCAAATGCAAATGTCTACATGCATGAGTAATTACCTAACGATCGTCATAGGCCTCTCTTAATGCATATGACTATCATTAGGTAGTCGTTGGGTTGCCTCAGTACTAGCACTAGCGTCAATCGACACAAGCAACTACCTTGCAACAATAACAAGGTAGTCCTTGGGTTTTCCTAGTGTTAGCATTAACATTTACCAACACCAACAACTAGACTACAGTAATAACTGAGAAGTTGAAGATTCCCATAAGATTGGGTGGTTGTTAAGTTCCTTCAATGCTGGCGTTAGCATCTACTAACATCAGTGATTGCCTTGGAATAATAGTTAGGCTTTCCTAGTACTAGCGAATAGCAATGCCTCTGATGTAATCATTACCATCTACTAACTCCTCAAACTACCTCATAATAATAGCTGGGTAGTCCCTAGGCTCCCTTAATGCTCGTGTTAACATCTGCTAATACCAACAACTGCCTCGAAGCAGTAGCTGGGAAGTCGTTAGTTTCTTTCAAAGGTGATGAGAGCATTGTTCAGCACCAATGACTTCCCTGCAGAAGCCATTGGGCACTCCCAACCTCAACCACCATTGCTAGGCCATCATTAGGCTACTTTAGTGCTTGCTTTCTCGTCTATTTGCACTTATGACTACTATAAGGCCATCACTAGGGCAACCCAATACCAATGTCTACCAACGTAAACATCTGCCTAGTAGTAGTGTTTGCGCTTCATGAACGCGAGCGACTACCATTGAGTTATCACTTGGCTCCCTTGATGCTAGCACTAGCATCTACCAATACCACCAACTACCATATAGTAAAAGCTAGAAGTCATTAAGTTCCCCTAGTGCCAGGACCGACGTTTGCCAGCACTAACCATTGTCCTTCACTAGTAACTAGTTAGTTTTTAGGTTCCCCCAAAGCTGGTACGAGTGTCAACCAGCGTAGCGAATCCTGCATAGTCATTGTTCAGCTCTCCCAATGCCAACACCTACTGTTAGGCCGTCTTTGGGCTCTATTGGTGGTTATTTTTGCATCTACCTATGCCAACGACTACAACTGGGCCACCACTTGAGGAACCTAGCATCGATGTCGACCAACACTGAATACTATCACTGGGGTCATCGCTGAGATCCCTTAGTGCTGGCACTAGCATCTATCTATGTCAACAACTGCCTAGCTATAGTTGTTGGGTTTTCTCTAACCCTGTGACCATCATAAGGTCGTCATTAAGCTCCCGTAGTGCTAGCGCTAGTGTCTACTAATGCCATTAACTACTCCGCAATGATAGTTAGGTCGTCTTTAGGTTCCTTGGTGTCTCGCAACTCTAGCAACTACCCTGCTAGTAGCTAGGTAATCATTAGGTTGCCTTAAAGTTATCATGAGCATTTGCAAGCACTAGCAAGTAGCCCATATTAATCATTGGGCTTTTCAAGTGCTGACCATTACCACTAGGCCATCGTTGAGCTCCTCTAGTGCTTGCCCTTATTTCTACCTGTGCTAGCAACTTTCATTAGGACATCGTTAGAGTACCCAATACAGATGTTTGCCATTGCCAACGATAGCTATTGGGTCATCATTAATCTCCTTAGGTACTAGTGTTGGCATCTACTAGCATCAGCGACTAATCTACAGCAGTCATTAGACTCTCTTAATGCTAGCGACTATTATAAGGTCATCGTAAGGCTCCCCCAGTATTGGCATTAGCATCTACCGACACCAATAATTGAATAGCAGAAGTAACTAGGCAGTCATCGGGTTCCCTCAAAGCTAGCGCGAGCATTAGTTAGCAGAAGTGACTTTCGTGTAGTAGTTGTTAGGCTTTCTCGATGCCAGCTACTACTACTAGATCATCGTTTGGCTCTTATAGTGCTTGCCCTCGTGTCCTCCTATGCTTTCAACTACCATTAGGCCATTACTGGGGTAATCTAATGCACATGTCTACCACCACCAATGACTACCCAGCAGTAGTCATGAGGCTCTCCTAACGCCTGTAACTATCATTAGGTCGTTGTTGGGTCACCCAATACTAGCACTAGCGTCAATCGACAGCAGTAACTGCCCCGCAGTGATAGCGACCAAGTCCTTGGGTTCCCCTAGTGCTAGCGTCGAAGTCTACTAACACCAACAACTGCACTGTAGTAGAAGTTAAGAAGTTGATGATTCCCCCAAGGCTAGGTGTCGTTGAGCTCCCTTAATGCTAGCGCTAGCATCTACCAACGTCAGTGATTGCCCTAGAATAGTCATTACACTGTCCCAACACCAGTGATTAACAAATCCTTTGATGCTAGCACTAGTGTTTATCAATTCTTGTGACTGCCTCAGATCAATAGTTAGGCAGTCCCTAAGTTCTCCTAATGCTGGTGCTAGCATCTTTTAATCCCAGCAACTATGCCGAAGTAGTAGTTAGGTAGTCCTTGGGTTCCTTCAAAGCTGATGAGAGCATTTGTCGGCACCAACAACTTCCCTGTAGTAGTTGTTAGGCTTTCCTAACCCCAACCACTGCTACTACGCCATCGTTGGGCTCTACTAGAGCTTGCCCTCTTGTCTACCTATGCTAGTGACTACCATTAGGACAACCCAGTGTAGATGTCTCCCAATGTCAGCAACTGTCACTGGATCATCGTTGGGGTGCCTTAGTGTTGTGTTGGCATTAACCAATGTCAACAACAACAGTAGGCCCATGATTATGGGAATCTAGCATAAATGTCTACTAGTGCCAGCAACTACTGCAAGGTCATCCTAAAGCTCCCTTAATATTGGTGCTAGACTTTACCAATGGCAACGACTTTCCGGCAACAGTTGTTAGGCTCTCTCGACGTCAGTAACTGTTATGTGGTAGTCGTTAGGCTCCCCCAACATTGGCATAGCATTTACTAACACCTATAACTGCCTCGCAAAAATAGCTAAAGAGTCTCTATATTCTCTCAATGTTGGCATCAATGTCTACCAATATCGATAACTACCTTGCAACTATAGTTAAGAAGTCATTGGGTTCCCCCAAACTTGATGAGAGCATTTACCAACATGAGCAACTTCCCCACAAAAGTAATTGTGCTTTCCTAATGCCTACTATTACTGCTAGGCCATTATTGGGCTTTTTTAATGCCTTCCTTATTTGTACCAGTGCCTGCCAAGTAGTGATCGTTAGGCCCTTTCAATGCTAGCAACTCTCATGGGGTTATTATTGGGCTCCTCTGTGTTGGCACTAGCATTTACCAACACCATTAATTGCCCTGCAGCAATAACTAGGTTGTTGCTATGTTCCCCTAGTGTTGGTGTCGGTCTACTAACAACAATAATTCCTCCACAGTTGTAGTTAGGAAGTCGTTGGGTTCTTCCAATGTTGGCATGAGTGTCTGCCAGCACCAGTGACTTCCCCGCAATAATTGTTGGGCTCTCCTAATGCCAACTACTACTGCCATGGCATCATTACCTTTTCTAGTGCTTGCCCTCGCGTCTGCATATGCTAGCAACTACTGTTGGGCCATCGCTAGAGGAACCCAGCATAGATGTCTGTCGACATGTGTGACTGCTTTTCGATCATCCTTAAGCTCCCTTAATGGTGGTGCTGGGTTTCACGAGCACCAATGATTGCCTAGTAGCAGTCTTTGGACTATCTAAATGCCAGTAACTCTTTGGCGGTCATCGCTAGGCTCCTATGGTGCCAATATTAACGTCTATCAACACCAACAGCTGCCCGTAGTAGTAGTAGTTGGGAAGTCTTTTGGTTTGCTTGATACTGGCATTAGCATCTGATAAACAACAACTTCCCATAGTAGTAAATGGGTAATCATTGGTTCCTCGAAAATAGCATGAGCGTCTGTTAGCACAAACGACTTTCCAGTTACAGTCATTGGGCTCACCCAATGCCAACTACTGTTGCTAGGCCGTCATTAGCTCTTTTAATGCTTACTCTTGCGTATACATACGCCAAAGACTATTGTTAGGCCATCAGTGGGGAAATCTAATGCAGATATTTGCCAACGCTAGCAACTACCGTTGGGTCGTCACTCTACTCCCCTAGTGCTGGCACTAGTCTTTATCTACGCTAATGACGTCTAGCAGTAGTCATTAGGCTCTACCAATGCTAGCGGCTATCATTGGATCATCGATGGGTTACCTAGGCTCTGGTACTAGCGTCTATTGACACTAATAATTGCCTTGTAATAATAGTTAGGCTGTGCTTCAGCTCTATTAATGCTGGCACTAGTGCTTAGTAACACCAGCAAGGGAGTGTGGTCACGCAGACCATGGATATAGGATGTAAGCCATGACTACCCTCAGTAGGCGTGGTATGG
The DNA here is from genome assembly GCA_021397835.1 of Moringa oleifera. Classification (NCBI taxonomy): domain Eukaryota; kingdom Viridiplantae; phylum Streptophyta; class Magnoliopsida; order Brassicales; family Moringaceae; genus Moringa; species Moringa oleifera. The sequence goes on along the minus strand of JAJFZO010000896.1, from coordinate 6,031,727 downwards.
GTGGAAGGCCCTGCCTACAATCATAGTAGTCGAGCCAACTAATCCATAGACGCCTCACACAAGCAAAATCCTAGTCGTTGTCCCTTGATAGGTTGCCCAGCAAGCATGGCAAAGGAGCCGCATCGCATGGACCATGAGCACGGAAGGTAAGCCATGGTAGCCCCTAGTAGACACGGCATGAGTAGAAGGCCCAGCTTGCAGCCACTATAGTCATGCCTACCACTTCATGCAAGGCCATCGATGTCCTACATGAGCAAAACCATTTTCACTCTCCTTGATAGATTACCCAACGAAGTTGCTAACGGAGCCACGTCACATGGACCATGGGCACAAAAAGCAAGCCACGACAGCCCCTAACAAGCACAACATAGGTGGAAGGCCCTGTGTGCGGCCGTAGTAATAGCACCTACCAAGCTATTGGTGCCTCATGTAAGCAAAACCCTCATCGCTATCCCTTAATAGACTGCCTTACCATCGTGTCAAGGGAGCGATATTGCACAGACCATAGGCATGAGAAACAAGCCACGGTTGCCCTTAATAGGCACGACATGGGTTAAAGGCCTAGCATGAAGACACTACAGGCGCGCTAGCAAGGACATGGCCGTCCTATGCGAGCCAGGCCATCGTCATCGTCCCTTGATAGTCAGCTATTGATTGTGCCAAGGGAACCATGTTGCACGGTTCATGGGCACGAGAAGCAAGCCACGGTAGCTCCCAACACATACGACATGGGTGAAAGGCCCAACGTGCAGCCACAGCAGGCATGCTAGCTAGGCGTTGGGAGCCGTTCGTGAGCTAAACCTTATCATTATCCCTAGATAAACTACTTGATTAGCATGCCGAGGAGTCGCATTGCATGGACCATTGGCACGGGAGGTAAGCCATGACTAGCCCCAGCAGGCATGACAAGAGAAAAAAGACCTAACATCTTGCTGCAAATGGCACCTGCCATGCCATGGGCACCCCACACTTGCTCGACCCTCGTCATTTTTCCTTAATGGATTACTCCACGAGCATGCCAAAGGAGCCATATCGCATAAACAGTAGGGTCAAGTGGCAAGCTAGGGCTGCCTTCAATAGTTATGGCATGGTGGGAGGCCAAGCCTATTGCCATAGCAGGCACTAGCTAGGACTTACGCACCCCATGCGAGCAAGACCCCTAATCTCATCCCTTTACAGGCTACCAAGCGAGCATGCTAAGGGAGCCGCTCCGCACGGACCATGGGCATGGGAAGTAAGCCATGGTTGCCTTTAAGGTGCTCAACATGGGCAAAAAGCCCAACGTGCTAATGAAGCAAGCATGCTAGCGTGGCTAGGGGCTCCTTATGCAAGTCAAACCCTCATCATTGTCACTCGATAGATTACCCAGCAAGTGTGCTAAGAGAGCCACATTACACAAACCAGGGGATTAGGAGTCAAGTCATGGGTGCCTCACACGATAGACCACCAATCAAGTGTGCCATGGGAGCCGTATCACAAGGGCCATGGGCATGGGATGCAAGCCACGGCTGACCCCAAGGGTGCAACAAAGATGGATGGCCTAGCATGCGACCATAGTAGAAGCACTGGTCAGGCCATGGGTGCCCTCATGCAAGCTAAGCCTTTATGTAAGCTGGACCCTCATTGTTGTCGCTCAATAAACTGCCCATAGAGCATGCCAAGGGAGCCGCATCGAAAGGACCATTGGCATGGGAGGTAGGCCACGGTTGCACTTAAGAGGCAAAGCAAAGATGAAAGGCCTAACATGCGGCTGTAGTAGGAGCATCAGCCAGGCCATGGGCACCCCTATGCAAGCAAAACACTCATCACTGTTGCTAAATAGACTACTTAGCAAGTGCGCAAAAGGAGTTGCATTGGACGGACCGTGGGCATGAAAAGCAAGCCATGAGTGCCCCCGATAGTCATGACGTGGGTGAAATGCCCAGCATGAAGTCGTAGTAGACGTGTCAGCCAGGCCATGGGAACCCTACATGAGCCAAACCCTCATCATTATCCCTCAATAGATTGTCGACTGAGCATTTTAAGGGAGCCACATCATACAGACCATGAGCATGGGAGGCAAGCCACGGCTACCTCTAATAGGCTTGTGATTGGGTGAAGGGCCAAGCGATTGGTTGTAACAAGCACGTTAGCCAAGTCATGGGCGCCCTACGTGAGCTTGACCCTTGTCACAGTCACTCGATAAACTGCTTCATAAATGTGCATAGAGAGCCATTTTGCACAAAACATGGGCATAGAAGGCAAGCCATGGCAGTCCTTAACAAGCACGGCATGGGCGAAAAGCCTAGCTTATGATGGCAGTAGGGGTGTTAGCCAACCCATGGGTGCTTCAGGGAGCTAAACCCTTCTTGCTATCCCTCGATAAATTTCCCATAAAGGGTGCCAAGGGGCCAAGTCACATTGATGATGGGCATGAGAGCCAAGCCACGGTTTCCCGGTGGCGTGGGTGAAAGGCCCAACGTAAGGCTACAATAGGCGCACCAACCAAGCAATGGGTGCCCCACATGTGCCTGACCCTCGTCGCTATCCCTCGACAGATAGCTTAGATAGCGTGCCAAGGGAGCCGTGTCACATGAGACTTTGGCATGGAAGGCAAGCCATTGATACCCCAAACAGGCATCACATGGGTGGAAGGACTAACATGCGGCCACAATAGGCATTGGCCAAACCATTGGCGCCACATGCTAGCTAGACCCTTGTTGTTATCCCTAGAGAGATTGTCCAGCATGCATGTTAAAGGAGCCGCATTGCATGAACCATAGGCACGGGAGGCAAGGCACGATTGCCACGACTATGCAATGCATGAGTGGAAGGCCTAGCGAATGGCTGCAACTAGCATGCTAGCTAAGCCATAGATGCCCCACTCGAGCCAAATCCTCGTCGTTATCTCTCGATTAACTGCCCAGTGAGCATGCCATGGGTGTCGCATAGCAAGAACCATGGGCATGAGAGGCTAGCCACGACTGCCTCGAACAAGCATGACATGGGTGAAAGGCCCAGAGTGGGGTAACAACAAGCGCACCAGCCAAGCCAAGGACATGAGCTAGACCCTTATCACTGTCCCTCGATAGACTCCTTAGTGAGCATCCCAAATGTATGGGAGGTAAGCCATGACTACTTCTAGTAGATGCGACTTAGGTGAAATGCCCAGTGTGTGATCATAGGGGCACACTAGCCAAGCCATGGGCGTTCCATGCGAGCTAGACGCTTATCATTGTCCACTGATAGACTGCCCAACAAACGTGCCAAAGGAGTCACCTTGTACAAAATATGGGCATGGGAGGCAAGCCGTGGCTACCCCCAATACGTGCGATGTGCGCGGACGGCCCAATTTATAACCGCAATAACCATGCCAACAAGCTCATGGGTGCTCCACGTGAACCAGACCCTCATCGTTATAACTTGATAAACTTTCAAGTGAGTTTGCGAAGAGAGCCGCATTGCATAGACCATCAGCATAGGAGGCATGCCATAGCTACCCTTCGCATGCATCACATGGTTAGACGGCCCACCATGCGGCCATAGCACGGGTGCCAGCCAAGCCATGCGAGCCCCATGCGAGCCATTGCGTTTACTTATGCCATCGAAGGGGGAACCTAGCACTGCTGTTAGATCATTGCTAAGCTCCTCTAGTATTGGCACCAACGTCTACCAACTTCCATAATTGCCCAACTATAGTCAGTAGGCTCTCTAATTACCAACGACTATCATATGGTCATTACTAGGTTACCCCGATGCTATCACTAGTGTCTATCGATACCAATAACTTCATCATTGCAAAAACTAGGCTACCTCTAGGTTCCTCTAGTGCTAGGACTGGCACCTACCAACATGAGCAACTGTCACGCAATAGTAGCTAAGTAAGTTTTGGGTTCCTTCAAAGTTGGTGCAAGCGACTGCTAGCACCAACGACTTCCATGCAGTAATCGTTGGGCTCTCCTTATGCTTTTTACTATAGTTATGCCATCATTAAGCTTCTCTAATGCTTGCACTCATGTCTGACAGTGTCAATTATAATCGTTGAGTCAGCCCTAAGTGCCCTTAGTGCTAACTCTAACATCTACCAATATTAACAACTGCCTTGCCATGGTAGTTGGGCATTCCCAATGCCATCGACTACCACGGGGTCATCGCTAGACTCCTCTAGTGTATGCTCTAGCACCTACCAACACCAGTAACTACATCGCAAATTCTTCAAAGTTGGCACCAGTATTAACTTACACAAGGCGTTTCCCTACAGCAATCTTTGGGCTCTCCCAATGCTAATTACTATAACTACGTCGACTTTGGCTCATTCAATGCTTGTCCTCATATTTACCTGTGCTAGTGACTACCATTGGGCCATCATAGGGGCAACCCAGTGCAAAATTTTGCGAGCATAAGCAACTGCCGCAAGCAATAGTTGTTGCTACCTAGGCAGTGCCAACGACTGCCTAGTAGTAGTTGTTGGGCTCTCACAACGCCAGCAATAGTTATGGGGTTGTTGCAAGGCTCCTTTAATGTTGGCATTAGCATCTATCGACACCAATAACTACCTATAATAATTACTGGGCAGTGCCCAGGTTCTCTTAGTACTAGCATTGATGTTTGCAAACAACGACAACTACCTCGTAGCAATCGCAGGGTTCCTCCAAAGCTGGCACGAGCGTCTACTAGCATCAATGACTTCTTTGTAGTGATCGTCGGGCTCTCTTAATGCCAACCATTGCTGCTAGGCCATTGTTTGACCTATTTAGTACTTTTACCTCGTGTCTACCTACATCAATGACTGTCACATGGCAATTGTTTGAAGAACTTATCATAGATGCCTGTCAACGTCAGCAACTATTGTTGGATTGTCGCTAAGCTCCCTAGTGCTAGTGTTGGCCTCTACCTATGCCTATGACTACCTAGCAATTGTCATGGTGTTGTTGCAAGGCTTTCCCGATATTGGTGCTCGCATTTACTCACACTAGCAACTACCTCCCAGTAATAGTTTGGCAATCCTTGGGTTTCCCATGTGTTGAAAATTTTATCTGTCAATACAAAACAAATGCCTCACTGCTATAGTTAAGAAGTTGTTAGGTTCCACTAAAGTTAGCCTGAGCATCTACAAGCATGAGGGATTACCCCGTAGTAGTCATTAAGCTCCTTTAGTGCTTGCCCTCGTGACCACTAATCCCTCTTACACCCGTTGGGCCATAATTGGAGGAACGCAGCACCAATGTTTGCAAGTGCTAGTGATTAATGTTAGGTCACCGTTAAGCTCCTTAAGCGCTAGTAACTGCCCAGCAGTAGTCGTTCGGCTCTTCTAATGCTAGCGACCATCATGAAGTCATCGTTGCATTCCTCTAATGCTAGCACCAGTGGTTACTAACATCAGTAACTGCACTAAAATGACAGCTAGGTAGCACCTAAGTTCTCCTTGTGTTGGCATCGACGTCTACCAGCACCAGGGACTTCTCTGAGCAATCTTTATGCCCTCCTTATGCCAATTACTACTAATGCATCATCATTGGACTCCTCCACATGTAATGGCGACTGCCGTTGGGTCGTCGCTGGGGGAACCCAACATAGATTTTTGCCAATGCTAGAGATTGCTATTAAGTCATCGTTGAGCTTCCCTAGGGTTGTGTTGGCCTTAAACAGTGCTGTATTGGCCTTAAATAGTGCTAGCCACTCTCGAGCAATAGTCGTTAGGCTCTACCAATGTTAGCAAGTATCATAAGGACGTCGCTAGGCTCCCTTGATGCTAATACTAGCATCCACCAACACTAGAAACTGCTTCACAATAATAGTTTAGTAGTTTTAAGGCTCTCTCAATGCAGGTGTTGGTGTTGGTTGACGTTCACTAGGCCATCATTGGGAGAACCCACTACAAATGTCTGCTAGTGCCAACAACAATCTCTGGCTAGTTGCTATGCTAGTTTGCCAGCGCAAGTGATTACCAAGTAGCAGCTGTACTGCTCTCCTAACAGCTGTACCTCTCATTGGGTCATCACCGTTGAGCTCCCAAGTGCTGACATTGGCCCTTACCAAGAGCTATCATTGGGCTCTCCTAACACGAGAAACAATCATGGGCCATCCCTAGGCTCCTCCATTGCTGGCACCTGCATTTACTGATGAGAGTAATTGCCTTACAATAATTGCTTGAAAGTCCTTTAATTCCCTTAATACAAGCATCGACATCAACTAACACCAGCAACTGCCCAGTAGCAGTTGCTAAGCAATCATTAAGTTCCTCAAAAGCTAACATGAGTGTCTGCCAACACCTACGGCTTCCCTACCACAGTCATTGGGCTCTCCTAATGCGAACAACCATGATAAAGTCATTGCTCCATTCCTTTAGTGCTAGCGCCAGTATCCACTAACACAAGTAACTGCGTTGTAGCAATAACTAGGCAGCACCTAACTTCCTCTTATGTTCGCATCGACGTCAGCCAGCATTAGGGATTTCTTTGAGTAGTCGTTGTGCCCTCCCAAGCCAAAAACTACTAGTCCACCATCGTTGGACTCCTTTACATCTAATAGCGACTATTGCTAGGTCATCAATGGAGGAACCCAGCATAGATGTTCGCCAATGCTAGCGATTGCTGTTAGGTCATCGCTGAGCTCCCCTAGTGCTATATTGGCCTTAATCAGTGCAAGCCACTCCTGATCAATAGCTGTTGGGCTTTTTTAATGTCAGTAACTATGGTAAGGACGTTGCTAGGCTTCTTGGTGCTAATACTAGTGTCTATCGACACTAGTAATTGCTTCACAACAATAGTTGAGCAGTTCTAAGGCTCTCTCAGTGCATGCATTAGTGTTGGTTGACGTTTGCTAAGCCATTGTTAAAAGAACCCACTGCAAATGTGTGCCAACACCAACGATTGTCTCTGGCTAGTTGTTGAGCTGTCCCAGTGCAAATGTTTGCTAGCACAAGTGATTACCCAGCAGGAACTGTAAGGCTCCCCCAATGCCTGTCTTTATCATTGGGTCATCACCAATGAGCTCCCATAGTGATGACATTAGCCCGTACAAATAGTTATCGTTGGGCTCTACCTATAAGAGCAATTGTCATAGGGTCATCATTAGCCTCCGCTATTGTTGGCACTCGCATCCACCAAAAAGAGCAATTGCCTCATAATAATTGCTTAAAAGTCCATTAATTCCCCTAATGCACGGGTCGACATTAACCAACACCAGCAACTGCTAAGTAGCATTAGCTACGCAGTCGTTGAGTTCCCCAAAGGCTTACACACGCGTCAACGAACACCTGTGGCTTCCCTACCACAGTCATTGAGCTCTCCCAATGCCAACAACTATTGCTACACCATTATTGGGCTCCTTTAATGCTTACCCTTACTTCCACTAGCATTCATGATAGTCGTTAGGCCATCAATACAGTAATGACAATGGTTAGCATTTATTAGCATCAACGACTGCACGACAACATTAGTTAGGCCTTTTTAATGCGAGCCATTATCATTAGATCAGGAGGTCCTTTCTGGATTCCTTTAGTGCCGACATTAGCATCTATTAACACTAGTAACTTCCCTATAATGATTGCTAGGCAGCACCTAGGTTCCCCTTGTGGTGGCGTTGACACTTGCCAGCACTAGGGACTTCTCTGAGCAGTCGTTGTGCCCTGCCCACGCCAAAAACTACTAGTGCACCATCGCTGGACTCCTCTATGTGCAATAGTGACTGTTGCTAGGTCATCACTAGGGGAACCCAACATAGATGTTTGCCAATGCTAGTGATTGCTGTTAGGTTATCGCTGAGCTTCCTTAGTGCTGTGTTGGCCTTAAATAGTATGAGCCACTCTCGATCAATAGTCTTTGGGCTCTTTCACTGTCAGCAATTGTCATAAGGACGTCCTAAGCTCCATTGGCGCTAATACTAGCTCTACCGACACTAGTAGGTGCTTTACAATAATAGTTGAGCAATTCTGAGGCATTCTCAACATAGGCGTTGGTATTGGTTGATATTCGCTAGGACATCATTTGAAGAACCCACTGCGAATGTCTGCCAGTGACAACGACTATCTTTGGCTAGTTGCTAAGCTGTCCTAGTGTAGATGTTTGCCAACGTAAGTGATTACCCAGCAGGAGGTGTAGGGCTTTCCTAACACTTGTATCTATCATGCAGTCATCATTGTTGAGCCCCTTAGTGTTGACATTAGCCCTTACCAATAGCTATTGTTAAGCTCTACTAACAGGGGCAACTATCATGGGGCCATCACTAGGCTCCCCCATTGTTGGCACTGACATATACTGAAAAGAGCAATTACCTCACAATAGTTGCTCAAAAGTCCGTCAATTGCCCTAATGCACATGTCAACATCAACCAACAACAGTGACTGCCCAGTTGCATTAGCTAGGTAGTCGTTGAGTTTCTTAAAGGCTCACATGAGCGTCGGCCAACACGTGCGGCTTCCTCACCATGGTTGTTGAGCTCTCCCAATGCCAACAACTATTGCTAGGCCCTTATTGCGCTCTTTTAATACTTACCCTTGCTTCCGCTAGCATGCATGATAGCCATTAGGCCATCACTGCAGTAATAACAATGGCTGGCATTTACTAGCACCATCGACTGCCCGATAGCAATAATTAGGCTCTTCTATTGCTAGCTATTATCATTAGATCATCGCTCGCCTCTTTCTGTGCTCGCACTAACATCTACTAACACTAGAAATAGCCATGCAACGACAGTTAAGAAATCTTAGCGTTCCCCCTAATGCTAGCACCAGCATGTATGAACACCAATAACTGCCTCATAATAATAGCTAGGCTCTTTTAGCTCTAGTAGCTACCAAGCAGTAGTTGTTTAGCTCTCTCAATGCAAATGATCATTAGGAGGTCATCGCTGGAATCCTTTAATGTGGGCACTAGCATCTATTAACACTAGTAACTGCCTTACAAAGGTTACTAGGTAGCACTTAGGTTCCCCTTGTGTTGGCATCTACGCATCCCAACACTAAGGACTTCTCTGAGTAGTCGTTGTGCCCTCCCCATGCCAAAAACCACTAGTGGACCATCGTTGGACTCCTCTAGGTGCAATAGGACTGTTGCTAGGTCATCATTAGGGAAACCTAGCGTAAATGTTTGCCAATGCTAGCGATCGCTGTGAGGTCATCGCTGAGCTCCCTTAATTCTGTGTTGGCCTTAATCAGTGCGAGCCACTCCCTACCAATAGCCGTTGGGCTTTTTCCATGTCAGTAATCATTACAAGGATATTGCTAGGCTTCTCAATGCTAATACAAGTGTCCATCGATACTAGCAACTGCTTCATAGCAATAGTTGAGCAGTTCCAAGGCTCTCTCAATGCATGCATTGGTGTTGGTTGACGTTCACTAGGCCATTGTTAGGAGAACCCACTGCAAATGTGTGCCAGCACCAATGATTGTCTCTAGCTAGTTATTGAGCTGTCTTAGTGCAGATGTTTGCCAGCGCAAGTAATTACCCAGTAGGAACTGTAAGGCTCCCTCAATGCCTATATTTATCATTGGGTCATCATAGGTGAGCTCCCCTAGTGCTAACATTAGCCCGCGTAAATAGCTATCATTGGGCTCTACCAACAGGATCAATTGTCACGGGGTCATCATTAGGCTTCCCCATTGTTGGCATTAGCATCTACCAAAAAGAACAATTTCCTCACAATAATTGCTCAAAAGTCCGTCAATTCCCCTAATGCACATGTCAACACTAATAACTGCCTCCCAACAATAGCTAAGCTCTCTTAGCTCTTGTAACTAATGAGCAATAGTCTTTCGGCTCCCTCAGTGCCAATGACCATCAGGAGGTCATCGCTGGATTCCTTTAGTACTCGCACTAGCATATACTAAGACCAGTAACTGCGCTGCAACAATAGCTAAGTAGCATCTAGGTTCCCTTTATGTTGGCGTCGATGTGAGCCAGCACCAAGGACTTCTCAGAGCGGTCATTGTGCTATCCCCATGCCAAAAACTCCTAGTGCACCATCGCTGGACTCCTCTACATGCAATAGCGACTATTACTGGGTCATCATTTGGCCTAGAGTATATGTTTGCCAATGCTAGCGATTACTGCTAGGTCATCGCTGAGCTCCCATGGTGTTGTGTTAGCCTTAATCTGTGCAAGAAAATCCTGACTAATAGTCGTTGGGCAGTTCCAATGTCAGCAACTATTATAAAGCGTTGCTAGGCTCCCTCAGTGCTAATACTAGTGACCACCGACAATAGCAACTATTTCATAGTAATAGTTGAGCAGTTCCAAGGCTTTCTCAATGCAAGCATTGATGTTGGTTGACGTTCGTTAGGCCATTGTTAGAAAAATCCACTGCAAATGTCTGCCAGCACCTACAAATGTCTCTGGCTAGTTGCTAAGTTATCCTAGTGCAGATGTTTGCCAGCATTAGTGATTAACTAGCAGGAATTATAGGGCTCCTCCAATGTGTGTATCTACTATTGGGTCATCATCGATGAGCTCCCCTAGCGTTGACATTGGTCCTTACAAACAGCTATCGTTGGGTTTTACCAACAGAAGCAACTATCATGGGGGTCATCATTAGGCTCCCTCATTGCTTGCACTAGCATCTACCGAAAAGAGCAATTGCCTCACAATAATTGCTTAAAAGTTCGTTAATTCCCCTAATGCATGCATCGACATCAACCAACACTAGTGACTGCCCAGTAGCATTAGCTAGGCAATCGTTGAGTTCCTCTAAGGCTTACACGAGTGTCGGCCAACACTTGTGGCTTCCCCACCATGGTTGTTGAGCTCTCCTAATGCCAACAACTGTTGCTAGGCCATTATTGGGCTCCTTTAATGCTTACCCTTGCTTCCACTAGGCCATCACCGCAGTAATGACAATGGCTTGCGTTTACTAGCAGCAACGACTGCCCGATAACATTAGTTAAGCTCTTCTAATGTCAGCCATTATCATTGGATCATCGCTAGCCTCTTTTTGTGCTATCACTAGCATCTACTAACACTAGCAATTGCCATGCCATAATAGATGAGCAATCTTTACATTCACCCTAACGCCAGCACTAGCATGTACGAACACCAATAACTGCCTCACAATAATAGCTATGCTCTCTTACCACTAATAGCTTTCGAGCAGTAGTCGTTTGGCTCTCTTAATGCCAATGAACATTAGGAAGTCATCGTTGGATTCCTTTAGTGCTGGCACTAGCACCTATTAACACCAGTAAGTGCCCTGCAATGATTGCTAGGCAGCACTTAGGTTCCCCTTGTGTTGGCAACGATGCATGCTAGCACTAGGGACTTCTCTAAGTAGTCGTTATGCCCTGCTCATGCCAAAAAGTAGTAGTGCACCATCATTGGACTCCTTTACGTGCAATAGCGATTGTTGCTAAGTCATCACTAAGGGAACCCAGCGTAAATGTTTTCCAATGCTAGTAATTGCTGTTAGGTCATCATTGAGCTCACCTAGTGTTGTATTGGCCTTAAACAGTGCGAGCCACTCCTGACCAACAACCGTTAGGCTCTTTCAATATCAGCAACTATTGTAAGGACGTCGCTAGGCTCTCGTAGTGCTAATGCTAGTGTCCATTGACACTAGGAAGTCTTTCACAGCAATAGTTAAGTAGTTCCAAGGCTTTCTCAACGCAGGCGTTCGTGTTGGTTACCTTTCACTAGGCCATCATTTGGAAAACCTATTGCAAATTTCTGCCAGAGCCAATAACTGTCTCTGGCTAATTACAGAGCATTCCTAGTGCAGATGTTTGCCAACACAAGTGATTACCCCGTAGGAGGTGTAGGGCTCTCCCAACGCTTGTATCTATCATCGGGTCATCATCGTTGAGCTTCCCTAGTGCTGATACTAGGCCCCTACCAACAGCTACCGTTGGGCTCTCCTAACACGAGAAACTATCATAGGGTCATCAGTAGGCTCCCTCATTGCTGGCATCCGCGTCTACCGATAAGAGCAACTACCTTACAATAATTTCTTACAAGTCGTCAATTCCTCTATTGCATGCGTTGACATCAACCAAAATGAGCAACTGCTTAATAGTAATAGCTAGGCAATCGTTGAGTTCCACAAAAGCTGACATGAGCGTATGCTAAAAGCCATGGGTTCCTCACCACATTCGTTGGGCTCTCCCAATGCCAACGACCATCATGAAATCACTTAATTCCTTTATTACTGGCACTAACATCTACTAACACCAATGATTGCATTGTAATGATAGCTAGGCAACATCTATGTTCCCCTTATGTTGGCGTCAACGTGAGCCAACACTAAGGACTTCTCAGAGCATTCATTGTGCCCTTCCCATGCCAAAAACTACTAGTGCACCATTGTTGGACTCCTCTACATGCAATAACGACTATTATTGGCTCCCCTATTGCTAGCATTGACGTCTATCAATAAAAGCAACAACCTTACAACAAATGTTGGGAAGTTTGTTTATTCCCCTAATGTCGGGACTAACATAAACAACGCTAGGGACTACCTCACATCAGTAGTTAGGTAGTTATTGGGTTCCTCGAAAGTGGGCGCGAGCACCCATCAACACCTGTAACTTCCTCATAGCCATCGTTCATCTCTTTCAATGCCAACAACTGCTGCTAGGCCATCATTTGGTTCCTTTGGTGCTTGCCCTCTCATCTACTTATGCTTACGACTACTATAGGGCCATAGTTAAGGCAACTTAATGTGAATGTTTGGAAACATGAATGATTGCCTGCTTAGAGTTGTTGGGCTCCTGAATGCCAATGATTGTCATTAAGTTGTCAGTCGGTTCCCCTAATGCTAGTACTAGCATCTACAAATACCACCAAGTGCCACGTAGCAATAGCTGGGCAATCCTTAGGTTCCTCTCGTGTTGGGATCAACATCTACCTACACTAAGCGTTGCCTTGTAGCAGTAGCTAGGTAATCATTTAGGTTCCTTCAAAGCTGCTGCGACTGTTTGCCAACACCAAAGACTTCCCCGTATCAGTCGTTAAGCTATCCTAGTGCCGCTTACTAGCTGTCGTTAGGCTATCCTAGCGCTAAGTACTAGCTATCGTTGGGCTATCCTAGCGCCAACTATAAGCCATTGTCAAGCTCTTTTAGTGCTTATTCTCATGTCTGCTTGCGCCAGTGACTTCCCCGCACCAATTGTTGGGCTTTCTCAATGCCTGCCACTTTTATTGGGCTGTGGTTCAACTCTACTGGTGCTTACCTTTGCATTTATTTACATCAACGACTATAATTCTACCATCATTAGTGGAATCTAGCAGATAAGTCTCCCAATGCCAACGACAGTTGTTGGGTCATCACTGGGAAAATCCATAGAAGATCCACACTGGGAAATACCTTTGCATTAGTGAATCCAGTAACAGTTGAGCCTAATACCTTTGCATTTATCTTCTATGAATCCAGCAATAGTTGTTGCATTAGTGACTACCTAACACCAGTTATTGGGCTCTCCTAATGATATTGACTGTCATGGAGTCATAGCTGGGCTCCCCCAATGCTGACACTACAGTATATCGACAAGAAGAATTACCCTAAGATAATGGTTGGGCAGTCCTTAGTTCCCTTGGTGCTGACATTAGCTTTTGCCAATACCAACAACTGCATCGCAACAAGAGGTAGGCAGTCATTGGGTTCCCTAAAGTGGTGCTAGCGCTTAGCAACAACTGTGACTTTCTTAAAAAAGTTGTTAGACTATTTCAATGCCAATTACTCCTATTAGGCCACTGTCGGGCTCCCCTTATTATTGCCCTCGCATCTACCTATACCAATGACCATTGTTGGACCATCATTGGGAAAATCCACATAAGATGTCTGCTAGAGTAAGCGACTATAGTTGGGCAGTTACTAAGCCTCCCTAGTGTTGGCACTAGTGACTATCAACACTAGTGACTACCTTGCTGCAGTCGTTAAGTGCACCTAATGCCAGCAACAGTTATGGGATCGTTATTAGGCTGGCTCAATGCTAGTGCTTATGTTTACAAAAACCAACAACTACCTTGCAGTAATAAATAAGCAGTCCTTAGGCTATAATGCGAACGATGGCATTTACCAACCCCAGTAACTACCCAACAGTAGTGGCTAGCCAGTTGTTATGTTTCTCCAAAGTTGACTATAGTGTTTACCACCACCAACGACTTACTGTGCAGTCATTGTGGTCTCTTAGTGCTTGTCCTCACATCTACTAGTGCCGTCAAGTGCCATAAGGTCGTCATTGAGCTCCTCTGGTGTTGGGACTAGCTTTTTACCTGTGTCAACAACTACCTAGCAGTAGTCATTAGGCTCTCTTAATACGAGCGATTGTCATGGCGCATAGCTTGGTTCCCCCAATGCCAGAACTAGCAATTACAAACCCCATCAACTACCCATAACAATAATTGAGTAGTCCTTAGGTTCCATTAGTGCTGGCGCTCACATTTGTTAACACTAGCAACAGCCTCATAACAGTAGCTGGATAGTTGTTAGGTGCCTCCAAAGCTAGTAGTAGTGTCTATAAGCACTAGCGGCTGCCTAGTAGTAGTTGTTAGGCTCTCCCCGATACCAACTGCTATTACTAGATCATCATTGGGTAGCTCTAGTGCTTGCCCTCGCATCTACCTACTCTAATGATTGTTCTTTGTCCATCGTTGGGGGAACCCATTGCAGATGTTTGCTAGTGCGAGTGACTCTCAATGGGTGGTCACTGAGTTCCCTTTTTGCTAGCACTAGCTTTTCCTAACGTCAGTGACTACCTAACAATCATTTTCGGGCTCTACCAATGCCAGTAACTATCATGGGATCATCGTTGGGCACCCCGATCTAAGTATTTGTGTCTAGTGAGACTAGCACTTGCCCCACAGTAATAGTTGGGCAGCCCTTGTGTTCTACTAGTACTAGCATTAGTATCTACTAACACTAACAACTTCACTATTACAATGATTGGGTAGTCGTTGAGTTCCTTCAAAGTTGGCATTAGCGTCTACTAATACCAGTGATTACCTCGCAATAGTCGTTGGGCTCTCTTAACGATTGCCCCAAAGCTAGCATTAGCATCCACTTGTGCTATCCATTATCGTTGGGGCATTGTTGAGAGAGCATAGTGTAAATATTTGCTAGTGCCAGCCACTGCCACTAGGTCATTGAAGAGCTCCCTTGGTGCTAGCATTGGCCTTAAACAACACCAACAACTACACAATAATAGTGGTTGGGTTGTCTCAACGGTAGTAACTATCATGGGGACCTTATTAGGCTCCCATAATGCTAGCACTAGCGTCTACCGCCACTAGTAACTACCCCACATCAATAGTTAGGCAGTTCTTAGGTTCTCTTAATGTAGGCGTTGGTGTTTACCAACATCGGTAACTACCTCACAGTTATAGCTAGGAAATTATTGGGTTCCCCTAAAGCTAGTGTTAACGTCTGCTAGCATCAGTGACTATCCCCTAATAGTAGTTGAAAAGTCATTGGGATCCCCTAATGCTGGGGTTGGCTTCTACCAGTATCATCGACTGCCCAGTAGCATTCATTGGGCTCTCTTAATGCCAATAACTATGATGGGGCCATCACTGACTCCCTTAGTTCCAGAACTAGCGTCTATTGACACCAGCAACTGCCCAATAATAATAAATGAGCAGTCCTTAGGTTCTAATGTGGACGCTGGCATTTGCTAACACTAATAACTGCCTTCAACCGTAGCTCAGTAGTCATTGGGTACCACTAAAGCTAGCGGTGGTGTTTACAAGCACTAGTGACTGCCATGCAACATTCGTTGGGCTTTCTCAATACCCACTACTACTGTTAGGCAATTGTTGGCCTACTTTAGTTCTTACTCTCGCGTCTACTTACGTTAGTGATCGTCGTTTATGCATCACTAAGGGAACCCAATGTAGATGTTTGCCAATCCCAGTAACTGTTATTGGGTCATCGTTACATTCCCCTAATGATTGTGCTAGCATTTACTCATGTTAGGGACTTCTCATTCGTAATGATTGGGCTCTCCTAATGATAATGACTGTCATAGGGTCATCGCTGGGTAGCCCTGGTGATGGCATTAGTGACTACTGACACCAATAACTGCCCCGCAGCAATAGCTAGGCAATTCTTGCATTCCATTAGTGTTATCATTCGCGTCTTATAACACCAGCAACTTCCTTGCTGTAGTAGCTAGACAATCGTTGGGTTTCCTCAAAGTTAACGCTAATGTCTACTAATACGAACAATTGCCTTACAACAATCGTCGATCCTTCGTAACTCTAATTACTATTACTATTCCTTCGTTAGTCTCCTTAATTGCTTGCCTTAGCATCTACCAGTGTGAGCAACTATCGTTACGACATTATTATGGGAACCTAGTGGAGATATATGCCAGTGCCAGCGACTGTCGCTAAGTCATCGTTGAGCTCCCCTAATATTGGCACTGACCTTGAACAAAGTTAGAAACTACGAGATACACTCGTTGGGCTCTCCCAATGCTAACGACTATCAAGGGGACATCATTGAGCTCCATCAATCCAAGCACTAGCATTTACCGATGCTAATAATTGCCTCGCAGCAGTAGTTGGGTAGTTCCAAGGTTCTTTTAGTGCAAGCGCTAGCAGTTACCAACATTAGTAACTACCCTATAGTAATAGCTGGTCAGTCGTTAGCTTCCCTCCAAGTTGGTGTTAAGGTTTGCCAGTACTAGCAATTTTTTTGTGACAATTATTGGACTTTATCAATCCCAAATACCGCTACTAGGCAATCGTTAGGCTTGTCTAGTGCTTGGCTTCACATTTGGTTGCACCAGCGATGTCCACTAGGCCATCAATGGGGGAACGCAATGTAGATTTCTTTCAGTGCGAGGGACTACTGCTAAGTCATCGCAAAGATCCCCTAATGATGGTGTTGGCCACTACCAATGCTAGCGATTGCCCAACAATAGCCGTTGGGCTCTCACAATGCCAGCGACTATCATGGGGTTGTCCCTAGTTTCCTTTGGTGCTAGCACAAGTGTCTACCAACACAGTATCTACCATGTAGTAATAGCTAGGCACTCATTAGGTTCTCCTAAAGCTGGTTAAGCGTCTGCTACCACTAGCGACTTCCTACACTAATTATTGGTCTCTCTTAATGCCAACTACTATTATTAGGCTGTCATTAAACTCGTCTAGTGCTTACGCTTATGTTTGCTTGTGCCAACGATTACCGCTAGGTTATTGTTAAGCTCCCCTAGTGCTAACATTGGCATCTGTCAGTATCTATGACTGCCCAAGACAATGGTTGGGCTTTCCCAATGATCATGACAGTCAAAGGGCGTCATTGGGCTCCCCTAAACCCCTACCCAGATTTGGAACCCCCACACACCCAAATTTGGAACCCCCAGCCCAGATCTAGAGTTTCTCACCCAGATCTAAAATTCCTAGATCCTTCACTGAGATCTAAAACCCCCAGCCCAGATCTAAAATACCTCACCTAGATCTAGAACTCTCAGCCTAGATCTGAAACCCCTCACCTAGATCTAGAACTCCCGTTATAGATTCGGGACCCCAACACAAATTTGGACCTTAACGCATATTTTGAACCTCAGAGCAAATCTAAAATCCCGATGAAAGTAGAACCATGCACATATTTAGAATCCCGATGGAAGGGAAACACCATATCCATATTTGGGCTTAAAAATAATAAAACTAAAGCAAAAAATCAAGGAACAATAATTTCTGCATTCTAACAAAGAAGATAAGCTCACAATCTTAGGAGAAAGGATTCAACTTATCTAGAAAAAGAAGTGATTCAATCTGTCAGTCTTGAAACCCAAAAGCAAGCATAACTACACTCTTAATCCCTTCGTTGCAAATAGTCAAGGTCAAATGTCTGGTTTGTAGACCTGGAACCCAGAGAGGTTCTCTTCATAGTGTGCACTTCATACCTAATGTTTACTACCTGAGCAAGTGGAGAAAAAGAATCAATGAAGTTTATCTTTCTCGAAAAGATGAGGTATGACTTTTATTCATAGTTATAGCCATAACTGTACTTTTATCCACAGTTTTGTTGTAACTATGAATAAAAGCTTTGTTATACCACATCATAGTTATGGTAAAACTGTGAATAAAAGTTTTCTTTTGTTCACAGTTATGTTTATAAATGTGAACAAAAATAATCTTTATTCACTATTTTAACAACAACTGTGAATAAAGGTCTACTTTGTTCATACTTTTGTTACAACTATGAACTACTCAACATTTATTCACAGTTGTTATTAACTGTGAAATATTTAGTATAAACTAATCTCATTTTGGTTGTACTATAGGTTCCCTTTGTGTTGGTGTCGATGTCTATCAACATCAGGAACTTTTCTCAGTAGTAGTTGTCCCTTCTTATGCCAACAACTACTAGTGCACTGTCGTTGGACTCCTCTACGTGCAATAGCAACTGTTGCTGGGTCATCACTAGAGGAACCCACTATAGATGTTTGCCTATGCCATCAATTATTGATAGGTCATTATTGAGCTCCCCTAGTGCTGTGTTGGCCTTAAACAGTGCCAGCGACTCCCGAGCAACAGTTGTTAGGCTCTTCCAATGTTAACAACTATCGTAGGGACATTACTAGGCTTCCTCAGTGCTAGCACTAACATCCACCGACACTAGTAATGGCTTCACAGCAATAGTTGAGTAGCTTCAAGGCTCTCTCAATGCAGGCATTGGTGTTGGTCGATGTTCGCTAGGCCATCATTGGGAGAACCCATTTCAAATGTCTGCCAGCACTAACATCTATCTCTGGCTAGTCGCTGAGCTATCCTAATGCAGATATTCACCAGCACAAATGATTACCTAATAACAATTGTAGGGCTCTCCCAACGCCTGTATCTATCATTAGTTTGTCACTGTTAAGCCCCCCTAATGCTGACATTAGCCTTTACCAAAAGCTATCGTAGGGCTGTCATAACACAAGCAATGTCATAGGGTCATCACTGGGTTCCCTCATTACTGGCACTAGCATCTATCGATAAGAGCAATTGCCTTATAGCGATTGCTCGAAAGTCCTTAATTCCTCTAATGCACGCATCGACGTCTATCGAGAAGAGTAGCTTAGCAGTCGTTGAGTTCCTCAAAAGCTAGCGTGAGCGTTTACCAATACCTGTAACTTCCCTACCATAGTCGTTAGGCTCTCCCAATGCCCATAACTACTATTAGGCCACTATTGGCTCCTTTAATGCTTACCTTAGCTTCCACCAGCATCAGCGACTCCGTGATAGCATTAGTTAGGCTCTTCCAATGCTAGCCATCATCATTAGATCATCATTGAAATCTTTTTATACTAGCACTAGCGTCCATCGACACTAGCAACTGCCATGCAACAATAATTGAGCAATCCTAGCATTCCTCTTAGTGCTAGCACTAGTATATGCGAACACCAATAACTACCTCACAATAATAGCTAAGCTCCCCCAATGCTAGTGATTGCCCAGCAGTAGTTGTTCAGTTCTTCCAATGCCAATGACCATCATGAAGTCGTCGCTAGATTCCTTTAGTGCAACCACTAACATCTATTAACACCACTTACTATCTTACAATGATACCTACGTATCATCTAGGACCAAGGACATTTCTAAGTAGTCGTTGTGCCCTCTCTATGCCAATAACTACTAATGCACTGTTGTTGGACTCCTTTACATGCAATAGCGACTATCACTAGGTCATCGCTGGGAAAGTCTAGAGTAGATGTTTGCCAATGCCAGCAATTGCTCCTAGGTCATTGCTGAGCTCCGTTAGTGTTGTGTTGGCCTTAAACAGTGCCAAGCACTCTCGAGCAATAGTTGTTGGGCTCTTCAAATGTTAGCAACTATCGTAGGGATGTCACTAGGCTCTCTTAGTGCTAAAACTAGTGTCCATTGACATTAGCAACTGCTTCACAATAATAGTTTAGCAGTTCTAAGGCTCTCTCATTGTAGGCATTGGTGTTGGTTGATGTTCGCTAAACCATCATTGGGAGAACCCACTATAAATGTCTGCCAACACCAATGACTATCTCTGGCCTGTTGCTGAGTTATCCTAGTGCAGATTTTTGCCAACACAAGTGATTACGTAGTAGTAGTTGCAGGGCTTTCCTAACACTGTATCTATCATTGGGTTGACACCGTTGAGCTCCCTTAGTGCTGACATTGGCCCTTGCTAACAGCTATCGTTGGGCTCTCCTAACATGAGCAACTGTCATAAGGTAATCATTAGGCTCCCCCATTGCTCGCATTGGTGTTAACTAATAAGAGTAACTGCCTCACAGTAATTGCTCGAAAGTCCCTCATTTTCCTAATGCACATGTCGACGTCAACCAACACTAGTGACTGCCTAGTAACAGTGGTTAGGTAGTCATTGAGTTCCTTAAAAGCTCGCACGAGTGTTTGCCAATAACTTTGACTTTCTTACCATAGTCGTTAGGCTCTCTCAACGCCCATTATTGCTGCTAGGCGACTATTGGGCTCCTTTAATCCTTAACCTCACTTCCACAAGCATTAGTGATAGTTGTTGGCCCATCCTGTAGCAATGACATTGGTTGGCATTTACTAGCATCAGCGACCACCTGACAACATTAGTTAGGCTGTTTCAATGCCAGCCATTATCATTGGATCATCGCTAGCCTCCTTTTATGTTAGCACTAGCGTCGATCGACATTAGCAACTATCATGCAACAATAGTTGACCAATCTTAGCATTCCTTTTAGTGCTAGCACGAGTGTCTACGAATACCAATAATTAGCTCACAACAATAGCTGGGCAGTCTTTAGGTTTCCCTAAAGCTGGTGCAAGTGTTTACCAGAATTAATGACATCATGCAGAAGATGATGGGCTCTCCCAATGCTTATTACTACTGCTAGGTCATTGTTCGACTCCAGCTGTGCTTGCCCTTATGTCTACCTGCGTGAGCGATAACCATTGGTTCATCACTAGGCCAACCTAGTGCTGATGACTTCCAACACCAACGACTATCGCTAGATCATTGTTAAGTTACTCTAGCGTTCATGTTGCCATCCATTAGCGTGAGTGATTGCGCAACAGCAGTTGTTGGGCTCTTCTAATAACAGTGACTATCATGGGGTCATTACTAGGCTCCCTCAGCACTCACATTGATGTTTAACAACACTAGTAATAGCATCACAAAAATAACCAGTTAGTTATTGGGTTCCCTCAAAGCTGGCATGAGCGATTTCCCCACAGTAATCATTGGGCTTTCTTAACGCTAATAATTGCTGTTAGGTCGGGGTTGGGCTCCATTAAGGCTTGTCGTCTTGTTAAATGCCTGCTAAAATCTATAACTCGTGCAAATGCTTGCTAACTTCAGCAATTATCCAATAGTAGTCGTTGGGCTTTCCTAATGCTAGTTATTGTCATGGGATTGTCGCAAGGCTTCCCCCATATTGGTGTTGGCATCCATTGACACCAGCAACTACCCCTCAGTAATAGTTGGGTAGTCCCTGGGTTCCCAACTTGTTGGTAATTTCATCTGCCAACACCAATAGCAATCTCACTATTGTAGCTAAGTAGTCATTACGTTCTGCCAAAATAAACAAAAGCATCTGCTAGCATTAGCGACTACCCTGCAATAGTCATTGGGCTATTTTTTCGCTTATTAGTTGTACTACGCCGTCGTTGAGCTCCTCTGATGCTTTATCTCACGCCTACTTACGCTTGTTACTCTCGTTTATCCATAGTTGAAGGAACACACCATTGCTGTTTGCCAGCATTAGTGATTACCGCTGGGTCATTGCTAAGCTCCCTTAGTGTTGGTAACTACCTAGTAATAGTTCTTTGGCTTTCCCAATGCCAACGACCATCATAAGGTCATCGCTAGATTCCCCTAGTGCTGGAACTAGCATCTACTTACACCAGTAACTTCCCCATAGTGATAGTTAAGTAGTGCCTAGGTTTCCTTTGTGTTGGTGTTAGTGTTTGTTAGCACCAGGGACTTCCCCGAGTAGTCGTTGTGCCTTCCCTATGCTAACTACTACTACTGCACTACCTTTGGACTCCTCTACTTACAATAGCGATTATCGTTGGGTCATTGATAGGGGAACCTAATGAAGATGTCTGCCAGTGCTAGCGATTGCTGTTAAGTCATCGCTGAGCTCCCCTAATGCTATATTGGCCTTAAACAGCCAACCATTCTCGAGCAGCAATCATTGGGCTCTGGCAATGCTAGTAACTATCATAGGGACGTCGTTAGGCTTCCTCAATGCTAGCACTAGCGTCCACTAACACTCGCAAATGCTTCACAGCAATAGTTGGGCAATTCCAAGGCTCTCTCAATGCAGGTGCTGGTGTTGATTAACGTCTGTAAGGCCATCCCTAGGAGAACCCATTACAAATGTCTATCAGTGCTAGCGACTATCTCTCACTCGTTGATAAGCTGTCCCAGTGTAGATGTTTGCCAGTGCAAGCAACTACCCAGTATTTGTTGTAGGGCTCTCCCAACACTTGTAACTATCATTAGGTCATCGCTATTGAGCTCCTCTAGTGCTGACGCTATCCCCAAACACCACTAATCATTAGGCTTTCCTTACACGAATGACTATCATGGAATCATCGCTACGCTCCCCTATTGCTAGCATTGGCATCTACTAATAAAAGCAACAATTGCTAAGAAGTCTTTTAGTTCTCCCAATGCTCACATCGACGTCAACCAACTCTAGAGACTACTTGATAGCAATAGTTGGGCAGTCATTGTGTTCCTCAAAAGCTGGCGCGAGTGTCTACCAACACGTATGACTTCCTCACCACAGTCGTTGGGCTCCCCCAATGCTAACAACTGCTGCTAGGCCATTATTGAGCTCCTCTGATGCTTACCTCACTTTTACTAGCATCAGCGACAGCCATTAGGCCATCGTTAAGGCAATGACAGTGGCTGGTATCTACTAGAAATATCATCTATCGACAATAGGCCATCACTCGGAGAACCCACTACAAATGTCTACTAGCGCTAGTGACAATCTGTGGCTCATCGCTGAGATATCCCAGTGTAGATGTTTGCGACCGCAAGCAACTCCCCATTTGTAGTTGTAGGGCTCTCCCAATGCTTGTAACTATTAATGGGTCGTTGCTGTTGAGCTCCCCTAGTGCTGATAGTAGCCCTTACCAACACTAGTTATTGCGCTCTCCTAATGCTTACGTTGACGTCGAACAACACCAATGACTACCCGATAGCAATAGCTCGAAAGTCATTAAATTCCTCAAAAGCTAGCCTAAGTATCTAACAATATGTATGACTTCCAACCCCACTCCCCCCCTTCCATAGTCGTTGGGCTCTCCCAATGCCAAGAACACCTGTTAGGCCACTGTTGGGCTCCTCTAATACTTACTCTCGCATTTAGTAGCATGAGCGACAGTCATTGGGCCATCACTGTAGCGATGACAGTGGTTGGCATCCACTAGCACTAGCATTTACTGACACTAGCAATTGCCCAGTAGTAATCATTGGGCTCTCCTAATGCTTACGATAGTCATTGGCTCATTACTGAACTCCCTCGGTGTAAGCTGTAGCATTTATCGATCTAGGGAACTGCCCCACAATAATAGTGGGGTAGTCTATAGGTTCCCCTAATGCTAGTGTCGGAGCTCCTAACACCGGTAATTACACTGTAGTAGTAGTTGACAAGTTGGCGATTCCCGTAAAGCTAGGATATCATTAATCTCCCCGAATGCTGATGTTGGCATCTATTATCCTCAATGACTACTCAATACCAATCGTTAGGCCTTCCCAACACTAGTGACTGTCATGGGGTTGTCGTTGGAGTGCCCTCATGCTAGCACTAGCGTCTACTAATCCCAAGAACTGTCCACACCAATAAATAACCAGTCCTTGGTGTTGGCATTGGTGTCTAACGTAAGCAACTGTCCAATTGTCGTAGTAGAGTAATCGTTAGCTTTCCCAAAATCTAACGTAAGCATTTATTAGCACCAGTGACTTCCTACAGTAGTTGTTGGCTCTCTTAATGCCATCTACTACTGCAAGGCCATCATTTGGGCTCTTTTAGTACTTGCCCTCACGTTTGCCAATGCTAATGACTTCTACTTTGTCGTCATTAAGGGGACCCAGTGCTGCTATTTACCAATGGAAGCGATTTCCTAATAGTGATCATAGAGCTCTACCAATGCGTGCGACTATCATGGAGTTATCACTGCTGAGCTCTCCCAGTACTGAACTTAGTGCCTACCAATGCCAGTGACTATCCAACAATAGTCGTTTGGCTTTCCTAATATGAGCCACCATGATAGGGTTATCACAACGCTCCTCCATTGCTACCGTTGACATCTATCGATAAAAGCAACTACCTTACAGCAATTATGGGGAAGTTGATTTATTCCCTTAGTGTTGGCTAAACTAATACTAGAGACTGCCTCGCATCAGTAGCTGGGCAATCATTGGGTTCGTTGAAAGTAAGCGCGAACGCTTTCCAACACCAGCAGCTTCTGAGCAGCTACCATTCGACTCTCTCAATGCCAACAACTGCTGCTAAGCCATTGTTAAGCTCCTCTAGTGCTTACCTTCGTGTCTACCTACACCAGCGATTACCGTTGGGGCATCCCTAGGGCAATGACAGTGGCAAACATTTCTAGCATTAGTGACTATCTAATTGCAGTGGTTAGGCTCTCCCAACTCCATCCCCTGTCATTGGGTCATTGTTAGGCTCCACTAGTGTTAGGACAAGCGTCTACTGACATTAACTAGTGGCCCTTAACAATAGTTAGGCAGTGTTAAGGTTCTTAAAATGCTAGCACTAACATCTATATGCACCAATAACTACCTCATAATAATTACTAGGCAGTCATTAGATTCTTCAAAAGCTGGCACGATGTTTGCCATCACTAGTGACACCACGCAAAAGTCAATGGGTTCTTTCAGTGCTTACTACTGCTGCTCGGCTGTTGTTCGTCGCTCTTATGCCTGCCCTCACGTCTATATGTGACAATGACTTTCGTTGGGTCATCACTAGGAGAATCCAGCATGGATGTTTGCCAATGCAAGCGACTGTCACTATGTCATTGTTGAGTTGCTCTAGTGCTCATGCTGCCATCTACTAGCATCAGCGATTTCCCAGTAGCCATTGTTGGGTTTTCCCAATACTAGTGACTATCATGGGGATATCGCTGGGCTCTTTCGGTGTTAGCACTAACATTTACCAACATTAGTAACTGTATCGAAAAAAATAGCTGAGCAGTCATTGGCTTCCCCTAAAGCTGGTACGAGCATGTGCTAGCACCAGTGAATTCCCTGCAGTCATTATTAGGCTTTCTCAATGCCAACTATTATTTGCTAGGCTATCATTGGGCTCTTCCAATGCTTACAGCCATGCCTGCCTGCACTACCCACTACCGCTAAGAGGGTTGCCTTAATGCAAGCACTAGCATTTATCAACACTAGTAACTGCCTTACAGTAGTAGCTAGCCAAATATTAGGTACCCCCAAAGTTGACATGAGCATTTGCTAGCACCAACAACTTGCTGGTACTAATCTTTGGGCTTTCCAAGCTTTGATCACTGTTGCTAGGCCATCATTGACCTCCTCTAATGCTTGCCCTTATGTTTACTTGCACTAACGACTACAATTGGGCTATCATTTAGGTACTCAATGCAGATATCTACCAGTGCCAACGATTGTCATCGAGTCTCTTTAAGCTCCCTTAATGTTGGTATTTGCACCTACCAGAGTCAGCAACTACCCAGTAGTACTCGTTGGGCTCTCCTAATGCCATTGACTACCACAGGGTCATTAGGCGCCCTTGATAATAGCACTAGCATCTACCAACATTAACAACTACCCATAGAAGTAACCAGGCACTCATTGGGTTCCCCCAAAGTTAGTGCAAGCAACTACCAACACAAGTGACTTCTTCGCAATAGTTGTTCGGCTTTTTCAATGCCAACTACTATTGCTAGGCTGTCATTAGACTCTTCTAGTGCTTGCCCTCTCGTCTTCCTATACTAGTGACTACCATTGAGCCATCGCTAGGGCAACCTATTGTAGATGTTTGCCAGCATTAGTGATTGCCCAACAACAATCGTAGGGCTCTCCCAACACCTATAATCATTATTGGGTCATCGCTTGGCTACCCCGGTGCAAACACTAATGTCTATTGACACCAGTAACTACTTGTAACAATAGCGAGGTAGTCCTTAGGTTCTCTTAGTGCTAGCACCAACATCTGCCAACACTGAAAACTGCACTACAATAGTAGCTGGCAAGTTAATAATTCCCTTAAAGATGGGTTGTCATTGAGCTTCCTTATGTTAGCACTGGCATCAACCAATATCAATGACGGCACAACAACAATGGTTGGGCTCTCCTGACCCTATCGACTATCATTGGGTCATCGATGGACTCTTTTAATGCTAGCACCAATGTCTATTGACATTTGTAATTGCTTCATAATAATAACTGGGGCAGTCCCTAAATGCACAGCAACTGTAGTTAAGCAGTCATTGGGTTCCCTCAACGTTAATGTGAACATTTACTAACGCCAACGATTTCCTCATAGCAATCATTAGGCTCTTCCAATGCCAACAACTACTGTAAGGCCACGGTCGGGCTCTTCTAGGACTTGCTTCTTGTCTACCTGTGCCGATGACTTTCATAAGGCCATCGCTAAGGCAACCAAGTGCAGATATCTGCTAGTGTCAACAACTGCCTAGTAGTAGTTGTTAGGCTCTTTAAATGCGATCGATTGTCATTGGGTCGTTTGGGTCCCTTGATGCTAGCACTAGCATCTATCGACACCTATAACTAGTTCCCAAAAAGCTGGCATAAATGTCTGCCAACACCGATGACTTTCTTGCATAAGTTGTTAGGCTATATTAATGCTTACTACTACTGTTAAGTCTTTGTTGGGCTTTTTTAGTGCTCACCCTTATGTTCACCTGTGCTAGCGATTGTCGTTGGGCCATCACTGGTGCAACCCAATGCTAATGTTTAGTAGTGTCAATAATTATGGATTAGTCATCTCTGAGCTTCTTTTATGCTAACATTGGTATTTGCTAGCATCTGCGACTACCCAGTAACATTCATTGGGCTCACACAATGCCAGCGACTACCACGAACGAGGTCATCGTTGGACTCCCTTAGTGTAAGTGCCAGTGTTTACTAACACCAACAACTGTATAGCAGAAGTAGGTGGGTAATTTTTATGTTCCCCTAAAGTTAGCACTAGCATATGCCAGTACTACCGACTTCCTCGCACTAGTCATAGGGCTTTCTCAATGCTAACCATTGCTATTAAGCTGTCCTTAAAGTTCTTAGTGCTTGCTAACTTGACATCTTGTGCCAACGACTACCATTGGGCCATTACATGGGCAACCCAATATAGATGTCTACTAACATCGGTGACTGCTGCTAAATTGTCGCTAAACTCCCTTAGTGCAGGCGCTGGCCTCTACTAGTGCCAACGACTATTCTCCCAATGCTAGCGACTTCTAATGTCAATTATTGTTGTTTGACCGTCTTTGGACCCCTCTAGTACCTTTATCTCAGGTCTACCTATGCTAACGAGTGCCGCTGAGCTCCCTTAGTGTTGGCTCTAGCCTTTACCAACGCTTGTGATTGCCTAGCAGTAGTGATTAGCTTTCCAAATATGAGTGACTGTCATGGGGTCATCGCAAGGCTTCCCCCTTACTAGCACTAGTTTCTACTAACACCAGCTACAACCACACAATAATAGTTAGGTAATCCTTGGGTTCCCCACTTGTTAGCAATTACATCTACTAACACGACAAACTACCTCACTATTGTAGTGAGGATGTCATTGGGTTCCCTCAAAGCTGGCATAAGTGTCTACTAGCACCAATGATTGCCCCGCAATAGTAGTTGGGCTCTCTCTGTGCTTACCACTACTACTATGCCATCATTGATCTCCTCTAATACTTGTCCATCATGGATCATGGGCATGGGATGCAAGCCACGGGAACCCCCAACAAGCATGACATGGGTGGAAAGGCTGAGTGTGCGGTCGTAACTAGCACTCTTGCCATGCTATAAGAGTGCCATGCGAGTTAGAACCTCGTTGTTTTCCCTCGATTGACTGCCCAACGAGCATGCCAAGGAGCCACGTTTCACGAACCATAGGCATGTAAGGTAAGCCACGGTTGCCCTAAGTAGGCACAGTGTAAGAAAAAGGCCCAACAGGTGATCGATATTTGTGCACTTACCCCTCATCGTTGTCCCTCAATAAACTGTTCAGTGAGCATGCTAAGGGAGCCATGTCATAGAGATTGCGGGCTCGGATGGCAAGTCAGGGTTACCCACAAAAGGCACACCAGCTAGCTCTTGGGCAGCCTACATGAGCAAAACACTCGACGTCATCCCTTCATAAACTGCCTAGCAAGCGTATTAAAGGAGCCAGTCTGCACAGACCATGGGTTTACGAGGCAAGCCACAAGTACCTCAAACATGCTTAGCATGGGTAAAAGCCCTAGCGTGTTATTAAAAAAGGTACGCCAACCAGGCCATTGGCACTCCTCGCAAGCCATACCCTTATCATCGTCCCTCGATAGATTGCCCAGCAAACGTACCAACGAAGCCACATTGTAAGGAATATTAGCATAGAAGGCAAGCCACAGCTACACCTTGAAAGGAACAATATGGGTGAAAGGCCCAACGTGTGATCGCAATAGCCAAACCAGCGAGGCCATAGGAGCCCTGCGTGAGCCAAACCCTCATCACTATCGCTAGATGGACTACCCAGCAAGCATACTAAGGGAGCCATGTTTCATGGACCATGGGCAAGGGATGCAAGCCATGACTACCCTCAATAGGCCTACCAAGGGTAGAAGGCCTAGCATGTGACTGTAGTAGATGCCCAGCCAAGCCATGGGTGCCCCATGTGGGCTAGACCCTTAATGTTGTCTCTCAATAGATTGCCTAGTGAGCATGCCAAGGAAGCCATGTTGCATGGACCATGGGCACAATAGGAAAGTTAAAAATTGGCCCAAGAGGCACAGCGAGGGCGAAATATTAAATGTGCAATTGCAACGAAAGCGCCAACTAGGCCATGGGCGCCCCCATGCAAGCCATACCCTCATCATTGTCGCTCGATAGAATGTTTAGCAAGCATGCAAAAAAAGTTGCATTGGATGGACCATGGGCTCAAAAGCTAAGTAATGCTACCACCAATAGGCATGGCATTGGCAAAATGCCTAACATGCACTCATAGCAAGAGTGCCAACCCAGCCATGGGCAGAACGCGAATCGTTAGGCTCTGTGAATGCTAACGATGCTAACATCAATAACAAGGAAGTCTTTGGGTTCCCTTGGTGCTAGCGTTGGCATTTTCCAACACTGACAACTGCCACGCAATAGTAGTTCGGCAGTCGTTGTGCTCCTCAAAGCAAGTGCTAGCATCTACTGGTACCAGGGACTACCTTACAATAGTTGTTAGGCTTTCCTAACATCACAAACTGATGCAAGGCAATCGTTACACTCCTCCAATGCTTACCCTTGCATCTGCTTGTACTAGTGACTGTCATTTGGCCATCCTTGAAGTAACTTAGCGTAGATGTTTGGTAGCTTTAATGACAATCCTTGGGTTATCGCTAAGCTCTCTTTGTGCTAACGTTGGTATTTATCAACATCAATGAATAAACAACTATAGTCAATAGGCTCTACTAACGCCAGTAGGGGCATCGCTAGGCTTCATTAGTGCTAGTACTAGTATTTACCGACACTAGTAATTTTCTTGCAGTAATAGCTAAGAAGTCTTTCACCCAAAGCTAGTGCGAGTGACAGCCAACCCAGTGAATCCCGCATAATCATCGTTTGGCTCTCCCAATGCCAACTATTACTGCTATCCATCGTTATGCTCTATTAGTGGTTACCGTTGCGTCGATCTATGCGAGCAACTACCACTGGGCCATTGTTGGGGGAACCCAGCACCGATATCGGCCAGTGCCAATGATTATCGCTCGCTAATCACTGAGATCCTTTAGTGCTAGCATTAGTATCTACCAGCGTCAATTATTGCCCAGCTATAGTCTTTAGGCTCCCTTAGTGCTAACACTAGTGTCCACTGACACCAATAACTACTGCGCAACAATATGGAGGTTGTCCTCAGGCTCCTTTAGTGCCAACAGTAGTCATTGGGCTTTCTTAATACTAATTACTATTGTTAGGTTATTGTTGGGCCATTCTAGTGGTTGCCTCGGTGTCTTCGTGCACATGCGACTACTATTAGGTCATCATTAGGGCAACCAAATGCAAATATCTACATGCATTAATTATTCCCCAATAACTATCATAAGCCTCTCTTAATGCCTAGGACTATCATTGGGCCATCGTTGGGTTGCCTCAATACGAGCATTAGCTTCAATCGACACTAGCAACTACCATGCAGCAATAACAAGGCAGTCCTTGGGTTCCCCACTTGTTAGCAATTACATCTACTAACATGACAAACTACCTCACTATTGTAGTGAGGATGTCATTAGGTTCCCTCAAAGCTGGCATAAGTGTCTACTAGCACAAATGATTGCCCCGCAATAGTAGTTGGGCTCTCTCTGTGCTTACCACTACTACTATGCCATCATTGATCTCCTCTAATGCTTGTCCATCATGGATCATGGGCATGGGATGCAAGCCACGGGAACCCCCAACAAGCATGACATGGGTGGAAGGCTGAGTGTGCGGTCGTAACTAGCACTCTTGCCATGCTATAAGAGTCCTTGGGTTCCCCTAGTATTAGCGTCAACATTTACTAACACTAACAATTGCACTACAACAATAGTTGAGAAGTTGATGATTCCTCTAAGATTGGGTTGTTGTTGAGTTCCTTTAATGCTGGCTTTAGCATCTACCAATGTCAACGACTGCCCTAGAACAGTCGTTAAGCTCTCCAACTACCAGCGATTAGCGATGCCTCTAATGCAATCACTAGTGTCTACCAACTCCTCTGACTGCCTCACAGTAATAGCTGGGCAGTCCTTAAGCTCCCTTAGTACTCATACTAACATTTGCTAATACTAACAACTGCCCTGAAGTAATAGCTGGGAAGGCTCTCTCAACCCCAACCACTACTGCTAGACCATCATTGGGCTACACTACTGTTTGCTGTCTTGTCTACTTGCATTCATGACTACTATAGGGCCATTACTGTGGCAACCCAATGCCAATGTCTACCAATGTCAACAACTACCTAGTCGTAGTGTTTGGGCTTCATGGACGTGTGTCCCTATCATTGGGTTATCACTTGGCTCCTTCGATGCTAGCAGTAGCATCTACCAACACTACCAACTGCCACATAGCAATAGCTAAATAGTCCTTGGGTTCCCCTAGTGTTAGGACCGACGTTTAATAGTACCAACCATTGTCCCATACTAGTAGCTAATTAATTATTGGGTTCCCCAAGAGCTAGTACAAATGTTAGCGAGTGCAGCGAATCTTGCATAATCATTATTTGGCTCTCCCAATGCCAACAACTACTATGAGGTCGTCGTTGGCTCCGTTAATGGTTATCGTTGCATCTACCTGTGCCAACGACTATGATTGGGCCATCACTTAGGGAACCCAGTACTGATGTTGACCAGCGCCAATGACTACTGTTGAGTTCATCGTTGAGATCCCTTAGTGTTGGCACTAGCATTTACCTACGTTAACAACTGCCTAGTTGTAGTCGTTGGGCTTTCTCTATGCCTGTGACCATCATAAGGTTGTCACTAAGCTACCCTAGTGCAAGCCCTAGTGTCTACTAATATAATCAAGTGCCTCGCAACAATAATTGGGTTGTCCTTAGGCTCCTTTAGTGCTAGCACTAGCGTCTAGCAACTCCAGCAACTGCCTTACTAGTAGCTAAGTAATCATTAGGTTATGCTAAAGTTGGCACGAGCATTTGCAAGCACTAGCGACTGCCTCGTAATAGACATTGGGCTTTCCCAATGCTGACCGTTGTCGCTAGGCCATCGTTGAGCTGCTCTAGTGCTTGTCTTACTTCTACCTATCCTAACGACTTTCGTTAGGACATCACTAGGGTACCCAACACAAATGTTTGCTAGTGTTAATGACAACTGCTGAGTCATTGTTAATCTTCTTAGGTACTAGCATTGGCATCTACTAACATCAACGACTAACTTGTAGCAATCGTTAGACTCTTCTAACAGCAATTATCAAAAGGTCATCGTGTGGCTCCTCTAATGTTGGCATTAGCATTTATCAACACCAGTAATTGCACAGTAGAAGTAGCTGGGCAGTTATAAGGTTCCCTCAAAGCTAACATGAGTATTAGCTAGCACAAGTGACTTCCCTCTAATAGTTGTTGGGATCTCCCGATGCTAACTACTAATACTTGGTCGTCGTTTGGCTCCTCTAATGCTTGCCCTCATGTCTTCCTGTGTCTTCAATTACTATTGGGCCATCGTTGGGGTAACCTAATGCATATGTTTACCACTACTAATGATTACCCAGCAATGGTCATGAGGCTTTCCTAATGTGTGCGATTGTCATTGGGTCGTTGTTGGGTAACCTGGTGCTAGAGCTAGTGTCCATGGACAACAGCAACTACCCCGTAGTAATCGCAATCAAGTCCTTGGGTTTCCCTAGTGCTAGGGTCAAAGTCTGCCAACACCAACAGCCGCACTATACTGGTAATAGTTGGGAAGTTGATGATTCCCCTAAGGCTAGGTTGTCATTGAGCTCCGTTAATGCTAGCGCTGGCATCTACCAACATCAACGATTATCTTAGAGTAGTCATTGGGCTACCCCAACACCAGTGGTTAATGGCGTCGTTAATGTTAGCACTAGTGTTTACTAGCTCTTATGACTGCCCCACATCAATAGTTAGGCAATCCCTAAGTTCCCCTAATGCTGGTGCTACCATCTTTAGTTACTAGTAACTACTTAAAAGCAGTAGCTAAGCAGTCATTGGGTTCCTTCAAAGCTGATAAGAGCATTTGTCGGCACCAGCGGCTTCCCTACAGTAGTCGTTGGGCTCTTTCAACCCCAGCCATTTGCTATTACACCATTATTAGGTTCTTCTAGAGCTTGCTTTTGTGTCTACCTACGCTAACAACTACCATTGAGGCAACCTAGCGTAGATGTTTGCCGATGTTAGTAACTATCAATGGAACATCACTGGGGTCCTTTAGTGCTGTATTGGCATCGACCAATGTCAGCAATACCCGCATGTTCAAGATTGCGAGAATCTAGCATAAATTTCTACCAGTGCCAATGACTACTACAAGGTCATCCCAAAGCTCCTTTGGTGTTGGTGCTGACCTTTACTAATGGCAATGACTTTCCAACAACTATTGTTAGGCTCTCTCAACCCCAGCGACCGTCATATGATAGTCGTTAGGCTCTCCAATCTTGGCATCGCATCTACCAACACTTGTATCTGCCCAGTAAAAATAACCAGAGAGTTCCTATGTTCTCTTAATGTTGGTGTCAATGTCTACCAACATCAACAATTACCCTGCAGCCACAGTTAAAAAGTCATTGGGTTCCCTTAAAGTTAACGAAAGCGTTTACCAACACGAGTGACTTTCCCACAGAAGTAATTGCGCTCTCTTAATGATTACTATTACTGCTACGCCATTGTTCGTCTCTTTGAGTGCCTTCCCTCGTGATTACCTGCACCAGTGCCTACCTAGTAGTAATTGTTGGGCTCTCTTAACACCAGCGACTGTCATGGGGTTATCGTTGGGCTCCCTTATGTTAAAACTAGCATTTACTAAGACCATTAACTGCCCCATAGCAATAACTAGGTTGTCCTTAGGTTCCCCAAGTATTGGTGCCGATGTCTACCAACACCAATAATTCCCTCACAGTTATAGTTAGGAAGTCATTGGGTTCTCCCAAAGCTAGTGTAAGTGTCTGCTAACACTTGTGACTTCACGGCAATAATCATTGGGCTCTGCCAACGCCAACTACCACTACCACGACATCATTGGGTCCTCTAGTGCTTGCCCTCGCGTTCACTTATGCCAGCAACTACCATTGGGCCATCGCTGGTGAAACTTAATGGAGATGTTTACCAGCACCAGCGATTGCTTTTTGGTCATCCATGAGTTCCCTCAATGGTGGCCCTAGGTTTTATTAGCACCAATGATTACTTAGTAGCAGCCTTTGGGCTCTTCCAATGCTAGTAACTTTTAAGCAGTCATCGTTAGGCTCTTGTGGTGGTAGTACTGACGTTTATCGACACTAACAACTACGTGCAGCACCAGTTGGGAAGTCTCTTGGTTCGCTTGATGCTCACATCAGCATTTGATAACACCAACAACTACCCTGCAATAGTAACTAGGTAATCATTGGTTCCCCTAAAATAGTGTGAGCGTCTGCCAGCACCATTGACTTTCCCGTTAGAGTCGTTAAGCTCTCTTAGTGCCAACTACTAGTAGTTAGGCCGTCAGTGGAGGAACCCAACACAGATATTTGCTAGTGCTAGCGACTACCGTTGGGTCATTACTTTACTCCCCTAGCATTAGTACTAGCCTTCATCTACGTTAATAACACCCAGTAATAGTCATTGGCCTCTCCCAACGCTAGCGACTATCATTGGATCATCGATGGGCTCCTTAGGCTTTGGCATTAGCGTCTACTAACACTAGTAATTACTTTGCAATAATAGTTAGGTAATCCCTGCGCTTCGCTAGGTATTAATGTTTAGTAACACTAGTAACTGCACCATAAAAGTAACTGGGCAGCCGTTAGGTTGCCCTAAACTCACGTAAACATCAGCCTGTTCTAGCAACATTCTCGCAGCAATCCCTAGGCTCTCCTAATGCCAACTATTAGTGCAAGGGCCACGTTGGGCTCCTTTAGTGCTTGCCTTCGCATTTACTTGCACTAGCAATTGTTGCTAGGCTATCGCTAAGGGAACTCAGCACAGATGTCTTTCGGTGCTAGTGACTACCTTTGAGCCGTCACTCAGCTCCCTTAGCACTGGCCTTGGTATCTACCAGCATCAACGACTCCTTTATAGTTGTCGCTAGCATCTACCAACAGTAGCAATTACTCCGCAGTAGTAACTCGACAATTGTTGGGTTCCCCTAAAGCTGGCCCTAAAGTCTGCCTATACCAATGACTACCTCATAATAGTTGTTAGGCTGTCCTAGTGCCAACTACTACTGATGGGTCATCATTGCGCTCCTTTAGTGCTTACTGTCATGTCCACTTGTGCCAGCGATTACCATTGGGCCACCGTTTGAAAGACCTTTTGTAGATGTTTGCTAGCGCCAGCGAGTGTCGCAAGGTTGTCATTAAGCTCCCCCAGTGCTAACGCTACACTTTACAAGTGCCTTAGACTCCATAACAATAGTCTTTGTGCTATCCTAACGTCAACGACGATTATGGGGCCGTCGTTGGGCTCTTTGAAAGTCAACATTTGTGTCTACCAACATGAGCAACTACCCGATAAGAATAGCTTGGTAGACCCTAAGTTCTCCTAGTCTTAGCATTGATGTTTGCCAACAATGGTAATTTCCTCACAGTAGTAGTTGAGTAGTCATTAGGTCCTCTGAAAGCTGGTATAAGTGTATGCCAGCACCAGTTACTTTCCAACAAAAGGCATTAGGCTTTCGCAATACCTATTACTACTACTAGGTCATCGTCAAGCTCCTATATTGCTTGCCCTTGCATCTATTTGTGCTAGCGATTGCCATTGGGCCATCGCTGGGAAAGCCCATCGTAGATGTATTCCAGTGCTAGTGACTGCTGCTAGATCATCATTGAGCTCTCTAGCACTGAAGTTGTTCTCTACTAGTGTTGTGACTACCTTGTAGTAGTCGATGGGCTCTCCAACAATAGCGACCATCATGGGGTCATCGTTGGGCTCCCCTGATTCTGGGATTAACTTTTATCGACCCAAGCAACCATCCCATAACAATAGCTAGGCTATCCTTAGGTTCCTCTAGTGTTGACGTTAATGTCTACAAACACTAGTAACTGCCCCGTAGTAATAACTTGGTAGTCATTGGGTTCTCTTAAAGTTGGCGCGATTGTCTGCTAGCACCATCGACTTCTTGCACTAGTTTTGGGCTCTTCGAATGCCAACTATTATTGTTAAGATGTCATTGGGCTTGCTAGGCTTACCCACGCGACTGCGTACACAAGCGACTACTATTTGGCCATCACTGGAAGAACCCAACACACATGTCTACCAGCACTAGGGAAAGCAGTTAAGTCATCGTTGAACCCTCTTTGTGATGGTGCTAGCCTCTTTCAACTCTTACAACTGCCTACAATGATCGTTGGGCTCTCCTAACGAGAGTGACTATCATGGGCCCATCATTACGCTCCCTTAGTAGTAGCACTAGCATTTACTAACTCTAGCAACTACCCCGTAGTAATAGCTGGCAGTCCCTAGCTTCCTCTAATGGTGGCGCAAGCATCTGTTAACACAAATAGCTGCCTTACAATTGTACGTGGTCAGTCATCTGCCAACATTAGCGACTTCCCTGCAACTAGTTGCCGTTGGGCTCCTTGAGTGCTTGCCCTTCTGTCCACCAGTGCCAGCGATTGCTGTTAGGCCATCGTTTAGGAAACCTAGTACGGATGTTTGTCAACACTAGCAAGTGTCGGACGGTTCTCACTGAGCTCTCCTAGTGCTAGTCTTGCACTTTATAAGTGCTTACGACTGCATAATAATAGTCGTTAGGCTATCCCAAAGCTAGCTACAATTATGGGTTCATCGCTGGGCTTTTTAAGTGCTTGCATTTATGTCTATCGACACGATCAACTGCCCCATAATAGTAGCTAGGCAGACCCTAGGTTCTCTCACTCTTGGCATCAACGTCTGCCAATAATGGTAACTTCCTCATAGAAGTAGCTTAGCAGTCATTGGGTTACCCAAAAGCTAATGCGAGCGTCTATCAGCACTAACTACTTTCTCACAAAAAGGCGTTGGGCTCTCCCAGTGCCTACTACTGCTACTAGACCGTCGTTAGGCTCCTTTATTACTTGCCCTCATGTCTACCTGTGCTAGCGATTACCATTGGGCCATCGCTGGGAGAACCGAGCTTAGATGTATACTAATGCCAGTGACTACTGCTAGGTCATCATTGAGCTCTCCTAGTGCTGATGCTGTCCTTTACCAGCGTCGTGACTACCTTGTGGTAGTCCATGGGCTCTCCAACACTGGTGGCCATCGTGGGATCATTGTTGGGCCCTTTCTGATTCTAGTACTAATGTTTATTGACATCAATGACCATCACACAGTAATACCTAGGCTATCCTTAGGTTCCCCTAATGTTGGTGTCGGTGTCTGTTAACACTAGCAACAACCCCGTAGTAGTAATTAGGTAGTCGTTGGGTTCCTCTAAAGCTAACGTGAGCATCTACTAGCACTAGCAACTTTCTTGCACTAGTTGTTAGGCTTTTCTAATGCCAATAATTGTTGCTAAGATCTCATTGGGCTCTTTTAGTCTTGCCACGCGTTTGCTTGTATAAGCGACTATTATTTGGCCATTGCTAAAAAGACCTAACACAAATGTCTACCAGTGCCATAAAAAGCAGTTGGGTCATTGTATTTATGGTGGTGCTGGCCTCTTTCATCTATCACAACAGTCATTAGGCTCACCTAACTTCAGTGACTGTCATGAGATCATCACTAAGCTTCCCTAGTGGTAGCATTAGCATTTACGAGCAACTACCCTACTATAATAATTTGTCAGTCCCAAGCTTCCTCAAGTAATGGCGTAGGCATCTATTAACACCAACAATTGCTTCACAATGGTACCTGCTCAATTGTTAGGTTCCTTCAAAGCTAATTCTAGCATCTACCAACATCAATGACTTCCTTGCACCCATCATCGTTGGACTCTTTAAATACTTGCCCTTGTATCCACTAGCACGAGTGACTACCATTGGGTCACCGTTTAGGAAACCCAGTGCAGATGTTTGCCAGTGCAAGCGAGTGTTGCAAGGTTGTCACTAAGCTCCCCTTGTAATGGTATTTCACTCTGCAAGTGCTTGCAACTGCACAATAGTAATCATTGGGATATCCTAATGCTAGCGACGATGATGGGGTCATCGCTGGCTCTTCAAGTGCTGGCATTTATGTCTAGCGACACAAACAACTACCTCACAATAATAGCTAGGCAAACCCCAAGTTCTCCTAGTCTTGGCATCAACGTCTACCAATAATGGTAACTTCGTCATAGCAGTAGGTGAGCAGTTTTTGGGTTCCCCAAAAGCTGGTGCGAGCGTTTGCTAGCATGAACTACCTTCTCACAGAAGGCGTTAGGCTCTACCATTGCCTACTACTACTACTATGCCATCCTTAGGCTCTTCCATTTCTTACTCTTGGATCTACCTGTGCTAGCGATTGTCATTGGACCATTACTGGAGAACCCGACATAGATGTATGCCAGTGCTAATAACTACTATTGGGTCATCGTTGAGCTCCCCTAATGCTAGCGCTGTCCTTTATTAGTGTCGTGACTACCTTGTAGTAATCGATGATCTCTCCAGCACTAGTGACCATCATAGGGTCATTGTTAGGCTCCCCTGATTCTATACTAGCATCTATCGACACTAGTAACCATCCTATAGCAATAGCTAGGCTATGCCTAGGTTCCCTTAGTGTTGACATTGGTGTCTGTTAACACTAGCAATTGCCCCATAATAGTCATGCGACTCTCCTAGCACTAACTACTATTGCTAGGTCATGGTTGGGCTCCTCTATTCTTGCCTTTGCGTCCACCTATGCGAATGACTGTCGTTAGGGCATCGTTGGGAAAACCTAGTGCAGATGTTTGCCAGTATCTACGAGTGCCGCAATGTTGTCACAGAGCTCCCCTAGTGATGGCACTGCACTCTACAAGTACGTGCGACTGCATAGCAGTAGTCGTTTAGCTATTCTAACACAAAGTTTGGGGTCATTATTAGGCTTTTCTGATACTAGCATTTATGTTTGTCAACATGAGCAACTGCCCCACAATAATAGTTAGGCAGACCCTAGGTTCTCCTACTCTTGGCATCGACATCTTCCAACAATGGTAACCTCCTCATAGCAATAGCTGAGCAGTCATTTGGTTCCTTAAAAGTTAATGTGAGTGTTAACTAGCATTTGCTGCCATAGAAGGTGTTGGGCTTTCCTAATGCCAACTACTTCTACTAGGCATTCATTAGGCTCCTTAATTGCTTGCCCTCATGTCTACCTTCGCTAGCAATTGTCGTTGGGCCATCACTAGAAGAACTCAACATAGATGTATACCAGCATTAGTGACTACTGCTAGGTCATTGTTGAGCTCCCCTAATGTTGGCATTGTCTTCTATGAGCGTCGTGACTATCCTACAGTAATCAATGGCATCTTTAACATTAGCGATTGTCATGGAGTCATCGTTGGGCTCCCCCAATTTTGGCCCTCGTGTTTATCGACACTAGTAACCATTCCTCCATAATAGCTAGGTTATCCCTAGGTTCCCCTAGTGTTGTCGTCGACGTGTGCCATGCTAGCAACTACCCCGCAACAATAACTCGACAGTCATTTGGTTCCCTTAAAGTTGGTACGAGTGTCTGTTAACACCAGCGACTTCTTTACACTAGTTATTTGGTTCTCTCAATGTTAAGTATTGTTACTAGGATGTCATAAGACTCTTATAGTGCTTGCCCATGCATATACGTGCACAAGCGAATACCTTTTTGGCCATCACAAAAAGAACCTAACATCAATGTTTGCCAGTGACAAGAAAAGCAGTTGGTCATCATTGAGCCCTCCTTGTGATGGCACTGGCCTCTTTAAGCTCTTATAATTGCCCCGTGTGGTCGTTGGGCTCTCTCAATGCCAGAGACTATCATAGGAATCATCACAAGGCTCCCTAGTGGTAGCATTAGTGTTTATCGACATTAGCAACTACCTCACAGCAATAGCTGGCTAGTACCTACATTCCTGTAGCACTAGCGCAGGCATATATTAACACCAGTAACTGCCCTACAGCAGTATGTCCTCAGTCATTGGGTTCTTTCAAAGCTAGTTCTGGCATGCAC
This sequence comes from Moringa oleifera, assembly GCA_021397835.1. Classification (NCBI taxonomy): domain Eukaryota; kingdom Viridiplantae; phylum Streptophyta; class Magnoliopsida; order Brassicales; family Moringaceae; genus Moringa; species Moringa oleifera. The sequence goes on along the minus strand of JAJFZO010000896.1, from coordinate 5,991,883 downwards.
CAACATAAGTGATTTCCCTACAGTAGTCATCTAGCTCTCCCAACACCTACTACTACTGCTAGGCTGTTGTTGGGCTTCTCTAGTGCTTATCTTTGTGTTTACTTGAACTAGTAACTTTACTTAATCCATCATTGGGGGAACCCAACACAAATGTCTATTGACATCAGCAACTACATAGCCATAACTGTTGGGCACTCCAAACACTAGCAACTATCATAAGGTCGTTGCCTCTTAATGCTAGTACTCACATGTACCGACACCAACAACTACCCCACAAAGAATATCTGGGTAGTCCTTAGGTTCCTCTACAGTTAGTGCTGGTGTCTGCCAACACAAACAATTGCCCCGCAACAGTGGCAGGGTAGTCTTTAGGTTCCCCTAAAGCTGGTGCTAGTGTCTACTAGTACCAGTAACTACCTTGGAGTAGTTTGTGGGCCTTTCAAGGGCTAAGTGCTCTTACTAAGCCATTATTGGGCTCTTCTAATGCTTGCCCTCGAGTTTACTGTTGCCAAATACAATCACTGGGCCACCATTAGGGGAACCAGACACAGATGTCTTCAAACACCAACGACTACTACTAGGTCATCGCTGAGCTCCCCTAGTGTTGGAACTAGCTTCTACAAGTGCTTATGACTACTCACCAATAGTCATTTGGCTTTCCAATGCCAACGATTGTGATGGGGTCGTTACTCAATTAGGCAGTCCTTAAGCTCCCTTGGTGCAAAGGTCAGCATCTGCCAACACCAATAATTGCCCGTGGCAATAGCACAAAACTCGTTTGCTTTCTTAAAGTAGGTGCCAGCATCTAACAAAATCGATGACTTTCATACAGTAGTCATTGGGCTCTCCCAATGCTAACCACTATTGCTAGGCTGTCATTAGGCTTCTCTAGTGCTTGTCATCGTGTCGATCTTTACCAGCAACTACTGTTAGGCCATTGGTGGGAAAACCCAACGTGGATGTTTGTTAGTGCTAGCGACTGTAGGTGGGACATTGCTGAGCTCCCTTAATGCTAGCACTAGCATCTAGTTGTATAAGCGGCTGCCTTACAGTATTCGTTGGGCCCTCCTAACGATGGTGACTGTCATGACATTGTTACGCTCCTTCAATGCTAACAATAGCGTCTACCAACACCAAGCATTACCCTACAATAATTGTTGCGTAGTCCTTCGGTTCCTCTGCTGCTAATGCTAGCACTACCAGCATGAAGGACTACCTCATAATAGTTGCTAGGCTCTTCCAATAGCAATTACTACTGCAAGGCCATTGTTGGGCTCTTCAACACCAGTTACTACCTTACAACAATAGCTGGGCAGTTGTTAGGTTCCCCCAAAGCTGGCTTGAGCGTCTCCTAGCCCAACGACCTACTCAAACCTATCATTGGGCTTTCCTAGTGCCAATTAGTGCTGCCAGAGCATCGTTGGGTTCTCCTAATATCTACCGACCCCAGCAATTGTTCTATAGTAATAACTAGGTAATCACTAGGTTCCTATAGTGATGGCACTGGCATTTCCCATCACTAGCAATTGCCCTACAATAGTGGCCAGGCTATCATTGGGTTCCCCTAAACATAGCACTAAGATCTCCTAGCCCCAGTGACTACCCCGCAATAGTCACTAGGGCCTCTCAGCGCCAACTACCATTACAATGCTGTTGCTGAGCTCTTTAATGCTTGCCCTCACATCTACCTAAGCTAATAACTACTGTTAGGCCATCATTGGGGGGAACCTTGTGTAGATTTCCACTAGCATTGGCCACAATTACTGGGTCATCGCTAAGCTCCCCTAGTGCATGCGCTAGAGTCTGACAACGCTAATGACTCCCTAACAATTGTCGTTGGACTCATCCAATGCTAATGACTATCATGGGGCCGTCGCATGGCTCTCTCGACGTTAGCACTAGTATTTGCCAATACCAAACACAGCCTCGTAGAAGTAGTTGGGCGGTCATTGTGTTCTCGCGTAGTTAGTGCTAGCGTCTACCAGTACCAATGATTTCCCTATAGCAATCACTAGCATCTTTCAGCATGAAAATTTATTGCTAGGTCATTGGTGGGCTACTTTAGAGCTTGCCTCATGTCTACCTACAATAGCGACTACCATATAGGGAACCAACACAGATTTCTGCCAGTACTAGCAACTGTCACTGAATTGCCACTAGGGTCCCTTAGTGTGCATTGGCATCTACCAATGTCGGTGACAACTGCAGGTCCATGGTTGGAGGAATCCAACGTAAATGTCTGCCAGTGCCAACAACTACTGCAAGGTCATCGTAGAGCTCCTTTAGTGCTAGCGCTTGCCTTTACCAATGGCAATGATTTTCCAACAATAGCTTTTGGACTCTCTCAACGCTAGCGAATGTCATGTAGTCATCACTAGGCTCCCTTAACGCTAGGTTCCTTTAGGGTTGGTATTGGCCTTTATCAACGCCAGTAAGTGCCCCACTGCAGTAGTTGGGCAGTTGTTGGGTACCTTTAATGATGACACTAAAGTTTGCAAGCATCAGTGACTTTCCAACTGTAGTTATTGGGCTCCCCAAGTGCTTTTCCTTGCGTCTGCCTATGCATTCAATGTTCATTAAGGGAACCTAGTGCATATGTCTATCAATGCCAATGAGTGCCATTGGGCTCCCTTAATGCTTGGGCTAGCTTTTACTAGCGTCATCGACTGCCTAGTACTAGTCATCGGGCTTTCTTAATGCCAGTAACTATCATAAGGTCGTCATTGGCTCTTCCAGTGCTCGAATTAGCATCTATTAACTCCAGCAACTACATTGCATCAATAGTTAAGCAATCTCTAAGTTCTCCTATTGCTGGCGATGGCGTTTGTCAACATTAGTAACTGCCTCACAATCATAGATGGGTACTCATTGGGTTTCAGCACCAGCAACTGCACCGCAATAATCATTGAGCTTTTTCGATACCCATTATTACTGCTAGCCATCATTGGCCTACTTTAATGCTTGCCCTCGTGTTTGCCTACGCGAGTAACCGCTGCTTGTGCATCGTTAGGGGAATCTAATGTAGATGTTTATTAATGCCAACAACTGTCATTTGGTAGTCACTAAGTTCCCTTAGTGTTGGCGCTAGCATCTATTAGTTTTAATGACTTCCCAGCCATGGTTGTTAGGCTTTCCCAATGCAAGCGACTATTATGGGGCCATCACTGGGAACCCTTGGTGCTAGCATTAGTGTCTATCTATACAAGCAACTGCCCCATAGCAATAGCTAGGCAACCCTTACATTCCACTAGTGCTGCCATTAGCGTCTTCTAACACAAGTAACTTCCTCACTGTAGTAGCTAAGCAGTCGTTGGGTTCCCCCATAGTTGGCATTAGCATCTACCAAAATGAGCGATTTCCCTACAATAGTTGTTGGGCTCTCTTGGCCCAAATTATTGCTGCTATGCCCTCATTGCTTTCCTTAATTGCTTGCCTTAATGTCCACCTGCGCTAACAACTACTGTTTGGCCATCATTAGGGAAACCTAATGCAAATGTTTGCTAATGTTAGCGACTGCCACTAGGTCATTGTTGAGCACCCCAAGTGTTAGTATTGGCCTTAAACAATGCCAGTAATCACCTAGTCACAATCATTGGCCTATTTCAATGCTAGCAATTGTCATAAGGATGTCGTTAGGCTCCATTAATGCTACCACTAGCATTTATTGACACCAGTAACTGCCCTACAATAGTTGAATAGTTCCATGGTTCTCTTATGTGCAAGTGCCAAAATTTATTAATAACAAAAATTGACCCGTAACAGTAGCAGCATAGCCATTGAGTTCCCTCAAAGTTAGCGCTGGGGTCTGCCAGTACCGGCAACTATCTCACGATAGTCGTTAGGCTCTCCAAATGCCAACTACTGCTATTAGGCTATCGTTGGGCTCCTCTGATGCTTGGCCTCATGTCTGGCTATGCTAGTGACATCCACCAAGCCATCAATGGTGGAACCTAGTGTAGATCTTTCTAGTGCCAAGGACTATTACTCAGTCATTATAGAGTTCCCTTAGTGGTGCAATGGCCTTTATTAGTGCCAATGGTTACCAAATAGAAGTTATTGGGCTCTCCCAGCAATCACGACTATCAAGCGGTCGTCATTGGGCTCCCCTAGTGCTATTACCAGCGTCTACTGACACTAGCTACTACCCCGCAACAATGGTGGGGCAGTCCCAAAGTTCCCTTAATATTGGCGCTAGCATCAGTGAACACCTGCAACAATCCCGTAACAGTAGCTGGGCAATTGTTGGGTTCCCCTAAAGCTGGTGCTAGCCTTTTCAGCTTTAATGATTGCACCGCAATAGTCATTAAGCTCTTCTAGTGCCAACCACTCTTATTGTTAGGCTTCTCTAGTGCATGCCCTTGCTTCTGTCAGTGCTAGCGACTACTCCTAGGCCATCGCTGAAGGAACACACCGTTGTCTACCAATGCAAGCAACTATCACTTGATGATCGTAAGCTTCCTTATTGATGATGTTGGTGTCTATCAGCTCCAACAACTGCCCAGCAATACCTGTTAGGCTATACCACTACCAGCGACTATCATAGGATCATCACTAGGCTCCATTTGTGTAGCACTATTATCTATCAACACTAACAACTGTCTCGCAGCAATAATTATGCAGTTCTAAGGTTCCTCTAGTGCTGGCATTGACATTTGCCAACATCAACAATAGACTCACAGTAATAGTTGCCTAGTCATTGGGTTCCTCTAATGCTAGTACAAGCGTCTACCAACACTAGTGACTTCTTCGCATAAGTTGTTAGCCTCTCTCAATGCCAACTACTTTTACTAGGCCATCATTGGCCTCCTATAGTGCTTACCCTTGTGTTTACTTGAGCTAGTGACTACCATTAGGCCATCATTAAAGGAACCTAGCAAAGATGTCTCCTAGTAACATCGACTGTCATTGGGTCATTGTTGAGTCCCTATAATGTTAGTGTTAGCATCTACCACTGTTAATAACTGCATGTAGTAGTTATTGGGCTTTCCCAATGATAATGACTATGATCGTATCCTCGCTAAGATCCGCCAATGCTAGCATTAGAGTCTACTCACAGCAACAATTTCCTTACGATTATAACTGGGTAATCCTTAGGTTCCCCTGCTACTTGCGCCAGTGTTTACTAATCTAATAGTCGATGAGCAACCCTTGGGTCCACAAAGGAGTAGCTCGATAGTCGTTGGATTCCTTTAAAGTTGGCGCAAGCATCAACGAGCACAAATGACTTCCCGTAATAATCGATGGGCTCTCTTATTACTAACTACTACTGCTATACCGTCATTGGGCTCCTCTAGTGCTTGGCCTTGTGTTTACCTATACCAAGGACCATCATTAGGCCGTTGCTAGGGAACTTAACGTAGATGTCTATTAGCACTGGTAACTATCACTAGGCTGTCGCTATGCTGCTTTAGTGTTGAAGCTCGCGTTTGCCAATGCCAGTAACTACTTAGCAGCAATCATTAGGCTCACCTAATATTAATTACTATCATGGGGCTCACCCTAATGCTAGCAATAGTTATGAGGCCATTGCTCGGCTCCTCTAATGCTGGCATTAATGCGTATAGACTCCAACAATTACCTTATAGCAATTGTTGGGCCATTATTAGGCTCTTTAAGTGCTTACCCTTGCATCTGCTTGCATCAATAACTGTTATGGGGCCATCATTAGACTCCCTCGCTGCTAGCACTAGCGTCTACCGACACGAGTAATAACCCAAAGCAACAACTCAGTAGTACTTAAGTTCTTTTAGTGTTGGCGCTAACGTCACCTTACAAAAACAACTGCCCCATAATAGTGGTTGGGCAGTCATTGGTTTCCGCCAAAGCTGGCACTAGTGTTTACTAACACCAATGACTTCCTTACAGTAGTTATTGGGCTCTCTTAATGCCACCTACTGCTGCTTGGCTGTCGTTAGGCTTTTAATGCTTACCCTCGCCTCTACCTGCTCCAATTACTATCACTAGGCCATCATTGGGGGAACTCAGCGCAGATATTTGTGAGTACCAATGACTGCCACGAGGTCATCCCTGAGTTCCTCTAGTGATGACTCTAAGGAAACCAAGGGTAGATGCTTGCAAATGCATGGTCGCTGAGTTAACTCGGTGCCAGCACTAGCATCTACCAACACTAGCAACTGCCTCACAAGCACTTGCCCTCATGTCTACCTATCCCAACGATTACCACTAGGCCATCATTGAAGGAAACCAATACAAATGTCTGCTGGCACCTACGACTGCTACTAGTTCATCGCTGAGCTCCACTAATGTTAGTGCTAGCCTTAAACACCATCAATGACTATCAACTAGCAATCGTTGGGTACTTTCAACGCCAGCAACTATTACCGGGACATCGTAGGGCTCCCTTAGTGCTAGCACTAGCATCAACCAATATCAGTAACTATACCATAATAATAGCTAGGTAGTCCAAAGGTTCCCTTCGTCTTGACATTAGCATTTGCCAACCATAGCAACTACCCGGCAGCAGTAGCTAGACAGTCGTTCGGTTCTCCTAAAGCTAGCACTAGCATCTAGTAACACCAGTGGCTTTTTGGTAATTGTCATTGGGCTTTCACAGTGCCAATAACTATTGCTAAGCCATCGTCAAGCTCCTCTAGTGCTTGTCATCGCATTGCTTATACGAGCAACGTCCATTAAGCCATTGCTAGGGCAACCCAGCCTAGATGCTTGCCGCTGCCAGTGACTGTAGTTAGATCATTACTGTTTCCCTAAGTGATGGTACTATCCTTTACCAGCAATGGCTACTAGCCCGCAATAATCGTTAGGCTCTCACAATGCTAGTGACTGTTAGAAGGTCGTCCTTAGGCTCCCTCAATACTGGCATTAGCTTCTATAGACACGAGTGACTGGTCCTCAGTAATAGTTGGCAGTCCTTACAGTCCCCTAGTGCTATCATTGTTATCTGCTAACACCATCAACTGCCTTACATTAGTAGCATAGTAGTCAATGGGTTCCCCCGAAGTTGGTGCTAACATGTACCAATACGAGCAACTTCCTTACAGTAGTTGTTGGGCTTTCTTAGTGCCATTTACTGTTGCTAGGCCATCATTAGGCTCCTCTACTACTTGTTCTCACATCTACGTGCTCTAACGACTGCTGCTAGGACATCGCTAGGGGAATCTAATGTAGATGTTAGCCAGCTCTACTAACTACCATTGAGTCATCATTAAGATCCCTTAATGTTGGCACTAGCATCTACGAACGTCAATGACTACCTAGCTATAGTAATTGGGCTCTTTTTATGCCAACGACCATCATAGGGTCTTTGCTTGTGTTCCCCGATGTTAACACTAATGTCTACTGATACCAATAACTGCCCTGCAGCAATAGGTGAGCAGTACTATAAGCGCTAGTGTTTGCCAACATTGGTAATTGCCATGCAGCAATAGTTAGGTAATCATTAGGTTCCCCAAAAGTTAGCGCAAACATTTGCAAGCACCAGTGATTGTCCCATAGAAGTCATTGGGCTCTCCTAATGCTAACTGTTGCTACTTCATCATCGTTAAAGTCCCTTAGTGCTTGCCCTCAGGTCTACTTACAACAATGACTACTGTTGGGCCATATTTGGGAATCTCAGCACAAATGTTTACTAGTGCCAGTGATTGTCATCGGCTCATTGCTAATCTCGCTTAATGCTCGCACTAGCATCTACAAGTGTGAACAACTACCCAACAATAGTCGTTGGCCTCTCCCAATGCCAGCAACTATTATGGGGTCGTTGTTAGGCTGGCACTAGTGTTTACTAGCACTAGCAAGTGCACCGTAAAGGTAACTAGGCAGTCATTGGGCTCTTTCAATGCCAACTACTATTGTCAAGCCATTGTTGGGCCTTTTTAGTGCTTAGCCATGTGTTTTTTTACACTAACGACTGCCATTAGGCCATCACTGATGTAACTCAATAGAGATGTTTGCCAGTGTTAGCGATTGCCTAGCTAGAGTAGTACGGCTTTCCCAATGCCTGAGAATGTCATTGGGTTGCCACTACTAGCACTAGCATCAATCGACCCCATCAACTTCCCTGGAGTAACAGCGGGGCAGTCCTTGGGTTCTCTTAGTATTGGCACCAGCATCTACCAACACTTATAACTGCCCTAAAACAATAGCTGGGCAATCATTGGGTTCCCCCAAACTAGCGCGAGTGTTTGCCAGCATGAACGACGTCCCCACATAAGTCAATAGGCTATCCGAGTGCCTACTACTATTACTAGGTCGTCATGAGGGTCGTCTAATGCTTGCTCTTGAGTCTATCTATGCTAGTAGTTGTCACTAGGCCATTTCTAGGATAGCCTAATGCTGATGTCTACTAGCATTAACAATTATCGCTAAGTCATTGTTAAGCTACTCTAGTGTTTGCGCTACCATCTACCAGTGTCATTGATTGCCTTACACTAATTATTGGGCTTTCTCAACACCATTGACTATCATGAGGTCATCGCTGGGCTCCTATAGTGCTGGCACTAGTGTTTACCAACATCAGTAACTATATCGCAAATAGGTAAGCAGTCATTGAGTTCTCCTACAACTGACATAAGCATTTGCCAACATCAATGACTGCCACATAGTAGTCGTTAGGCTCTCCCAGCACTGAACACTACTGGTAAGCCAGCGTTGAGCTCCTTTACTACTTGCCCTTATGTCTACCTATGCAATCAACTATCGTTGGGCCATCTCTACAAGTGCCAGTGACTGCCATTGGGTTAACACTAAGCTCCCATTTGTGTTGGCCCTTACATTTACTTACATCAAGGACTACCTAGTGGCAATCATTGGGCTCTCTTAATGCCGGTAATACTCAATGGGATACTGTTAGATCCCCTGTGCTGCCATTCGCATCTATTAACACAACTAATTGTACCATAGAACTAGCTAGGTAGCCATTTTCAAAAGCTAGCGCGAGCATTTGCCAACACAAACGACTTCCCTACAGTAGTCGTTGGGCTTTCCCTTTTTCGACTACTGCTCCTAGGCTGTTGTTAGGCTGCTCTAGTGCTTGCCCTTGTGTCTTTTTGCACCAAAGACTATCATTAGCCATCATTATGATAACCCAATCTAGATATCTGCTAATGTTAACCATGACCTCGCAGTAGTCGTAGGCTCTCCCAACGGCTATGATGGCCATTAGGTCATGACTTGGCTGTCTAAACGATGTAAGCAGTATTTATCGACACCAGCAACTGCCCTACAGCAATAACTAAGTAGTACTTGTGTTCTGTTAGTGTAGTGCTAGCGTCTACCAATATTATTGATTGCTTAAGAGCAGTCGTTGGGCTCTCCCAATGCTAGTAACTATCATAGGGTCATCGCTAAACTCCTTGATGCTAGCATTAATGTCTACAAACTCCTTCAACTGCCCCACAACAATAGGTGAGTAATCCCCACGTTCCCTTAAAGTTGACGTGAGCATTTGCCAACACCAGCGACTTCCCCACAGTCGTCATTGGGCTTTTCTAATGCCAACCATTGTTGTAAGGCCATCGTTAGCTCTTCTAGTGCTTGCCTTCGCATCTTCTTACGCCAGTAACTGCCAATGTGCTATCATTAGGGCAACTAGTGGAGATGTATGCTAATGCAAGCAATTGCCAAGCAACTGTCATAGGGCTTTTCCAACTCCAGCGACTCTCATTGGGTCGCCTTTGGGTAATCCTTGGGTTCCCTTAGTGTTGGCGCTAGAATTTACCTCACTAGCATTGTCAGTATCTATGATTGCCCAAGACAATGGTTGGGCTTTCCCAATGATCATGACGGTCAAAGGTCATCAGCTCCCTTAAACCCCTACCCAAATCTAGAACCCCCACACACCCAAAAGCCCCCTGTCCAGATCTAGAACCCCTCACCCAGATCTAGAATTCTTAGATCCTTCACCCAGACCTAGAACCTCTAGCCCATATTTGAAACACCTCACTTAGATCTGGAACTCCCAGCCTAGATCTGGAACCCTTCACCTAGAGAACTCCCATTATAGATTTGGGACCCCAACACAAATTTAGACCTTAACACATATTTCGAACCCCAGAGCAAATCTAAAATCCCAATGAAAGTAGAACCATGAGCATATCTAGAATCCCAAAGCAATAATTTTTGCATTCTAACAAAAAAGATAAGTTCATATTCTTTGGAGAAGGGATTAAACTTACCAAGAACAAGAATAGATTCAATTTATCAGTTTTGAAACCCAAAAGCAAGCAGAACCACACTCTTAATCCCTTTGTTGCAAATAGTTAAGGTCAAATGTTTGGTTTGCAGATCTGGAACCCAGAGAGGCTCTCTTCATAGTGTGCACTTCATACCTAATGTTTACTACCTGAGCAAGAGGAGAAAAAGAATCAACGAAGTTTATCTTTCTCGAGAAGATAAGGTATGACTTTTATTCATAGTTACAGCCATAATTGTACTTTTATCCATAGTTTTGTTGTAACTATGAACAAAAGCTTTGTTATACCACTTTTATTCATAGTTACAATAAAACTGTGAATAAAAGTTTTCTTTTGTTCATAGTTATGTTTATAAATGTGAAAAAAAATAATCTTTATTCACTGTTTTAACAACAACTATGAATAAAGGTTTACTTTATTCATAGTTTCATTACAACTATGAACTACTCAATATTTATTCACAGTTGTTATTAAAACTATGAACTATTTAGTATAAACTAATCTCATTTTTGTTGTACTGTAGGTTCCCTTTGTGTTGGTGTCGATATCTATCAGCACCAGGAAATTCTTTGAGCAGCAGTTATCCCTCTTTATGCCAACAACTACTAGTGCATTGTCGTTGGACTCCTCTACGTGCAATAGCAATTGTCGCTAGGTCATCACTAAAGGAACCCACTGTAGATGTTTGCCAATGTTAGCGATTATTGATAGGTCATTGTTTAGCTCCCCTAGTGCTATGTTGGCCTTAAACAGTGCCAGCGACTCACGAGCAATAGTTGTTAGGCTCTTCTAATGTTAGCAACTATCATAGGGACATTGCTAGGCTTCCTCGGTGCTAGCACTAGCATCCACCGACACAAGCAATGGCTTCACAATAATAGTTGAGTAGCTTCAAGGCTCTCTTAATGCGGGCATTGATGTTGGTCGACGTTCGCCAGCCCATTATTGGGAGAACCCACTTCAAATGTCTGTCAGCGCTAACGACTGTCTCTGGCTAGTCGCTGAGCTGTCCTAGTGTAGATGTTTACCAGCACAAGTGATTGCCCAATAATAGTTATAGGGCTCTCCTAAAGCCTGCATCGATCATTAGTTGTCACCGTTAAGCCCCCTTAATGCTTACATTAGCCCTTACCAAAAGCTATTGTTGGGCTCTCATAACATGAGCAATGTCGCGGGGTCATCACTGGGTTCTCCCATTGCTAGCACTAGCGTCTATCGATAAGAGCAACTACCTTATAACAATTGCTCAAAAGTCCCTCAATTCCTCCAATGCACCCGTCGATGTCTATCGATAAGAGTAGCTTGATAGTCGTTGAGTTCCTCAAAAGCTAGCTTGAGCGTTTGCCAATACCTGCAACTTCCCTACCACAGTCGTTGGGCTCTCCCAATGCCCATAACTACTGCTAGGCCACTATTGGCTCCTTTAATGCTTACCCTAGCTTCCACCAGCATCAGTGGTAGCAGTTGGCTCATCACTATAGTAATGACAATGGCTAGCATTTACTAGCATCAGCGACTCCATGACAGCATTAGTTAGGCTCTTCCAATGCTAGCCATCCTCATTAGATCATCATTGGAATCTTTTTGTGCTAGTACTAGCGTCCACCAACACTAGCAACTGCCATGCAACAACAGTTGAGTAATCTTAGCATTCCTATTAGTGCTAGCACTAGTATATGCGAACACCAATAACTACCTCGCAAAAATAGCTAAGCTTCTCCAATGCTAGTGATTACCTAGCAGTAGTTGTTCAGCTCTCCCAATGCCAATGACCATCATGAAGTCATCACTAGATTCCTTTAGTGCAGGTACTAACATCTATTAACACCAACTACTATCTTACAATGATGGCTAAGTAGCACCTAGGTTCCCCTTATGTTGGCGTCAACATCTGCCAGCATTAAGGACTTCTCTAAGCAGTCGTTGTGCCCTCTCTATGCCAATAACTACTAGTGCACTATCATTGGACTCCTTTACATGCAATAGCGACTATCGTTAGGTCATCGTTGGGGAAGTCTAGCGCAGATGTTTACTAATGCCAACAATTGCTCCTAGGTCATTGCTGAGCTCCTTTAATGTTATGTTGGCCTTAAATAGTTGCTAACCACTCTCAAGCAATAGTCGTTGGGCTCTTTCAATGTTAGCAACTATCGTAAGGACGTTGCTAGGCTCTTTTAGTACTAACACTAGTGTCCACTGACACTAGCAACTGCTTCACAGTAATAGTTGAGCAGTTCTAAGGCTTTCTCATTGCAGGCATTGATGTTGGTTGACGTTTGCTAGGCCATCATTGGGAGAACCCACTATAAATGTTTGCCAACGCCAACGACTGTCTTTGGCCAATTGCTGAGTTGTCCTAGTGCAGATTTTTGCCAATATAAATGATTATGCAGCAGCAGTTGTAGGGCTCTTTTAACGCTGTATCTATCATTGGGTTGTCACCGTTGAGCTCCCTTTATGCTGACATTGGCCCCTGCCAACAGCTATCTTTGGGCTCTCCTAACACGAGTAACTGTCATAAGGTCATCACTAGGCTCCCCCATTGCTCACATTGGCGTTAACTGATAAGCACAACTGCCTCACAATAATTGCTCAAAAGTCCCTCATGCGCCTAATGCATATGTCGACATCAACCAACACTAGTGACTGCCTAGTAACAGTAGCTAGGCAGTCATTGAGTTCCTTAAAAGCTCGCACGAGTGTTTGCCAATACGTTATACTTCCCCACCATAGTCGTTAGGCTCTCTCAACGCCCATTATTGCTGTTAGGCCACTATTGGGCTCCTTTAATGCTTAACTTCACTTCCACAAGCATTAGTGATAGTTGTTGGCCCATCCTACAGCAATGACAGTGGCTGGCATTTACTAGCATCAGCGACCACCCAACAATGTTAGTTAGGCTCTTTCCATGCCAGCCATTATCACTAGATCATCGCTGGCCCTCTTTTATGTTAGCACTAGTGTCGACCGACACTAGCAACTACCATGCAACAATAGTTGAGCAATCTTAACGTTCCCCTTAGTGCTAGCACGAGCGTTTGCGAATACCAATAATTGGCTCACAACAATAGCTGGGTAGTCTTTAGGTTTCCCCAAAGCTGATGTGAGTGTTTATCAGCACTAATGACATCATACAGAAGATGTTGGGCTCTTCCAATACTTATTACTACTGTTAGGTCATTGTTCGACCCCAGCTATGTTAGCCCTTATGTCTACCTGCGCGAGCGATAACCATTGGGCCATCACTAGGCCAACCTAGTGCTAATGACTTTCAATGCCAACGACTTTCGCTAGATAATTGTTAAGTTACTCTAGCGTTCATGTTGCCATCCATTAGTGTGAGTGATTACGCAGTAGTAGTTGTTGAGCTTTCCCAATAATAGTGACTATCATGAGGTAATTGCTAGGCTCTCTCAGTACTCACATTGATGTTTAACAACACTAGCAATAGCATCACAAAAATAACTAGTTAGTCATTGGGTTCCCTCAAAGCTGGCATGAGCGATTTCCCCACAGCAATCATTGGGCTTTCTTAATGCTAATAAGTGCTGTTAGGTCATGATTAGGCTCCATTAGGGCTTGCCCTCTCGTTAAATGCCTACTAGAATCTATAACTCGAGCAAATGCTTGCTAACGTTAGCAATTATCCAATAGCAATCGTTAGGCTCTCCTAATGCTAGTTACTGTCATGGGGTTGTTGCAAGGCTTCCCCCATATTGGTGCTGGCATCTATTGACACCAGAAACTACCCCTGAATAATGGCTAGGTAGTCCCTGGGTTCCCCACGTGTTGGTAATTTCGTCTGCCAACACTAACAACAACCTCACTACTGTAGTTAAGTAATAATTAGGTTCTGCCAAAATAAGCGAAAGCATTTGCTAGCGTGTGCAACTACCCTGTAATAGTCACTGGGCTCTCTTTTCGCTTATTACTTTTACTACGCCATCGTTGAGCTCCTCTAGTGCTTTCTTTTGCGCCTACTTGTGCTTGCTACTCTCGTTTGTCCATAATTGGAGGAACACACCATTGATGTTTGCTAGCATTAGTGATTACCGCTAGGTCATTGCTAAGCTCCCCTAGTCTCAGTAACTACCTAGTGATAGTTGTTTGGTTTTCCCAATGCCAATGACCATCATGAGATCATTGCTAGATTCCCCCAGTGCTAGCACTAGCATCTACTTACAACAGTAACTTCCCTGTAGCGATAGTTAGGTAGTGCCTAGGTTTCCTTTGTGCTGGTGTTAATGTTTGTTAGCACCAGGGACTTCCCCGAGCAGTCCTTGTGCCTTCCCTATGCAAACCACTACTACTGCACTACCTTTGGACTCTTCTACTTACAATAGCGACTATCGTTGGGTCATTGCTGGGGGAACCTAATCCAGATGTCTGCCAGTGCTAGCGATTGTTGTTGAGTCATCGTTGAGCTCCTCTAATGCTATATTGGCCTTAAACAGCCAACCACTCTCGAGCAGCAATCATTGGGCTCTCCCAATGCTAGTAACTATCATAGGGACGTCATTAGGCTTCCTCAATGCTAGCACTAGCATCCACTAACACTCGCAACTGCTTCACAGCAATAGCTGGGCAGTCCCAGGGTTCCTTTAGTATTGGTGCTGCCATCTACTAACACCAGCAATTGTCCTACAATTGTAGTTAGGAAATCGTTAGGCTCTCCCAAAGCTAACGCAAGCATCTACTAGCACTAGCGACTTCCATATAGTAGTTGTTAGGCTCTTTTAGTGCTTGACCTTCGCTAGAGGAACTAACTACAGATATTTCCTAGTGCAAGCAACTACCCAACAGTGATAGTAGGGCTTTCCTAATGCTTGTGACTATCATTGGATTATGACCATTGAACTCTCCAAGTGCTGAACATGGTGCTTACTAGCACTAGCGATCGCCCAACAATAGTCGTTTGGCTTTCTTAATGCCAATGACTATCATGGGGTTGTTGTAAGGCTCCCTTATTGCTAGCATTGACATCTACCGATAAAAGCAACAACCTTGCAGCAAATATTAGGAAGTCCATTAGTTCCTCTAATGTTGGGACTGACATAAACTAACACCAAGGACTGCCTCACATTAGTAGTTGGGTAGTCGTTGGTTCCTCAAATGCGAGCACGATTGCTTGCCAATCATTATGGCTTCCTCATAGCCATTGTTTATCTCTCTCAATGCCAATAACTACTACTAGGCCATTGTGGGGTTCCTCTGGTGCTTGCCTCTCATTTACTTGTTCTACGACTGTCATAGGGCCATCTTTAAGGTAACCTAGTGCGAATGTCTGCAAACATCAATGATTGCCTGCTTGTAGTTGTTGGGCTCCTAAATGCCAACGACTATCATTGAGTTGTCACTTGGCTCTTTTACTACTAGCACTAGCATCTATCGACACCACTAAGTGCCATGTAGCAATAGCTAGGCAGTCTTTGGGTTCCTCTAGTGTTAGGATCGATGCCTGCCTGCACTAATCATTGCGTTGTAGTAGTAGCTAGTAGTCATTTACGTTCCTTTAAAGCTGGCGTGACTGTCTGCTAGCATAAAAGACTTCCCCATAATAGTCATGGGGCTATCCTAGTGCCAACTACTAGCCGTTGTTAGGCTCCTCCAATGCTTGTCGTAGTGTCTGCCTACGCCAACGATTTTCCCGGCACCAATTGTTAGGCTCTTCCAATGCCTACTACTTTTATGAAGTTGTGGTTGGGCTCCACTGGTGCTTACGTTAGCATCTATTTGCACCAACGACTGCGGTTATGCTATGATTAGGAGAATCCATCAAAGATTTCTCCCAATTCCAATGATAGTTATTAGGTTGCTGCAGAGCTCCTAATCCGGTGATAGTTGTTGCATCAATGACTACCTTAGAGTAGTTATTAGGCTTTCCCAACGACACTGACTGTCATGGGGTCGTAGCTGGGTTCCCTCAATGCTGGCACTAATGTATATTGACACGAAGAAGTAGCTTACTGTAATTGCTGGGCAGTCCTTAGGTTCCCTTGGTGCTAATGCTAGCTTTTACTAGTACCAACAATCGCATCGCAATAATAGCTATGTAGTCATTGGGTTCCTTCAAAGTTGGCACTAGTGCCTACTAGCAGCTGTCACTTCCTTACAGTAGTTGTTAGGCTCTTCCAATACCAACTACTTCTACTAGGCCTTTGTTAGGCTCCCCTAGTTCTTGCCCTCGCGTCTACCTACGCCAATGATCGTCGTTAGGCCATCGCTGGGGAAATCCACAGAAGATGTCTGCCAGCACAAGTAAATATCGTCGGGAAATTCCTAAGCTTCCCTAATGTTGGCAATAGCGGTTACTAACACTACTGACTGCCTTGCTATAATCATTAGGCTCACCTAATGCCAGTAACAGCCATGGGACCATCATTAGACTCCCTCGGTGTTAGTGCTTATGTTTACCAACACCAACAACTACTCTGCAATAGTAGATGAGTAGTCCTTAGGCTTTAATGTGAGTTTCAGCATTTACCAACCCTAACAACTGCCTAACAGTAATGGCTAGGCAGTCGTTGGGTTCCCCTAAAGTTGACTCTAGTGTCTACCACCACCAGCGACTTATCGTATAGTCGTTGAGCTCTCCTAGTGCTTATCTTCTCCTCCACCAGTGCCGACAAGTGTCATAAGGTCGTCATTGAGCCCTTCTAGTGTTGGTGCTGGCTTTTACCTTTGTTAACAATTACTTAGTAATAGTCATTGGGCTCCCTCAATGCCAGCAATTGTCCTAGGGCATCGTTAGGTTCCCCCCGGTGACAGAACTAGCATTTACCAACCCCATGAACTACCCATAACAATTGTTGAGTAGTCCTTAGGTTTCATTAGTACTAGAACTCACGTTTGACAACACTAGCAATAACCTCGCAATAGTCTGGATAGTTGTTAGGTTCTGCCAAAGCTAGCGATCATGTCTACAAGCACTAGCGGCTACCTAGTAGCAATTGTTAGGCTCTCGTCGATATTAATTGCTACTTCTAGATTGTCGTTGGGTTGCTCTAGTGCTTGCCCTCGCATCTACGTGCTCCAACGATTGTTTTTTATCCATCGTTGGGTGAACCTAATGCATATATTTGCTAGTACGAGCAACTCTCATTGCGTGGTTGTTGAGCTTCCTTCTTACTAATATTGGCTTATATTAACGTTACTACCTACCCTATAGTAGTCGTTGGGTTCGACCAACATCGAAAGTTGTCATGGGGCCATCATTAGGCACCTTGATCTAAATATTAGCCCCACAATAATAGTTGGGCAGCCCCTATGTTCCTCTAGTATTAACATTGGCATTTACTAACACTAATAACTTTACTGCTATAGTAGCTGGGTAATCGTTGCCTTCCTCCAAAGCTAGTGCTAGTGTCTACCAGTACCAGTGATTGCCCCGTAATAGTCATTTGGCTCTCTTAGCGATTGCCCTAAAGCTAGCATTAGCATTTACTTACGCTAGCAACTATCAGTGAGGCATCGTTGAGGGAGCATAATGTAAATATTTACTAGTGCCACCCACTATCACTAGGTCATTGAAGAGCTCCCCTAGTGCTGGCACTGGATTTAAACGAAACTAGTGACTACACAGTAGTAGTCGTTGGGCTATCTTAATAATAGTAACTATCATGAGGACATCACTGGGCTCCATAGCACTTGCATCTACCGACACTAGTAATAACCCCATACTAATAGTTGGCCAATTCCTAGGTTCTCCTAGTGTAGGTGCTGGTGTTTACCAACACTAGTAACTACTTCGCAGTAGTACCTAAAGTTGGTGTTAGCGTCTGCTAGCACTAGTAACTTACCCTAGTGGTAGTTTGGAAGTCGTTGGGATCCCTTAATGCTGGGGCTGGCTTCTACCATTATCACAGACTACCTAGCAGCAGTTATTGGACTCTCTAAGGTCATCGTTGGCTCCTCTAGTGCCAGAACTAGCATCCATTGACACCAATAACTATCCAACAGCAATAGATTAGCAATCTTTAGGTTCTAGTGTGGGTACTAGCATTTGCCAACACCAATAATTACTTTTCAACCATAGCTCGACAGTCATTAGATTCCACCAAAGTTGGTGGTAGTGTTTATAAGCACTAGCAACTACCACGTAAGTGGTTGGGCTCTCCTAATACACACTACTGCTGCTAGGCCAACGTTGGCCTACTCTAGTGCTTACCCTCGCATCTATTAACGTTAGCCACCATTGCTTATGCATTGTTGGGGGAACCTAGTGTAGATGTTTGCCAATGCCAATGACTACCATTGGATCATTGCTACCTTCCCCTAGTGTTGATTCTGACATATACTTGTGTTAGGGACTTCTTAATCACAGTCATTAGGCTCTTCTAATGCTAATGACTATCATAGGGTCATCATTGGGTGGCCTCGATGCTGGTATTAATGTCTATTGACACCAATAGCTACCCCGCAACAATAGTTAGGTAACCCTTGTGTTCCCCTAGTGCTGCTGTTCGTGTCTTATAACACAAGTAATTTCTCTACTGTAGTAGCTAAGCAGTCGTTAGGTTCCCCAAAACCTAGTGCTAATGTCCACCAGCATGAATGATTGCTCTACAATAGTCATCAGTCTCTCATAACTCCAATTATTGCTACTATTCCATCGTCGGTCTCCTTAATTGCTTGCCTTATCGTCTACTTGTGCTAGTAACTACTGTTGGGCCAACATTAGAGGAATCTAGTGGAGTTGTATGCCAGCACCAGCGACTGTCGCTAAATCATCGTTGAGCTCCCTTAATGTTGGCACTGACCTTAAACAGCGTCAGAAACAACTAGCCATACTCATTAGGCTCTCCCAATGCTAGCGACTGTCATGGAGACATCGTTAGGCTCTATCGGTCCTAGCACTAGCGTCTACCGACACTAGTAACTGCCACGCAGCAGTAATTGGGCAATTCCAAGGTTCTCCTAGTGCTAGCATTAGTATGTGCCAACACTAGCAACTACCCTATAGTAGTAGTTAGGCAATCGTTAGGTTTTCGCAAAGTTGGTGTTAAGGATTACCAGCATTAGCAATTTTTTTGTAGCAGTTATTGGCCTCTATTAATCCTAACTACTGTTACTAGGTTTTTGTTGGGCTCGTCCAATACTTGGCCTCACGTCTGGCTGTGCCAACGATGTCCACTAGGCCATTAATGAGGGCACCCAGCATAGATCTCTGCCAGTGCCAGGGACAACAGCTAAGTCATCGTAGAGATCCCCTAGTGATGGTGCTGGCCACTACCAATGGTAGCTATTACCCAACAGTAGTTGTTGTGCTCTCACAATGTTAGCGCCTATCATGAGGTTGTCCCTAGTTTCCCTCAGTGCTGACATAAGTGTCTGTTGACACTAGTTTTGCCCTATAACAGTAGTTGGGCAATCGTTGGGTTCCCCCAAAGCTAGTTGAGTGTCTGCTACCACTAGCAACTTCTCTGCTATAACTAGCAACTTCTTTGCACCAATTGTTACTTTCTCCCAATGCCAACTACTATCATTAGGCCGTCGTTGAGCTTATCTAGTGCTTGCCTTCATGTCTCCTTATGCCAATGACTATCACTAAGTTGTTGCTGAGCTCCCTTAGTGGTAGCATTGGTATCTACTAGTGTCCAAGACTACCCAAGACAATGGTCAGGCTTTCCCAACGATCACGATGGTTAAACAATCGCCATTAGGCTCCCTTAGTGATAGAATTGGCATCTATTGACATCAATAACTGTCCCACAACAATAGTTAGGCAGTCCAAGGTTCCCCTAGTATTAGCGCTAGCATCAACTGACAGCTTCAACTGGTTCATAGTAATAGCTGGACAGTCGTTATGTTCCTTTAAAACTAGTGATAGCATTTCCCAATCGCAACTACCCCGTAAGAGTCATTGGTATTTTTTAGTGCCAACCATTGCTACTTAGCCATTGTTAGTCTCCTACAATAGTTGTCCTTGCGTCTACCTATGCCAGTGACTATTCTAGGCCATCATTGGGGAACCTGGCATCGATGTCTGTTGATGCAAGCGAGTGCCACTGGGTCATCACTGAGCTCCCCTAATGATGGTGCTTGCCTCTACCAGCGCTAACGATTGCCCAATAACTGTTGTTGGGCTTCACCAATGCTAGCAACTATCGTTGAGTCATCGCAAGGCTCGCCTAGTGCTGATAGCATCTATCGACACCAATAACTACCCCGCAGCAATAGCTATGAAGTCTCTAGGTTCCCCTAGTGCTGGCATTAATGTCTGCCAACACCAGCAATATACTCGCAGTAGTAGTTATGTAGTCGTTTGGTTGGCCCAATGTTGATGCAAGCATCCGCCAACACTAGCTTTTTTCACACTAGTCATTGTCCTCTCCCAATGCCAAACTACAATTACAATGCCATCATTGGGCTCCTCTAATGCTTACTCTGGTGATTAAGTGAGCTAACGACTACTATTGGGCCATCTTTAGGGGAATCCAGTAGAGATGTCTCCTTACGATAGCGATTGTCAGTGGGTCATCATGAAAATCTCATAGTGTCGGCGTTGGCTTTTGCCATTGTCAGCGACTGGATACAATAGTCATTGGGCTTTCCTAATAATAGCAACTATCATGAGGTCATCGTCAGGCTTCATCTATGCTAGCACAAGAGTCTATTAACACCAAAAACTGCCCTGCGGCAATAGTTGGGAAATCCTTGGGTTCCCTTGCTGCTTACGCTAGCGATTGCCAATGCCAATGCTAATAATTGCCTCCCTGTAATAGTCGAGTTTGGCTTTCCTAAGGCAAGCAACCATGATGGGGTTACCGCAGGGCTCCCCCATTGCTACCATTGCCGTCAATCGATAAAAGCAACTACCTTACAGCAATTGTTAGGAAGTTCATTTATTTCCTTAGTGCTGGCTAAGCCAACACTAGAGACTGCCTTGCATTAGTAGTTGGGCAGTCGTTGGGTTCCTTGAAAGCAGGCACGAACGCTTTCTAACACCAGCAGCTGTCGAGCAATCATCATTTGACTCTGTCAATGCCAACAACCACCGCTAGGCCATCGTTAGGCTCCTCTAGTGCTTACCCTCGCGTCTACTTACACCAGCGATTATCATTGGGGCATCACTAGGGCAAAGATAGTGGCAAGCATTTACTAGCATTAGTGACTATCCAATTGCAGTGGTTGGGCTCTCCCAACGCCGCCCACTATCATTGGGTCGTTATTGGGCGCCATTAATGTTAGGACAAGTGTCTACCATCACTAATTAGTGCCCCATAGTAATACCTAGGTAGTGTTAGGGTTCCCAAAGTGCCAGACCGATGTTTATGAGCACCAATAATTGCCTCACAATAATAACTAGGTAGTCATTAGGTTCTCCCAAAATTGGTACAATGTTTGTCATCACTAGTGACATCATGCAGAAGCCATTAGGTTCTTTTAGTGCCTATTACTGCTGCTAGGCTGTCATTCGTTGCTCCTATGCTTGCTTTCCGTCTACGTGTGACAGTGACTTCCGTTGGGTCATCACTAGGAGAACCTAGCACGAATGTATGCTAATGTGGGCAATTGTTGCTAGGTCGTTGCTGAGTTGCTCTAGTGCTCACATTGCCATCTACTAGCATCGGCGATTTTCAAGCAGCCATTGTTGGGCTCTCCCAATGCCAGTGACTATCATGGGGTCATCACTAGGCTCCATCAATGCTGGCACTAGTGTTTAACAACACTAATGGTAGCATTGCAAAAATAATTAGCAGTCATTGGGCTCCCTTATAGCTGGAACAAGAGTTTACCAGCATGACTGATTTCCCATAGGAATCATTGGGCTCTCCTAACACCAATCATTGTTGCTAGGTCGTGGTTGGACTCCTCTAGAGCAACTACTTAATAATAGCTGGGATGTCCCTAGGTTTTTCACATGTTGGTAATTTCGTTTGCCAACACCGGTAACTATTTCACTACTATAACTAAGTTGTCATTAGGCTCCCTAAAAGTTAGCTCAAGCGTCTGCTAGCATTAGTGATTGCCCCACAATAGTCGTTGGACTCTCTTCTACTACTTGCAATCATGCCTACTTGCGCTTGCTACTCTCATTAGGCCACAGTTGAGGGAATGCATCACCGATGTCTACCAGCACTGGTGATTACTGCTGGGTTCTCCTAGTGTTAGTGACTGCCCAACAATAGTCATTTAGCTCTCCCAATGCTAACAGTAATCACCAGTGCTGGCATTATCATCTACTAACACCACTAACTGCCCCGGTAGCGAAAGCTAGGCAGTACCTAGGTTCCACTTGTCCTGGCATTAATGTTTGCCAACACGTAGGACTTCCCCAAGTAATCAAGGTGCCTCCCCTATGCCAATTACTATTACTACACCATTGTTGGACTCCTTTAACTTCAATGGCGACTATCACAAGGTCATCGTTGGGGGAACACAGCGCAAATGTTTACCTATGCAAGTGATTTTTTGGGGGTCATCACTGAGCTCCCCTAGTATTGTACTGGCCTTAAATAGTGCTAGCCACTCTTGAGCAGTAGTCATTGGGCTCTTTCAATGCTAGCAACTATCGTAGGGACGTCATTAGACTCCCTCGATGCCAGCCCTAGCGTCCATTGACACTAGCAACTGCTTCGCAGCAATAGTAAGGTTGTTCAAAGGTTCTCTCATTACAGGTGCTAGTGTTAGTTAACGTCCACTAGGCCATCACTCAAAGAACCTACTACAAATGTCTGCCAGCGCTAGCGACAATCTGTAGCTCGTCGCTGAGATATCCTAGTGTAGATGTTTGCGAGCGCAAGCGACTCCCCATTTGTAGTTGTAGGGCTCTCCCAACACTTGCAACTATCATTGGGTCGTTGCTGTTGAGCTCCCCTAGTGCTGATAGTAGCCCTTACCAACACTGGTCATTGTGCTCTCCTAATGCTCGCGTCGACGTCAAATAACACCAACCACTACCTGGTAGCAATAGCTCGAAATTCATTAAATTCCTCAAAAGCTAGCATAAGCATCTAACAATATGTACGACTTCTAACCCCACTCCCCTCCATAGTCGTTGGGCTCTTCCAATGCCAACAACACTTGCTAGGCCACTGTTGGGCTCCTCTAATTCTTACTCTCGCATTTAGCAGCATCAGCGATAGTTATTAGGCCATCACTGTAGCGATGACAGTGGTTGGCATCCATTAGCACTAGCATCTACTGACATTAGCAACTACCCAGTAATAATCATTGGGCTCTCCTAATGCCTGCGATAGTTATTGGGTCATTGCTGGACTCCCTGGATGTATCAATAACAATAGCGAGGTAGTATGTGGGTTCCTCTTAATGTTGGTGTTGGTGTTCCTAACACCGATAATTACACTATAGTAGTAGTTGTCAAGTTGGCTATTCCCGTAAAGCTGGGCTATCATTAAGCTCCCTGAATGCTAATGCTGGCATCTATTATCCTCAATGACTACTTAATAATAATCGTTAGGCCCTCCCAATACTAGTGACTGTCATGGGGTTGTCGTTGGACTACCCTGATGCTAGCACTGGCGTCTACTAATTCCAACAATTGTCCATACTAATAAATAGGCAGTCCTTGGGTTCCCCTAATGTTGGCATAATTGTTTATTAACACGAGCAACTGTCCCATAGCTGTAACTAAGCAATCATTAGCTTCCCCAAAATCTAACGCAAGCATTTACTAGGACCAGCAACTTCCCCACAATAGTTGTTGGCTCTCTAAATGCCATCTACTACTACAAGGTCGTCGTTTGGGCTTTTTTAATGCTTGCCCTCATGTTTGCCAATGCTGATGACTTCTACTTGGTTGTCATTAAGGGAAACCAATGCCGCTATTTACCAGTGGAAGCGATTGCCCAACAATGATCATAGAGCTCTACCAATGTGTGTGACTATCATTGAGTTATCACTGCTGAGCTCTCCCAGTGGTGAACTTAGTGCCTACCAGCACCAGTGACTATCTAACAATAGTCGTTTGGTTTTCCTAACATTAACCACCATGATGGGGTTGTCGCAGCGCTCCCCCATTGCTACGTTGATGTCTATCAATAAAAGCAACTACCTTACAGCAATTGTGGAGAAGTTCATTTATTCCCTTAGTGTTGGCTAAACCAATACTAGAGACTGCCTTGCATCAGTAGCTGGGCAGTCATTGGGAAAGTAAACGCAAATGCTTTCCAACACCAGCAGCTTCTGAGCAGCCACCATTAGACTGTCTCAATGCCAATAACTGCTACTAGGCCATCGTTAGGCTCCTCTAATGCTTATCCTCGTGTATACCTACACCAGCGATTACCGTTGGGGCATCACTAGGGCAATGACAGTGGCAAACATTTGCTAGCATTAGTGACTATGCAATTGCAGTGGTTGGACTCTCCCAACGCCACCCACTATCATTGGATCATTGTTGGGCTCCACTGGTGTTAAGATAAGCATCTACAGACACTAACTAGTGGCCCGTAGTAATAGCTAGGCAATGTGAAGGTTCTTAAAATGCCAGCACTAACATCTATGAGCACCAATAACTGCCTTACAATGATTACTAGGTAGTCATTAGGTTTCCCCAAAGCTGGCATGACGTTTGCCATCATTAATGACACCACGCAGAAGTCAATGGGTTCTTTTAGTGCCTACTACTGCTGCTAGGCTGTTGATCGTTGCTCTTATGCTTACCCTCACATCTATGTGTGACAGTGACTTTCATTGGGTCATCACTAGGAGAACCCAGCATGGATGTCTGCCAATGCAAGCGACTATCACTAGATCATTGTTGAGTTGCTCTAGTGCTTACGCTGCCATCTACTAGCATCAACGATTTCCCAGCAGCCATTATTGGGTTTTCCCAATGCTAGTGACTATCATGGGGATGTCGCTGGGCTCTTTTGATGCTAGCACTAACATTTACCAACACTAGTAACTATATAAAAAAAATAACTGAGCAGTCATCGGCTTCCCTCAAAGCTAGTACGAGCATGTGCCAGCACCAGTGAATTCCCTGTCGTCATTATTAGGCTTTCTCAATGCCAACTATTATTGCTAGGCTATCATTGGGCTCTTCCAATGCTTACAGTCATGCCTGCCTACACTACCCACTACCTCTAAGAGGGTTGCCTTAATGCAGGCATTAGCATTTATCAACACTAGTAACTGCCTTACAGTAGTAGCTAGCCAAATATTAGGTTCCCCTAAAGTTGACATGAGCATTTGCTAGCACCAACGACTTGCTGATACTGATCTTTGGGCTTTCCAAGCTCTGACCACTATTTCTAGGCCATCGTTGAGCTCCTCTAAAGCTTGCCTTTATGTTTACTTGCTCTAACGACTACAATTAGGCCATCACTTAGGTATTTAATGCAGATATCTACCAATGCTAACGATTATCATCGAGTCTCTTTAAGCTCCCTTAATGTTGGTATTTGCACCTACCAGAGTCAGCAACTACCCAGCAATATTCATTGGGCTCTCCCAATGCCAGTGACTACCACAGGGTCGCCATTAGGCTCCCCTGATAATAGTACTAACATCTACCAACACTAACAACTACCCGCAGAAGTAACCAGGCACTCATTGGGTTCCCTCAAAGTTAGTGCAAGCAACTACCAACACAAGTGACTTCTTCGCCATAGTTGTTCGGCTTTTCCAATGCCAATACTATTGCTAGGCTGTCATTAGACTCTTTTAGTGCTTGCCCTCTCATCTTCCTATGCTAGCGATGCCATTGAGCCATCACTAGGGTGACCTAGTGTAGATGTTTGCTAGCATCAGTAATTGCCAATAACAATCGTAGGGCTCTTCCAACACCTACGATCATTATTGGGTCGTCATTTGGCTACCTTGGTGCAAACACTAATGTCTATTGACACCAGTAACTACCTGTAACAATAACGAGGCAGTCCTTAGGTTCTCTTAGTGCTGGCACCAACGTCTACCAACACTGAAAACTGCATTACAATAGTAGCTGGCAAGTTGATGATTCCCTTAAAGTTAGGTTGTCATTAAGCTTCCTTATGTTAGCACTGGCATCAACCAATATCAATGACAGCCCAACAATAATGGTTGGGCTTTCCCAACCCTAATGACTATCATTGGGTCATCGATGGACTCTTTTAAAGCTAGCACTAGTGTCTATCGACATTCGTAATTGCCTCATAATAATAACTAGGTAGTCCCTAAATTGCCTTAGTGCTGGTGCTAGTGTCTACACACATTAACAATAGCCTAGCGACTGTAGTTAAGCAGTCATTGGGTTCCCTCAATGCTAATAAAAACGTTTACTAACACCAGTGATTTCCTCGTAGCAATCATTAGGCTTTTTCAATGTCAATAACAACTGTAAGGCCGTGGTTGGGCTCTTCTAGGGCTTGCCTTCTTGTCTACCTACGCCTACGACTTTCATAAGGCCGTCACTAAGGCAACCAAGTGCAGATATCTGCTAGTGTCAATAACTGCCTAGTAATAATTGTTAGGCTTTTTAAATGCGATCGACTGTCATTGGGTCGTTTGGGTCCTTTGATGCTAGCACTAGTATCTATCGACACCTATAACTACCCCGCAGTAATAGTTGCACAGTCCTAGGATTTCCTTAGTGCTAATGCTGGCATCTGCCAGTATGAGCAACTACCTCATAGCAGTTGTTGGGCTGTTATTAGGTTCCCAAAAAGCTGGCGTAGATGTCTGCCAACACTGACGACTTTCTTGCATAAGTTGTTGGGCTATGTTAATGCTTACTACTACTGCTAAGTCTTTGTTGGCTTTTTTGGTGCTTGCCCTTAAGTTTACCTGTGCTAACAATTGTCGTTGGGCCATCACTGGTGCAACCCAATGCTAATGTTTGGTAGTGTCAACAATTATAGATTAGTCATCTCTGAGCTCCCCTTATGCCAATTTTGGTATTTACCAGCTTCTGCGACTACCTAGTAACATTCGTTGGGCTCACCCAATGCTAGCGACTACCACGAATGAGGTCATTGTTAGACTCCCTAGTGTTAGTACCAGCATTTACTACCACCAACAACTGTACAGTAGAAGTAGGTGGGTAGTTGTTATGCTCCCCTAAAATTAATGCTAGCATATCCCAGTACTACTGACTTCCTCGCATTAGTTATTAGGCTTTCTCAATGCTAACCATTGTTATTAAGCTGTCCTTAAAGTTCATAGTGCTTTCCCACTTGACATCCTATGCCAACGACTACCATTGGGCCATTGTAGGGGTAACCCAATATAGATGTCTGCCAACATCGGCGACTGCTACTAGATTGTCGCTAAACTCCCTTAGTGCAGGTGCTGGCCTCTACTAGTGCAAGCGACTATTCTCCTAATGCTAGTGACTTTTAATGCCAACTATTGTTGTTTGACCGTCTTTGGACCCCTCTAGTACTTTTGTCTCATGTCTACCTATGCCAACGAGTGCCGTTGAGCTCCTTTAGTGCTGGCTCTAGCCTCTACCAGCGCCTATGAATGCCTAGTAGTAGTCATTAGGCTTTTCTAATATGAGCGACTATCATGGGGTCATCGCAAGGCTTCCCCTTTACTATCATTAGCGTCTACTAACACTAGCTATAACCCTACAATAATAGCTAGGCAACCCTTAGGTTCCCCACTTGTTAGCAATTACATTTGCTAACACGACAAACTACCTCACTATTGTAGCGAGGATGTCATTTGGTTCCCTCAAAGCTGGCATAAGAGTCTACTAGCACCAATGATTGCCTTGCAATAGTAGTTGGGCTCTATCTGTGCTTACCACTCCTACTATGCCATCATTAATCTCCTATAATGCTTGTCTAGCATGGATCATGGGCATGGGACGCAAGCCATGGCAACCCCCAACAGGCACGACATGGGTGGAAGGCCGAGTGTGCAGTCGCAATTAGCACTCTTGCCAGGCTATAAGAGTGCCACGCGAGTTAGAACCTCATTATTTTCCCTTGATTGACTACCCAACGAGCATGCCAAGGAGCCACATTTCACGAACCATGGGCATGTAAGGTAAGCCACGGTTGCCCCAAGTAGGCACAGTGTGAGAAAAAGGCCGAGCAAGTGATCAATATTTGTGCACTTACCCCTCATCGTTGTCCCTAAATAGACTGTTCAGTGAGCATGCTAAGGGAGCTACGTCATAGAGATTATGGGCTCGGATGGCAAGTCAGGCTGCCCACAAAAGGCACGCCAGCTAGCCCTTGGGCTCCTTATATGAGCAAAACACTCGAAGTCATCCCTTCATAGACTACCTAGCGAGTGTATCAAAAGGGCCATTCTGCATGAACCATGGGTTTAGGAGGCAAGCCACAGGTGCCTTAAACATGCTTAGCATGGGTAAAAGACCTAACATGTTATCAAAACAGGTGCGCCAACCAGGCCATTGGCACTCCTCGCAAGCCATACCCTTGTCATCGTCCCTTAATAGACTACCCAGCAAACATACCAATGAAGCCACGTTGTAAGGAATATTAGCATAAAAGGCAAGCCACAACTACCCCTTGAAAGGTACAATATGGGCAAAAGGCCCAACGTGTGATTGCAATCGGCACACCAGCGAGGCCATAAGAGCCCTACGTGAGCCAAACCATCATCACTGTCGCTAGATCCCAGCAAGCATACTAAGGGAGCCATGTTTCATGGACCATGGGCAAGGGACGCAAGCCATGATCACTTTCAATAGGCTTACCAAGGGTGGAAGGCCTAGCATGTGACTGTAGTAGATGCCTAGCCAAGCCATGGGTGCCCCATGTGGGCTAGACCCTTAATGTTGTCTCTCAATAGATCGCCTAGTGAGCATGCTAAGGGAGCCATGTCGCATGGATCGTGGGCACAATAGGAAAGCTATGGTTGCCTCAAGAGGCATAGCGAGGGCAAAATGTCAAACGTGCAATTGCAATGAGAGCGCCAGCTAGACCATGGGCACCTCCATGCAAGCCATACCCTCATCATTGTCGCTCAATAAAATGCCCAGCAAGAATGCAAAGAAAGCCGCATTGGATGGACCATGGGCTCAAAAGCTAAGTAAGGCTGCCAGCAACAAGCATCGCATTAGCGAAATGCCCAACATGCACTCGTAGTAGGAGTGCCAACCCAGCCATAGGCGGAATAAAAATCGTTAGGCTCCACGAATGCCAACCACACTAGCAATAATAGCAAGGAAGTCTTTGGGTTCCCTTGGTGCTAGTGTTGGCATTTCCTAACACTAACAATTGCCCTATAGTAGTAGTTCGGCAGACGTTGTGTTCCTCAAAGCAAGCGCGAGCATCTACTGGTACCAGCGCCTACCCTACAACAGTTGTTAGGCTTTTCTAACACCAAACACTGCTGCAAGGCAATCGTTAGACTCCTTCAATGCTTATCCTTGCATCTGCTTGTACTAGCGACTGTCATTTGGCCATCCTTGGGGCAACCTAGCGTAGATGTTTGCTAGCTTCAATGAAATCGTTGGGTTATCACTAAGCTCTCTTTGTGCTAATGTTGGCATTTACCAGCATCAATGACTAAACAACTATAATCACTAGGCTCTACTAATGTCAGTAAGGTCATCGCTAGGCTCCATTGGTGCTAGTACTAGCATCTACTAACACTAGTAATTTTCTTACAATAATGGCTAGGAAGTCTTTCAGTTACCCTAACGTTGGTGCCATTGTTTACCAACACCTATAACTACCACGCAATAATACGTTAGGTTCCCCCAAAGTTGGCGCGAGTGTGTGCTAGCACCAATGATGTCCCGATAGAAGTCGTTGGGATCTCTTAGTGCCTAGTACTACTATTAGGCCATCATTCGGCTCCTCTTATAGTTACCCTCACGTCTATCTGCATCAATGATTATCACGAGGTCATTATTGAGTTACCTTAGTGCTAATGCTGCCATCTGCTAGTGTCAATGATTGCGTAGCCGTAATTGTTAGTCTCTCCCAATGCCAATGACTATTATGGGGTCATCATTAGGCCTCGTCAATGTTAACAATGGCTTTTACCAACATTAGCAATTGTAGCGCACAAATAGCTGATCAGTCGTTAAGTTCCCCCAAAGCTAGTATGAGTGATAGCCAACCCAGTGAATCCTGCGTAATCATTGTTTGGCTCTCCCAATGCTAACTACTGCTATCCATCGTTGTGCTCTATTAGTGGTTACCATTACGTCGATCTATGCGAGCAACTGCCACTGGGCCATTGTTGGGGAAACCCAGCACCAACGTCGGCTAGTGCCAATGATTACCACTCACTCATCACTGAGATCCTTTAGTGTTAGCATTAGTATCTACCAGCGTCAATTACTGCCCAGCTATAGTCTTTAGGCTCTCTCAATGCTAACACCAGTGTCTACTAACACCAACAACTATTGCGCAATAATAAGGTGGTTGTCCTTAGGTTCCTTTAGTGCCAACAGTAGTCGTTGGGCTTTCCCAATGCCAACTACTATTATTAGGTTGTCGTTGGGCCATTCTAGTGGTTGCCTCGGTGTCTTCGTGCACATATGACTACCATTAGACCATCGTTGGGGCAACCGAATGCAAATATCTACATGCATTAATTATTGCCTGATAACTGTCATAGGCCTCTCTTAACGCCTAAGACTATCATTGGGTCGTCGTTGGGTTGCCTCAATACTAGCATAAGCATCAATCGACACTAGCAACTACCATGCAGCAATAACAAGGCAGTCCTTGGGTTCCCCTAGTGTTAGTGTTAACATCTACCAACACTAACAATTGCACTACAACAATAGCTAAGAAGTTGATGATTCCTCTAAGATTGGGTTGTTGTTGAGTTCCCTTAATGCTGGCTCTGGCATCTACCACGTCAGCGACGACCCTAGAATAGTCGTTAGGCTGTCCAAGTACCAGCGATTAGCAATGCCTTTAATGCAATCACTAGTGTCTACCAACTCCTCTGACTTGGGCAGTCCCTAGGCTCCCCTAATACTCATACTAACATCTGCTAATACTAACAACTGCCCCGAAGTAATAGCTTGGAAGGCTCTCTCAACCCTAACCACTACTACTAAGCCATCATTGGGCTACACTACTGTTTGTATCTCATCTACTTGCACTTATGACTACTATAGGGCCATTGCTGTGGCAACCCAATGCCAATGTCTACCAACGTCAACAACTACCTAGTAGTACTATTTGGGCTTCGTGAACGTGTGTCACTATCATTGGTTTATCACTTGGCTCCCTCGATGCTAGCAGTAGCATCTACCAACACCACCAACTGGCGCACAGCAATGGCTAGATAGTCCTTGGGTTCCCTTAGTGTTGGGACCAATGTCTAATAGTACCAACCATTGTCCCAGACTAGTAGCTAGTTAGTTATTGGGTTCCCCCAGAGCTAGTACAAGTATTAGCCAGCATGGCAAATCTTGCATAATCATTGTTCGGCTCTCCCAATGTCAACAACTACAATTAGGTCATCGTTGGGCTCCATTAATGGTTATCGTTGCATCTACCTGTGTCAACGACTACAACCGGGCCATCACTTAGGGAATCTAGCATCGATGTTGACTGGCACCAATGACTACTGTTGGGTTCATCGCTGAGATCACTTTGTGTTGGCACTAGCATCTACCTACCTTAACATTTGCCTAGTTGTAGTCGTTAGGCTTTCCCTATGCCTGTGACCATAATAAGGTTGTCATTAAGCTCCCCTAGTGCAAGTGCTAGTGTCTACTAATATCATCAAGTGCCTCGCAACAATAATTGGGTTGTCTTTAGGCTCCTTTAGTGCTAGCACTAGCATCTGGCAACTCCAGCAACTGCCTTGCTAGTAGCTAGGTAATCATTAGGTTGCACTAAAGCTGGCATGAACATTTGCAAACACTAGCGATTGCCCCGTAATAGTCATTGGGCTTTCCTAGCGCTGACCATTGTTGCTAGGCCATCATTGAGCTCCTCTAGTACTTATCTTACTTCTACCTATCCTAATGACTTTCTTTAGGACATCACTAGGGTACCCAACACAGATGTTTGCCAATGCTAATGATAACTGCTGGGTCATTATTAATCTCCTCAGGTACTAGCGTTGGCATCTGCTAATACCAGCGACTAACCTGCAGCAGTCATTAGACTCTCCTAACAATAACTATCAGAAGGTCATTGTGTGGCTCACCTTATGTTGGCATTAGCATTTATCGACACCAATAATTGCATAGTAGAAGTAGCTGGGTAGTCATAGGGTTCCTTCAAAGCTAGCACAAGTATTAGCTAGCATAAATGACTTCCCTCTAGTAATTGTTGGGATCTCCCGATGCTAACTACTAATACTTGGCCGTTGTTTGCTCCTCTAACGCTTGCCCTTGTGTCTTCCTGTGTCTTTAACTACCATTGGGCCATCATTGAGGTAACCTAATGCATATGTTTACCACCACTAATGATTACCCAACAGTGGTCACGAGGCTTTCCTAACATGTGCGATTGTCATTGGGTCGTTGTTGGGCAACCTGGTGCTAGTACTAGTGTCAATTGACAGTAGCAACTACCCCGCAGTAATAGCGATCAAGTCCTTGGGTTTCCTTAGTGCTAGGGTCAAAGTCTGCCAACACCAAAAACTACACTATACTAGCAGTAGTAGGGAAGTTGATGATTCCCCTAAGGCTAGGTTGTCATTGAGCTGCCTTAATACTAGCACTGGCATCTACCAACGTCAACGATTGTCTTAGAGTAGTCATTGGGCTACCCCAACACCAGTGGTTAATGACGTCGTTGATGCTAGCACTAGTGTTTACCCACTCTTATGATTACCCCACATCAATAGTTGGGCAATCGCTAAGTTCCCCTAATGCTGGTGCTGGCATCCTTAGTTACCAATAACTACTCTGAAGCAGTAGCTAGGCAATCATTGGGTTCCTTCAAAGCTAATAGAAGCATTTGTCGGCACCAGCAGCTTCCCCACAGTAATCGTTGGGCTCTCTCAACCCCAATAATTTGCTACTACACCATCGTTAAGTTCTTCTAGAGCTTGCTTTTATGTCTATCTATGCTAGCGACTACTATTGGGGCAACCTAGTGTAGATGTTTGCCAGTGTTAGTAACTATCACTGGAACATCGCTGAGGTCCCTTAGTGCTGTGTTGCCATCAACCAATGTCAGCGACACCCGCATGCCCATGATTGCGGGAATATAGCATAAATGTCTACCAGTGCCAATGACTACTGCAAAGTCATCCCAAAGCTCTTTTAGTATTGGTGCCAACCTTTACCAATGGTAACGACTTTTCAACAACTGTTGTTAGGCTCTCTCAACGCCAGTGACCATCATGTGATAGTCGTTGGGCTCTCCAATGTTGGCATAACATCTACCAACACCTGTATCTGCCCCGTAAAAATAGTTAGAGAGTTCCAATGTTTTCTTAATGTTGGTGCCAATGTCTACCAACATCAACAACTACCCTGCAACCGTAGTTAAGAAGTCGTTGGGTTCCCTTAAAGTTGACGAGAATGTTTACCAACATGAGCGTCTTTCCCACAGAAGTAATTATGTTCTCTTAATGATTATTATTTTTGCTACGCCATTGTTAGTCTCTTTGAGTGCCTTCCCTCGCGATTACCTGCACCAGTGCTTACCTAGTAGTAATTATTGGGCTCTCTTAATGCCAACGACTGTCATGGGGTTATCGTTGGGCTCCCCCATGTTAGCACAAGCGTTTACTAACACCATTAACTGCCCCATAGTAATAAATAGGTTGTCCTTAGGTTCCTCAAGTATTGGCCCAAATGTCTGCCAACACCAATAATTCCCCCACAGTCATAGTTAGGAAGTCCTTGGGTTCTCCCAAAGTTAGCGTGAGTGTCTGCCAACACTAGTGACTTCTCTGTAATAATTATTGGGCTTTGCCAATGCCAACTACTACTACCATGGCATCATTGGGTCCTCTAGTACTTGCCCTCGCGTTCACTTATGCCAGCAACTACCATTGGACCATTGCTGGGCGAACCTAGTAGAGATGTCCACCAGCACCAGCGATTTCTTTTTGGTCATCCCTGAGCTCCCTCAGTGGTGGTACTGGGTTCTACTAGCACCAAAGATTGCCTAGTAATAGTCTTTGGGCTCTTTCAATACCAGTAACTCTTAAGTGGTCATCGCTAGGCTCTTGTGGTGCTAGTGCTGACGTTTATCGACACCAACAACTACGTGCAACACTAGTTGGGAAGTCTCTTGGTTCGCTTGATGCTCGCGTCAGCGTCTGATAACACCAACAACTACCCTACAATAGTAACTGGGTAATCATTGGTTCCCCTAAAATAGTGTAAGCATCTGCCAGCACCATGACTTTCCCGTTGGAGTTGTTGGGCTCTCCTAATGCCAACTACTAGTGCTAGGCCGTCGTTAAGCTCCTTTAATACTTGCCCTTGCGCATATGTGCGCCAAAGACTATGGTTAGGCCATCAGTGAGGAAACCCAATGCAAAAATTTACTAGTGCTAGCGACTACCATTGGGTCATTGCTTTACTCCCCTAGCACTAGCACTAGCCTCCATCTACGTTAATGATGCCCAGCAGTAGTCATTGGCCTCTCCCAATGCTAGCGACTATCATTAGATCATCGATGGGCTCCCTAGGCTCTGGCATTAACGTTTACTCACACTAGTAATTACTTTGCAATAATAGTTAGGTAATCCCTGCGCTTTTCCAGTGTTGGTATTAATGTTTAGTAACACCAGTAAGTGCACCGCAAAAGTAACTGGGCAGCCGTTAGGTTGCCCTAAACTCACGCAAACATCAGCCTGCTCCAGCAACATTCTCGCACCAATCCCTAGGCTCTCCTAATGCCAACTATAAGTGCAAGGGCCACGTTGGGCTCCTTTAGTGCTTACCTTCGCATCTACTTGCACTAGCAATTGCTGCTAGGCTATCGCTGAGTGAACCCAACGTAGATGTCTTTCAGTGCTAGTGACTAACTTTGGGCCGTCACTCAGCTCCCTTAGCGTTGGCCCTGGTATCTACCAGTATCAACAACTCCTTTATAGTTGTTGCTAGCATCTACCAACAGCAGCAATTACTCCGCAGTAGTAATTCAACAGTTGTTGGGTTCTTTTAAAGCTAGTCTTAGAGTTTACCGGTACTAATGACTACCTCACAATAATCGTTAGGCTATCCTAGTGCCAACTACTACTGATGAGCCATCATTGTGCTCCTTGAGTGCTTGCCGTCACGTCCACTTGTGCCAGTGACCACCATTGGGCCACCATTTGGAAAAGCTTCTGTAGATGTTTGCTAACGCCAGCGAGTGTCACAAGGTTGTCATTGAGCTCCTTTAGTGCTGACACTGCACTTTACAAGTGCCTGCGACTCCATAACAGTAGTAGTTGTGGTATCCCAATGTCAGCGACGATTTGGGGGCCTTCGCTGGGCTATTTCAATGCCAGCATTTGTGTCTACCAATATGAGCAAATACCCGATAAGAATAGCTGGGCAAACCCTAAGTTCTCCTAGTCTTAGTATCGACGTGTGCCAACAATGGTAATTTCCTCACAGTAGTAGTTGAATAGTCATTAGGTTCTCCGAAAACTGGTATGAGTGTATGCCAACACCACTTACTTCCCCACAAAAGGCATTAGGCTTTCGCAATGCCTATTACTACTACTAGGTCATCATCAGGCTCCTCCATTGCTTACCTTTACGTTTATCTATGCTAGCGATTGCCATTAGGCCATCGCTGGGAAAACCTATCGTATATGCATTCCAGCGCCAGTGACTGCTGCTGGATCATCATTGAGCTCTCTAGTGCTAGAGTTGTTCTCTACTAGTGTTGTGACTGCTCTATAGTAATAGATGGGCTCTCCAGCAATAGCGACCATCATGGGGTCATCGCTGGGCGCCCCTGATTCTGGGATTAACTTTTATCGACACGTGCAACCATCCTATAACAATTGCTAGGCTATCCTTAGGTTCCTCTAGTGTTGATGTTAGTGTCTACAAACACTAGTAACTGCCCCCGCAGTAATAACTTGGTAGTCGTTGGGTTCTCTCAAAGTTGGTGCAATTGTCTTCTAGCACCATCAACTTTTTACACTAGCTGTTGGCCTTTTCGAATGCCAATTATTGTTGCTAAGATGTCATTGGGCTCATCTAGGCTTACCCACGTGTCTGCGTACACAAGCGACTACTATTTGGCCATCATTGGAAGAACCCAACACACATGTCTACTAGTACTAGGGAAAGCAGTTAGGTCATCATTGAACCCTCTTTATGATGGTGCTAGCCTCTTTCAGCTTTTGCAGCTGTCTACAATGATCGTTGGGCTTTCCTAATGCAAGTGACTATCATGGGCTCATGGTTACGCTCCTTTAGCAGTGGCATTAGCATTTACCGACTCTAGCAACCACCCCGTAGTAATAGCTGGCAGTCCCTCGCTTCTTATAATGGTGGTGCAGGCATCTGTTAACACCAACAGCTGCCTTACAACTGTATGTGCTCAGTCATTTGCCAACATTAGTGACTTCCTTGCAACTAGTCGTCATTGGGCTCCTTGAGTGCTTGTCCTTCTGTCCATCAGTGCTGGCGACTGCTGTTAGGCCATCATTTTAGAAAACCTAGTGCAGATGTTTGTCAACACTAGCAAGTGTCAGACGGTTCTCACTGAGCTCCCTTAGTGCTAGTGTTGCACTTTATAAGTGCTTACGACTGCACAATAATAGTCGTTAGGCTATCCCAAGGCCAGCAACAATTATGGGTTCATCGCTCGGCTCTTTAAGTGCCAGCATTTGTGTTTACCGACATGGTCAACTACCCCACAATAGTAGCACGGCAAACCCTAGGTTCTCTCACTCTTGGAATCAACGTCTGCCAATAATGGTAACTTCCTCATAGAAGTAGCT
Source organism: Moringa oleifera (assembly GCA_021397835.1). Taxonomy (NCBI): domain Eukaryota; kingdom Viridiplantae; phylum Streptophyta; class Magnoliopsida; order Brassicales; family Moringaceae; genus Moringa; species Moringa oleifera. Next base: position 5,954,954 of record JAJFZO010000896.1, on the reverse strand, counting down.
TAGCAGTCATTGGGTTACCCAAAAGCTAATGCGAGCGTCTATCAGCACTAACTACTTTCTCAAAAAAAGGCGTTAGGCTCTCCCAGTGCCTACTACTGCTACTAGATCGTCGTTAGGCTCCTTTATTACTTGCCCTCACGTCTACCTGTGCTAGCGATTTCCATTGGGCCATCGCTGGGAGAACCGAGCATAGATGTATGCTAACGCCAGTGACTACTACTAGGTCATCATTGAGCTCCTCTAGTGCTGGAGCTATCCTTTACCAGGGTCGTGACTACCCTATAGTAGTCCATGGGCTCTCCAACACTGGTAACCATCGTGAGGTCATTGTTGGGCCCCTTCTGATTCTAGCACTAATATTTATTGACATCAATAACCATCACATAGTAATACCTGAGCTATCCTTAGGTTCCCCTAATGTTGGTGTCGGTGTCTGTTAACACTAGCAACAACCCCGCAGTAGTAACTAGGTAGTTATTGGGTTCCTCTAAAGCTAACGTGAGCATCTGCCAATACTAGCAACTTCCTTGCACTAGTTGTTGGGCTTTTCCAATGCCAATAATTGTTGCTAAGATCTTATTGGGCTACTTTAGTCTTACCTACACGTTTGCTTGTACAAGCAACTATTGTTTGGCCATTGCTAAAAAGACCTAACACAAATGTCTACCAATGCCAATAAAAGTAGTTGGGTCACTGTTAAACCCTATTTATGATGGTGCTGGCCTCTTTCATCTCTCACAACTGCTCAACAACAATCATTAGGCTCACTTAACTTCAGCGACTATCATGGGGTCATCATTAGGCTCCCCTAATGGTAGCACTAGCATCTACAAGCAACTACCCTACTATAATAATTCGTCAGTCCCAGGCTTCCTCAAGTACTAGCACAGGCATTTACTAACACTAACAATTGCTTCACAATGGTACCTACTCAATTGTTAGGTTCCTCCAAAGCTAATTCTGGCATCTACCAACATCAATGACTTCATTGCACCCATCGTCGTTGGACTCTTTAAGTGCTTGCCCACGTGTCCACTAGCACGAGTGATTGCCATTGGGCCATCGTTTAAGAAACCCAGTGCAGATGTTTGCCAGCACAAGCGAGTGTTGCAGGGTTGTCACTCAACTCCCCTAGTGATGGCATTTCACTCTACAAGTGCTTGCAACTGCATAATAGTAGTCGTTGGGCTATCCTAATGCTAGCGATAATGATGGGGTCATTGTTGGCTCTTTGGGTGTTGGCATTTATGTCTACCAACACGAGCAATTGCCCCACAATAATAGCTAGGCAAACCCCAAGTTCTCCTAGTCTTGGCATCAACGCCTGCCAATAATGGTAACTTCATCATAGCAGTAGGTGAGCAGTTTTTGGGTTCCCCAAAAGCTGGTACGAGCGTTTATTAGTACCAACTACTTTCTCGTAAAAGGCGTTAGGCTCTACCAGTGCCTACTACTACTGCTATGCCATCCTTAGGCTCCTCCATTACTTACTCTTAGGTTTACCTATGCTAGTGATTGTAATTGGGCCATTGTTGGGAGAACCCAACATAGATGTATGCCAGTACTAATGACTACTAATGGGTCATTTTTGAGCTCCCCTAGTGCTGGTGCTGTCCTCTACTAATGCCGAGACTACTTTGTAGTAGTCGATGGGCTCTCCAGCACTAGTAACCATCATGGGGTCATTGTTAGGCTCCCTTGATTTTGTTACTAGCGTCTATCGACCCCAGTAACCATCCTATAGCAATAGCTAGGCTATGCCTAGGTTCCCCTAGTGTTGACGTCGCTGTCTGCTAACACTAGCAATTGCCCCATAATAGTCATGCGGCTCTCTTAGCACCAACTACTATTGCTAGGTCATTGTTGGGCTCCTCTAATTCTTGCCTTCGCACCCACCTGCAACGACTGTCGTTGGGACATCATTGGGGAAACCCAGTGCAGATGTTTGCCAGTATTAGTGAGTGCCGCAGTGTTGTCACAAGGCTCCCTCAGTGATGGCACTGCACTCTACATGTACGTGCGACTGCATAGTAGTAGTTGTTTAGCTATCCTAACACCAGCAACGAGTTTGGGGTCATTATTGGGCTTTTTTAATACTAGCATTTATGTTTGTCAACATGAGCAACTGCCCTACAACGATAGCTAGGTAGACCCTAGGTTCTCCTACTCTTGGCATTGACATCTTCCAACAATGGCAACTTCCTCATAGCAATAGCTGAGCAGTTATTTGGTTCCTCAAAAGTTAATGTGAGTGTTTACCAGCGCCTGCTCCCATAGAAGGCGTTGGGCTTTCCTTATGCCAATAACTTCTACTAGGCATTCGTTAGGCTCCTTCATTACTTGCCCTCACGTCTACCTTTGCTAGCAATTGCCGTTGGGCCATCGCTAGGAGAACTAACATAGATGTATACCAGCACTAGTGACTACTGCTAGGTCATTGTTGAGCTCCCCTAATGTTGGAACTATCTTTTACGAGCGTCTTGACTATCCTACAGTAATCAATGGCCTCTCTAACATTAGCGATTGTCATGGAGTCATCGTTGGGCTCCCCCAATTTTGCCCCTAGTGTCTATCAACACTAGTGACCATCCCCCCATAATAGCTAGGTTATCCCTAGGTTCCCTAGTGTTGTTGTTGACGTGTGCCAATGCTAGCAACTACCCCGCAACAATAACTCGACAGTTGCTCGGTTCCCTTAAAGTTGGTGCGAGTGTCTGTTAACACCAACGAATTCCTTGTACCAGTTGTTTGGTTCTCTTAATGCTAAGTATTGTTGCTAGGATTTCATAGGACTCTTCTAGTTCTTGCCCATGCATATGCGTGCACAAGCGAATACCTTTTTGGCCATCAGAAAAAGAACCCACCGTCGATGTTTGCCAGTGTCAAGGAAAGTAGTTGGGTCATCGTCGAGCCCTCCTTATGATGGCATTGGCCTCTTTAAGCTCTCATAACTGCCCCGTAGTGGTCGTTGGGCTCTCTCAACGCCAGAGACTATCATAGAAATCATCGCTAGACTCCCTTAGTGGTAGCATTAGTGTTCACTAACACTAACAACTATCTCGTAACAATAGCTGGCCAGTACCTAGCTTCCTCTAGCACTAGTGCAGGCATGTATTAACACCAATAACTACCTTACAGCAGTATGTCCTCAGTCATTGGGTTCCTTCAAAGCTAGTTTGGGCATGCACCAACATTAGTGATTTCCCTACAGTAGTCATCTAGCTCTCCTAACACCTACTACTACTGTTAGGCCGTTGTTGGGCTCCTCTAGTGCTTATCTTTGCGTTTACTTGAACTAGTGACTTTCCTTAGTCCATCATTGGGGGAACCCGACATAAATGTCTATTGACATTGGCAATTACATAGCCACAACTGTTGGGCACTCCAAACACTAGTGATTATCACAAGGTCGTGGCCTCTTAATGCAAGTACTCATATCCATCGACACCAACAACTGCCTCACAAGAATATCTAGGTAGTCCCTGGGTTCCCCTACAACTAGCAGTGGTGTCTACCAACACAAACAATTACCCCGCAACAGTGACGAGGTAGTCATTAGGTTCCCCCAAAGCTGGTGCTAATGTCTGCTAGTACCAGCAACTACCTTGGAGTAGTTTGTGGGCTTTTTAAGAGCTAACTACTCCTGTTAAGCCATTATTGGGCTCTTCTAATGCTTGCCCTCGAGTTTACCTTTGCCAAATATAGTCATTGGGCCATCATTAGGGGAACTCGACACAGATGTCTTTAAACACCAAGTCATCGCTGAGCTCCCCTAGTGTTGGCACTAGCCTCTACAAGGGCTTATGACTGCTCACCAATAGTCATTTGGCTTTCCAATGCCAATGATTGTGAGGGGCTCATTACTCAGTTGGGTAGTCTGTAGGCTCCCTTGGTGTAAAGGTCGGCATCTGCCAACACCAACAACTGCCCGTAACGTCACCTTACAAAAATAATTGCCCTGTCACAGTGGTTGGGCAATCATTGGTTTCCCCTAAAGCTGGCACTAGTGTTTACTAACACCTATGACTTGCAGTAGTTGTTGGGCTCTCTTAGTGCCACCTACTACTGCTAGGCTATCGTTAGGCTTCTAATGCTTGCCCTCGCGTCTACCTGCTCTAATGACTATCACTAGGCCATTATTGGGGGAACCAAGCGCAGATATTTATAAGTGCCAATGACTACTACAAGGTCATCCTTGAGTTCCTCTAGTGATGACTCTAAGGGAACCAGGTGTAGATGTTTGTAAATGCATGGTCGCTGAATTAACTCGGTGCTAGCACTAGCATCTACCAACACTAGCCAATGCTCGCAATAATAGCTCGACAATCCCTGGGTTCCCTTGGGGTGCCACTCGTGATTGCTTATACTAGTAACTGCCCCCCCAGTAATAATTAGGTAGTCATTGGGCTCTCTAATTGCCAACTACTACTGCATAGTCATTGTTGAGCTCGTCAAGTGCTTGCCCTCACGTCTACCTATCCCAACGATTACCACTAGGCCATCATTGAAGGAAACCAATACAAATGTCTGCTGGCACCTACGACTGCTGCTACTTCATCGCTGGGCTCCACTAATGTTGGTGCTAGCCTTAAACACCACTAATGACTATCGACTAGCAATCGTTGGGCACTTTCGACGCTAGCAACTATCACTGGGACATCGTAGGGCTCCCTTGGTGCTAGCATCAGCATCTACCAATATCAATAACTATACCATAATAATAGCTAAGCAGTCCTAGGGTTCCCTTTGTCTTGACATTAGCGTTTGCCAACCATAGCAACTACCCCACAGCAGTAGCTAGGCAGTCGTTGGGTTTTTCCAAAGCTAGCACTAGCATCTACCAACACCAACGACTTTCTCATAATTGTCATTGGGCTTTAACAGTGCCAATAACTACTGCTAAGCCATTGTCAAGCTCCTCTAGTGCTTGTCATCGCATCTACTTATGCGAGCAACGTTCGTTAAGCCATTACTAGGGCAACCCAGCCTAGATGCTTGCCACTGCCAACGATTGTCGCTGGATCATTACTGACCTCCCCAAGTGATGGTACTATCCTTTACCAGCACCGGCTACTAGCTCGCAATAATCGTTGGGCTCCCATAATACTAGTGATTGTCAGAAGGTCGTCCTTAGGCTCCCTCAATACTAGCATTAGCTTCTATAGTCACGAGTGACTGGCCCTCAGTAATAGTTGACAATCCTTACATTCCCTTAGTGCTAACATTATCATCTGCTAACAGCGTCAACTGCCCTGCATTAGTAGTATGGTAGTTAATGGGTTCCCCCAAAGTTAGTGCTAATGTCTACCAATATGAGCGACTTCCTTACAGTAGTTGTTAGGCTTTCTTAGTGCCATTTACTATTGCTAGGCCATCATTAGGCTCTTCCACTACTTGTTCTCACATCTACATGCTCTAATGACTGCTGCTAGGCCATCACTAGGGGAATCTAATGTAGATGTTAGCCAGCTCTACCAACTACCTTTCAGTCATCAATATGATCCTTTAGTGCTGGCACTAGCATTTACCAACGTCAGTGACTACATAGCTACAGTAATTGAGCTCTTTTTATCCCAACGACCATCATAGGGTCTTTGCTTATCTCCCCTGATGTTAACACTAATGTCTACTAATACCAAGAACAGCCCTGTAGCAATAGGTGAGCAGTACTATAAGCGCTAGTGTCTGCCAACACCAGCAATTGCCGTGCAGCAATAGTTAGGTAATCATTTGGTTCCCCGAAAGTTAGCGCAAACATTTACGAGCACCGGTGATTGTTCCACAGAAGTCATTGGGCTCTCCTAATGCTAACTAGTGCTGCTTCGTCATCGTTAAGGTCCCATAGTGCTTGCCTTCAGGTCTACTTACAACAATGACTACTGTTGGGCCATATTTAGGAATCTTAACACAAATGTTTACCAGTGCCAGTGACTGTCATCGGGTCATTGCTAATCTCGCCTAATGCTTGTACTGGCATCTACAAGTGTGAACAACTACCTAACAATAGTCGTTAGCCTCTCCCAACGCTAGCGACTATTACAGGGTCATTATTAGGCTTCCCTGATGCTGGCACTAGTGTTTACTAGCACTAGCAAGTGCACTACAAAAGTAACTAGGTAGTCATTGGGCTTTCCCAATGCCAACTACTGTTGCTAGGCCATTGTTGGGCCTTTGTAGTGCTTGGCCATGTGTTTTTTACACTAGCAACTGCCATTGAATCATCACTGAGACAACTTAGCGGAGATGTCTGCCAGTGTCAGTGATTGCCTAGCTAGAGTCGTACAGCTTTCCCGATGCCTAAGAATGTCATTGGGTTGCCACTACTAGCACTAGCAATAATCGACCCCATCAACTTCCTTGGAGTAATAGCGGGGCAGTCCTTGGGTTCCTTTAGTATTGGCACTAGAGTCTGCCAACACCTATAACTAACCTACAACAATAGCTGGGCAATCATTAGGTTCCCCTAAAGCTAGCGCGAGCATTTGCCAGCATGAGCGACGTCCCCACATAAGTCATTAGGCTATTCGAGTGCCTATTACTATTACTAAGCCATCATTAGGGTCCTCTAATGCTTGCTCTCGTGCCTTACTATGCTAGTAATTGTCACTAGGCCATTTCTAGGATAGCCTAATGCTGATGTCTACTAGTATCAACAACTATCGCTAAGTCATTGTTAAGCTACTCTAATATTTACGCTACCATCTACTAATATCATTGATTGCCTTGTCGTAGTTATTGGGCTCTCTCAACATCACATCGTTGGGCTTCTATAGTGCTGGCACTAGTGTTTACCAACATCAACAACTGTATCGCAAAAAGGTGACCAGTCACTGAGTTCCCCTACAGCTGACATAAGCATTTGCCAACATCAATGACTGCCACATAGTAGTCGTTAGACTCTTCCAGCACTGAACACTACTGGTAAGCCATCATTGAGCTCTTCTACTACTAGTTCTCATGTCTACTTATGCTATTAACTACCGTTGGGCCATCTCTGCAAGTGCCAATGACTGCCATTGGGTTACCACTAAGCTCCCATTTGTGTTGGCCCTTACATTTACTTGCGTCAAGGACTACCAGTAGCAATCATTGGGCTTTTCTAATGCCGTTAATACTCGATGAGATACTGTTAGGCTCCCCGTGCTGCCATTCGCACCTACAGAGACAAGTAATTGCACCGTAGAACTAGCTAGGTAGTCATTTTCAAAAGCTAGCGCGAGCATCTGCCAACACAAACGAGTTCCCTACAGTAGTCATCAGGCTTTCCCTTTTCCGACTATCGCTTCTAAGCCGTCGTTAGGTTGCTCTAGTGCTTGGCCTAATGTCTTTTTGCACCAAAGACTACCATTAGGCCATCATTATGGTAACCCAATCCAGATGTCTGCCAATGTTAACCATGACCTCACAGTAGTCGTAGGCTCTCCCAACACCTATGATGGTCATTAGGTCATGACTTAGCTGCCTAAATGACAAAACCAGTATTTATCGACATAGCAACAGCCCTACAACAATAACTAAGCAATCCTTACGCTCCTTTAGTGTAGTGCTAGCGTCTACCAATATTATCGATTGCTTAAGAGCAGTCGTTGGGCTCTCCTAATACTAGTGACTATCATAGGGTCGTCGTTAAACTCCTTGACACTAGCATCAATGTCTACATACTCCTTCAACTGCCCTACAATAATAGGTAAGTAGTCCCTACGTTCCCTCAAAGCTGACATGAGCATTTGCCAACACCAATGACTTCCCCGCAGTCGTCATTGGGCTCTTCTAAGGCCAACCACTATAGTAAGGCCATCATTAGGCTCTTCTAGTGCTTGCCATCACATTTTCTTATGCCAGTAATTGCTAATGGGCTATCATTAGGGCAACCTAGTGGAGATGTATGCTAATGCAAGCAACTGCCAAGCAAGTGTCATAGGGCTCTCCCGGCTCCAACGACTATCATTGGGTCGCCGTTGGGTAATCCTTGGGTTCCCTTAGTGTTGGTGCTGTCATTTACCAAGACCTATAACTGCCTTACAACAATAGCTGGGTAGTCATAGGTTCCCTCAAATCTAGCATGAATATTTACCAGTATTTGCAACATCCGAGCAAAATTCATTGGGCTGTCCTAGTGCCTACTACTATTGCTAAGCCGTCATTAGGGTTCTCTAATGCTTGCCCTCGCATATGCCTACGCTAGTGATTGTCGCTAGGCCATTGCTAGGAAAACCCAACGTTCATGTGTACTAGTGCCGACGACTATCGCTAGGTCGTTGTTGAGTCACTCTAGTGTTGGCGCTGCCATCTACCCTAGCAGCAGTTATAGGTCTTTCCTTGTGCCTGCGACTGCCATTTATCCTACCCTAACAACTTTTGTCCTAATGCTAGCACTAACATTTATTGACCATAGCAACTTCCCCACAGTAATAGCAGGGTAATCCTTGGGTTCCCCTAGTATTGGCACTAGGGTTCCTCTAGTGTTGGTGCCAGCGTCTGCCAACCCCTGTAACTTCTTTGCAATAATCATAAAGAAGTCATTGGGTTCCCTTAAAGCTGGCGCGAGCATTTGCCAGCTTGAACACCGTCCCCGTAGAAGTCAGCAGGCTATCCTAGTGCTTACTACTATGATTAGGCCATTATTAGGGTCCTCTAATGCTTGCCCTCACGTCTACGTATATTAGTGATTGTCGCTAGGCCATTCCTAAGCGAAGCTAGTACCGATGTCTTCTAGCTCTAATGACTATAGCTAGGTCATTGCTGAGCTGCTCTAGTACTAACATTGTTATCTACTAACATCAATGATTGCCTAACAATAGTTGTTGGGCTCTCTAAATGCTGCTTACTATCACAACGTCAACACTGGGCTCCTCTAGTGCTTGCACTGGCATCTACCAACACTAATAACTGCACCACAAATATACAGGGCAGTCATTGAGTTGCCCCAAAGCTGGTGCGAACTTCAGCTAGCACCAATGAATCCCTCATAATCATCATTAGGCTGTCCTAATGCCAACTACTATTAAGCTGTCAATCGACTCGATTAGTGGTTACTGTCGCATTTACTTGCGCCAATGACTGTCACTAGGCCATCATAAGGGGCACCCAACACAGATGTTCAACCAATGCCAACGACCATCGCTGGGGTAGTCATTGAGATCTCTTAGTGCGGGCACTAGCATCTATCAGCCTCAGCGGCTATGCAACTATGATCTTTGGGCTTTCCTTACGCCACTGACCATCATAAGGTCGTCACTAGACTACTACCCCAAAGTAATAGCTCCATAGTCCCTCGGTTTCTTTTGTACTCGCATTAGCGTTTGCTAGCTTTAGCAACTGCCTTGATGCAGTAGCTAGGCACTCATTAGGTTCCCCCAAAGTTGAAGCGAGCATTTACTGGCACTAGTGACTACCACATAGTAGTTGTTAAGCTCTCCCAGTGCTGACTGCTACTACTAGGCCATTGTTGAGCTCCTCTATTACTTACCCTCGTATCTACCTACGTTAGCGAGTGCCATTGGGCCATTGCTAGGATACTCAGAACCGATGTTTACCAGTGTTAGTGACTGTTATTGGGTCATTATTAAGCTCCCTATGTTAGTGTTAGTGATTGTCGCTGGGTTATCACTAAGCTCACTTCGCAATGATGCTGTCATTTACCTATGTTAGGGACTATCCAGCAGTAATTATTGGTCTCTCCCAATGCCAACCACTATTGATAGGTCGTCATTGGGCTCTTTTAGTGCTTGCTTTTTTGTTTACCAGTGCTTATGACTACCATAAGGCCATCGCTGGGGTAACCTAGTGAAGTATGATTGCCAGCGTCAACGACTACCTAGTAGTAATTGTTGGGTTCCCTCAATGCCAATGACTATCATTGGGTCACCGTTAGGCTTCTTGATGATAGCACTAGCATCTAACGATGCCACCAACTGCTGTGTAACAATAACTAGGCAGTTTTTAGGCTCCTTCAGTGCTAGTGTCGGTGTTTGACAATACTAGTAACTACCGTAGCAATAATTGGGCTATCGTTGGGTTCCTTCAAGGCTGGCGTAAGTGTTTGCCAGCACGAACGATTTCCTTGCAATAGTTGTTGGGCTCTACCCACACCAACTACTATTGCTAGGTTATTGCTAGGCTCTTTTAATGCTTGCCCTCACGTCTACTTGCACCATTGACTATTGTTTGGCCATGTCTAGCGTAACAGAGTGCAGATGTCTCCTAATGCTAGCGACTACCTAACAACTATTGTTAGGCTCTCTTAATTTTAGCGATTATCATAGGTTATCGTTGGGCTCCTCTATTGCTAGTACTAGCATCTACCGACTATCATTTGGCTCCTTCAATTCTTGGCCATGCATCCACTTGCACCAATGAGTGCCACTGAGCCATCGTTGTGAGAACCAAGCATTGATGCTGCCAATGCTAGTGACATTAGCTAGGTCATTTCTAAGATTTCGTAGTGCTAGCAATGGCATCTACCAACATAAGCGATTACTCAACAATAGTCATTGGGCTTTCTTAATGCCAAAAACTATTACAGAGTCCTCATTAAGCTCTTACAATGTTGGCATTAGCATCAACTGACTCTACCAACTACACCACAAAAGTAACAGGGTAGTCTTTTGGTTCCCTAAAAGCTAGTGCGAGGTCTGTTAGCACTAGTGACTTTTTCACAACCGTTCGTTGGGCTCTTTTAGTGCTTATAATCACATTTACCTATGCCAACAAGTATCGCTCAGCCATCGGGGGGGAGGGGGGGGGGAGGGGACCCAACACCAATGCTTATTAACACTAGTGACTACCATTGGTTCATCGCTATGCTCCCCTAGTGTTAGCACTGGCATTTCTTAATGTCTGTGATTGCCCAACTACCATCACTGGGCTTTCCTAACGCCAGCTATCATCATGGGGTCATCGCTGGGCTACCTTGATACTATTGCTAGCATTTACCAATACTAATAATTGCCCTGTTACTATAGTTTGGCTCTCCTTAAGTTGCCCTAATGTTGGGATAAGCATCTACCAACACTAGTGACTGCCACGTAGCAATCATTAGGCTCTCCCAATGCTAACACTGCAGCTAGGCCATCATTGAGCTTCTCTAATGCTCCCACTTGCATCTGCCAACTTCAGCGATAGTTGTTGGGTCATTATTAAGCTCTTTTAGTGTTAGCGTTGACATCTACCAGCGTCAACAAATGCCTTGCAGCAGTCATTTAGCATTCCTAATGCCATTGACTGTCATGGGATTGTCACCACACTCCCCCGATGCTGGCTATAGCGTCTATCAACACCAGTGACTATATCACAAAAGTAACTAGTAGTTATTGGGTTCCCCCAAAGCTGGTGCCAGTATCTGTCTACACTAGGCACTTCTTCGCAATAATCTTTAGGCTTTCCCAATGCCAAGTACTACTGTTAGGCCAACATTAGGCTCCTTTAGTGCTAGCCCTCGCGTTTACTTATGTTAGTGACTATCGTTGGGCCATTACAAGGGCAACCTAATGCAGATGTCTATTAGCATCAACGACTATTGCTAGGTCATCGCTAAGCTCCCTTAATGCAAGTGCTGGCCTTTACCAGGCCAAGCTATTGCAGGGCTCCCCTTCTTCTGGCACGAGGGTCTACCGGCACCAACAACTGCCTCACAATAATTGCTGGGTAGTCCTCAAGTTCTCTTAATGTTGGCATCGATGTCTACGAACATCGACAACTACCTAATAATAGTAGCTAGACAGTTCGTAGGTCCTTAAAACTGGCATGAGCATTTACTAGCATCAACAACTTCTTCATAGCTGTCGTTAGGCTCCCTAAAGGCCAACTATTATTGCTACACCGTCATTGGACCCCTCTAGTACTTTTGCCTCATGTCCACCTGCGTCACTGACTGCCGAATGGCCATCTCTAAGCCAAAGTAGATGTCTGCCAATGTCGATAACTTCCGCTAGATTGTTGTTGAGTTCCCCTAGTGCTTACATTAGCTTTTACTAGTGCATGTAACTACCTAGCAATAGTTATTGGGCTCTTTAAATGCCAAGGCTGTCATGGGGTTGTCGCAAGGCTTCCTTCTTATTGGCACTGGCATCTATCGACACCAACAACTACCCTTTAGAAATAGCTAGGCAGTCGTTAGGTTCCCCATGTGTTGGCAATTGCATATGCCAACAATAGTAATTGCCTTGCTACTGTAGCTAAGCAGTTTTTAGGTTCCTCAAAAGCTGATACGAGCGTCTGTTAGCATCAATAACTGCTGCGTAGTAGTCATTGGCCTCTTTTTGCACTGATTACTCCTCCTATGCCTTCGTTAAGCACGTCTAATGCTTGCCTTCTTGCCTACCTACACTAGCTACTGTCATTGGGCCATAATTAAGGGAACATAGCACCGATTTTTACCAATGCTTATGATTGTCACTAATCATCACTAAGCTCCCCTAACGCTAGTGACTGCACAGCAGTAGTTATTGGGCTCTCCTAATGCCAGCAACCATCACAAGGTCGTCGTTGGATTCCCCTAATGCTGACACTAGCATTTATTAAGACCAGTAATTACCTTACAATAAAAGCTAGGCAGTACCTAGGTTCCTCTTGTGCTAACGTCAGCATTGCCAGCATCAAGGACTTCCTCGCAATAGTCATTATGTTCTCCCTATGCTAACCACCACTAGTGTGCCATCGTTGGACTCCTCTACATACATTAGCAACTATCGTTGGGTCATTGTTGCACTCCTCTAGTGCTGCGCGGCCCTTAACCAGCTTCAGTCACTCCTCAGCAGCAGTTGTTGGGCTTTCTTAGTGCTAGGAACTGTCATGGGGACGTCGCTAAGCTCTTTCGATGGTAGCACTAGCGTCTACCAACATTAGCAATGCCCTACACCAATAGTAAGGTAGTTCCAAGGTTCTCTTGATGTAGGCGCTAGCATTTACCAACACCAGCAACTACCCCACAAAAGTTGTTAGTTAGTCAATGGGTTCCTCTAAAACTATTATTAGGACCTACCTGCACCAGTGACCTTTCCACAAAAGTCGCTGGGCTCTCCCAATGCCATCCACTGTTGTTAGGCCATCTTTGAGCTCCTCTCATACTTGTCCTCGTGTCTTGCCCGTGCCAACGACATCCACTAGGCCATTATTGGGGAAAACAAGCATAGATGTCTGTCAACATTAGCGACTACCATTAAGTCATCTAAGGGCTCCCCTAGTGATGGCGCTGGCCTCCACTAGTGCCATCGACCATCATAGGGTCATCCCTAGTCTCCCTTGATGTTGGCATAAGCGTCTACTAGAACTAGCGGCTTCTCCACTAGCACTAGCGGCTTCTCCACATAACTTGCTGGGCTCTTTCAATCCTAACTACTATTGTCAGGCTGTCGTTGAGCTTTTTTAGTGCTTGCCTTCATATCTACCTATGCAAGGAACATCCGTTAAGATATTGCTAAGGGAATCCAGTGCAAATGTTTGCTAGAGCTAACGACTGTCGCTGGCTCTTGCTGGCACTAGAATCTACTGACACCAGTAACTGCCCCACAATAATAGTTGGATAGTCCTTGGGTTCCTCTAGTATTAGTGCTAACATCGGTCAACACTTGCAACTATCCCACAGCAATAGCTAAGCAGTGGTTGGGTTCCCCCAAAGTTAGCGCTGACATTTGCTAGCATTAATTGATGCCCTGCAATAGTCACCATGCCCTCCCAACACTAACAACTACTAGGGGTTCTCCTAGTGCTGGCCCTCGCATCTACCTGCACCAGTAACCACTGTTGGCCTATCATTGAGGGGCCTAGCGAAGATGTCTCCTAGCACTAGCGACTGTCGTTTGGGCATCGCTGAGCTCTCCTAATACTGGTGCTCAGTGCCTATCATGAGGTCATTGCTAGGTCCTTCGGTGCTAGTACTAGCACCTATAAACACCAATAACTACCCTGCGACAATAGCCAAAAAATCCTTAGGTTTCCTTAGTGGTAATGCTGGCATCTACCTATATGAGCAACAGGCCCGCAATAGTAGCTGGGCAGTTGTTATGTTCCTCAAACCCAGTGCTAGCTCTAGTTAAACCCACGACTTTCACCAAACGACTACTGTTGGGCTTTCTTACTACCAACTACTACTGTTAGGCCATTGTTGGGCTCCTCAAGTGCCTGCAATTACAACTACGTGCACTAGCGATAACTATTGGCCCATTTCTACGGGAATCCAATGTAAATGTCTACTAGTGCCTATGACTGTCACTAAGTCATCGTTGAGCTCCCCTAGTGTTAGCATTGGCATTAAGCAATGCCAATGACTACCTAGCAACAGTTATTGGGCTCTCCTAGCACCAGCTACTGTTGTTAGGCCATTGTTGGGCTTTTCAAGTGCTTACCCTCGTATCTACTTACATTAACGACTATGTTGGCCCATCATTAGGGGAACCCAATGCAAATGTCTGCCAATGCGTGTTACTGCTGCTAGGTCATCGCTAAGCTCTCTTAGTGCTGGCACTAGCTTCAAACAACACCAACAACTTCCCAACAACAGTCATTGGGCCCTCTTAAAATGAGTAACTATCGTGAAGACTTTGCTAGGCTCCCCTAATGCTAGCACTAGTATCTACCAACACCAGCAACTCCTCGTAACAATAACTAGGCAGTCTCTAGGTTCTATTAGTGTTGGCACTAACGTTTCCCAATACCAGCAAAGCCGTATAGTAGTAATTGGGCAATCATTAGGTTTTTCCAAAGCTCACACTAGCATCTACTAGCTCCAATGACTTTCCTAAAATAGTATTTGGGCTCTCCTAGCACAAAAAAATTGCTACTAAGTCATCATTGAGGTCCTCTAGCGCTTTTCGTATTTGCGTGCATCAACGACATCCACTGGACCATAACTAAGCGAACTTATTGCAGAAGTCTGCCAGTGCTAACGACTATCGCTAGGTTATCACTAAGCTCCTGATTGCTGCATTGGCCTAAAATAGCACCATCGATTGCCCGATAGCAGTTGTTGGGCTCTCATAACTCCAATGACTATAGTAGTCCATCCTTAGGCTTCCTCAAGATTGGCGCTATTGTCTACTGACACGAGCAACTGCTCAACATTAATAGCATGGCAATGGTTGGGCTCCCTCTAGCGTCAGCTAGCACCAATGACTTCCCTGCAGTACTTATTGGACTCTCTCAATGCCAACTGTTGGTGCTAGGCCATCATTGGGCCCCTCTAGTGCTTGTCCTTATGTCTACCTACACCAATGATTGCCATTAGGTGATCATTAAAGGAACCTACCACCTATTAGCATAAGCGACTACCGCTAGGTTGTTGTTGACTCTACTAGTAATGGTGCTAGCCTCTATTTGTGCCAATGACAGCGCTACAATAATCGTTGGGCTCTGCTAATGCTAACGACTACTCAATACTAGCAACTGCCCCATAGCAAAAGCAGGCAGTACTTATGTTCCCCTTGTGTTGGGGCAAGTGTTTTCCAACACCAGCAACTACCCCACTGCAGTAGTTGGGTAGTCATTAGGTTCCCCCAAAGTTGGTGCTAGCGTCTACCAGCTCCAATGGCTGCCCCATAATAATCATTGGCCTCTTTCAATGCCAACCACTAGTATTAGGTCATCCTTTGGCTCCTTCGATGCTTGCCCTCGTGTCTATCTACACTAGTGATTGTTGCTGGGCGATTGCTATGAGAACTAAGCCTAGATGTCTACTGGCATTAACGAGTGTTGGTCACTCATTGTTGAGGACCTCTAATGATGGGGGATTCCACCAACATTAATGATTGCCCAACCATAGTGGTTGGGCTCTCCCAGTGCCAGTAATTATCATGGGGCCATCGCTGGGCTCTTTTAAGGCTAAAACTAGTGTTTATTAATGTCAGCAACTGTCCCCTAGCAATAGCTAGATAGTCCCTAGGTTCCCCTAACGCTGGCGCTGGTGCTTAACAACACTAGCAACTACCCCACAACAGTAGCTAGGTTGCAATTGGGTTCCACCAAAGCTGATGCAAGTCCTCAAGAGTTACTCGGCTCTTCCAATAGCCACTAGAGCTGCAAAGCCATCGTTGGGCTTTTTTAGCGCTTGCCTTCACATTTGCCTAGTTGACTACCACTTGGCCATCGCTGGGGGAAACTAGTGTAAATGTTTGCCAATGGCAGTGACTGCCATTTGGTCATTGCTGAGTACCCTAAGTACTAGCACTGGTAGATACCAGCGTCAATGACTACCCAACAGTAGTTATTGAGCTGTCCCAACTTTAGTGACCGTCATAAGGTCGTCGTTAGGCTCCCCTTGTGCTAGAATTAGCATCTACTAATACTAGCTACTACCCTATAATAATAGTGGGTAGCCCATAGGTTCAATTGGGGTTGCCTCGCAGTAGTAACTAGCTAGTCATTGGGTACCCATAAAACTGGCTTTAAAGTTTGCGAGCACTACTGACTCACAGCTATCATCGTTGAGCTCCCCTAATGCTTGCCCTCGCATCTACATGCGCCAATGATGTTTGCTAGGGGAACCCAGCGTAAATGTTTGTCAGCGCCAACAAGTGCCATTAGGCTCCCCTAGTGCCGAGGTTAGCTTCTGCTAGTGTCACGACTACCCAGTAGTAGTCGTTGGGCTTTCTTAACGCCAGCAGTTGTGATAAGGTCATCGTTGGCTCTTTCGGTGCTAGAACTAGCATCTATTAACACTAGTAACTGCCCTACATCAATAGTTGAGTAGTCCTTATGTTCCCCTAGTGCTGACGCTAGCCTTTGCCAACATTAGTAGCTACCTCACAACTGTAGCTCGGCAGTTATTAGGTTCTACCAAAGCTAGCGATAGTGTTAAAAAGCACTAGGAAGGGCTGTGTAACAATCGTTGGGCTCTCACAATACCTATCATTGTTGCTTAGCTATCATTGACCTACTCAAATGCTTGCCCTCACGTCTACCTGCATTAGCAACCATCGCTTGTCCATCATTGCGGAAACCTAGTGTAGATGTTTGCCAACACCATTGACTGCCATTGGGTCATTGCTGGGTTCCCTTAGTGTTGGCATTGGCATCTACTAGTGTTAAGGACTTCCTAGCCTTAGTCGTTAGGCTCTCCCAGCTCTAGTCACTATCATGGGATCATCGCTGGGCTCCTCTGGTACTAGCATAGCGTCTACTGACACCAGTAACTACCCCGCAACAATAGTTAGGCAATGCTTACAATCCCTTAATGCTGCTATTCATGCCTACTAACACTAGTAACATCCCCGCTATGGTAGCTCAGAAGTCGTTGGGTTCCCCTAAAGCACCTACTGGCGTTTACCGACATGAGTGAACCACAATAATCGTTGGGCTCCCAGCACTAATTACTACTACTATGCCATCGTTGATCTCCTTAATTGCTTACCCTAGCGCCTACCAACTCCAGTGACTATCATTAGGCCATCGTTAGGAGAACTTAATGCAAATGTATGCCAGCATCAACAATTGTCGCTAGGTCATCGCTGAGCTCTTGTAGTGTTAGCACTGGCCTTAAACAACGCCAACAACTGCCCAGCCATAATCGTTGGGGTCTTCTAATAATAGTGATCATCATGGGGACATTATTGGGCTCCATTAGTGCCAACACTAGTCTATCAACATCAGTAATTGCCCTGCAGTAGTAGTTGGGCAGTTCTAAGGTTTTTCTAGTGCAAGCACTAGCATTTACCAACTTCAGCAATTGCTAAGCAGCAGTAGTTGGGTAGTCATTGAGTTCCCCTAATGTTAGCAATAGGTTCTGCTAGCACTAGCAGCTTTTCCGTAGCAGTCATTAGGCTCTCCCAATGCCAACTATTATCGTTAGGGCATTGTTAAGCTCTTCCAATGCTTGGCCTCATGTTTGGCTCCACCAGCGACCTTCACTAGGCCATTAATTGGGGAACCCAATACAAATATCTACGAGCATCAGGAACTACCGCTTAGTCATCGCATAGCTCCCCTAGTGATGGCATTGGCCTTTTTCAACACCAGTGATTGCCTAACATTAGTCATTCAGATCTCACAATGCCAGCTACTGCCATGGGGTCATCCTTACTTTCAACTTAGTGCTAGTACAAGTATCTATTGACACCAGTAACTGCCCCATAGTAGTAAGTGAGAAGTCATTGGGTTCCTAAATTAGCTGAGCATCTACTAGCACTAACGACTTCCCCACATTAGTTGTTGGCCTCTTTCAGTGCTAACTACAATTGGGAGGCCGTTGTTGAGCTCCTTTAGTTCTTGTCTTCATGTCTACTTGGGCCAGTGACATCTGCTAAGGGATCCTAGCGAAAATGTCTACCAACGCTAGCAACTGCCACTAGGTCATTACTTAGCTACCCTAGTACTAGTACTACATCCATTAGTGTCTACAACTACCTAAGAGAAATTATTGGGCTCCCTCAATGATCAAGATTGTCACTAGGTCATTGTTAGGCTCCCTCATTACTAGAACTAGCGTCTACCGATGCCAAAAACTGCCTATAACAATAGTTAGGTAGTCCCAAGGTTCCCTTAGTATTGGTGCTAGGGTCGACCAACAACTACAACTGCCCCAAAGTAGTAGTTGGGTAATTGTTAGGCTCCCCTAAAGCTGGTACTAGCATTTATTAAATCCAACGACTACCCCATAATAGTCATTGGGCTCTCTTAATGCCAACCACCACTACGTGGCTGTTATTGGATTCGTCTAGTGCTTGCCCTTGCGTTTTCCTGGGCCAACGACTGGTGCTAGGCCATCGCTAAGGGGAACCCAACATGGATGTCTGCCAATGCAAGTAACTACTATTGGGTCATCGCTGAGCTCCCTATGGCGCTGGTCTCTACCAGCTCTAGTGATGGCCTAGCAGCTATCGTTAGGTTCTCTTAACGTTAGCGACTGTCATCGGGTCATTATTAGGCTCCCTAGTGTTAGCACTAGCATCTACCAGCATCAGCAACTGCCTGCAGTAATAGTATGCAATCCCTAACATCCCCTAGTGTAGGCATTGATGTTTGCGAACACAAGTAACAAGCTCGCAGCAGTAGTTAGGTTCCCCCAATGCTAGTGCGAATGTCTATCAGCACTAGTGACTTCTTCGCATCAGTCGTTGCCTTCTTCCAACGCCAACAACTATTGTTAGGCCATCGTTGGGCTCTTCTATCGCTTACCCTCGCATTTGCTTAAGCTGGTGACTATTATTGGGCCACCATTTAGGAACCTAGTAGAGATGTCTCCCAGAGACAATAACTATCGTTGGGTCTTCATTGAGCTCCTATAGTGCTAGTGCTAGCATCTACCACTATCAACAACTACCTGTAGTAATCGTTGGGCTTTCCCAACGATAGTGACTATCATGGGGTCTCCACTGGGCTCCCCTTATGCTAGCACTAGCACCTACCGACACTTATAATAACCCTGCAGTAATTACTAGGCAATCCTATGGTTCCTCTTTTGCTTGCACTAGCATTTGCCAATGCCAGCAACTGCCTCGCAAGAGTAGTTAGATAGTCATTGGGTTCCTTTTAAAGCCGATGCTAGTGTGTGCCAACACTAGTAACTTCCCCACAGCAGTTTTTAGCTCTTCCCATGCTAACAATTATATCTAAGCCATCATTGGGCTCCTTTAGTACTTACCCTCGCATCTACCTACATCAGGGACTACTGTTAGGTCATTGCTCAGGGACTCCACGTAGATGTTTGCTAGCGACAACGACAATCATTGGGTCATTCCTGAGCACCCCTATTATTGGCGCTGGCTTCTACTAGTATTTATGATTGCCCAGCAATAGTCATCGGGCTCCCTCAAGACCAGTGACTGTCATGGGGTCATCATTAGGCTCCCCTGACACCAATAACTACCCTAGAATAATAGTAGGGCAGTCCCTTAATTCCCCTCATGCTGGCACTGACATTTGCCAACACCAATGGTAGGGTAGTCATTGGGTTTCCTTAAAGTTGACTCTAGCATTTACCAGCACTATTAGCTTTCTTGTAATTATTGGGCTTTCTTAATGTTTACACTCATGTTGGTTTATGCCAATGACGTCCACTAGGCTATCGTTAGGGGAACTTAGTTGTAAGGCTCTCTTAACACGTGTAAGTATTATTAGGTTATCATTGCTTAGCTCCTTTATTGCTACATTAGCCTCAAATACTGCCAAGGACTACCCAACAGTAGTCATTGGGCTCTCACCATACCAATGACAGTCGTAAAGCCATCCCTAGGTTCCGTCGGGGTTGGTATTAGCATCCATTAACACCAACAACTGCCCTAAAGTCATAACAGGGCAATCATTAGGTTCCTTCAATGCTGGCGCTAGTGTTTACCAACACTTGGGACATCCTCGCAGTAATTATTGGCCTTTCTCTATGCCAACAATTACTGCAAGACCATCATTGGGTTCTTTCAGTTCTGGTACTAATAGACACTAACAACTACACGTACTAATAGCTTAGTAATCCTTGGGTTCCCCTATTCCTGGCGCCAGCACCTCCCAACATCAGCAACTACCTGTAACAATAGCTGGACAGTTGTTAACATCCTCTAAAGCTGGTATTAGTATTTACTTACTCAATGACTATCTTGCAACAATCATTGGGCTCTCCTATTGCCAACTACTGTTATTAGGCGATCATCAGGCTCCTCTAGTGCTTGCCCTCGCTCTACCTACACTAGCGACTTCCATTGGGCTATTGCTTAGGGAACCAACTACAAATGTCTACTAACACCAATGACTATCGCTAGGTCATCTCTAGCACTGGTTATAACCAATGTCAACGACTGCTCAATTGTAGTCATTGGGCTCTCCCAATGTCAACAACTATCATAGGGTCATCGCTGGGCTCTTTCGACGCTTGTCGACACTAACAACTATCTCGTAGCAATAGTTGGGCAGTCCCTAGAATCCCTTAGTGCAAGCACTCACATTCAACAGCACTAGTTATTGCCCTGTAGCAATAGCTAGATAGTTGTTCGGATTTATCAAAGCTGGCACTAGCGTCTGCCAACACTAGAAACTTCCCCGTAGCAATCGTTGGGCTTTCCCAATACCCAGTACAACTGCTAGGCTATCGTTGGGCTTTCCCAATACCCAATACAACTGTTAGGCTATCGTTGGGCTCCTCTAGTGCTTGCGAATGCACCTTCCTTTGCCTGCGATTGTCGCTTGGCCATCACTAGGGGAATCATGTGCAAATGTTTACCAGGGCCAGCGATTGCCCACCAATAATCGTAGAGCTCTCTTAATGCTTACAACTATCATTGGGTTATCATTACTAGGCTCCCGTATTGTTGGCGTTAGCTTCTATTAGTGCTAATAACTGCCCAACAATAGTCGTTAAGCTTTCCCTACACCGACTACCATCACATCATCACTAGGCTCCCCTATTGCTGGCATTAGCGTCTATCGACACTAGCAATGACTCCACAGCAATTGTTATGATGTCTTCTAGTTTTCATAATGTTGGCACCGATGTCAACCAATACCAGCGATTGCCCTAT
Organism: Moringa oleifera; assembly: GCA_021397835.1. Classification (NCBI taxonomy): domain Eukaryota; kingdom Viridiplantae; phylum Streptophyta; class Magnoliopsida; order Brassicales; family Moringaceae; genus Moringa; species Moringa oleifera. The sequence goes on along the minus strand of JAJFZO010000896.1, from coordinate 5,933,514 downwards.
AGCAGTCATTGGGTTTCGCCAGCGAGCCTCTACCAAAGATAGCGACTTCTCCACAGCCACCTACCATTGGGCTCTCATAGCACTAGCAACTATTGCTAGGCCATTGTTGGGTCCTTTAGTGCTTACCCTTGCATCTACCTGCACCAGTGATTACCATTGGGCCATTACTAGGGTAACCTAGCGCAGATGTTTTGCAACATCAGCGACTATTGCTGGGTCATTATTGAGCTCCCCTAGTGATAACACTCGCATCTACTACCATCAGCAATCGCCTAACAGTAGTAGTTAGGTTTTCTCAATGCTAGTGACTGTAATTAGTTGGTCACTAGGTAACCTCGGTGCTAGCACTATTGTCTACTGACACTAGCAACTGCCCCGCAATAATAACTAGGCAATCCTTAGGTTCCTTTAATGTTGGTGCTAGCATCTGCTAACACTTATATCTACCCTATAATAATAAGTAGGCAGTCACTAGGTTTCCCCAAAATTGGCACGAACGTCCGCTTGCACTAGCAACATCTTTGCAAAAGTTAGCAGGCTCTCACAGTGCTTGTTGCTACTGCTGGGCTATCATTAGTACCATTTGATGGTTGACCTCGTGTCTACCTGCGCTAATGATAGCTACTGGGCCATCGTTAGGAGAACCCAGTGCTGATGTCTAACCAGTGTAAGCGATTGTTGCTAGGTCATTGCTGAGCTGTTCTAGTGCTAACGCTGCCATTAACTAGTGTTAGTGATTGCCCACTAGCAGTTATTAGGCTTTCCTAACATCAGCAACTATCACAGGGTCGTCACTGGGCTCTTTTAGTATTAGTACTAGCGTTTATCAACACTAGCAACTATATCACAAAAATAACTAGGCAGTCATTGGGTTCACTTAATGCTGGCGCAAACATCTACCAGTATTAATGAATCTCCTGTAGTTGTCATTGGGTTATCCCAATGCCAACTGTTGCTGTTAGGTAATCGTTGGGCCTGTCTAGTGCTTGTAATTTCATCTACTTGCACTAATAATTGCTGGCAGGCCATCATTGGAGGGAACCAGCATAATTGTCACTCAGTTCCAACGATTGTCGTTGAGTCATCGCTGAGATTCCTTAGTGCTGCCACTAGCATTTACCAACATCAGTTACTACCCAGCCACAATCACTAGGCTCTTCCTATGCTAGTGACCACGATATGGTGGTCCCTTATCTTCCCCCCATGGTAGCGCTAACATCTTCCCCCCAAAAGCTAGCATAAGCATCTGCCAACACAAGTGACTTCCTCACAGTAGTCGTTAGGCTCTTCCAATGCCAATTATAACTACTAGGTTGTTGTTAGGCTCTTTTAATGCTTACCCTTGTACCTTCTGCACTAGCGATTGCCATTGGATAATCGCTAGGGCAATCCAAAGTAGATGTCTTAGCGATTGCCCAGCAGTAATCGTAGGGCTCTCCCGACACCTATGATTATCATTAGGTAATCGTTAGGTTGCCAGGATGCTAGCACTAGCATTTATTAACACTAACAACTTCGTCACAATAATAACGAGGTAGTTTTTGGATTCCTTTAATGTTGGCGTTGACGTTTGCCAACTCTTAGTACTGCCCCGCAACAATGGCTACGTAGTCGTTAGGTTCCTCTAAAGCTAGCGCGAGCATCTGCCAGCATCAGTGATGTCTCTATAGAAGCCGTTAAGCTTTTCAAGTGCTTGCTACTATTTCTAGGTAACCATTCAGCTTCTCTAGTGCTTGCCCTCGTGTTTACCTATGCTAGTGACTGTTATTAGGCCATTGCTGAGAGAACCCAATGCTGATATCTCCTAGTGCTAGCGAGTGTTGCTAGGTCATTACTAAGCTATTCTAATGCTGACACTGCCATCTAACAGTGTTAGTGATTGCCTTGTAGTAGTTGTTGGGCTTTCTCAATACGAGCGACTATCATAGGGTCATCGTTAGGCTCCCTTAATACTTGCACTAGAATTTACCGATACCACCAACTATACCGTAGAAATAGTTGGGAAGTCATCGAGTTCCCCCAAAACTGACCTGACTTCAGTCAATACTAGCAAATACTTCATAGTCGTCATTAGGCTTTCTCAATGCCAAATACTACTCCTAGGCCATCATTGGGCTTGATTAGTGGTTATCGTAGTGTCTACCTATGCCAATGACTGGTAATGGGCCATTGCAAGGGAAATCCATCACAAATGTTTGGCCAGCGCCAACGACTGTCGTTGGATCATCGTTAGAATCCTTTAATGTTGGCACTAGCATTTACTAGCATTAGTAACTGCCTAGCAGCAATCCTGGGATTTTCCTAATCCAATAAACGTTATAGGGTCACTGTTGGGCTCCTTCGGTGCATGCGTCAATGTCTGCTTATACCAATTATTGCCCCAAAGCAATAGCTATATAGTCCTTTGGTTCCCTTAGCACTCGCATTAGCATCTACCAACTTTAGTAACTGCCCTACTATAGTGACTAGGCAATCATTGGGTTCTCCCAAAGCTAGTGTGAACATTTGCCAACACCAACGATTACCATGTAGTAGTCGTTAGGCTCTCCTAGCGCTAACCACTATAGCGAGGACTTCGCTGAGCTCCTCTAATGCTTGCCCTTACGTTTTCCTACACTAGTGACTGTCATTGGGCTATTGTTAGGTAACCCAAAGTAGATGTTTGCCAGTTCCAATAATTATTGCTACATCATTGCTAAGCTCCCCTTGTGATGGTGGTAGCATCTACCTACGTCAGCGACTACTTAGTAACAGTCGTTGAACTCTCCTAATGCTAGCGACTATTAGTTGGATGTCATTAGGCTCCCTCGGTGTTGGCACTCGCGTCTACTAACACTAATAACTACAATATAGAAGTAGCTAGACAGTCGTCGGGTTCTTTTAAAGGTAGTGCAAGCATACATTAGCACAAGCGACTTCCCCGCAGTAGTCATTAAGCTCTCCCTATGCCAATTACTACTGTTAAGCCATCATTAGGCTGCTCTAGTCCTTGCCCTCACGTCTTCTTGCACTAGCACTGTCGTTGGGCTATTGCTGGGGTAACCTAATGCAGATGTCTGCCAATGTTAGCAACCATTCAGCAGCAGTTGTAAGGCTTTCCTAATGCTTGTGAGTATCATTGGGTCATGTCAGGCTACCCTGGTGCTAACACTAGTGTCTACCAACACCAGTAACTACTCCGCAACAATAGCGAGGCAGTCATTGGGTTCCCTTAGTGCGGTGCTGTCATTTGCCAACATCGACAACTGGACTACAATAGTAGTAGGGAAGTTGATGATTCCCATAAAGCTAGACTACAGCCTCGAAGTAGTAGCTGGACAGTCGTTGGGTTCCCTCAAAACTGACGCGAGCATTTGCCAGCATCAGCAACATCCCTCCTATAGTCATTAGGCTTTTTGAATGCCAAGCATTGATGCTAGGCCATCGTTGGTCTCCTCTAGTGTTCGCCCTCTTGTTTACCTATGCCTTTGACTACCATAAGGCCATTGCTGGGGCAACCTAGTGTAGATGTCTACTAGTATAAACGACTGCCTAGTAGTAGTTGTTAGGCCCTCCTAATGCAGATGAGTGTCATTGGATCGTCGTTTGGCTCTATAGATGCTAGCACTAGCATTTACCGATACTGCTAACTGCTACACAACAATAGTTGGGCAGTCCTTGGGTTCCTTCAAAACTTACGTGAGTGCTTACCAGTACCAGCGATTTTCTCGCAATAGTCATTGGGCTCAACTAGCACTAACTATTGTCATTAGGCTGTCGTTAGGCTCTTTTAGTGCCTGTCTTTGTGTTACTTGCACCACCTATTATCGTTGGGCTATCTCTAGCGCAATTCAGCATAAATGTCTTCTAGTGTTAGCGATTACCCAACAACAGTCTTAAGCTTTCCCAATTCTAGTGACTATTATAGGGTTGTCCTGGGGCTCCCTTGATGCTAACACTAGAGTCTACTAGCATGAGCTACTACTTCCAGTAGGTGCGGCATGGCATAAGGTTTGACATGCGATCGCAACCGATGCGCCAACCAGGCCATAGGAGCCTCACGTGGGCAAAACCCTTGTCACTGTCCCTTGATAAACTTTCCAGTGAGCATGCCAAGGGAGCCATGTCACATGAACAATAGGCATGAGAGACAACCGACGGAAGGCCCCGTCAGGCACAACATCATGGAAGGTGCTATAATGCACAACGTCGGTGGAAGGCTTAGCATTTAGCTACATCTAATACCCTAATCAAGCCTTGGGCATCTTATGCGAGCTATACCTTCATCATTATCCCTCAATAGACTGCCTAGCGAGCATGCTATGGGAGTCTTGTCACTCAGACCATGGGCACAAGAGGTAAGCCACAATAGCCCCTAGCAAGCCTAGCATAAGTAGAAGGCCTAGTGTGCCATCGCAGCAAGCATGCCAGCTAGGCCATGGGCACCTCATGTGAGCCAAACCTTCATTACTATCCCTTGATAGACATCCCAATGAGCATGGCAAGGGTATGGCATCACACAATCCAAGGGCATAGAGGCAAGCCACATTTGCCCCCAATAAGCACGGCATGGCTGAAGGCCCAACGTCGGGTTGCAGTAAGCACGCTAGCTAAGACATTTATGCCCTATGAGAGCTAAACCCTCATCGCAGTCCCTCGATAGACTACCTAGTAAGCATACCAAAGAAGCCACGTTGCATGGACAATGGCATGGGAGGAACGCCAAGCCTGTGCTTAGCAAGCACGGTATAGGTGGAATGCCTAATGTGTGGTTACAGCAGGCATGCTAGCCAGGCCATGGGCACTCTACTTGAGCCAGGCCTTATCACTGTCCCTCGATAGATTATCGGGGGCATGTCGAAGGAGCTGAGTCGCATGGACAATGTTCATGTGAGGCAAGTAGGCACAACCAAGCCATGGGGGCCCTACGCAAGCTAAATCTTCATCGTAGTCCTTTAATTGATTGCCAGCAAGTATACCAAGGAAGCCTCATCTCATAAACAATAGGCTTAGGTGGCAAGCCAAGGTTGTCCCCTAGTAGGCACGGCATAGGTGGAAGGCATAATGTGTGGCTACAACAAGCGTGCCAGCCAGGCCTATGGCAACCCACGTGAGTAAAACCTTTATCATTGTCCTTAGATAAATAGTCGAGCTAGCGTGCCATGGAAGCCATAATGTAAGTATTGTGGGCACAGGAGGCAAGCCACGGCTACCCTCAACAGGCATGACGTGGGTGAAAGGCCCAATGTGTGGCCCAAACAGGTTTGTTAGTGAAGCTATGGGTGGCCCAGGTGAGCAAAACCCTTGTCGTTGTCCTCTAATAGATAGCCCAGTGAGGGAGTTAAGGGAGCCGTGTCACATGGACCACGAGAATGGGAGGCAAGCTACAACAACCCTTAAGAAGCACCACATGGGTAGAAGGCCCTGCATTCAGCCACAACTGGTACCCTAGTTAAGCAGTGGGCACCCCATACATGCCAAACCCTCATTGCTATCCCTTGATAGACTTTCCACCTAGCGTTCCAAGGGAGCCCCATTGCACAGACCATGGGCATGGAAGATAAGCCATTGCCACCCTCTGCAGGCATGGCACAAGTGAAAGGCCTAACATTACAGCTACAGTAGGCATGCCATCCATGCCATGGGCACCCTACACAAGACAGACCTTCATCGTTATCCCTCAAGAGATTACCCAGAGAGCGCACCAAGGAAGCCACATGGCATAGACCGTGGCATGGGAGGCAAGCCATGGGTGGCCCCACTAAACACCATAAAGGTGAAAGGCCTATACTAGGCCATGGCCACTTTATATGAGCTAGACCCTCATCACTGCCCTTTGATAGACTACCCAGCAAGTGTGGCAAAGGAGCCACGTCGCACGGTCCATGGGTATGAGAGACAAGTCACGTATACCCTAAGTAGGCATGACATAAGCAAAAGGCCCAACATGCGATTGTAATAGGCTTGCAAGCTAGGCCATGAGCTCTCCACGAGAGCTAGACCCTTATCGTAATCCCTTGATAGACTATCCAATAAGCATACTAAGGGAGCAATGTGCATCAAACATAGGCACGAGAGGTAAGCCATGGCTGTCCCTCATAGGCACGGGATAGGCAAAAGGCTTAGTGTACGACTATAGTTCACATGCCAACTAGATCTTAGGCATATTATGCGGGCTAGATCCTTGTCGCTGTCCCTCAATAGATAGCCCAGTGAGCATGCCAAGGGACAACCCAACATAGATCTTTGCCAATACTAATAATAGCCCAAGAGCAATACTTTGGCTGTCGTAAGGTTCCCCAAAGCGAGCACGAGCATCTACTAGTATGAGTGACTTCTTTGTGGTCGTTGTTGGGCTATCTTAATGCCAACTATTGCTACTAGGTTATCGTTGGACCCCTCTAGTACTTTTACCTCGCGTTTATCTACGTCAGCGACTTCCGTATGGCTATCATTAGAAGAACCTAGTGTAAATGTCTGCCAACATCAGAAACTACTGCTAGAACTTTGTTGAGCTCCCCTAGTGCTAGCACTGGCCTCTGCTAGTGCCCATGACTGCCAAGCCACAGATGTTAGGCTCTCCCAATGCGAGCGATTGTCATAAGGTCATCGCAAGGCTTCCTCTTTACTAGCACTAGCGTCTATTAAAACTAGCAATTACCTAATAGTAATAGCTGAGTAGTCCTTCGGTTCCTCATATGTTCGCAATTGCATTTGGCAACATCAGTAACTACCTTGTTATTGTAGCTTAGTAGTCGTTGGGTTCCCCCAATGCTGACATGAGCATATGCTTGCACTAGTGACTACCCCGCAATAATCGTTAGGCTCTCTTTGTGCTTACTACTCCTATTATGACATCATTGAGCTTCTTTAATGCTTGCCTTTGCGCTCATTTGCGCTTACTTGGGCTAGCTGCTGTTGTTGAGCCATAGTTTAGGAGTGCAATAGTTTTTGGGCTCTCTAATGACTACTATTAGGTCATTACTAAGCTCCCCTAGTGCCAATGACTGCCTAGCAATAATTGTTGGGCTTTCCCAATGCCAGTGACCATTGTAAGGTCCTCGCTTAATTCTCTATTACTAACACTAGAGTCTACTGACACTAGGAACTGCCTCGCAGCAATAACTAGGCAGTACCTAAGTTCCCCTTGTGCTGGCATCAGATTTTACCAACATCAAGGACTTCTCTCTACTTGCATTAGCTATTATCGCTAGGTCATCACTCAGAGAACATAATGTAAATGTTTACAAGCGCAAGCAATTGTCGTTGGGTCATCGTCAAGCTCCTCTAGTGCTGCACTAGCCTTAAACAGTGCCAGCCACTCCTCAATAGCAGTCGTTCGGCTCTCTCAATGCTAGCAACAATCGTGGGGACATTGCTAAGCTCCTTTGGTGCTAGTACTAGCATCTACAGACAACAAAAACTACCCTACAATAATAGCTGAGAAGTTTCATGGCTCTTTTAATACACGCATTGACATTTATTGACACTAGTAACTACCTCGTAGAAGTTGTTGAGCAGTTGTTGGGTTCCTCAAAAGTTAGTTTTAGCATCTGCCTGCACCAATGACTTCCCTATAAAAGTTGTTGGGCTCTCCCAATGCCAACTACTGTTGCTAGGCCGTCATTGGGCTCCTACCATGCTTGCCCTCGTGTTTCACTACGTCAGCAACATCCACTGGGCCATCATTGGGTGAACCCAACACAAATATTTGCTAACCAGTGATTATTGTTGAGTCATCATAGAGCTCCCCTAGTGATGGCGTTGGCCTCTACCATCACTAGCGACTGCCCAACAATAGTCGTTGGACTATCACAATGCTAGTAACTATCACAAGGTCATCCTCAGCCTCCCTTAGTGCTAGCATAAGTGTCTACCGATGCCAGCAACTACCTGTAATAGTAGCTCTGCAGTGTTTGGGTTCCTTCAAAGCTGGATGAGTGCCTCCTAACACCAATGACTCCCCTCAATAATTTCTGGGCTATCCTAATACCAACTACTGTTGCTAGGCCGTCATTGAGCTTCTTTAGTGCTTGCCCTCGTGTTTGCCTATACAAGCGATGTCCACTAGGCCATGCTAAGGGAACCTAGCGCAAATGTCTACAAGTGCTAGTGATTGTCACTAGCTTATCGATGAGCTCTCGTATAACTAACGCTAGCATATACCAGCATGTGCAACTGCCCAATAGTAGTCACTGGGTTCTCCTAATGAGAGAGACTATTATAGGGTCATCACTAGGCTCTTCTGGTGTTGGCATTAGCATCTACCGACTTTAGTAATTACATCATAGAAGTAGCATGGCAGTCCTTTGGTTCCCCTAAACTGGCACGAGATCTCTCAGTACTTATGACTTCCTCACAGCCGTCATTGTGTTCCTCTAGTCCTAACCTACACCAATAACTACTATTAAGCCATCACACGAGGAACCTAGTACTGTTGCTTATTATTGCCTACGACTGCTATTGGGTCATCATTGAGCTCTCTAGTGTTGGCACCAGCATCTATCAACGTCTGCGATTGCCCAATTATCGTCATTGGGCTTTCCCAATGAGAGCGACCATTATAGGGTTGTCGCTAGGCTCTCTCGATGCTATTGCTAGCATCTACGATACCAATAACTACCCGATTCCTATAGTTGGGCTAACCCTAGGTTCCCTTGGTGTTGGGATTGGCGTCTACCAAAACCAGTAGTAGTTATTGTAGTAATAACTAAGCAGATGTCAACTAACATTAACAACTCCTGAAAGGTTATCATTAACCTCCCTTAGTGCAAGTATTGGCCTCTACCAATGCTAGCCACTACTTAGCAGTAGTTGTTGGGCTTTTCCAATACCAGTGGTAGTCATAGGATTGTCTCAAGGCTCCTTTAGTGCTAGCACAAGCATTTACTAACACCAACAACTATCCTACAGTAGTTGCTGGGTATTCCTCAGGTTCTCTTAGTGCTCGTGTCAACGTCTACTAATATCGACAATGACCCAACAATAGTAGCTGGGCAGTCGTAAGGTTCCCCTAAAGCTAGCACTAGTGTCTATCAACATTAGTGAGTTCTTCATTGACATCATTATGCTTTATTAATGCTAATTATTGCTATTAGGCTGTCATTGATCCTTCTAGTACTTTTGCCTCACATCTACCTACGCTAGTGACTACTACATGGCCATCATTGGGAGAACCCAATGTAGATGTCTACCAACATCAGCAACTACTATTCCATCACCGTTGAGCTCCACTAGTGCTGGCACTAGCCTTTACTAGCATTCATGACTGCTTAATAGCAGTCATTAGGCTCTCCTAATGTGAGCGATTATCATGGGATTATTGCAAGGTTTCCCTTTTCTTAGGACTAGTGTCTATTGACACTAATAATTGCCCTGTAGTAATAGCTAAGCAGTCCTTAGGTTGCCCATGTGCTAGCAATTATGCTTGACAACACTAGCAATTGCTTGGATGCTGTAGCCAAGTAGTCGTTGGGTTTTTTAAAGCTGGCGTGCGCATGTAGTAGCACTAGTTACTACCCTATAGCCATCATTAGGCTCTCTTTATGTTGACTATTCCTGCTATGCCATCGTTGAGCTCTTTTAATGCTCCCTCATGCTTACCTATGCTAACTATTATTGTTGGTCCATAGTTGGGGGAAAACAATAGTCGTTGGGCTTTCCAATGCCAACGACTATCATAAGGTCATCACTAGATTCCCCTAGTGCTAGCATTAGCATTTACTGACACCAACAATTGCCCCATAATAATAGTTGGCTAGTACCTAAGTTCCTTTTCTACTGGCATCGGCATTTGCCAACACAAGGGACTTCCCTGTAGTAGTTGTTGTGTTCTTCTTACGCCAACCACTACTAATGCACCATCATTGGTTTCCTCTACCTTCATTAGCGACTGCTGTTGGATCATTACAGAAGGAACCCAGTGCAAATATTTATCAATGTAAGTGATTGTTGCAAGGTCATCGTTAAGCTATCTTGGTACTGTACTGACCTTAAAAATGCTAGCCACTCCTAACAGTAGTCGTTGGGCTCTTTTAATGTTAGCAACTATCGTGGCGACGTCACTAGGCTTCCTCAGTACTAGCGCTAGTGTTTATCGATACTAGAAACTACCTCGCAGTAATAGTTGGGCAGTTTTAAGGTTTTTTTAATGCAGGCATTGGCTTTTTTTTTTTGACACTAGCAACTACCTTACAGAAGTTGGTGACTAGTCATTGGGTTCTTTAAAGTTGGTGTTAACATCTACCAACACTAGTTACTTTCCCGTAAAAGTCGTTAGGCTTTCCAAATGGGAACTACTGCTAAAGGGCATTCATTGGGCTCTACCATGGTCGCCCTCACGTTTGGCTGCACCAACGACATCCATTGGGCCATTATTGAGGGAACCTAGCACAGATGTTTGCTAACACTAGTGACTATCGTTCAGTCATTGTAAAGCTCTGCTAATGATGGCACTACCTCTACTAGCTCTAACAACTGCCCAACACTAGCGATTGCCATGGGATTGTCCTCAAGTTACCTCGTTGTTGGGACAAGTGTCTAACAACACTAGTAATTGTCTGTAGCAATAACTAGGTAGTCCTTGGATTCCCTAAAAGCTTGTCGAGCACCTCTCAATACCAGCGACTTCCCGCACCAGTTGCTAGGCTCTCCTAATGCCAACCACTGTTGCTAGGCCGTCGTTGAGCTCGTCTAGTGGTTGCCTTAAAATCTACTTGAGCAAGCAATGTCTACTAGGCCATTGCTAGGGGAACCCAGCATAAATGTTTGGCAATGCCAGCTACTATCATTAGCTCATCGTTGAGCTCTCATATAGCTAGTGTTGGCATACACTAGTGTTTGTGAATATCCAGCAATAGTCGTTGGGCTCTCCCAATGATAAGAGTTGTCATGGGTCATCATTGGGCTCCCTCAATGCTAAAACTAGAATCTACCGACACTAACAACTGCCCCATAACAATAGTTGGGTAGTCCCTAGGTTCCCCTTGGCACTGGCATCGGCCAACACTTACAATTACCCCACAGCTGTAGCTGGGCAGTCATTGGGTTTCGCCAAAGTTAGCACTAACGTCTGCAAGGACCAACTATTGCTCCACAATAGTCATAGAGCTCTCCTAGTTCCAATAATAACTATAAGGCTAAGCTCTCCTAGTGTCGACCCTCACGTCTACTTGCGCTAGCGACCACCGTTGGCCCATCATTGAGAGACCTAGTGAAGATGTCTCCTAACATTGGCAACTATAGTTGGGGCATCGTTGAGCTCCCTTAGTCCTAGTGCTGTCGTCTACCAATGCTGGTAACTATCATGAGGCCATCATTTGGTTCACCCAATGCTGACACTAGCATCTACAGACACCAACAACTGCCCTATAGTAATAGCTATGCAATCTTTGGGTTTTTCCACTGCTAGCACTGGCATCTACCTACACCAACAATAGCCCTACAATAATAGTTAAGATGGTGCTAATGTCAGCTAGGTCCCATGACTTCCATGTAACGACTACCATTAGGCTCTCCCAGCGTCAACTATTACTGCTAGGCCATTGTTGGGCACCTCAAGTGCTTGCCCTTGCATCCACCTGCGCCAATAACTACCATTGGCTCATCGTTGCGAAAATCGAATGCAAATGTCTACCAATGCTGACGACTATAGCTATATCATTGCTTAGCTCCCTTAGTGCCGGCACTGGCCTTAAATAGTGCCAATAACTGCCTAGGAATAATCGTTAAGCTTAAAAAATGCTAGCATTAGCATCTACTGACACTTGTAACTACCTAGTAACAATAGCTGAACGTCCCTGGGTTTCTTCTTCGTGGCGCTAACATGTGCCAATAGTAGCAATTGCTCCATAATAATAGCTAGGCGGTCGTTAGGTTCCTCTAAAGCTGGTGTTAGCGTTTGCTAGCACCAGTGACTTTCTTGTAGTAATAATTAGGCTTTTTATGCCAAAAACTGCTACTAAACCGTCCTTAGGCTCCTCTAACGCTTGCTGCCATGTTTGCATGTGCTAACAATGTCTATTAGGCCATCATTGGGGGAACCCAGCGTAGATATTTGCTAGTGATAACCACTATTGCTAGCTCCTCGTCGAGCTCTGTAAGTGATGTAACTAGCCTCTACCTGCGCCAGCAACTGCTCAGCAATATTTATTGTGCTCTCACAATGTAAGTGACTATCATGGGGCCATCCCTAAGCTCTCTCGGTGCTGACACTAGCATTTACTAACACAAGTAATTGCCCTGCACTAATAGCTGGGTAGTCATTTAGTTCCCCAAGCATTGGTGTTGGCATCTACAAACACTAGTAACTGCCCTGTCGTAGTAGCTAGGCAATTGTTAGGTTCCTCAAAGTTAGTGCCAGCACCGGTCTGTACTTGTAACTTTCCTATGGTAGTCGTTGCGCTCTCCTAATGCCAACCATTGTAGCTAGGCCGTTGTTGGGCCCTTTAAGTGCTTGCCTTTGCGTTTACCTATGCTAAGGACAATCATTGGGCCATCATAAGTGTAACCCAGTGTAAATGACTACCAGTGCTAGCAATTGCCTCTAAGTCTTCACTGAGCTCCCCAAATGCTAGCACTGGCCTCAAACAGTGATCGTCACAAAAACTATCATGGAGAAGTCATGGCACTCTCCAATAAAACCGGCTATTATGGGGATGTGACTAGCTCCCCTAGTGTTAACACCAACGTCTATCGACACTAACAACCACCTTGTAACAATAGGTGGGTAGTTTCTAGTATCTTTTAGCCTTACAGCTGGCGCTTGGTGCCTGCACTTTTAGTGATTGTTGTGCTCTCCTAATGCTAGCAACTATCATGGGGTCATCATTGGGCCTTCGAGATATGGGCACTAATGTCTACTGACACCAAGAACTACCCCGCAGTAGTAGTTAGGCAGTCTCTGAGTTCCCTTAGTACTAGCACCAACTTCTACCAACACCAGCAACTATCCCGCAGTAGTAGCTAAGTAGTTATTGTATTACCCCAAAGCTAGTGCTAATGCTTGCCAGCTTCAATGACTACCCCATAATAGTCATTGGCCTCTCTCAGTGCCAACTACTGTTACTAGGCCATCATTGCACTCTTCCAGTGCTTGCCCTCACATCTCCTTGCGTGAGTGATTGTCGCTAGGCCAACATTGAGGAAACCAAGCACAGATGTCTGCCAGCACCAATGACAATGACTAGGTCATCACTGAGCTCCTCTAATGCTACTATTAACGTCAACGATAGCCCAACTGTAGTCGTTAGGCTCTACCAACACTAGCTACTGTCATAGGATCGTTGTTAGGCTGCGTCGATGTTATAATTAATGTTTATCAACGTCCAAAACTGCCCCTAGCAATAGTTAAGTAGTCCCTAGGTTCCCTTAGTGTTGACACTAGCATTTAAAAATAACATTAATTACCCCGCACCATAGTTGGGCAATTTTTGGGTTCCACTAAAATTGGAGCTAGCGTCTGCCAGTGCCAACAATTTCCCCGTAGCAGTCACTAAGCTCTCTCAGTACCCATGACAGTTGCAAGACTGTCATTGGGCTCTTTTAGTGCTGGCCTTCCCATCTGCCTATGGCAGCGATTTCTACTTGGCTTTCGTTAAGGGAACCTAATACAGATGTTTACGAGCACAAGTGACTGCCCGATAGTAGTCGTACGGCTCTCCCAACGCCTACGATTATTATTAGGTCATAAAAGGCTGAATTCCCTTAATGTTGATGCTGGCCTTAACTAGCACCAATGGCTGCGTATCAATAATCATTGGGTTCTCTTAACTCTAACGACTATCATGGGGTCATCGTTAGGCTCCCTTATTGCTAGCACATGCGTCTACTCATAAGAGCAATTGCCTTATGGCAATTGCTAGGAAGTCCCTTGGTTCCCCTACTGCTAGTGCCGACGTCAACCAACACAAACGAATACCCCGAAGTAGTAGTTGGCAGTCATTGATTTACTCTAAAACTAATACGATCGTCTACCAAGACCTACGACTTGCGCACAACCATCGTTGAGCTCTTCTAATGCTAACAACTACTGTTAGGCCACCGTTTGGCTCCTTTAGTGGTTACTTCGTTAGCAACTATCATGGGGCCATCGTTGGGGCAATGACCATGGCTCGCATCTACTAGTATCAGTGACTACCCAATAGCAGTTAGTTGGCTCTCCCAATGCTAGCAACTGTCATCGGGTCATCGCTAGGCTCCCCAAATAATAGCACTAGCATTTACCAACACTAGAAAATGCTTCGTAGCAATAGCTAGGCAATCCTGCAATTCCCCTAGGGCTAGCACCGATGTCTGCAAATAATAGTAACTGCTTTACAACAATAGCTGGGTAATCATTGGGCTCCCTCAAAGCTAAATCAAGCGTCTGCTAGCACTAATGACATCATGTAAAAGTTATTGGGCTCTCCCAATGCCTACTACTACTAGGCCATTGTTAAGGCCCTTCTATGCTTGCTCTCACATTTACCTATGCCAGCAACTATCTTTAGGCCATCGCTAAGAGAACCCAACATTGATGTCTATTAGCACTAGCAACTGTCACTAGGTCATTGTTGAGTTGCTCTAGTGGTTGCAAGCTAATTTTCTAGCATCAATGATTGCCTAATAATAATTGTTGAGCTCTTCCAATGCCAGCAACTATCATGGGGTCATTGCTGGGCTCCCTCGATACTGGCATTAGTGTTTATCAATACCAGCAAGTTACACTAAAAAAAAAAAAAAACTAGGCAGCCTAGGTTCCCTTAAAGCTGGCATGAGCGTCTATTAGTACTAACGAATCCCATGCAATCATCGTTAGGCTCTCCCAATGCCAATTATTACTATTAGGTTGTCATTGGGCTCTTTTAGTGCTTACAGTTGCGTCTACTTGCACCAACGATAGCTATTGGGCTATCGCAAGGGGAATCCAGCACTGATGTCAGCTAGCGCCAACGATTGTCATTGGGTCATCGCTGAGATCCCCTTGTGCTGGCACTGGCATCTACCAGATCATTGGGCTCCTTCAAAGTTAGCATGAGCATTTTGCCAGCACCAATGACTTCCTCACAGTAATCGTTAGGCTTTCCTAGCACTGATTACTGCTAGTAGGCCATCGCTGAGGTCCTCTAGTGCTTGCCCTTACATCTACTTATCTCAGCGATTTTTGTTGGGCCATCGTTGGGTACATAATGCAAATGTCGGCTAGCATCAATGACTGTTGTCGAGTCGTTATGAAGCTCCCTTAGTGCTAGTGCTAGCATCTACGAGCATTAGCAACCACCTAGCAGTAGTCTTTAGGCTTTCTTAATGCTAGTGACTATCAGAAGGTCATCGTTAGGCTGCCCTCATCTTGGCACTAGCATCTACTAACACCAGTAACTGCATCGCATAAGTAAATATGAAGTCATTGGATTCCCCTAAAGTTATAGCAAGCATCTGCCCACACAAGTCACTTCCTCGCAATAATCATTGGGCTTTCCCAATGCCAACTACTACTGCTAGGCCGTTCTTAGGCTTATCTAGTGCTACCCCTCGCATTTTCCTACGCTAGAGATTGCCATTGGGCCATTGCTAGGGCAAACCAATGTATATATCTACCAGCGTTAACAACTACCTAACAGCATTCGTAAGGCTCTCCTAAAACTTACGATCTTTATTAGGTCATCGTTAGGCTGCCTTGGTAGCATATATTAACACCAATAGTTGCCTACAATAATAGTGAGGTAGTCCTTAAGTTCCCTAATGCTAGCATCAACGTCTACTAACACCGAAAAGTGCACTATAGTAGTAGTAAAGAAGTTGATGATTCCCTTAAAGTTAGGTTATCATTGAGCCCCCTCATGCTAGCGTTGGCATCTATCACCATCAATGATAGCCTAGTAATAGTGGTTGTGCTTTCCCAACCTTAGCGCCTGTCATTGAGTCATTGATGAACTCCCTTGATGGTAGCATTAGTGCCTATCAACTCTTTCAACTGCCTCATGACAATAGTTAGGCAGTCCCTAGGTTACGTTAGTGCTGACACTAGCATCTGCACATATCAGTAATAGCCCCGCAATAGTAGCTGGGCAGTCGTTAGGTTCCATCAAAGTTAACACGAGCATTTACCAGCACATACGACTACACTGATGATCATAAGACAGTCATTGGGCCCCTTTGATCCTAAAACTATTGTTTATCAATAAAGAAAACTCTTTCGTAGTAATAGTTGGGCAGTTCTTGTGTTCCTCTAGTGCAAGCGTTGACATTTGCCAACCATAGCAATAGCCTTACAATAGTGGCTAGGTAATCGTTGGGTTCCTCTAAAGCTGACTCTAGCTTTTACCACCACCAGCAGTTAACCCTGCAGTCATTGGGCACTCCCAAGGCTTATCTTCACGTCTGTGAAAGTTGATGAGTGCCATTTGGTTGTCATTGAGTTCTTCTAGTGCTAACGTTGGCTTTTACCAGCGTCAACGACTAACCAGTAGTAGTTGTTGGGCTCTTCCAACACCAACGGCTATCATAAGGCACCGTTGGCTCTACTGACGTTAGAACTAGCATTTATCGACCCAACCAATAGTTGAGTAGTCCTTAAGTTCCCACAACAACATTAGCAACTGCCTTGTAACAATAGCTAGGCAATCATTAGGTTCTCCCAAAGTTGACGATAGTGTCTACAAGCACCAATGACTGCCTGACAGCAATCGTTAGGCTCTCCTAGTGCTTACTACTACTAGGCCATTGTTGGGCTGCTCTATGACTTGCTTTCACATTTACAAGTGAGAGCAATCACCGTTTGTACATCGTTAGGGGAACCCAGTGCAGATGTTTACTAGTGCCAGTGTCTATCATTATGTCATCGTTAAATGCCCTTACTTTTAACGTTGGCATCAGTAACTACCCAGTAGTAGTCATTGGGCTACCAATGCCGACGACTATCATGGGGTTATCGTTGGGACCTTGATGATAGCATTAGCATCAACCAACACTAGCAACTGCCTTGTAGTAATTATTGGACAACCCCTACATTCTCCTTATGCTAACGTTGGCATCTACTAACACAAGCAACTTCCTCGCTGCAGTAGGTGGGCGATCATTGGGCTCCCTTAAAACTGGCGCTAGGGTCTATTAGTACCAATGATTACCACATAATAGTTATTGGGCTCTCCGCCCCAAAGCTAGCATTAGCATCTACTAGCGCTAGCGATTATCGCTAGGGCATCGTTAAGGTAACATAGTGCAAATATTTACCAGCATTAGCCATCGCTGCTAAGTCATCGTTGAGCTCCCCCTAGTGTTGGCACTAACCTTAAACAATGCCAGTAATTACCCTACAGAAGTCATTGGGCTCTCTCAACACTAACAACTATCATAGGACATCAATGGGCTCCTATTAAGCTAGCACAAGTGCCTACTGACACTAGTAATAGCGCCATAATAATAGCTCGGCAATCGTTGGGTTACCCCAAAGCTAGTGCTAGCGCCTCCCAACACTAGCAACTACCTAATAATAGTAGCTCGGAAGCTGTTGGGTTCCCCTAAGGCTGGTATCAGCACATGTATACTTGAGCAACTACCCCGCAGCAATCATTGGGCCTTTTCAATACCTACCACTATTATTATGTTGTCCTTGGGCTTCTCTAGTGGTTGCTCTTACGTATACCTGCGCTAACGAATGTCGCTTGCTGATCACTAGGGGACCCAATGCAGTTATTTGCCAATGCCAATGATCGCCATATGGTCATTACTGAGTTCCCTTAGTGTTACTGTGAGAAATTACTAGCGTCAATAACTCACCAGTGACAATCATTGGGCTCCCACGGTGCTAACGTTAGCATCTATTAAAACTAACAACTACCCTACAGTAACAGCTGAGCAGTCCTTGAGTTCCCTAAGGTTGGCGCTCACGTTTACTAATAGTAGCAATGGCCTTGCAGCAGTAGTTAGGTAGTCATTAGGTTCTTCGAGTGCTAACTACTGCTGTTAGTCATTGTTGGGCTCTTCAAATGTGTATCCTCGCGTTTGCCAACTCTAACAACTACTCGCAATAGTAAGCTGACTCTAGTGTCTGCCACTACTAGTGGCTTTCTTAGCAGTCATTGGGCTCTCCCAGTGCTTGCCCTCACTTTTACCTATGCTAGCTACGTCTGTTGGGCCATCGCTGAGGGAACCCAATACAAATGTCTACCAGTGTTAACGAGTGCTATTAGGTCATTGCACAACTCCCTTGGTGTTAATGCAGGCTTCTACTGACATGAGCAATTGCCCTGAAGCAATAGTTGGGCAATCATTACGTTTGGCAAAAGTTGGCGCCAATGTCTGCCTGCACTTACGACTTCCCCATAATAGCTATTAGGCTCTGCCAATGCCAATTACTATTGCAAGGTAGTTAATGGGTTCCTCAAGTGCTTGTCTTCGCGAGTACCTATGCCAACGATAATCATTGGGCTATCGCTAGGGGAACCTAGTGCAAACATCTGCCAACCCCAATGACTGCCATAAGCCATTGTTGAGCTCCCCTAATGTCGGCACTGGCCTCAAACTGCGACTATCACTGAGATAATCATGGAGATGTCGTTGGGCTCTTTAACACTAGCGACTATCGTAGACAAATCACTAGGTTCCTTGGGCATTAGCACTAGTGCTTATCGACACTAATAACTACCCATAAAAGTAGCTGGGCAGTCTCTAGGATAACCTAATGCTGACGTTGCCTTTACCAACGCCAACGACTGCCTAGCATTAGTCATTGGGCTTTCCCAATACGAGCAACTGTCGTGATGTCATCACTAGACTCCCTTATTGCTGGCACTAGCGTGACACCAGAAACTACACCGTAACAATTACTTGAAAGTCCCTTAATTCCTCTAGTGCTGACGCCAACGTCAACCAACACTAGTGACTGTCTCGCAGTAATAACAAGGTAATCGTTAGGTTCTTTTAAAGTTAGCTTGAGCGTCTGCCAGCATTAACAATATCTTAATAAAAGTCGTTGGTCTTTCTTAGTGCCTACTGCTATTACTAGGCCATTGTTTGGCTCTTATAATGCTTGCCTTCATGTCTGCATGCGCCAATGACTGTTGCTATGCCATCGCTAAGAGAACCCAGTGCTAATGTCTGCTAGGTCCAGTGATTATCGCTACGTGGCTACTGAGCTGCTCAAGTGCTGGCACTATCATCTACCAGTGTCAGTCATTGCCCAGTAATAGTTATTACGTCTTTCCAATGCCAATGATTATCACAGGGTTGTCACTAGGCTCCCCTATGGATTGCGTTAGCATTTACGAACAATACCAATTGCAGTGTAGAAATAGTTATGCAGTCATTGAGTTCTCCCAAAGTTAGCGTTAGCTTTAGCTAGCACTAGCGAATACTCGTAGTCATCTAGCTGCGCAACTGACTGCCGCTGGGCCATTGCAAGAGAAACCCAGCACAGATGCTTGGACAATGCCTAAGGGTACCGCTAGGTCATTGTTGAGATCCCTTACTGTTGGCACTGGTATCGACCAACTTTGGCGATTGCCTAGCTGCAACCATTGGGCTTTCTCTATGCTAATGATCATCATAAGTTGCCATTAGGCTCCTCCGATACTTGCGCCAGCATCTGCCAATGCCAATGACTGTCACTAGGTCATCGCTAAGCTCCTTTTGTGCTGAAGCTGGCATCTACCTGCATTAGTGACTATGCAGCAGCAATCATTGGGCTCTTCTAACACCAGTGACTATTACTGGGACGTCATTACGCTCCTCCGGTGCTGGCACTCACATCTACCAATACCAATAACTACCACCGCAGAAGCAGCTGTGTAATCGTTGGGTTCCTCCAAAGCTAACGCGAGCATCTGCTAGCACAAGTTACTTCCTCGTAGTAGTCATTAGGCTACTTTAGTGCTTACCCTCATGTTTTCTTACAGTAGCAGCTACCATTGCGCAATCGCTAGGGAAACCTAATGCAGATGTCCACCAACGTTAGTGATTACCTAGCAGTAGTCGTACGGCTCTCCCAGTGCCTACAACTATCATTGGGTCATGGCTGGGCTACTTCAGTTTAAGCACTAGTGTCTATGGAGATAAGCAACTCCTCCACAATAATAGTGGGGCAGTCCTTGGGTTCCCTTAGTGCGATGCTATCGTCTACCAACACCAATAACTATACCACAACAATAGCAAGGAAGTTAATGATTTCCATCAAGTTAGGTTATCGTTGAGTTCCCTTAATGCGGGCTCTCGTATCTACCAACATTATTGACTGCCCAGGAATAATCGTTGGGCTCTCCCAATGCGAGCAACTATCAAGGGACATCGCCAGACTCCCTTAATGTTAGTACTAGGATTTACTGATTCCTACAACTGCACCATAGCAATAATTGAGTAGTCCTTGGGTTCCTTTAGTGTTGATGGTAGCGCCTGATACTACTAATAGGCACTGCATGGGCAAAAGACCCAACGTGCGATTGTAACAAGCGCACCAACTAAGACATGGGCACCCCACCCAAGCCAAATCCTCGTCGTGGTCCCTCGATAGACTGCCCAACAAGTGTGCTAAAGGAGCTACATTGCACAACCCATAAGCACGATAAGCCAATTGTGACTGCCCCTAGCAGGCACAAAATGGGTGAAAGGCCCAGCGTGCAATCGCCACAGGCATGCCAACCCTATAGCCACTTAATGCAAGCCAAAGCTTCATCGTTGTCCCTCAATGGACTCCTTAGAGAACATGCCAAGAGAATTATGTCGAACAGACCATAGGTAGCAGAGGTCAGCCACGATTAGCCCCAGCAAACACAGCATGGGTGGAATGCCCAGCGTGCGATAGTATGAGGTGCGTCAGCAAGGCCGAAGGCCCCCGTATGAGCCAGACCCTCATCGTTATCCCTCAATAAATTATCCAGTATACATGCCAAAGGAGCCATGTCAGGAGGACTTTAGGTATGGAAGGCAAGCCATTACTACCCTTAACTGATACGAGATGGGTCGAAGGCCCAGCATGTGGCTGTAGTAGGGGTAGCAGCCAAGTCATGGGTGCCCTATGTAAGCTAGACCCTTGTCGCTTTCACTTGATAAATTTCCTAGCGAATGTGCCAAGGAAGCTGAGTCATATAGACCATGGGCACGGGAGGTAAGTCATGCCTCCCTCTAGAAGTCACGTGATAGGCGGAGGGCCTAACATGCCATCACAGCAGGGATGCCAACCAAGCCATGGAAGCCTTACATGAGCAAGACCCTCGTCACTATCCCTCGATAGATTATCTAGCCTGCATGCCAAGGGAGGTGCACAATGTAACACTTAGGCATTGAAGGCAAGCCACTATTACCCCAAATAGGCATCGCACAGGTAGAAGGCCCAACATATGGCCACTATAGGTGCAAGCCATGCCATAAGTGCCCCACGCGGGCTAGACCCTCATCGTTATCCCTTGGCAAACTGCATAAGCTGTGTCACATAAACTGTAGGCTTATGAGCCAAGCTAGGAGTACCTTCAGTCGATACCATAAGGGTGAAAGGCCTAAAATGCAGTGGCAGCAGATGCGTCAACCAGGCCATGAACATCCCACATGAGCCAGACCCTCGTCACTGTGTCTCAATAGACTTCCCAACGAGGGTGCTAAAGAAGCCATGTCACACGGACCATTGACATGGAAGGCAAGCTACAACTACCCCTAACAAGCATGGCATAGGTAGAAGGCTCAATGTGTGGCCACACCAAGGGCGCTAGCCAGGCCATGGGCATCCCATACGAGCCAAACCTTCACTGCTATCCCTCGATAGAGTTCTCAGTGAGTGTGTAAAGGGAGCCACGTCGCATGAACCATGGGCATGGGAGGCAAGCCATGGCTAGCACTTACACGCACACCAATTAGGCCATTAGTGCCCTACGTGAGCCAAACCTTCATCTCTATCCCTTGATAGACTGCCTAAACCTACGTATCAAGAGAGTCGCATCACATAAAATATAGGCATGGAAGGCTAGCCATGGTTGCCTCCATCTAACATGGGGTAGGCGAAAACTAAGCATGCAGCTGTAATATGCATGCTAGCCATACCATGGGCATCCTATACAAGCCAAACCCTCATACTTGTCACTTGGTAGACTTCCTAGGAAGCGTGCCAAGGGAGCCACATCGCACAGATAATGGGCACAAGAGGCAAATAATGCCTATTTCTAGAAGGCATGTAATGGGCGGAGGACCTAACGTGCAGCCATAATAAGCTTACCAGCCAAGCCATGGGTGCCCCATGTGAGCCAAACCCTTATCTTTATCCCTCAATAGACAACCTAGCTTTTGTGCCAAGGGAGCCGCATCACACAAAACTTTTTCATGGAAGGGAAGCCACTACTACCTCCAACAAGCATCGCATGGGTGAAACGTCTCATATGCGGCCACAGCAAGCTCCAGCCATTCCATAGGCACCCCTTGCGAGCCAAACCCTCATCACCATCCCTCAAGAAACTACCCTAGGAGCGTTCTAAGGGAGTCACATCACACAGATAGTGGCCATGGGATGTAAGCCACGGTGCCCTCGACAGACACCATAACAGTGGTAGATGTCACATTGTCAGTTATGGCATCCGCGTAACTCTAATGTGATAGCGCTAATTGTGTCCACTTAGCCAGCCCACTTTCAAAGCCCACACCAAAAGCAGAATAAGAGACAAGAATGCCAAAGTAGAGTAATAGAGACAAGTATTACGAGAACTCTTTCTTAACCTTTATTAGAAATAAAAGAACTCATTACAAAAGAAGGGTCTCTCTCTAAGAGTACCCAAAGCCTCTAGCTACCCATACACTTGAGTTTGTATTACTCGATGTATTTACAACTGAACCCAAGACCCTTTTTTATACTATTAAGGAGTATCCTACTCAAATACTCTTTTTTAGTTATCCCGTACTTTTCGGATTGGCCACTAAATCTTTATCACGAATCTTTATCCCATTAAGGCTTATCTTCAAAGTTTGGATAGCATCCTTCTCTTGCAAGAACTCTCCATGAGTTAAGGATATTTGGATAGCATCTTTCTTTTACAAGGACTTTTCATGAGTCAAGGATCTTATCTCATTTGAAGTCTTTTTTAAGCCCTTTTATTCGTTTTCAACCGGTTTGGATAGGCTTGAGGAGCTGATTTTTGTTTAGGACTCTTCTTGAGCCTTATCTGCCTTGGCTCTTGAGATAGACATCTCTTTCTTATCCTTCTATTGCCTTGATCATCCTCTGGCAAATGGCCATATCCTTCTTTATAGTATATCTTCGCTTACTAGACTTTCCATCCATGCTAAGTTAGGTTCCTAGATTCTGTCCTTTGTTCCCCTCATTAGACATCTTTGCACCACCATATGCTAGTGCTTTGCTTGAGGCATCTTTGCCATTTTCCCTTTAAGCTAGCTTATGGATAGGTTCATGTGCTTCATCACTCACTCCATAACACAGCGTGTCTTGCCACTATGAGTATGAAACTCAATTTTTAACCAAGTCTTCCACATTTGTTTTCATATCTAACTCATGCATTTTTGCTTACTAGCATGGTTCTCCACAATTGTAGGTCCAAGCATGGAGCAAGACTCACCACGCCTGCACCTTGGTACTCAATTTCAAAGGTTTAATAGTAGGCCTAGAATACGGTCATAGTAAGTGTGCTAGCAAGGCCATAAGCACCCCACGTGACCTAAACCCCCATCGCTTTTCCTTAATAGACTGCCTAACCAGCATGCTAAGGGAGCCAAATCGCACAAACCATAAGCATAGGTGCTAAGCCATGGTTGCCACTGGCAGGCACTACATGGGCGAAAGGCTTAGTGTGCGATCACAATAAGAATGCTAGCCCCTCATCATTGTCACCTCCATAAAGTGCCCAGTGAGTGTGCTAAGGGAGCCGTATCAAGCGGACCATAGGCATAGGAAATGAGCCATGACCACCCCAGCAAGCACAGCATGGGCGAAAGGCCTAGCGTATGGCTGCAACAGGAGTGCCAACCAGGCTGTGGGCACCCAATGTGATTGGACCTCGGTGTCATCCCTTGACAGACTGCCCAACAAGCGTGCAAAGGCAGTCGCGTGCACAAAACATGGGCATGGGAGGCAAACCATGGCTGCCCCCAATTGACATGGGATGGGTGAAAGGCCTAACGTGTAGTTGCAGTAGACAAGCTAATAGGGCCATGGGCACCTTATGTGAGCCAGACCCTTGTCATTATCCCTCAATAAACTATCCAGCTAGTGTGCCAAAGGAGCCGCATCACATGGACCATGGGCACGGGAGGTAAGCCACACTTGCCTTTAGAAGGCACGAGGTGGGATTAAGTCCCAACGCTCGACTACAGCTAGCACGCTAACTAGACCATGTGTGCCCCATGTGAGCTAAACCCTCATCGTTATCCCTCTACAAATGGCCCAGTGAGCGTGATAAAGGAGTCATATTGAGCAAACCATGGGCATGGGAGTTGAGCTATGACTACCCTCAACAAGCATGGTATGAGCGAAAGGCCTAGTGTATAGCTACAACAGGCGTGCCAACCAGGCTGTGGGCACCCAATGTAGTTTAGACCCTTGACGTCATCCCTTAATGGACTGTTTAACAAATATGCTAAAGGAGTCATGCACACAAAACATAGGCATGAATGCAAACCATGACTGCCCCTAATTAGCACGGGACAGGCAGAAGGCTTAGCGTGCGATTTGCAGTAGACATACTAACAAGGCCATGGGTGCCTCATGTAAGCCAGACCCTCATTGCTATCCTTTGATAGAGTATTTAGTGAGCATCTTAAGGAAGTCGAGTCTTTGCATGGGTGGAAGACCCAACATTTGGCCATAGTAGGCATCAGCCATGCCATTGACACCTCACACAAGCTAGGCTTTCATCGTTATCCCTCAAAAGACTACCTTGCTAGTGTGCCAAGGGAGCAACGTTGCACGGACCCCTGGGCATGGGAGGTAAGCCACGAGTGCCCCAAACAAACAGCGTAAGCGTAAAAGGTCTAGAGGGCAATCATAGTAGGAGTGCTGACTAGGGCATAGGTAACCCACATGAACCAGAACCTCATTATTATCCTTCGATAGACTGCCTAGTGAGAGTGCCACGAGAGCCGTCGCTGGGCTACCTTATTTCTACTACTAACGTCTACTGATACCAACTGCCTTGTAGCAATAACTAGGTAGCCGTTGGGTTGCCTCTATGCTAGCACTGATGTCAATCAACATCGATAAGTGCCTTGCAGTAGTAGCTTGGCTATCGTTGGGCTCTTCAAAAGCTGCCGCGAGCATCATTGAGCACTAGTGACTTCCCCAT
This sequence comes from Moringa oleifera, assembly GCA_021397835.1. Lineage (NCBI taxonomy): Eukaryota > Viridiplantae > Streptophyta > Magnoliopsida > Brassicales > Moringaceae > Moringa > Moringa oleifera. The sequence continues at coordinate 5,908,288 of JAJFZO010000896.1, read as the reverse complement.
TGTAATCATTTAGCTATACCAATGCTAACTACTACTGTTATGCCTTCGTTAGGTTGCTTTAATGCCTGGCCTTGTGTCCATCATTGCTAGTGCTTGACATTGGGCCATTATTGGGGCAACTAGTTTTGTAGTTCACTAGCGTCAATGACTGCTACTAGGTTGTTTCTGAGCTCTTTAGTATTGGCACTAGCATCTATCAGTGTTAGCCACTGCTTAACAGTAGTCATTGGGCTCTCTCGATGCCAACGAAAGTCATTGGGTCATCATTAGGCTTTCTCGGTGCTAGTATTAGCACTTACTAAGATGAGCGACCACCCGTAGAAATAGTTGTGTAGTCCTTAGGTTCACCTAATGTGGTACCGGCGTATACCAAGACTAGTAACTACCTCGTAGCAGTGGCTGGGTAGTCGTTAGGTTCCTCAAATGCTGGCATAAGCATTTGCCAGCACTTGCTACTTTCTTGCAACTGTTGTTGGGCTCTCCTAATGTAAACAACAAGTTGCTAGGTCATCGTTGGACTCCTCTAGTGCTTGCACTCGCATTTACCAATGCCAATAATAGTCATTGAGCCATCGTTGAGGGAACCCGACATAAATTTTTGCCAACACCAATGACAACAAATCATCAATGAGCTTCTTTAGTGCTTGCCATGGCATCTACTAACGTTAGTGACTGCCCAGTAGTAATCATTGCATAAGCATCTATTAGCACCAGCAATTACACCGCAAAAGCAGCTAGAAAGTCATTGGGTTCTCTCAAAGCTAGTTCGAGCATTTATTAGCACTAACAACTTCCCCACTGCTGCCATTAGGCTCTCCAAATGCCAACTACTATTGCTAGGCCATTGTTAGGCTCCTTTAATGCTTGCCCTCATGTGTACTTGTGCCAGCGATAGCGATTGGGCCATTACTAGGGCAACCCAGTGAAGATGTCTACTAATGTCAATGATTGCACAAAAGCAAGCGTTGGCCTCTCCCAATGCCAATGACTGTAATTGACTCATTGTTGGGATCCCTCGTCTATCAATAATAGCAACTGCCTCACAGTGAGGCAGTCCATGGGCTCACTTAATGCTGGCATTAACATCTATCGACACAATTAACTACCTCATAGTAGTAGCTTGAAAGTCATTAGGTTCCCCTAAAGTTAGAGTAAGGGTTTACCAGCACCCGTAAGTTTTATGCAAAAGCTATTGGGCTTTCCTAATGCCAATTATTACTAGCCCGTTGTTTGGCTCTTTCGATGCTTACTCACCCATCTATCTGCGCTAGTAACTAGCCCAGTGCTAATGTTACCAACACGAGCAATTGTCGCTAGGTCATCGTTAAGCTATCTACAAGCGTCAACAACTACCCACATCATCTATTTCTCAACAACAGTCATTGGGCTTTCCTAATATTATGGGGTTCCTTTGGTGCTGACTCTAGCAACTACCGACACCAGCACCTGTACTGTAAAAGTAGCGAGGCAGTCCTTTGATTCCTCTAAAGCTAGCACGAGGTCCGCCAGCATGAGTAACTTCATTGCAGCAATCATTGTGCTTTCCAAATGCCAACTATTACTACTGCTATGCCAATGATTACCGCTAGGCTATCGCAAGGGGAACCTAACAATGATCCGTACTAGCACTACTAATCAATATTGGGTCATTATTGACCTCCCCTAATGCTATCACTAGAATCTTCTGATACTAACCACTGCCTTACTACTATAGTTAGGGTTTTTTGAGGATCCCCTAGTGTTGATAGTAGCACTTACCAACACCAGCAACTACTATGCTATAACAGCTAAGCAGTCGTTGGGTTCCCACAAAGTTGGCGCTGGCATCTGTCAGTTCTAACAATTACTCACAACTGTTGCTAGGCTTTTTTATCGCTAACAACTACTGCAAGGCCATCGTTGGGCTCTCCTAATTCTGGCCTTCGCATTTGCTTATGCTAATAACTATTATTGGCCAATCATTGGGCGAACCTAATGCAAATATCTACTAGCGTCGATAACTATCGCTTTGTCATCCCTAAGCTCCCTAGTGCTAACACTAGTGACCGCTACTAGGTCATAGCTAAGCTCTACTAGTTATGGCACTAGCCTCTACTGATAGACGTCGTTGGGCTCTTTTAGTGTCAGTGATAGTCATGGGGTCATTGCTGGGCTCACCTGATGCTAGCACTAGTGTTTACCGATACTAGTAATTACACTTTAGCAATAACTGGGTAGTCTTTGGGTTCCCCAAGTGTTGGCATTGGCATTTATTAACAACTGTAACTGCCCTATGATAATAGCTAGGTAGTCGTTAGTCCCTTTAAAACTGGTGCTAACATTGACCAATATTAATGACTTCTCCGTAACAATCATTGGGCTCTCTTAGCACCAATAATTGCTACTAGGTCATTGTTGGGTCCTACAATGCTTGCTTTTGTATCTTCTAGCACCAGGAACTTCCCTACGCTAGTCATTAGGCTCTTTTAATGCCAATTATTATTGTTAGGCCGTCGTTGGGCTCCATTAGTGCTTACCTTTATGTCTACCTGTGCCAGCGACTGCTGCTTAGCGATCGATGAAGGAACCCAGTGTCGATGTTTGCCAACGCAATCAAAAATTGGTTGGTCGTCTCTAAGTTATCCTTGTTATCGCGATGGCCTCTACTAGTGCCAATAACTACCTAGTTGCAGTCGTTAAGCTCTCCTAATGCCATTTACTTTTATGCAGTCATCGTTAAGCTCCCATGATGTTAGCACTAGTGCCTATCGATACCGGTAACTACCTTGCAGTAATAACTGTGCAGTCCTTAGGTTCCCCTAGTGCTAGCATCGACATCCACCAACACTAGCCATTACCCTAAAGTAATAGCTGGGCAGTCATTGGTTTCCTCTGAAACTGGTGTAGGTGTCTACCAGCACCAACGAATTTCTCATGTAAGTAATAGGGCTCTCCCAATTCCAACTACTATTGCTAAGCCGTCATTGGGCTCTACTAGTGCTTACCCTTATGTCTACTTGCGCTAATGACTGTCGTATGCCATCAATGGGGGTGATCGAGTGAAGATGTTTCCGAGTGCTAGCGACAGTTATTGGGTCATCGTGAAGCAACTCTAGTATTGGTCTTGGTATCCACCAGCATCAGCGACTCTCTAAAAATAGTCATTGGGCTCTCTCAATGATAATGAGTATCATAAGGTCATTGTTGGGCTCCCCTAAGGCTAGTAGTAGCATTTACCGACACAAAGAACTATCCTATGACAATAGCTAAGTGGTCCTTAGGTTCCCTTCATGCGGGTGCTAGCGCTTATCGACATTAGCAACTGCCTCACTGCTGCAACTAGGTGGCCTTTGGGTTCCCTCAAAGTTAGTGGTGACTTTTGCTAGCACTAGCAACTTAACCATAATAGTCATTAGGCTCCCTCAATGCCAAGTACTACTGTTAGACTGACATTGGGCTCCTCTAGTGCTTACCTTTGCGTCAGTGATTGGGCAATCGTTGGGCTTCCTAAAAGCTAACTCAAGCATTTAGCAACACCAGCAAGTTTTCTTATAGTCGTTGGGGTTTTTTGGTACTTGCTTTCGTATTTACATGCACCAATGACGTCTCCTTGGCCATCATTTGAGGAACTCAGCATAGATGCCTGCCAACACCAAAAAGTGCTATTAGCTTATTGTTGAGCTCTCTTAATGCTGGATATGGGTTTTACCAGTGTCAGTGACTACCCAGCAGCAATCGTTGGGCTCTCCCAATGTCAACAACTATCATTAGGCTCCACTAGTGTTAGAACTAATGTCTATCAACATCAACAACTACTCAACTAGTGTTTGCCAACATAAACAACTGTATGTAATAGTAGCTGGGTAATCATTGGGTTCCCCCAAAGCTAGCACTAGTGTTTACAAGCACTAGCAACTGCCCCATAGCTGTCGTTGGGTTCTTTTGATACCCATTATTATAGATAGACCATCGTTAGGATGTTCTATTACTTGCCCTCATGTCTACCTATGCTAGTAGCCGCACTTGTCAATCGTTAAGGGAACCTAATGGATATTTTTGCCAGTGCTAGCGACTATCATAGGGTCATCGCTTAACTCCCCTATTACTGACACTGGCTTCTACCAGCATTAGCGACTACCTAGTAGTACTCGTTGTGTTCTTTCAATGATAATAACTATCAGGGGGTTGTCATTGGGCAACCCTGATGCTAGCATTAATGTTTACAACATTAATAATTGCTCTGCAATAATAGTTAGATAACCTTGCGTTCTCCTAGTGCTAGCATTGGCATCTACCAACATAAGCAACTTCCGCGTTATAGTAGCTGGGTAGTCATTGGGTTCCCTTAAAGCTGGTGCTAGCATCTACGATCACCAATGATAACCTTGCAATAGTCGTTAGGCTCTCCTAGTGATTGCCCCAAAGCTAGCATTAGCATTTACTTATACGAGCGATTACTACTAGGCCATCACTTGGAGAATCTAGTACAGATGTCTACCAGTGCTAACAATCATTATTGGGTCATCTTTGAGCTATACTAGGTTCCCCTGACACTAGCACTAGTATCTACTAATACCAACAAATGCCTTGGAGTAATAGTAGAGTAGTCCTTGGGTTCCCTTGGTATTAGTGCTGACGTTTGCCAACTTCAGCAACTATCCCACAATAATGGTGGGGTAGTCATTGGGCTCCCCTATAGCTGACTCTGGCATTTGTTAGCACTAAAGGCTTTCCATGCAATCATTGGGCTCTCTTAGTGCTTACCCTCGTATTTCCTTACTACTATAGCATTTGCTAGATGAGGGAACCTAGCGCAGATGTTTACTAGCTTCAATAAGTGCTGCTGGTTAATCATTAAGCTTCCCTAGTGCTAGCTTCGACTTTTACCAACATGTATAGTCGCCTTAAAGTAGTAGTTAGGTAATTTTTAGGATCCCCAAAAGTTGTCACCAGTGCCTACCCAAACTTGCGACTTCCCCACAATAGTCATTGGGCTCTCCTAGTGTCAATTACTATTACAAGGCCGTTGTTGGGCTCTTCAAGTACTTATCGTCGTGTTTACGCGTCGCAATAATAATCATTGGGCCATCATTAAAGGAACCTTCTGTAAATGCTTGCTAGTACCAACGACTACCATAAGGTCTTGCTGAGCCCCCTTAATGTTGGCATTGGCCTTAAACAGCGACTATCATAGAGATTGTCATGCAGATGTCATTGGGCTCTCTAATGCTAGCAACTATCACGGAGACGTTGCTGAGCTCACCTAGTGTTAGCACTAGCATTTATTGACACCAATAACTACCTGGCAGAGGTAGCTAGGTAGTCCTTATGATCTCCCAATGCTAGCCCTGGTGTTTGTCATTATGAGTAACTACCCTATAATAGTAGCTGGGCAGCGTTAGGTTCCTCAAAAGTGGCACTAGCGCCAGTGACTTTCCTATCATAGTTGATGGGCTCTATTAGTGCCAATAATTACTGCTAGGCTATTGTTTTTACTCTAATAGTGCTTGCCATTACATCTACTAATGCTAACAACTGCCTACAATAATAGTTGGGCAATCCTTGGGTTCCCCTACTGTTGGCGTCAGTGTCTACAAACACTAGCAATTACCTCACAATAATAGCTTCATAGTTTTTGGGTACGCTTAAAGCTGGCATTAACATTTATCAGCTCTAACGACTATCTCGTAACAAATATTGGAATCTTCAAACTCTAACTATTGCTATTAGACCGTCATTGGGTTCCTCTAGTGCTTGCCGTCATGTTTACCACTGCTAGCAACTATTGTTAGGCAATGTCTAGGGGAACCAAGTGCAGATGTCTACTAGTGCCAATGACTGTCTCTGGGTCATCGCTGAGCTTTGTTAATGGTAACGTTGGATACCACCAATGTCAATGATTGCCAAGCTACAGTCGTTGGGCTCTCCCAATGCCAATAACTATCATAGGGTCATCGTTGGGTTCCTCTTATGCTAGAATTGGCATTTATCGACACAAGGAATGCCCCGTGGCAATAGCTGGGTAGTCTATGGGTTCTCCTAGTGCAGGCATTGGCATTTAACAACACCAGCTACCACCGTGCAGCAGTAATAGAGTAGTCATTGAGGTTCCACCAAAGCTAGCGCTAGCATTTTCCAACACTTGTAACTTTCCCACCTTGCAGTCATTGGGCTTTCTTCATGCTTGCTCTCATGCTTGTTAGTATCGACGAATGCTGAAAGGTTATCACTAAGCACCTTTCTTGTTGGTGTTGGCTTCTACTAGCGTTAATGACTACCCAACAATAGTCGTTGTGCTTTTCCAACATTGACGATTGTCATGAAGAGTCGCTAGGCTGTCCCAATGCTAGAACTAGTGTTTACCGACCCTACCAACTGTCGTGAAGCAATAGGTGAGTAATCCTTATGCTCCCCTAGTGCTAGAGCTAACGTTTGCTAACACCAAGAATTGCCTTGCATCAGTAGTAGGGTAGTCGTTGGGTTCTTCCAAAGCTGGTAGATGTGTCTACAAGCACCAGCAACTATTCAACAGTAGTTGTTAGGCTCTCCTCATACCCATTACTGCTGTTAGGCCATCCTTGGGTTGCTTGAGCACTTTCCCTCACATTTACCTATGCTAGTGATCACTGCTTGCCATCATTAGAGAAACCCAGTGCAGATGCTTGTTAATGCTAGTGACAGTCATTGGGTCATCGTTAAGCTCCTTTATTATTGGCTTTGGCTTTTAACAGCGTCAGCGACTACACAACAGTAGTAATTGGGCTCTACCAACATCGATGACTATCATGGGCTCGTCGTTGGGCACCCTAATGATAGCATTAGCGTCTACAGATTATAGCAACTACCCCGCAAAAATAGTTGGCAACCCCTGCATTCCTCTAATGCTGGCGTTGGCATCTACTAATGTTTGCTACTTCCTTGCTCTAGTAGTTGAGCTCTTGTTAGGTTCCCAAAAAGCTAGTGCTAGCTTCCACCAGCACTAATGATTACCCCACCATAGTTGTTGGGGTTCCCAGCGATTGCTCTAAGGCTAGCATTAACATTTACCTGTGCTAATGACTATCATTGGGGAACGCTAGGGGAATGTAGTGCAAACGTTTGCTACCACTAACCACTGCCATTGGGTCATAGTTAAGCTCCCTTAGTACTGGTGCTAATCGAAAACAATGCCAGTAACTGTACAATAGTACTCGTTGGGCTCTCCCGACTCTAGCAACTGTCATGGGGACGTGAGTGGGCTCCTATGGTGCTAGCACTAGCGTCTATCGAAACTAGTAACTACCCTATAGCAATACCTAAGCAGTTCTTAGGTTCTTCTAGTATAGGAACTATTGTTTAACAACACCAGTAACTGCCTTACAGTAGTAGCTAGGCGATCGTTGGGTTCCCCTAAAATTGGCATTAACGTCTGCCAGCACTAGCAACTGCCCCATAGTAATAGCTAGGAAGTCATTGGGTTCCTCTAAAGCTAGTGCTCGCACCTGCTAGCACTAGTGACTATCGCATAGAGATGTCTAACAACTAGTGCAAGCTATTTTAAGGCTTTTCAAGTGCTATCTCTCGCATCTACCACCGTTTGGCCCATCACTATGGGACCTAGTAGAGACATCTCTTAGCATCGATGATTGTCACTGGGCCATCGTTGAACCCCTTAATGGTGGTACTAGCATCTACCAATGTTAACGACTATCATGTGGCCACCGCTAAGCTCCTTCATTGCTAGCACTAAAATCCACATACATCAATAACTACCCTGTAGTAATAGCTAGGTAATCCTTGGGTTCCCTTGGTGCTGGAATTGGTGCCCACCTGCATCAATAAAAGCCCCACAGTAGTAGTTGAGCGAAGCTGGCACTAGCATCAACCAGGATCAGTGACTTCCAAGCAATAATCACTGGGCTCTCCCAGTGCTAACTGTTGCTGTAAGGCCATCGTTAGGCTCCTCGAGTGCTTGCCCTTACAGTTGCATGTACCAGCAACTACTATTGGGCATTTTTAATGCCAGCGGTTGTCATGAGGTCATAGCTAGGCTCCGTCAGTGCTAGTACCAACTTTTGTTGACATTAACCACTGCCTCATAATAATAGCTAAGCAATCCTTGGGTTCACCTAGTGCTAGCACTGGCGTCTCCCAATGCTAACAACTTCCCTGAAATAGTAACTAGGAAGTCATTAAGAGAGCCAAAAGTTGTCTTTAGCATCTGCTAGCACCAGTGACTTCCTCGCAAAATTCGTTGGGCTCTTTTAATCCTAATTATTGCGACTAGGTCGTCGTTGGGCTCCTTTAGTGCTCACCCTCACATCTACCTACACTAGGTACTACTACTGGGCCATCGTAGGTGGAACCTAGTGTAGATGCATACCAGGTCTAACGACTGCCATTAAGTCATCGCTGAGCTCCCTTAGTGCAAGTGTTGGCATTTGCGAGCATGAGCAATTACCTAGCAATAGTCGTTGTGCTATCTTAACGCCACCAACTTTCATTGGGTCGTCACTGGGCTCCCTTGGTGCTAAAACTAGCGTCTACTGACATTAGCAACTACCCAGTGCCCTGAGTGCTAGTGTTAGCATTTGCCAACTCTAGCAACTACCCAATAGCAATTGCTGGGTAGTCATTAGGTTCCCCTGAAGCAGGTACCAGTGATTGCTGGCATGAGCAACTCTTGCACCAGCAACTTCCCTGTAGTAGTCATTGGGCTCTCTTTATACCTGTTACAATTGTTAAAAAGTCATTGGGCTCCTTTAGTGCTTCTTCCCATGTGTGTCTGCATCACCAACTATCGCTTGGCCATCATTGGGGGAACATAGTGCAGATGTTTACCAACATTAGTGACTACCATTAGGTCATCGTTAAGTTCCTAGTAGAAATTGTAGGGCTTTCCCAACTCTAGTAACTATTATGGGGTTGTTGTTGGGCTTCCCTAATACTAGCATTAGTATCTACTGGCACTAGTAACTACTTTATAGTAATAATAGGGCCGTCCATGAGTTCCTTAATGCTGGCATTAACATCTATTAACATTAGTAACTACTTGTAGCAGTAGTTGGGCAGTCATTAAGCTTTCCTAACACCAACTATTGCTGTTGGGCCATTGTTAGGCTCCTCAAGTGCTTGCCCTCGCATCTACCTATGCCAGTGACTACTATTGGACCATCTCTGGGGGAACCTAATGCAAATATCTACCAATGCCTATGACTGTCACTTGGTCATCGCTGAGCTCCCTCAGTGCTGGCATTAGCCTCAAATAACCTTAACAACTTCCCAACAGCTCTTCCAATGCCAGTAACTATTGTGGGGACATCACTGTGCTCCTATAGTGTTAGCATTAGCATCCACCAACACCAGCAACTGCCTCGCAACAATAGTTGGGTAGTCCTTAGGATCTTTTAGTGCTAGTGCTGACTTTTCCCAACACCAACAACTGCCTTGCAGTAATAGTTGGGTAGTCATTGGGTTCGTCTAATGCTTACACTAGCATTTACTTGCACCAATGACTATCCTAAAGCAATAGTGAGGCTCTCTCAGTGGCAAAAATCGCTATTCAGTTATCATTGAGGTCCTCTAGTGCTTTCTGTCGCATTTTCTTGTGTCAACAACATCCGCTAGGCCATAATTGGAGGAACCTAACGTAGTAGTTTGCCCGCGCAAGTGACTACCATTGGGTAGTCATTGAGCTCCTCGAGTGCTATGTTGGCCTCAAACAGCACCAATGATTGCCCAACAACAGTCATTAGGCTTTCATAACATCAGGGATTATAGTGGAGTTATCTTTAGTCTTCCTCAAGGCTAGCATTAGTGTTTACCAACATGAGCAACTGCCTTGTAGTAATAGCAGTATAGTCGTTGGGTTCCTTGAAAGCTGGCTGTAGTGTCAGCCAGCACTAATGACTTCCTTGCACAGTTATTCTGGTCTCCCAATGCCAACTACTACTGCTAATCCATCATTGGGCTCCTATAATGCTTACCTTCATGTCTACCTATACTAGTTACTGCTATTGGGTCATCACTAGGGGAACACACCATAGACATCTTCTAGCACTGACGATTATTGCTCAGTTTTTGCTGACCTCTACTAGCAATGGTACTAGCCTTTACTAGCACTTGTAATAACCCTATAGTAATGGTTGGGCTCTGCCAACACTAGTAATTTCCATAGGGTCATCGTTAGGCTCCCTTGATCTTAGGACTAATGTCTATCGACTTGAGCAAGTGCCTCGCTGTAATGGCTGGGCAGACCCTCCCCTTATATTGGTGCCAGCATTTGCCACCTCCTATTGCTAGGCCGTCGTTGGGCTTTTTCGATACTTGCCGTCATTTCTACGTGCGCAGCGATTGTTGCTAGAGATTGCTCAAGGAGCCAAACATAGATGTTTACTAGCACCAATGATTGTCGTTGGGTCATCATTGAGCTCTTCCAGTGCTGGCCATCATTAGGCTCTTATAGGGCTTGCCCTTACGTTTACCTGTCTTAGTGACTACAGTGTGGCCATCGCTAGGGGAACCTAGTTCAGATGTTTGCCAATGCCCATGACCACTATTGGTTCGTCGTTTGGTTCCTTTAGTATTGGCATTGGCATCTCCTAGTGCCAACGACTGCTTAACAGTAGTCAGTGGGCTCTCCCAACTCCAATGACTGTCATGAGGTCATCGTTGGGCTCCCTTAATGCTAGCATTAGCATCTATTGATGCCAGTAACTACCCCGTAGTAATAGCAAGGTAACCCATCAGTTCCCTTAAGGTTAGTGTTTGCCTTTGCCAACACGAGCAACTGTCACACAGCAATAATTGGGCAATCTCTAGGTGCCTTATCTGCTAGTGCTAGTGTTTATCAACTCTAGCAACTGCCCAACAGCAATTACAGGGTAGTCATTAGGTTCCCCCAAAGCTGACTCTAACATCTCCTACCACCAATGGCTTTCTCTGCATCCGTTGGGCTCTCATAGTGCTTGTCATCGTACCTACCTACGCCAATGATGTCTGCTGGGCCATTATTGAGGGAACCTAATACAGATGTCTTCTAGCGTTAATGAATGTCGTTGGGTCATCGTTAAGCTCCCTTATGTTACCGTTAGCTTCTAGTAAAACGAGCAATTGCCCTGAAGCAGTAGCTTGGAAATTGTTAGGTTCTGTTCCTCAAAAATTGGTGCCAATGTTTGCCCATACTTGTGACTTCCCCGTAATAGTCATTGGGCTCTCCTAGTGCCAATTAATGCTATAACGCCATTGTTAGGCTCCTTAAATGCTTGTTCTTATGTTTACTTGCGCCAGCAATAACTTTGAGGCCATCATTGGGGGAACTCAATGGAAATTTCTACTAGCCAATGACTACCACTAGGTCATTGCTGAGCTCCCCTATTGCTAGCATGGGCCTCAAATAGCCAATATCATGGAAACTATCATGAAGATATCGTTGGGCTCTTTAACGTAAGCAATTACCATAGAGACATCACTAGGCTGCTCTAGTGTTAGCATTAGCATTTATTAACACCAACAACTACCCTGCAGAAGTAACTAGGCAGTCCCTAGGATATTCTAATGCTGTTATTAGTAATTACTAACGCCAATAGCTACCCGATAGTAATAGCTGGGAAGTCGTTAGGTTCCTACAAAGTGGCAGTGACTTTCGTATAGTAGTTGTTGGGCTCTTTTAGCGGCAATAACTACTACTAGATTATCGCTTCTGCTCTGCTAGTCCTTGCTCTTGCATCTACCAACACTAGCTACTATAGTTAGGCCATCATTAGGAAACCTAATTCAAATGTGTACTCGCACTAACGACTACCATCAAGTCATCGTTGAGCCCCCTAATGCTGCACTAGCCTCAAATAGTGCCAACGACTATCCAGTAACAGTCGTGGGGCTCTCATAATGCCAGCAACTGTCATGGGGCCATCCTTGGGCTTCTTCAAGGCTAGTGCTAGCATGTGTCAGCACCAGTAACTTTCTCACAGCAGTCATTAGGCTCTCTCAATACCCACTATAGCTGCTCAGCCATTGTTGGGCTCCTCTAGTGCTTTGCCTTCGCATGTCGCTTTGCTTGCAATTACCCCTTGGCCATCATGGGGAATGTTTACCAACTCTAGTGACTGCCCAGTAGCAGTCGTAAAGTTTTACCAACATCTATGGCTATCATTAGGTTGTCATTGTTGGGCTTCTTTAATGCTATACTGGCCTTAAACAGCGTGAGTGACTATCTAATAGTATTAGGCTTTCACAACATCAATGATAGTCATGGGGCCATCCTTGGGCACCCTCGAGGCTGGCACTAGCGTCTACCAACACCAACAACTCCATGAAATCGTAAGAAGGTAGTCGTTTAGTTGCCCCAAAGCTAGTGTTAGCGTTCCCCACGGTAGTCATTGGCTTTCTTACCGCCAACTACTACTGCAAGGCCATCGTTTGGCTTTTCCAATGTTGGCACTAACGTTTATCAACACCAAGAATTGCCTTGTAGCAATGGCTGGGCAATGCTTGGTTCCCCTACCGTTGACACTAATGTCTGCCAATAACAACAACTATGCCATAGTAGTAGCTGGACAACCGTTGAGTTCCCCTAAAGTTGGCGCTAGTATTTGCCAACTTCAATGACTATCTCGCAACAATCGTTAGGCTTTCCCAATGCCAACTATCGCTATTAGGTCGTTATTGGGCTCCTCTGGTGCTTGCCTACGCGTTTACCTATGCCAACAATTATCGTTGGGCCATCACTAAGGCAACCAAGCGTAAATGTCTGCTAGTACCAACGATTGTCACAGGGTCATCATTGAGCTACTCTTATGCTGGCACTGGTCGTAACAAAATGTCAATGACTGCTCAACTTAGTCGTTGGGCTTTCCCAATGCCTATGACTATTATGAAGTCATCCTTGGGCTCACTCGGCGATAAAATTAGCATTTGTTAACCCTAGAAACTACCCCATAGCAATAGCTGGGCAGTCCTTTGTTCCCCTAGTGTATGCACTGGCATTTAACAACATCAACTACCACCCCACAATAGCAGCTGGCTAGTCATTAGGTTTCACCAAAGCTGGCATTAGCGTTAGCAGCGTGAGTAACTTCCTTATAATAGTCGTTGGGCTCTCTCAATACCTACTACAGCTATTAGGCATCGTTGGACTCCTCCAGCACTTACCTTCGCATTTGCCTTTCTGTATGATTATTGCTTGGCCATCATTGGAGAAACCCTGTGCAGATGTTTGCCAAGGCCAACGACTACCCAGCAACAATCATAAGACTATCATTTGGTTATCATTGCTTAGCTTCTATAGTGCTGATGCTAGCCTTTATTAGTGCCAATAACTGCCTAGCATTAGTCATTGAGGTAGTCGCCACATTCCCTTATTGCTAGTACTAGTGCTTGTCAACACCAGTAGCTTGCCTGCAATAATTGCTAAAAAGTCCCTTAGTTCCTCTAATGCTAGCGTAAACGATAACCAATACCAGCGACTACCCTATAGTAATAGCTGGGCAGTCGTTGGGTTCCTAAAGTTGGCATCAGCATCTGCCAGCACTAGCAACTTCTCCGTAGCTACCGTTAGGTTCTCTTAGTGGCAATAACTATTGCTATGCCATCATTAGGCTTGTCCAATGCTTAACCTTGTGTCCACCTGCACTAGCGACTGTCGTTCAGCCATTACTGGGACAACCTAGTGCAGATGTTGGCAATGTTAATGATTGCCACAAGGTTATCACCAAGCTCCCCTAGTGTCAGTGCCGGCATCTACCAACATCAGTGATCGCCCAGCAACAGTCATTAGGCTTTCTTAATGCCAACAACTATAATTAGGTCATTGCTAGGCTCCCTAGTGTTAACATTACCGTGTATCGATACCAGCAACTGCCCCATGGCAATAGCTAGGTAGTCTTTAGGTTCCTCTGGTGCTGGAGCTAGCATGTGCTAACACTTATAACTACCCTGTGACAATAAATGGGTAGTCATTGAGTTCCCTCAAAGCTAGAACGAATGTTTGCTTGCATAAGCAACATCCTCACAGAAGTTGTTAGGCTCTCTTATTGCTTACTACTATTGCTAGGCCATCATTTGGCCTCTCGTGTGCTTACCCCATGTCTACTTGCGCCAGCAACTGCTGCTTGACCATTGCTAGGAGAACCCAATCTTGATGTTTGTCAGTGCCAACGATTGTCGCTAGGTCGTTATTGAGCTGCTCTAATGCTAGCGTAGCCATCTACCAGCATTAGCGATTGCCCAGCAAAGGTTGTTGGCGCTTCTCAATGCCAGTAATTATAATAGGGCCATTGTTGGGCTCTCCCAGTGTTAGCACTAGCATTTACCTACACTAGTAAGTGCATCGCAAAAATAGCTAGACAAAAGTTAGGTTCCCCTAAAGCTGGCATAAGCATTTGCGAGCACTAGCAAATCTCCCGCAATCATTGTTAGGCTCTCCAAATACGAGCTATTGTTGCTAAGCCATCGTTAGGCAGTCTAGTACTTACAGTCATGTATACCTGCACCAGTAATTGTCGTTGGGCCATCGTTGAGGGAACCCAGTACATATGTTAGCCAGCTACAACGATTGCGAATGAGTTGTCACTAAGATCCCCTAGTGCTCACACTTGCATTTACTAGCATCACCGATTACCCAGCTATAATCATTGGGCTCTCCTTATGCCACTAACCATCATAGGGTAGTCCTTTGGCTCCCCCGGTGGTAGCATTAGCATCTACCAATATCAAGAATTGCCCTATCATAATAGCTTGGCAGTTTATGGGTTCTCTTAATGCAGGCCCTAGCATCTGTCAACACCAATAACTACCAAGTAGCAGTAGCTAGGAAATTGTTCGGTTCCCCCAAAGTTAGCACAAGCATCTACCAATGTTAGCAACTGCTCCACAGTAGTTGTTGAGCTCCTTTAGTGCTTATCCTCGAGTTTACCTACACCAGTGACTACCGTTGAGCCATTATTATGATACTTAGTGCAAATACCTGCTAGCGCCAGGGACTATCGCCGAGTCATCCCTAATCTTCCCTTGTACTTGTGCTAGCATCTACCAGCATTAATGACTACCCAACAATAATTATGCGCTCTCCTAATGCCAACGACTTTCAGCAGTAGTCGTTAGGCTTCGTCAGTGCTAACACTAACGTCTATTGACATCAGCTATTGCACTACAGAAGTAACCAGACAATAATTAGGTTCACACAAAGTTAGCATAAGCATCTGCCAGCATAAATAACTTCCTTGCAGTGGTCTTTTGGCTCTCCTGATGCTAACTATTACTACTAGGTCGTCGTTGGGTTCTTTAAGTGCTTGCCCTCACATTTTATGTGCCAGCGATTGCCATTGGCCCATCTTTGGGGAACTTAGTGCAAATGTATGCTAGCGTCAATGACTGTCTAAAAATAGTTTTAAGGCTCTCCCGATGCATGTGAATGTCATTGGGTCACTGTCAGGCTACCTCGATGCTAGCATTACGTCTATCAACATCAGCAACTTCCTCATACTAATAACAGGGCAATCCTTACATTCCTCTAGTCCTGGTGCCAACACCTATAACTGCCTCGTAATAATAACTAGGCAATTGTTGGGTCCCTCAAAAGCTAGCCCAAGCATCTGCTAGCATCAGTGACGTCCCTGCAAAAGTCATTGGTCTCTCCAAGTGCCTATTACTATTACTGAGCCATCATTCGACTCCTCTAGTGCTTACCCTCGCATTTACTTACACCAATGACTGTTACTAGGCCCTTACTAGGAGAACTTAGTGCTAATATTTGCCAGGGCTAGTAACTATCACTAGGTCATTCCTAAGCTTCTTTGGTGCTGACGCTGCCATCTTTCAGCGTCAATGATTGTCAAGCAGCAATTGTTAGGCTCTCCCAATACTAATGACTAAATTAAGGTTGTCAATGGGCTCCCTTAGTGTTAGTGCTAGAATTTACCAACATCAGCAATTATACTGCACAAATAGCAAGGCGGTGCTGGCATTCAACCAGCGCTAACGATTGTTGTTGGGTCATTGTTAGGATCCCTCAGTCTTGGCATTAGCATCTACCAGCGTCGACGACTGCCTAACTGCAATCGTTAGGCTTTCCCTACTCTAGTAACCTTCATAGGGTTGTTAGTAGGCTCCCCTAATGCTTGCACTAGTGTCTGCTAATACCAACTATTGCCCAAAGCAATAGCTGCGTAGTCCTTCAGTTCCCTTAGTGCTAGTACTAGCGTCTGCCAACTTCAGTGACTGCCCTGCTATAATAGCAAGGCAATCATTGGGTTTGCCCAAAGCTTATGCGAGCAACTACTAACATAAGCGACTGCCACACAATAGTCGCTAGGCTCTCCCAACGCTGACTACTACTACTAGGACATTATTGAGCTCCTATAGTGCTTGCCCTTGCATCTACCTGCACTAGCAACTGCCGTTGAGCCATTATTAGGATCTCTAGAGAAGATTTTGACCAGTGCTAGGGACTACTGCTCGGTCATCACTAAGCTCCCCTTATGCTTATGCTACCATATACTTGATCAGTGATTACCCAATAATAATTGTTGGAATCTCATAACGGTCACTACTATCACTAGGACGTCATTAGGCTCCCCTTGTACTGGCACTTGTGCCTACCAACACCAATAATTGCATCAAAAAAGTAGTTATGTAGTCGTTGAGTTCCTTTAAAGCTTACGTGAGCATTTGTTAGCACAAGCGACTTCCTCGCAGTAGTCGTTCGGCTGTTCTACTACTTGCCCTCACGTCTTCTTACGCCAGTGACATCCATTGGGCCATCGCTAGGGCAACCTAATGTAGATGCCTGCTAAAATCAACGATTGCCCAGCAGCAGTGGTAGGGCCCTTCCAACACTTACGACTATCATTGGATCATGGGTGGGCTACTTTGGTGTTGGCACTAGCGTCTAGTCTTTGGGTTTCCCCAGTGTGGGGCTGTCGTCTACCAACACTCAAAATTAAACTACAACAGTAGCATGAAAGCTGATGATTCCCATAAAGCTGGGTTACCGCTGAGCTCCCCTAATGTTGGTGCTGCATCTACTAACATCAAAGATAACCCTGCAATAGTCGTTTCGCTTTTCCAGTGCCAGTGACTATCATGTGGTCGTCACTAAACTCTTATGATGCTAGCACTAGTGTTTATCAACTCCTACAATTTTTCTATAGTAATAACTGAAAAATCCCTAGGTTCCCTTAGTATTAGTGTTAGCGTCGGATAAAAGCAGCATGCACTACATGGGGTGAAAGGCCCAATGTGCGATCGTAATTGGCACGTCAGCTAGGCCATAGGTGCCTTACTTGAGTTATATCCTCGTTATTATCTCTCGATAGACTGCCTAACGACCATGCTAAGAGAGTCGTATTGCACGAACCATGGGCATAGGAGGCCCCCAATAAGCACAGCATGGGTAGAAGGCCCACTGTGCGGTCGTCGCAGACGCGCTAGCAAGGCCATGGGCACCCAGGCGAGCTAGTGCCTTGTTCATGTCCCTCGATAAACTCCCCAATGAATGTGCCAAGGGAGTTACGTCGCATAAACCATGGGTGAGGAACGTAAGCCACGGCTGACCACCTTAGCAAACACGGCATAGGTGAAAGGCCCAGCTTGCGAGCATAAGAGGTGCGTTAGCTAGGCCATGGGCACCCCATGCGAACCGCACCCTTATCGTTGTCCTTTGATAGGCTACTTGGCGACCGTACAAAGGGAGCCATGGTTTAGGGACCTTGGGCATGGGAGGCAAGCCACGATTGCCTTTAGCAAGCACGTGAATGGTAGAGGGCCTAACATGCGGTCACAGCAAGCATGCTCAACAGATCATTGTTATCGCTCAATACACTACTTAGCGACCATGCAAAGAGAGCTGCATTGAACGGACAGTGGGCATAGAAAGCAAGCCACGACTACCCCCAACACGCACCATATGGGTGGAAGGCCCAGCGTGTAGCCATAGTAGGCGTGCTAACCAGGCCATGGGTGCCCCAAGCGAGCGAGACCCTTAACATCATCCCTTGATAAACTGCGCAGGCAACGTGCCAAAGGAGCCATGTCGTATGGAACATGGCCACGGATGTAAGCCACGGTTGCCCTAACTAGCACGAGATAAGTGAAAGGCCTAGTATGCAGCCATAAGAATGCAAGCCAAGCCATAGGTGCCCCATGTGAGCCAAACCCTCATCGCTGTCCCTCGATAGACTTCCCAGCAAACATGCCAAAGGAGCTGCATCACATGAACCATGGGCATGGAAGGTAAGCCACGCCTACCTCTAAAAGGCACGTAATGGTAGAGGGCCTAATGTGCAACCATAGTAGGCGAGCTAGTTAGGCCATGGGTGCCTTATGCGAGCCACACTGTCGTTACTATCCCTCGATTGACTGCCTAGCCTGCATGCCAAATGAGCCACATTGCATAAAACTTAGGCATGAAAGGCAAGTTATTGCTACCTTTAATAGGCATTGCATAGGTGGAAGGCCCAATATGCACCCACAGTAGGCGCCAGCCCTGCCATAAGCGCCCTACACCAGTTAGACCCTCGCTGCTATCCCTAGATAGACTGCCCAACGAGTATGCTAAGGGAGTTGCGTCGCACAAACCAGGCCTAGCATATGACCACAATAGGCATGCCAGCCAAGCCATGGGCACCCCACTTGAGCTAGATTTTCATCGTTGTCCCTCTATAGACTACCTAGTGAGCGTGCCAAGAGAGCCACATCGCACGGACCTTGGGCATGGGAGGCCAGCCATGGCTGCCCATACTAGGCACGGCATGGGCGAAAGGCCCAGCGTGCGATCATAGCACGCATGCCAGCCAGGCCATGTGCCCCCTATGAGAGCTAGACATTCGTCATTATCCCTCGATAGACTTCCTAGTGAGCATGCAAAGGAAGCTACATCACAAGTGCCATGTGTACGGAGGCATGCCACGACTGCCACTAGTAGGCACGTGATGGGCATAGGGCCAAACGTATAGCCACAACAAGCGCGCAAGCGAGTTCATGGGCCCTCCACACAAGCTAGACCCTCATCATTATTGCTCGATAGGGTGCCCAGCTAGCATGCAAATGAAGTCATATTGCACGGACCATGGGCATAGAAGGGAAGCCATGGATACCCCAAATAGGCATCACATGGGTGGAAATCCTAGCATACGACTATAATAGACGTGCTAGCAGGCAATGGGCACCCCAAGTGAGCCTAACCCTCATCGTCATCCTTCGACAGATTGCTCAGTAAGGGTGCCAAAGAAGTTGCATTGCATAGAACATGGGTAAGAGAGGCAAGTCATGGCTGCCCCCAATTAGTACGGGATGGGTGAAAGCCCTAGCATGCCTTGGTATTAGGCATGCCAACTAGGCATAGGCGCTCACGCGAGCCAAACCATCGTCATTATTGCTCGATAGACCTCTTAGCGAGCATGCCAATGGAGTTGCGTGACAAGAATTATAGGTACGAGAGAAAAGCCACGCATGCCTTTAAGAGGCACGTGATGGGTAGAGGGCCTAACATATGGTAGCAGCAGACATGTCAGCCACGCCATAGGTGCCTCACGCGAGCCAGACTTGTTTGTTATTCTCCAATAGACCACCTAGCCTACATGCCAAGGGAGTTGTGTTGCAAAAAGGGCAAGCCACTGTTACCCCTAACAGCATCGCATTGGTGGAAGGCCCAACATGCGACCATAGTAGGCCCTTGCCATACATTGGGCCCCCTAGTTGAACCAAACCCTTATCTTTGTCCCTCGCGAGACTGCCCAATGAGCGTGTTAAAGGAGATGTGTTGCATAAATTGTAGGCATGGGAGGCAAGCAACAAGTGCCCTCAGCAGACATTCTAAGGGTGAAAGGCCGAGAGTGCAGTCACAGTAGGCGCGCCAGGCAGACCGTGGGCACCTCACGCGAGCTAAACCTTTATCGCTATCCCTTCATAGATTTCCCAATGAGCATGCCAAGAGAGCCACATCACACTGACCATAAGCATGGGAGGCCAGCCACAGCCACCCCAAGAAAGCACGGCATGAACGAGTGGCCTAGCATATGACCGTAGCAAAAGTGCCAGCGAGGCCATGGGCACTTTATGCGAGCTAGACACTCGTGACTGTCCCTCAATAGGCTCCCTAACTAGTGTGGCAAAAAAAGCACATCGCACAGACATGGGCATGGTAGGTGAGCCACAATTGCCCCTCATGGATGCGTCATAGGTGGAAGGCTCAATGTATAGCCGCAATAAGTGCTTCAGGCGAGTCATGGGTGCCCCATGTGAGTTAGACCCTCGATGCTTTTGCTCGATAGAGTACCAATGAGCATGCAAAGGGAGCCGCATTGCACAGACCATAGGCACAGGAGGCAGGCCACAACAACCCACAATAGGCATTGCTTAGGTGGAAGGCCCAGTGTGCAACCATAGCAAGCGTGCTAGGAAGCTGCACCCCTCAACATCATCCCTTGATAAACTACCCAATGGCAGTGCTAATAGAGCCAAATCACACGAAACAAGGGCATGAGAGCCAAGCCAGGACGACCTTCAATTGGGACCAGATGGGCAGAAAGCTCAGTGTTTCAGTAGCAGTGGGCTTACTAGTCAAGCTGTGGGCGCCTTATGTGAGCCAAACCCTCATCACTGTCACTCTATAGACATCCCAACAAGTATGTCAAGGGAGTTGCATCACACAGACCATGCGCACGAGAGGCAAGCCATGCCTACCTCTAGAAGGCACGTGATTAGCTAAGGGCCTAACGTGCTGCCATAGCTAGCAAGCCAGATAGGCCATGGGTGCCCCATGCAAGCTAGATCATTGTCCACGTTGCATGAAACATTGGCATGGAAGATAAGCCACTAGTACCCTTAATAGGCATCGCATGGGCGGAAGGCCCAGCATGCTTCCATAGCAGGCTCTAACCATGACATGGGCACCCTTTGTGGGCTAGACCCTCATCATTGTCCCTTTGAGAGACTGCCCAGTGAATGTGCCAAAAGAGTCGTGTCGCACTGATTATAGGCATGGGAGGCAAGCAACGGGTGCCCCCATGTAGGCCATGGGCACCTACACAAGCTAGACCGTCGTCATTGTCCCTTGATAGACTACCTAACAAGTGTACTATGGAAGCCACATCATATGAACCATGGGAATGAGAGGCAAGCCATAACTACCAGTTAGAGGCACTATGTTAGCCAAAGGCCCAGTGCGAGATCGAAAAGGGTGCGCCAACTAGGCCATGGGTGCCCCATGAGACACATACTTCTATCCCTTGATAGACTACCTAGTGAGCGTGCCAAGGGGGCCACATCACACAGACCATGGGAAAGGAGGTAACGGCCACCCCCAATAGACGTGGCATGGGTGAAAGGCCCACCTTGTGACCAAAAGAGGCGCGCCTCAGGTTATTAGTGCCCTACGTGAGGCAGACCCTCGTCATTGTTCCCTGATGTATTACTTAGTGAGCGTGCTAAGGGATCTACATTATAGGGACCTTATGCACAGAGGCAAGACATGATTGCTTCTACCAGGCACGTGATGGGCAAAAGGCCCAATGTGTGCTTGTAGCAAGCGCTCTAGGCAGATCATTAGCACCTTACGTGAGCCAGACGCTCATTGTTATTGCTTGATTAACTGTCAAGCTAGCATGCCAAGTGAGCAGCATAGGATGAAACGTAGGCATGAAAGGCAAGCCGATGCTACCCCCAAGAAGCGTCACAGCAAGCTCCCATGCCATGAACGCCCATGTGGGCGAGAATCTTATCATTATCCCTCGAGAGACTACCCAATGAGCATCCCAAGGAAGTCACATTGCACAGACAGTGAGTATGGGAGATAAGTCACGGTTACCACCTACAAGCACTAAATGGGCAAAAAGCCCAACGTGCGACCGCAATAGGTACTCCACCCACGTAATGGTCACCTTACTTAAGCCAGATCCTTGTTGTTGTCCCTCGATAGATTGCCCAACAAGTGTGCCAAGGGAACTGTGCCTCATGAAGCATGGACATGGGAGGTCAACCATGATTACCCTTAGCAAGCTCAGCTTGGATAGAAGGCCTAGCGTGCGATCGCAATAGGCATGCCATCCAGGCCATAGGCTCCCTATGCGTGCCAGACCCTTGTCACCATCCCTTTACACACTGCCTAGTGAGCATGCCAAATGAACCACGTCGCATGAAACATGCGCACGGAATACAAGCCATGACTATTCCTAATAGGTATAAAATGGGCAAAGGGCGTAACATGAGGTAAGCCCTCGTCATTGTCTCTTGATAGAATGCCTATTAAGCATGCAAAAGGAGTCACATCACATGGACCATGGGCGTGAGAGGCAAACCACGGCTTCCTCTAACTAGAAGGCCCAGCATGCAATCACAGTAGGCTCGCCAATGAGGCCGTGGACACCTTATGTGAGTCGGACCCTCAATGTTATCCCTCAATAGGCTATCTAATGAGTGGGCCAAGGAAACCCCATCACACAAACCATGGGCACAAGTGGTAAGCCATGCCTACCTCTAGCAAGCTTGTGACAGGCAAAGGGCGTAATGTGCAACCGCAGCTAGCGCATGAGTGAGGCCATGGGCACTCTATGCGAGCTAGACCCTTATCACTATCCCTCAATAGACTACTTAGTCTCTGTGCCAAGGAAGTCATGTCGCATAAAACTTGGGCACAATAGGTAAACCAGTACTACTCCTAATAGGTATCACATAGGTGAGAGGCCTAATATGCATCCACAGCAAGCGCCAACCATGCCTTAAATGACCCACACGGGCCAATCGCTATCCCTATAAGTATTCCGAGGGAGCCATGTCGCACAAATCGTGGGCATGAAAGGCAAGCCACGGATGCCCCCAACAAGCACCATAAGAATGGAAGACCTAAAGTGCGATTGCAGCAAGTGTTGTAGCCAGGCCATGGGCACCCCATGCGAGCTAGACCCTCATCGTTGTCCTTCAATTAACTGCCCAGCGAGTGTGCTAAGTTGCCATCGCTAAACTACCTCATTGCTAGCACTTCCGTCTACCAATACCAATAACTACCTGGCATCACTAGTTGGGCAATCCCTAGGTTCCTTTCTTGTTGGTGCCTGTGTCGGTCAATACCAACAACTACCCTGTAATAATAGCAGGGGGGTTATTAGGTTCGCTAAATGTTGGTGTAAGCATCTGCTAGCACTAATGACTTTTCTACATCAATCATTGGGCTTTCCAATGCCGACTACTTCTAACGACTATCATTAGACCATCACCAAGGTAACCTAGCGTAGAGTTTGCCAATATCAGTGACTTTCCCATAATAGTCGTTGGGCTCTCCTAACACCAACAACTGCTCTTAAGTCATTGTTTGACTTTTCCAGTGCTTGCCCTCTTGTCCACTTGCGCCAGTGACTACTACTAGCCCATTATTAGGGGAACCCAGCATAAGTTTCTAGCAACACCAATGACTATCTCCAGGTCATCGTTAAGCTACCCTAGTATTGGCACTAGTAACTATCAATATCAATGACTGCCCAACTATAGTCCTTAGGCTTGTTTATGTCAAAAGCTATCATTGAGTTATCGTTAGGCTCCCTCAGTACTGGCATTGGCATCAACTGACACCAATAATTGCACCTTAGAAGTAATTAGGCAGTCATTGGCTTCCCACAAAACTAGCATGAGCATCTCCGAGCACTACGGACTTCGCTGTAGTGGTTATTGGACTTTTCAAACATCAACCATTATTACTTGGTCGACATTAGGCTCCTCTAGTGCTTGCCCTCATGTTTATCTATGCCAGCGATTATCATTAGGCCATCACTGGGGAAACCTAATAAAAATGTCTGTTAGCATTAATGATTGCCCAACAAGAGTTTTTGGGCTCTTCAACACTTGCTACTGTCATTAAGCCGTCGTTGGGCTCCCTTTGAGCTAGCACTAGCATCTATCGACACAAATAACTAACCCATAGCAATAGCAGTGCAGTCCTTAGGTTCCCCTAGTGTTGGTGTCGACATTTCCTAACAAATGTAACTACCCCGTAATAGTAGCTTAGAAGTCGTTGGATTACACTAAAGCTGGCACGATCGTTTACCAACATCAGCGACTTACCCACAAAAGCCGTTGGGCTTTGGTAATGCCAATTACTGCTGCTAGGCAGTCATTTGGCTCCTCTAGTGCTTGCTCATGTATCTACTTGCACCAACAGCTATCATTAAGCCATTGTTGGGAGAACGTAGTGCTAATGTTGCCAATGCTAGTAACTATCATTAAGTCATCACTAAGATTTCATAATGCTAGCACTGGCATCTACCAACATCAGCGATTACTTTGCAGCAGTTTTTGGGCTCTCCCAACATCAAAGACTATTACATGGTCATTATTAGCAACCCTGGTGTTGGCACTGGCATCTACTAGCTCTTAAGACTATTACAAGGTTGTCACTAGGCTCCTTTGATTCTATCACTAGTGTTTACCGATATCAACAACTACCATGCAGTGATTATTAGGCTCTCCTAATGCTAACCACTGTAGCAGGGCCATCATTGAGTTTTTCTAGTGCTTACACTTGCATTTACGAGTGCCAGCAATAGTTGTTAAGTCGTCGCCTCTTAGTGTTGACACTAACATCTACCAATGTCAACGACTGCCATGTAGCTGTTGCTCGACATTTCTAATGCTATCGACCATGGGGCCAATCGTTAGGTTTCTTCAAAGCTAGCACTAGCGTCTACCAGCACCAATTATTGCCCCGCATTAGTCATAGGGCTCTCCCAATGCCAACAACTATTGCGAAGCTATCATTGGGCTCTCCTAGTTCTAGCCCCCATGTCTATCTGTGCTAGGGACACCATTGAGCTATCATTAGGTGACCCAATGGAGATGTCTCCTAGCATTGTGACAGTACTTAAGGCATTGCTGAGCTCCCTTAATGCCGACAATGGCATCTATTAATGCTAGCGACTATCATGTGGCCATCGTTAGGCTCCCTTAGTGCTGGTACTAGCATTTATAAACACCAAAAATTGCCACACAATAATAGATAAGTAATCCTTAGGTTCCCTTAGTGCTAGAACTACTATCTTTCTACACCAGCAATAGTTCCACAGCAATAGCTGGGTAGTTGTTATGTTCCCTCAAGCCTTGTACTTGCGTTAGCTAGGACCGCAGCTTCCATGCAGTGAATATCGTTGGGCTCTCACTGTGTCAACTATTACTGCTCGGCCATTGTTGGGCTCCTCAAGCGCTTGCCCTTGCATCTACCTACGTTAGCAACTACCGCTGGCCCATCGCTGTGAAAATCCAATGTAAATATTTACTAGTGCCTATGACTATCGCTAAGTCATCTTTGAGCTCCCCTACTACTGACACTGGCCTTAAATAACACCAATAATTATTGAGCAATAGTCGTTGGGCTCTCTCAATGCTAGTAACAGTCATGTGGATGTCACTAAGCTCTTTTAGTGCTAGCACTAGCGTCCACTAACACCTATAACTACCTTGCAACAATAGTTGGTCAGTCTCTTGATTCCCATAGTCCTAGTACTAGCATTTGCAAACAATAACAATTTCCTCGAAATAATAACTAGGCAGCCGTTGGGTTCCTCCAAAACTGGTGCTAGCATTTACTTGCACCAATGACTCTCACAATAGTAGTTAAGGTCTCTTAGTGCTAAAAGCTGCTACTAAATCATCATTAGGCTCCTGCAATGCTTGTCGTCATGTTTATGTGCACCACCCATTTTCACTGGGCCATCACTGGGAAAAACCAATGCTGATGTTTGCCACTATCAACAACTGTTGTTAGGTCATCGTTGAGCTCCCTGGGTGATGGCACTAACCTCTACCTATGCAAGTGACTACATCGCAATAGTCGTAGGGCTCTCCCAATGCAATTAATTATCATAGGGTCATCCTTGGGCTCCTTTGGTGCTAGCACTAGCATCTACCAACGTGAGTAATTGCCCTGTAATAATAGATACGTAATCCTTTGGTTCCCCAAGCACTGGCACTTGTGCCTACTAACGCCAATAATTGCCCTACAGCAGTAGTTGAGCAATCATTAGGTTCCTTAAAGTTAGCATCAACATCTACTCATACTTATGACTTCCCGCAGTAGTCATTGGGCTTTCCTAGTGCTAAACATTACAACTAGGCCATTGTTGAGCCCCTCAAGTGCTAACTCTCACGTCTACCTACGGTAGCAATAATCGTTGAGCCATCATTAGGGGAACCTAGTGCAAATGACTACTAGTGCAAATGATTGCCTTTAGGTTGCTGCTAAGCTCCGTAAATGCTGGCACTCGCCTAAAATAATGACAGTCATGAAGACTATCATGCAGACATCATTGAGCTTTTCAACAGCAGTGACTGCCATAGAGACATGTTGGGCTCCTCCGATGTTAGCATTAGTGTCTACTGACACCAACAATTGCCTCGCACCAATAGCTTAGCAGTGGCAAGGATTTCCTAGCCTTAGCGCTGGCATTTGCCAACACTAACAATTGCCTTGCAGTAGTAGCTAAGCAGTTGATCGGATCCTTAAAAGCTGGCTCTAGTGTTTGCCAACATCAGCAAGTTTCCTACAATAGTTGTTAGGCTCTTTTAACATCAATAATTGCTGCTAGGTTGTCATTCGGCTTCTTTGGTGCCTTCCTTTACATCTATTGATGCGAGCAACTTTTGCTAGGCCATTATTGAGAAAACCTAGTGCAAATGTCTACCAGCACTAGCAACTACCATTAGGTCATCGTTGAGCTCTGCCCATGCCGCGTTGCCCTAAAAAAGAGCTAGCAACTGCTCAACAGCAGTCATTAAGCTCTCACAATGCCAAAGACTATCGTGGGGCCATCGTTGGACTCCTTAGTTGCTAGCACTAGCATATGCCAACACTAGCAACTGCTTGTTGCAGTTGTAAGGTAGTCATTAGGTTCCTCCAAAGTGACACTAACGTATGCCAACGTTAGCGACTTTCCTGGAGTAGCAGTTGGGCTCTTTTTGTGCTTGCCCTTGCGTCTGCCTCTCCAAAGATAATTATTGGGCCATTGCTTGGGCAACCCACCGCATATGTCTAACAGCATTAGTCATTTTTGCTCGGTCATCATTGAGGTTTACTATAGATGCTGGTGGCCTCTACCAGTACCAACGACAGCCCTGCAGTAATTGTTATGCTTGGCCTAATGCTAGCAACTATCATGGGGTCATCGTTGGGCTCCCATTGTGCTGGCACTAATATCTACTCACACTAGAAACTACCCTGTAGCAATAGTTAGGCAGTCCCTAGGTTTCTTTAGTATTAACACCAGCATTTACCAATACTAACAACTACCTTATAGTAGTAACTGAGCAGTTGTTGGGTTCCTCAAAGCTAGTGTTAGCGTTTGCAAGCTGCAACGAGTACCTTGTGATAGTTATTGAGCTCTCCTAGCATAAACTACTACTAGTAGGTCATCATTGCGCTCTTTTAGTGCTTGCCCTTGCATCTGGCTGCACTAATGATTGTCACTAGGTCATCGCTGAGGGAACCAAGTATAGATGTCTGCTAGTACTAATGACTATCATTGGATTATCGCTCTGCTCCTGTAGTGATGCTGCCAATGCCAACAATTGCCCAGCTGTAGCCCTTAGGCTTTGCCAACGCCGGCAACCCCTAATGCTAAGATTGGCATTTATCGACATCCATAACTGCTCCATACCAATAGTTGGGCAATCCATAGGTTCTTCTAGTGCTAGCGCTCGCATTTAACGACACTATTAACTATAGTGCACTAGTAGCTAGATAGTCATTG
Organism: Moringa oleifera; assembly: GCA_021397835.1. Lineage (NCBI taxonomy): Eukaryota > Viridiplantae > Streptophyta > Magnoliopsida > Brassicales > Moringaceae > Moringa > Moringa oleifera. The sequence goes on along the minus strand of JAJFZO010000896.1, from coordinate 5,880,602 downwards.
GGTTCCACCAACGCTAGCACTAGGCTCTACTGGTGCTAGCAACTTCCCCGTAGTAATGATTAGGATCTCCCAATACCCACGATAACTGCTAGGCAGTCGTTGGGCTTCTTTAGTGCTTGCTCTCATGTCTTCCTACATTAACGACTATTGCTTGGCAGTTACTAAGGGAACCTAGTGCACATGTTTGCCAGCATAAGCTATTTCCCAGTAGTAGTCATGAGGCTCTCCCAATGCCTATGACTATCATTGGGTTGTCGCCATTTAACTCCCTTAGTGCTAGTGCCGACGTCAATAGACACCAGCAACTGCCCTGTACCAGTGGCTAGGCAATCGTTGAGTTCTTCCAAAGCTGGCATGAGTGTTTGGTAAAGCATTTGACTTCCCTGCAATTGCCATTAGGTCTCTCTTAATGCCAGCAACTGTTGTTAAGGCACCATTGGCTTCTTTAGTGCTTACCCTCGTATCTACCTGCACGAGTGACTATCGTTGGGCCATTGCTGGCATCTACTAGCATCAATGACTACCCAGTAACAATCATTGGGCTCTCCCAACATTAGCCACTATTATTGGGTTGTCGCTGGGATTCTTTAGTGCTAGCACTAGCGTCTATTGATACTAGCAAGTGCCCCGTAGCAATAGCTATGCAATCCTAAGGCTCCCCTAATGTTAGCACCGACATCAAGAAATGCCAATAACTACCTCCCAATAGTAGTTGGGTAGTCATTAGGTTCCCCCAAGTAGACATGAGCATTTGCCAGCGCCAATGATATTGCGCAGAAGTCGTTGGGCTTTCCCAATGCCTACTACTGTTGCTAGGCCATCGTTCGACCGTTTTGTGCTTGCCTTCATATATATCTGTGCCAGCCATCACTGTTGGGCTATCACTGGAAAATCCAACACTAATTTTTGCGAGTGCTAGCGACTGTCACTAAGTTGTTATTAAGTTGCTTTAACGCTCACACTGCTATCTACTAACGCGATTGATTGCCTAGGAGCATGTTGTTGGGCTTTGCCAATGTCAACGATTATCATAAGGTTGTTACTGGGCTTTTTTGGTACTGGCACTAGCATTTACCAACACAAGCAACTACACCACAATAATAGCTAGGCAATCATTGTGTTCCCCGAGATTTGGGCTAAGCATGTGCCAGCACTAGTAAAACCCCTTGTAGTCATCATTGGGCTTTCCTCATGTCAGCTATTGCTGCTAGGCTAATTTTAGGCTCTTTTAGTGTTTAGAGGTAAGTCTACCTGTATCAGTAATTCCATTGGGCCATCAGAGGGGGAACCGAGCAGTTATGTTGGCCAGCGCTAGTGACTGCCATGGGGTCGTCATTGAGTTCCCCTAGTGCTAGTGCTAGCATTTACCAGCATCAGCAATCACTGAGAACCAGTGATTATCACTAAGTCATTACAGAGTTATTTTAATATTGGTGCTATCATCTATCAGTGTTAATGATTACTCAGCTGTAATTGTTGGGCTCTCCTAACACCAGTGACCATCACGAGGCCATCATTAGAATCCCTCAATGCTGGCACTAGCATTTATCGATACTAGTAAATGCACTGCTAAAATAACGGGGCAGTTGTTAGGCTCCCCAAAGCTAGCGTGACCATCTACGAGCAGTTATGAATCCCTTGAAGTCATCACTAGGCTCTCCTAATGCCAACTATTGTTGTTAGGGTGTTGTTAGGCTCCTTAATTGCTTATAATAATGTCTACTTGCATCAATGATTGTCACCGAGCAATTGCTGGGGGAGCCCAACATAGATGTTGGCTAGCTCTAACGATTATCACTCAATCTTCACTAAGATCCCCTAATGCTAGCATTGGCATTTACCAGCTTGAGCAACTACTTAGCTATTGTCATTGGGCTCTCTTGATGCCAACGATCATCATAGGGTAATCCTTTCACTCCCTCGATGCTAGCAATGACATCCATTATTGCCAAGAATTACCTCGTAACAATAGGTAAGTGGTCTCTAAGTTCCCTTAGTGTAGGCCTTGGCATCTGCCAACACCAATAACTACCCTATAGTAGTAGTTAGGTAATTGTTAGGTTCCCTCAAAGCTGACGCAAGCATCTGCCAGTGCTATGACTACCTCGAAGTAGTCATTGGGCTCCCCCAACGCTGACCACAGCTGGTAGGCCATCATTGAGCTCCTTCAATGCTTGCCCTTGAGTTTAACTGTATCAACGACTATTGTTGGGCTATCGTTGGGTACTCAGCATAATGTCTACCAGTGCAGGCGACTACTACTAGGACATCGTTAATTTCTCTTAGTGCTAACAGTAGCATCTACAAGCATTGATGACTACTCAGCAATAATTATTGGGCTTTCCTAACACAACCACTGCCGTAGAGTCATCATTAGTCTCCCCCACTACTTGCATTAGCATCTATCGACACCATCAATCGCACCTAGAAGTAACAAAGTAGTTGTTGGGTTCCCTCAAAGCTAGTGTGAGCATCTGCCAGCACAAGCGACTTCCCCGTAAAAATCATTAAGCTTTCCCAACGCTAATTACTGTTGGTAAGTTATCGTTGGGGTCCTCTAGTGGTTACCCCTGGTTCTTCTTGGGCCAATGATTGATATTGGACCATCGCTTAGGTAATGTAATGCAAATGTGTGCCAGCATCAGTGATTGCTTAGCAACAATTGTATAGCTCTCTAGATGGTTACGGCTGTCATTCGGTAATTGCTGGGTTGCCCTAATGCTTATTAATGTCGATAGATGCTAGCACTAGCATCTATCGACATCAGTAACATCCCTGTAGTAATAGCAAGGTAGTCCTTAGGTACCGTTAGTGCTAGCGTCTTCGTCTAGCAACATTTATAACTACCCTGCAAATATAGCTTAGTAGTCATTAGGTTCCCTCGAAGCTGACTCGTGCATCTACTAGCATCACCAACTATCGCTAGGTCATTGCTAAGCTGCTTTAGTGCTGGCACTGTCATTTACTAGTGTCAGTGATTGCCCAGCAGCAATTGTATGGCTCTTCCATCACTAGCGACTATCAGAGGGTCATTGCTAGGCTCCCTTAGTGTTGGCATTAGCATTTACTAACACCAACAACTATACTGTAGAAATAACTCGATAATCATTGAGTTCCCCAACGTTGGAGTGAGTTTCAGCTTAGCACCAATGAATACCTCGTAGTCGTCGATGAGCTCTCCCAATGCCAACTGCTACTGCTAAGCTATTTTCAAACTCAATTAATGGTTACTATCCCATCTACCTATGCCAACGATTATCGCTCAGCCATCTTAAGGGAAACCTACATACATGTTCACCCACCTTCAACGACTATCACTAGGTCATTGCTGAGATCCTTTGATGCTCGTACTGGCATCAATCAGTGTTAGCGATTGACCAACTGCAATCACTGGGCTTTCCTTACGCTAGTGACCATTATAAGGTCGTCATTAGGCACCCCCGATGCTTGCATCAACGTTTGCTGGTACAAACTATTACTTCAAAGCAATAGCTATGTAGTCCCATGGTTCCTTTAATATTGGCATTAGTGTTTGCCAATTTCAACAACTCCGTTGCTATAATAGGAAGCTAATCATTAGGTTTCCCCATAGCTGGCGCGAACATCTACTAACACCAGGGACTGCCACGCAGTAGTCGTTAGGTTCTCTTAGCATTAACCACCACTGCTAAGACATTGTTAAGCACCTCTAATGGTTGCCCTCGCGTCTACTTGTGCTAGCGACTACCGTTGGGCTATTGCTTGGGTGCTCAAAGTAAATGTTTACTAATGCTAGTGATTACCGCTAAGACATCGCTAAGTTCTGCTTGCATCAGTGACAACCTTTAATAGTTGTTAGGCTCTCCAAACACCAAGAACTATCATTGGAATGTCATTAGGCTCCCCTAATACAGACACTGGCATTTATTAATACTAATAACTACACCGCTTAAGTAGTTAAGCAATCATTGGGTGCCTCTCTATGCCGACTACTGCTGCCAAGCTGTCGTTGGGCTATTTTAGTGCTTGCCTTCACATCTTCTTATGCCTGCGATTGCCATTAGGCCATCACTGGGGCAATCCAACGTAAATGTCTGCCAGCATTAGTGATTGCCCAGTAATAATTAAAGGGCTCTCCCAGCGCCTGTGGCTACCATAAAAGTAGCAAGGTAGTCATTAGGTTCCCCATGGGGCAAAGCCATCGTTTGCCAACACTGACAACTGGACTAGAATAGTAACAGGGAAGTTGATAATTCCCATAAAGTGAGATTGTCATCGAACTTCCTTAATGCTAGTGCTAGCATCTACCAACGTCAGCAACTACCCAAGAATAATCATTGGCCTCTCCCAACGCTAGCGACTATCATGGGCTCTTCCATTGCTTACCCTCGTATTTGCCTCTAGTGGGCCATCGCTGGGCGAATGTTATGCAAATTTTTACTAGTGCGAACGATTGCCTAATAGTAGTCGCAGGGCTCCTCAAGGCTATAACTGTCATTAGCTTGTTGTTGCTGAGCACCTCTAGTATAGCATTTGCCTCAAACAACATGAGTGAGTACCCAACAACAGTCAATTGGCTCTCACAACATCAGCGACAGTCGTGGGGCTATCCTTGGGCTTCTTTGAAGCTTGCACAAGCATGCACCAACACTAGCAACTACTGTGAAGTGATAGCAGGGCAGTCGTTGGGTTCCCTTAAAGTCGCGCTAGCATTTACCAAAACTTAGGACTTCCCTGCAATAGTCGTTGCTCTCTGCTAATGCTAACTACTGCTACAAGGCCGTCGTTGTGCTTTTCTAGTGCAAGCACTAACATCTACTGATACCAGTAACTACCCTACAGTCATAGCTCGGTAATCCTTGGCTTTCTCTAATGCTGACATGTTAGCGCAAGCGTCTGCCGACATTAGCAATTATTCTCCTGGCCAGTAAATTAGGTTCCCTTAAAGTTAGTGCTAGCATTTGCTTCCTCTAATGACTATTTCACAACATTCGTTGGGCTGTCCAAATGTCAACCACTGTTATTAGGCCACCATTAGGCTCTTTTTGTTCTTGCCTTCATGTTTACCTACTCAAGCGACTGTCATTGGGCCATCACTGGGGGATGGTCATTGCTGAGCTCCTTTAGTGTTGACGTTGGCTACAACTAACGTCAATGACTGCCTAACTACAGTCGTTGGGCTCTCTCAATTCCATCGACTATCATAGGGTGATTGGTGGGAACCCTTGGTGCAGCAATTAGAGTTTATCAACATTAGTAGTTACCCCATAGCACTAGCTGGGCAATCCCTTGGTGTTTCTAGTGCAGATGTTGACATTCAACATCATAAGCTACTACCTTACAGTAGTTACTAGGTAGTCGTTGGGCTCTATCAGAGTTGGCACTAGCATCTGCGAGCACCAGTATCTTCCTTGCAGAAGTCGTCAGGCACTCAAAGTGCCAAAAATTGTTATTAAGCCATCCTTAAACTCCTTTATGGCTATGCCAGCAATGTCCGTTGGGCCATCGCTTAGGGAACCCAGCACAGATGTGTGCAAGTGCTAGTTAATATCACTGGATCATTGCTAAGCTCCTTGAGTGATGGTGCTGGCCTCTACGAGCACTGATAATTGGCCTGTAGCAGCCGTTGGGGTTTCACAATGCTAATGACTGTCGAGGGCCCATCCTTGGCTCCCTTAGTACTGGCACTAGCTTCTATAGACACGAGTGACTGCCTCGTAGTAATAGTTATGTAGTCGTTACATTTCCTTAGTACTAGCCCTATCGTCTACTAACATCAGTAATTGCCCTGCAATAGTAGTGGGACAGTCGATGGGTACCCCTAAAGTTGGTGCTAGCATCAGCCAACACCAATGACTTCTCCGACATAGTCGTTGGGCTCCACAAATGCTTCCCTTACGACTACTTTTGCTATCGACCACCGTTGGGCTATCGCTAGAAAAACTTGATGCAAATGTCTACAAGAGCCAACGATTATTACTGAGTCATCGTCGAGCTCCTTTAGTGCTAGTGTTGGCCTTAAACAGAATTAACGAATGCCATGGATAGTGGTTGGACTCTCCAATACAAGTGACTGTCAAGGGGACGATTTTGGGCTCCCCTAATGCTAGATCTTGCGTCTACCGACACTAATGACTACCTTGCATTGATAATTGGGCAGTCTTTGGGTTCTCTTAGTGTCGGCATTGCCATTTACCAAAGCTAGCGCTAGCGTCTGCCAAAACAAGACTCTTTCCTCAAACAATCGTTGGGTTCCCTTACTGCTAAAAATTAGTGCTAGGCTGTCATTAGGCTCCTTTGGTTCTTACTCTTGCATCAACCTACATCAGCAACTATCATTTAGCCATAATTAATGGAACCTAGTAGAAAAATTTGCCCACACTTGCGACTGATGCTTGGTCATTGCTAAGCTCCCTTTGTGGTGGCGTTGGAATCGACCAGAGTCAACAATTACCTAACAATAGTGGTTATGGTCCCCCAATGATAACAACTATCATATGTCATCATAAGCTCTCTTAGTGTTACCATTAGGGTCTTCTAACACCACTAACTGCTCCATGACAATAGCTGATGGTCCTAGGTTCCGCTGGTGCTAGTGCTAGCGTTTGCCAACAGCAGCAATTGCCCTATTACTGTAACTAGACGGCCACTTGTTTCCCCCCTAAAGCTAGCACAAGTGTCTACTAGCACTACTGACTTCCTCACAGTATTCCTTGGGTTCCTTTAATGCTAATTGCTATATCTAAGCCTTTGTTAAGCCCTTTTTGTGCTTAGCCTTGCATCTATTTATGTTAAAGATTACTATTGGGCCATCGCTCGGAGAACCCAACACAGATGTCTATCGAAATGAACGACCATCGCTAGGTTATCGTTGAGCTCCTCTATTGCTCGCGATAACTATTATTAGCATCTGCGATTGCCTAGCAGTAGTCGTTGGACTCCCTTAACACCAGTGATTTTCATGGGGTCATCCTTAGGTTCCCCTGGTGCTAGCGCTAACATTTGGCAATGGTAACAACTACCCCACAACTGCCCCCAATGCTGAGTCTAGCTTAAGTCAGTACTAATGGCTTTTTGTGCAGCCCTTAGGCTCTCTCAGTGCTTGCCTTCATGTTTGTTTATACTGGGACATCACTAAGCGAACCTTATGCAAATTTTTGCTGGCAAAAGCAATTGCCCAAGTAGCCCTTAGGCTCTCTTAGTGCTTTCCCAAGGCTTGCGATTGTCATTAAGGTTGTTGTTGCTAAGCTCTTCCAGTGTAGTGGAGGCCTCAAATAGCGCCAATGATTGCCCAATAATAGTCAATTGGCTCTCACAATGCTAATGACAGTCGTGAGGCTATTCCTGGGCTCCTTTGGAGCTCGCACCAGCATCTACCAACACTAGCAACTACCTTGAGGTTGTAAAAGGGCAGTTGTTGGGTTCCCCTAAAGCTCGTGTTAGCGTCTGCTAGCACCTGGGACTTCCCTATAATAATCGTTAGGCTCTTCCAATGCTAATTACTACTACGAAGCCGTTATTGGGCTCTTTCACTACTGGCACTATCATTTATTGACACTAGTTATTACCTTGTAGCAATAGCTCGGTAATCCATGGGTTCCCCTAATGCTAACGTGTCGATGCCAGCATCTCCCAATACTAGCAACTACTATGTAAGAGTAGCTGGGCAGTCGTTCGGTTCCCCCAAAGTTGGAGTTAACATTTGCTTGCTTCAATGACTCTCTCGCAATAATTATTAGGCTCTCCAAATGCCGACTACTGCTCTAAGGCTACCGTTAGGCTCTTTTGGTGCTTGCCCTCATGTCTACCTACTCTAGCAATGGTCATTAGGCCCTTGCTGGGGAACCAACTGCAGTTATCTGCTAGTGCCAATGACTATCACTGGTCATCACTAGGCTTCTATAGTTTTGGTGCTGGCTGCAACCAACATTAACAACTACTAGGCCATAATCATTAGGCTTTTTAAACTCCAACGACAATTATAGGGTCATCGATGGGCTCCCTTGGTATAAGAATTGGAGTTTACCGACACCAATAACTACCTCGCGGTAATAGCTGGGCAATCCCTGGGTTCCCCTAATGCAACCGCTTGCGTTTCACACCACCACCTATTACCCTAATGCAGTCATAGCACGGTAATCCTTGGGTTTCTCTAATGTTGACGTTTTAGCGCCAGCATCTGCCAACATTAGCAATTACTCTTCTGGTTAGTAAATTGGGTTCCCCTAAAGTTAGTGCTAGCATTTGCTTCCTCTAATGACTATTTCGTAACATTCGTTGGGCTATCTAAATGTCAACCATTGTTATTAGGCCACCATTAGGCTTTTCTGGTTCTTGCCTTCATGTTTACCTACTCCGGCAACTGTCATTGGGCTATCGCTGGGGGATGGTCATCGCTGAGCTCCTTTAGTGCTTGCGTTGGCTACAACTAATGTCAACGACTGCCTAGCTATAGTCGTTGGGCCCTCTCAATTCCATCGATTATCATGGGGTGATTGGCAGGAACCCTTGGTGCAGCAATTAGAGTTTATCAAGACTAGTAGTTACCCTATAGCAATAGCTGGGCAATCCCTTGGTTTTTCTAGTGCAGATGTTGACATTCAACATCATGAGCTACTACCTTACAGTTGTTACTAGGTAGTCGTTGGGCTCTATCAGAGTTGGCACTAGCATCTGCGAGCACCAGTAACTTCCTTGCAGAAGTCGTCAGGCTCTCAAAGTGTTAAAAATTGTTATTAAGCCATCCTTAAGGCTCCTTTATGGCTATGCTAGCAATTTTCGTTGGGCCATCGCTTAGGGAACCCAGCATAGATGTGTGCAAGTGCTAGTGAATATCACTGGATCATTGCTAAGCTGCTCGAGTGATGGTGCTAGCCTTTACTAGCACTGATAATTGGCCTGTAGCAGCCGTTGGGGTCTCACAATGCTAATGACCATCGAGGGGCCATCCTTGGCTCCCTCAGTACTGGTACTAGCTTCTATAAACACGAGTGACTGCCTCATTGTAATAGTTATGTAGTCTTTACATTTCCTTAGTGCTAGCCCTATCGTTTACTAACATTTGTAACTGCCCTGCAATAGTAGTGGGGCAGTCAATGGGTACCCCCAAAGTTGGTGCTAGCATGAGCCAACACCAATGACTTCCTCTGACGTAGTTGTTGGGCTCCACAAGTGCTTCCCTTATGATTACTTTTGCTATCGACCACCGCTGGGCTATCGCTAGAAAAACTTGATGCAAATGTCTACAAGCGCCAACGATTATTGCTGAGTCATCGTCGAGCTCCTTTTGTGCTAGTGTTGGCCTTAAACAGCATTAACGAATGCCATGCACAGTCGTTGGACTCTCCAATACAAGTCACTGTCAAGGGGACGATTTTGGGCTCCCCTAATATTAGCACTTGTGTCTACTGACACTAATGACTACTTGCAATGATAATTGGGCAGTCTTTGGGTTCTTTTATTGTCGGGATTGCCATTTGCCAAAGCTAGCGCTAGCATCTGCCAAAACTAGACTTTTTCGTCCAATAATCGTTGGGTTCCCTTATTGCTAAAAATTAGTGCTAGGCTGTCATTGGGCTCCTTTGGTGCTTACTCTTGCATCTACCTACATCAATAACTATCGTTTAGCCATAATTGATGGAACCTAGTAGAAAAATCTGCCCATACTTGCGACTGATGCTGGGTCATCGTTGAGCTCCCTTTGTGGTGGCATTAGAATCGACCAGAGTCAACAACTACCTAACAATAGTCGTTGTGGTCCCCCAATGATAACAGCTATCATATGTCATCATAGGCTCTCTTAGTGTTACCGTTAGGGTCTTCTAACATTACTAACTGCTCCATGACAACAGTTAATGGTCCTGGGTTCCGCTGGTGCTAGTGGTAGCGTTTGCCAACAGTAGCAATTGCCCTATTATTGTAACTAGGATGCCACTTGTTTCCCCCCCCGAAGCTAACACTAATGTCTACTAGCACCACTGACTTCCTCACAGTATTCCTTGGGTTCCTTTAATGCTAATTGCCATATCTAAGCCTTCATTAAGCCCTTTTGTGCTTAGCCTTGCATTTATTTATGTTAAAGACTACCGTTGGGCCATCGCTCGAAGAACCCAACACAGATGTCTATCGAAATGAACGACCATCGCTAGGTTATCGTTGAGCTCCTCTATTGCTCGCGATAACTTTTATCAGCATCTGCGATTGCCTAGCAGTAGTCGTTGGACTCCCTTAACACCAGCGATTGTCATGGGGTCATCCTTAGTTTCCCCTGGTGCTAGCACTAACATTTGGCAATGGTAACAACTACCCCACAACTACCCCCAATGCTGAGTCTAGCTTAAGTCAGCACTAATGGCTTTTTGTGCAGTCCTTAGGCTCTCTCAGTGCTTGCCCTCATGTTTGTCTATACTGGGACATCACTAAGCGAACCTTATGCAAATTTTTGCTAGCAAAAGCAACTGCCTAAGTAGCCTTTAGGCTCTCTTAGTGCTTTCCCAAGGCTTGCGACTATCATTAGGGTTGTTGTTGCTAAGCTCTTTTAGTGTAGTGCAGGCCTCAAATAGCCTTAGTGATTGCCCAATAATAGTCGATTGGCTCTCACAATGCTAATGGCAGTCGTGAGGATATTCCAAGGCTCCTTTGGAGCTTGCACCAACATCTACCAACACTAGCAATACCTTGAAGTTGTAAAAAGGTAGTTGTTGGGTTCCCTTAAAGCTCGTGCTAGCGTCTACTAGCACTCGGGACTTCCCCATAATAATCGTTAGGCTCTTCCAATGCTAACTACTACTACAAAGCCGTCATTGGGCTCTTTCAGTGCTTGCACTAACATTTATTGACACTAGTTATTACCTTGTAGCAATAGCTCGGTAATCCATGGGTTCCCCTAATGCTAGTGTATCGATGCCAGCATCTCTCAATACTAGCAGCTACTGTGTAAGAGTAGCTGGGCAGTCGTTTGGTTCCCCCAAAGTTGGAGTTAACATTTGCTTGCTCCAATGACTCTCTCGCAATAATTGTTAGGCTCTCCAAATGCCAACTACTGCTCTTAGGCTGCCGTTAGGCTCTTTTGGTGCTTGCCCTCATGTCTACCTACTCTAGCAATGGACATTAGGCCCTCGCTGGGGAACCAAGTGCAGTTATTTGCAAGTGGCAATGACTATCGCTGGTCATCACTGAGCTCCTATAGTTTTGGTGCTGGCTGTAACCAACGTTAACAACTGCCTGGCCACAGTCATTAGGCTCTTTAAACTCCAACAACTATTATAGGGTCATCGAAGGGCTCCCTTGGTATAAGAATTGGAGTTTATCGACACCAATAACTACCTCGCGGTAATAGCTGGGCAATCCCTGGGTTTCCCTAATGCAAGCGCTTGCGTTTCACACCACCACCTATTACCCTAGATTAGTTGCTAAGTAGTCATTGGGTTCCACCAAAGTTGGCACTAGCACTTTAGCAACACGAGTAACTTCTTTGTAGTAGTTGTTAGGCTCTCAAAGTGCCAACAAGTGCTATTAAGCCATCGTCAAACTCCTTTAGTGCTTGTCGTCGTGTCTGGATGCACGAGCAATGTTTATTGGGCCATCGGTGGGGAACCTAGCATAGATGTTTGCTAGTGCCAGCAAGTATCACTATATCATTGTTGAGCTCCCTGAGTGATGGTGTTAGGATCTACCAGCATCGATAATACCTCTAGCAGGCATCGCATGGATGGAGGACCTAACATTTGGCCATAGTAGGTATTAGCCATGCCATGGACACCCCACGTGAGTTAAACCTTTGTCATTGTCCCTCGAGAGGCTAACCTGCGAGCATGCAAAGGGAGCAGCATTGTACAAATTGTGAGCATGGGAGGCAAGCCGCGAGTGCCCTTAGCAGACACCGTAAAGGTAGAAGGCCAAGAGTAAGGTTACAGTAGGCGTCCCGACTAGGCCATAGGTGCCTCACATGAACTAGAACCTCGTTATTGTCCTTCGATAGATTACCCAGCGAGCATGCTAAGGGAGTTATCGCTAGGTTGCCTTATTGCTAGCACTAGCATCTATCAATACCAACTGCCCTATACTGATGTCTGCCGACATCGACAAGTGCCTTGCAATAATAGCTAGTAGTCGTTGGGTTCCCTAAAAGCTATCATGAGCATCATCGAGCACTAATGACTTCCCCATTGCAATCTTTGGGCTATCCCAATGCTAACTACTACTGTTAGGTTATCGTTGGGTTCCTCTAGTGCTTGCCCTCGAGTCTACAAGCACTAGTGATTGACGTTAAGGTAACCCAGTTTTAATGTTTGTTAGCGTCAACCACTACCATAGGTCATTTCTGAGCTCCTTAGTGTTGGCACTGCCATTTGCCATTGTCAGCCACTTTCTAGCAGTAGTCATTGGGCTCTTCAAATGCCAACGAAAGTCATTACATCATCACTAGGCTCTCTCGGTGCTAGCACTAGCACCTGCCAACACGAGCGATTGCCTCGTAAAAATAGCTGGGTAGTCCCTGGGTTCCCCTAGTGCTAGTGTTAGCGTCTTCCAAGGCTAGTAACTACCTTGTAGTAGTGGCTGGGTTCCTCAAAAGCTGGTGTGAGCATTTGCCAGCACTTGCGACTATCTCGCAATAATCGTTGGTTTCTCCCAATGCAAACAACTATGGCTAGGTCAGCGTTGGACTCCTCTAGTGCTTGCACTTGATCTACCTATACGAGCAATAACCATTAGGCCATCGTTGAGGGAACTCTGCATAAATTATTACCAAAGCCAACGACAACAACAGATCATCGTTGAGCTTCCTTAGTTCTTACCATGGCATCTACCAACATTAGTGACTGCCTAATAGTAGTCATTGTGCTCTCCTAACGTTAGTGACAATCATAGGCTCGTAGCTAGGCTTCCTAGGTGTTGGTACAAGCATTTACTAACACTAGCAATTACATTGGAAAGCAGCTAGCAAGTCATTGGGTTCTCTCAAAGCTAGTGTGAGCATCTATTAGCACTAACAACTTCCCCACAACAACCATTGGGCTCCTCGAACACTAACTATTATTACTAGGCCATCATTTGACTCCTCAAATGCTTGCCCTCATGTCTACTTGTGCCAGCAACAGCGTTTGGGCCATCACTAAGGCAACTTAGTGAAGTTGTTTGCTAGCGTCAATGATTGCACAACAGTAAGCATTGGGCTCTTCCAATGCCTACGATTATCATTGGGTCATTGATGGGCTCCCTCGATGCTAGCACTAGTGTCTATCAACAACAGCAACTGCCCCACAGTAAGGTAATCCATAGGTTCCCTAGTGTTGGCCTCAACATCTATTAACACAGGCAACTACCCCACAGTAGTAGCTCAAAAGTCGTTAGGTTCCCTTAAAGTTAGCACAAGTGTTTGTTAGCACTTGCAACTGTTATGCAGAAACTGTTAGGCTTTCCCAATGCCAACTACTATTATTAACCCATTGTTTAACTCTTTTGATGCTTGCTCACGCATCTCTCTATGCTAGTAAATGTCATTGTGCCAACCCAGCGCTAAAGTTATTAACATGAGCGATTGTCACTAGTTTGTCACTAAGCTATTTACCAGCATCAGTAACTGCCCAGCATCAGCAACTACCTAACAGCAGTTGTTAGGCTCTCTTAATGTTAGAGACTATCACAGGGACATTATAGGGCTTTTTTGGTGCTGGCTCTAGCGACTATCAACACCAGCACAATGCTAACTATTACTGCTGCTATGCTAACTACTGCTGCTGCTACGCCAACGACTGCCACTAGGCCATCGCAAGGGGAACCCAACAATGATGCGTACTAGCACTAGCAACTACCATTGGGTCATCGTTGTGCCCCTTTAGTGCTATCACTAGAATCTCTTGATACCAACAACTGTATTACTGCTACAGTTAGGGTTTCCCTAGGATCCCCTAATACTAGCTGTAGCGCCTACCAATACCAGCAATTGTCGTGCTGTAGCAGATAAGTAGTCGTTGGGTTTCCACAAAGTTGGTGCTGGCATCTGTCAGTTCTAACAATTGCCCTGCAACTATTGCTGAGCTCTCCTAGCACTAACAACTATTGCAATTCTAGCCCTCGCATCTACCTGCACCAACAACTATTGTTAGGCTATCACTGGGCAAACCTAACACTAGTTATAGCATTGGGCTCTACTGGCAGCAGTCATTGGGCTCTTCCAACGCCAGCGATAGTCATTGGGTCATTGTTGGGCTCACTCGATGCTAGCATTAGTGTTTACGGACACTAATAACTACACCGTAAAAATAACTTGGTAATCCTTAGGTTCCCCAAGTGCTGGCGCTTGCATTTATTAACAACTATAACTGCTCTACAATAATAACTGGGCAATCATTGGGTCCTTTTAAAACTAGTGCTAACGTTTACCAATACTAATGACTTCCTCTCGATAATCATTGGGCTATCCCAGCACCAACAATTACTGATAGGTCATTGTTGGGGTCCCACAGTGCTTGCCTCCGCATTTGTTAGTACCAGGAACTTCCTTACACTAGTCGCTGGGCTGTTCTAATGCCAACTACTGTTGTTAGGTCGTCGTTAGGCTCCATTAGTGCTTACTTTTATGTCTACCTATGCCAACAACCGTTATTAGGCCATCGATGAAGGAACTTAACATCGATGTTTGCCAACACAATGATGGCGATGGCCTTGTGATGACGATGACCTCTATTGGTGCCAATGACTACCCAGTTGTAGTTGTTGGGCTCTCCCAACGCCAATTACTTTTATGGCATCATTGCTGAGCTCCCATAATGTTGGCACTAGTGCCTATCAATACCAGCAACTACCTTGCAGCAATAATTATGCACTCTATAGGTTCCCCTAATGCTGGCATCAACATCTGCCAACACTAGCCATTACCCTGAAGTAGTAGCTGGGCAGTCGTTGGTTTCCCTTGAAATTGGCAGGAGCATCTACCAGCACCAACGAATTTCTCGTATAAGTCATAAGGCTCTCCCAATGCCAACTACTATTGCTAGGCCATTGTTGGGCTCCACTAGTGCTTATCCTTATGTCTACCTATGGCAATGACTGTCATTATGCCATCATGGGGGGTGATCAAGCAAAGATGTTTACCAATAACAATGATAATTGTTGGGTCATCACAAAGCTCCCCCAGTGTTGGTGCTAGTATTTACAAGCATTAATGACTCCCTAACAACAATCGTTGGGCTCTCTCAACGATAATGACTATCATGAGGTCATCACTAGGCTTCCCTAATGCTGGTACTAGCATCTACTGACACAGAACTATCCTATGGCAATAGCTAGGTGGTCCTTAGGTTCACTTCATGCGGGTGCTAGCATTTTCCAACAACAGCAACTGCTTTGCCACTGTAACTAGGGAGTCTTTGGGTTCCCTCGAAGTTGGCGGTAGTGTTTGCTAGCTCTAGTGACTTGCCCATAATAGTCATTGGGCTCCCTCAATGCCAACTACTGCTGTTAGGCTAACGTTGGCTCCTCTAGTGCTTACCATCGCGTTGGCAGTTAGGCAATCAGTAGGCTCCCCAAAAGTTAACTTAAGCATTTACCAGCACCAGTGATTTTCCCTACAGCCATTGGGCTTTTTCAATATTTACCTTCATGTCTGCATGCACCAGCGACGTCCCCCTAGCCATCACTAAGGGAACCTAGCGTAGGTTTTTGCCAATAGTAACAAGTACTATGGGGTAATCATTAGGCTCCCTTAGTGCTGGGCATGGCTTTTACCAGTGTCAATGACTACCCAGCAGTAGTCATTAGTTTCTTGTAATGCCAACTACTATCATTGGGCTCCATTAGTGTTAGAACTAATGTCTATCGACATTAGCAACTACCCCACAGCAATAACTAAGCAGTCTTTGAGTTCTTCTGGTGCTAGTGCTAGTGTTTGCTAACACCAACAACTACACATAGTAGTAGCAGAGCAATCATTGGGTTCCCTCAAAGCTGGCGCTAGAGTATACAAGCACTAGCGACTGCCCCACAACTGTCATTGGGTTGTCTCAATACCCACTACTACAACTAGACCATCATTGGGCTACTTTATTGCTTGCCCTCGCATCTACCTATGCTAGCAATTATCGCTTGTCCATCATTGTGGGAACCTAATGAAGATTTTTGCCAGCATCAGCGACTGTCATAGGGTTGTCACTTAGCTTCACTATTGCTAACAGTGGCTTCTACCAGCATCAGCGACTACATAGTAGTAGTTGTTTGGTTCTCTCAATGCCAACGATTGTCATAGAGTCATCGCTGGGCTCCCCCGATGCTAGCATTAGTGTCTACCGACACCAATAATTACCCCGTAGCAATAGCTATTAACCCTACGTTCCCCTTGTGCTAGCATTGGTATGTGCCAACAAATCAACTTCTCTTTGACAGTAACTGGGTAGTCATTGGGTTCCCTCAAAGTGAGCGCTAGAATCTACGAGCACCAGCAATAACCCTACAATAGTCATTGGGCTCTTTGAGTGATTACCCTAAAGCTAGCATTAGTGTTTACTTGCGCTAGCGATTACTGTTGGGCCATCACTAGCGGAATCTAGTACAAATGATTGCCAACGCCAACAATCATTATTAGGTGGTCGTTGAGCTCCATTAAGCTCCCCCAACGCTAGCACTAGTATCTATTAACACCAGGAAATGCCCCGGAGTAGTAGTAGGGTAGCCCTGGGTTCCCTTGGTATTGGTGCTGACATTTGTCAACATCAGTGACTGCCCTATAATAGTGGTACGGTAGTTGGGCTCCCCTATAGTTGACTCTAGTGTTTACCAGCACTAATGGCTTTCCCTGCAGTCATTAGGCACTCCTAGTTCTTGCCTTCGTGTTTGTTTACTCCAACAACGTTTGCTGGGCCATAGTTAGGGGAACCTAGCTTAGATGTTCGCTAGTGTCAATGGGTGGTGCTCAATCATCACTAAGCTCCCCAAGTGCTAGCTCTGGATTTTACCAACATGTACAACTACCTACAGCAATAGTTAGGCAATTGTTAGGTTCCCCAAAAGTTGGCACCAGTGCCTACCCATACTTACGACTTCCTCGTAACTGTCGTTGGGCTCTCCCAATGCCAATTGTTGCTACAAGGCCGTGGTTAGCCTCCTCAAGTGCTTATCCTCACATCTACTTATGTCAATAATGATCATTGGGCCATCGTTAGGGGAACCTAGTGTAAATGTCTGCCAATGCCAACGACTACCACAAGGTCTTGCTAAGCTCCCTTAATGCTGGCATTGGCCTTAAATAGTGACTATCGTGAAGATTGTCATGGAGATGTCGTTGGGCTCTCTAATGCTAGCAACTATCATGGAGATGTCGCTGGGCTCATCTAATGTTAGTACTAGCACTTATTGACACCAATAACTGCCCCGCAGAAGTAGCTGGGCAGTCCTTATTATCCCCTAGTGCTAGCATTAGTGTTTGTCAGCACCAATAACTACCCTGTAGCAGTAGCTCGACCGCGTTGGATTTCCTAAAAGTGGAACTAGCTTCAGTTAGCACTAGTGACTTTCCTATCATAGTCGATGGGGCTCTCTTAGTGCCAACAACTACTGCTAGGCTATTATGTTCTCTCTGCTAGTGCATAACATTGTGTCTGCTCATGCTAGCAACTGTCCTGCAATAATAGCTAGGCAATCCTTGGGTTCCCGCGGTGCTGGTGCTAGCGTCTACTAACATTGGAAACTACCTCACAACAGTGGCTCGATAGTCGTTGGGTACCCCTAAAGTTGGCGCTAACATTGGTCAACTCCAACGACTATCTAACAATTGTTGGGCTCTCCAAATGCCAACTATTGCTATTTTGTCATCATTGGGTTTCTCTAGTGCTTGCCCTCATGTCTACCTCAGCTAGCAACTACTGTTAGGCCATCTTTAGAGGAACCAAGCGTAGATGTCTGCCAATGTCAACGACTATCGCTAGGTCATCGTTGAGCTTTGTCAATGCTAGCATTGGCTATTACCAATGTTAATGACTGTCAAGATGCAGTCGGGCTCTACTAATGCCAATAACTGTCATGAAGTCATCGCTAGGCTCCCTTAGTGCTAGAATTAGCGTTTATTAACATCGAGAATGCCCTGTGACAATAATTAGGCAGTCCATGGGTTCCCCTAGTGCAGGCATTGGCATCAATAACATGAGCTACCACCCTTTAGTAGCAGTTGAGTAGTCGTTGAAGTTCCACTAAAGCTAGCACTAACATCTGCCAATATTAGTAACTTATTCATTTTACAATCGTTGGGTTCTCTTCGTCCTTGCTCTCATGCATGTCAATATCAACGAGTGCTGTTAGGTCATCACTGAGCACCTTTCTTGCTGGTGTTGGCTTCTACCAGCATCAATGACTATCAAGCAGCAATCATTATGTTCTCTCAATGTCGACGATTGTCAGGAGGAGTCACTGAGCTCTCTGATGCTAGAACTGGCATTTATCGACACCAATAAGTGCGTCATAGTAATAGTTAGGCAGTCCTTCGGTTCCCCTAACGTTGGTGCTAGTGCCTAACAACACTAGCAATGACCAAACAGTAGTAGTCTGGCTGTAATTAGGTTCCACCAAAGCTAGTATAAGCTTCTTTTAGCGCTAGTAACATCCCTGCAATAGTCATTAGGCTCTCCCAATAACCACTATAGTTACTCGGCCATCATTGGGGCTTGCCGTAATGTCTACCTATGTTATTAACCACCGTTTGGCCATCGTTTGGGAAACATAGTGCACATGTTTTCCAATGCCAATGATTGCCATTGGTTCATCTCTTGGTTCCCTTAGTATGACACTGGCATCTACTAGTGCCAATGACTGCCCAAGAGGAGTCGTTGGGCTTTCCTAACTCTAACGACTATCATGAGATCATTGTTGGGTTCCCTTAATGCTAGCATTAGCATCTATTAACATCAGCAACTACCCCATAGTAATAGTGGGGTAGTCCATTGCTTCCGTTGGGGTTGGTATTAGCCTTTGCCAACACGAACAACTATCATGCAGTAATGCTTAGGCAGTCCCTAGATGCCCTGGATGCTCGCGCTAGCGTTTATCGACTCTAGCAGCTGCCCAGTAGTAGTTGCAGGGTACACATTAGGTTCCTTCAAAGGTGACTCTAGCATCTCCCACCACCAATGGCTTTCCCTGCATTCATTGGGCTCTCTTTGTGCTTCTTCTTGCGTCTACCTACGCTAGTGATGTCCGTTGACCCATCATTAGGGGAACCTAGTGCAGATTTCTACCAATGTCAATAAGTGCCACTAGGTCATCGCTAAGCTCCCCTAGTGTTACTGTTGGCTTCTACCAACACAAGCAATTGCCTTAGAGCAATAGCTTGGAAATCATTAGGTTCCCCATAAGTTGGTGCCAGCATCTACCCACACTTGTGACTTTGTTGCAATAATCATTGGGCTCTCCTAGTGCTAATTACTACTGCAAGGCCGTTATTGGGCTTTTCAAGTGGTTGTCCTCATATCTACTTGTGCCAGCAATAACTGTTCGGCCATCGTTGGGGGAACTCAAGGAAAATGTCTATCAGAACCAGCGATTACCATTAGGTGATTGCTGAGCTCCCTTAATGCTAGCAGTGGCCTCAAACAGCGACTATCATGGAGATTGTCATGGAGACTTCATTGGGCTTTTTAACGCAAGCAACTGTCATGGAGATATCACTGGGCTCCCTCAATGTAAGCATTAGCATTTATCAACACCAGCAACTACCCTGTAGAAGTAGTTGGGCAGTCCCTAGGATCCCCTAGTGCTGGCATTAATGATTGCCAGCACCAGTAGCTACCTCGCAATAGTAGCTGGCCAGTCATTAGGTTCTTACAAAGTGGCAGTGACTTTCCTATAGTAGTTGTTGGGCTCTTTTAGAGCCAATAACTGCTATTAGGTTATCGTTTCTACTCCACAAGTCCTTGCCTTTGCATCTATCGATGCTAGTAACTATACTTGGGCCATCGTTAGGGAACTCGTCTCAAATGTCTGCCAGCATTAGCAACCACCATAGAGTCATCGTTGAGCCCTTTAGTGTTGCATTAGCCTCAAACAGTGCCAGCGACTGCATAGCAATAGTCTTTGGGCTCTCATAATGCCTGCTACTGTTATGAGGCCATCCCTGGCCCTTTTAGGGCTGGTGTTAGCATTTGCCAGCACTAGTAACTTCCTTACACCAATTGTCAGGCTCTCCTAATACCCACTAGAGCTGATAAGCTGTTGTTGGGCTCTTTTAGTGCTTGCCTTCGCATATCACTTTGCTTGCAACTACCCCTTGGCCATCATTAGGGAAACCTTATGCAGATGTTTGCTAACTCCAGTAATTGCCCAATAGCAGTCATAAAGCTCTCCTAGCACCTATGACTATCATCAAGTTATCATTGTTGAGCTCCTTTAGTGCTATGCTTGCCTTAAACAATGCGAGTGACTACCTAGCAGTGGTCGTTAGGGTCTCACAACATCGACGACAATCATGGGGCCATCCTTGTGTGCCCTTGGGGCTGGCACTAGCGTTTACTAGTAGCAGCAACTACCATGAAGTTGTAAAAAGGCAGTCATTTGGGTTCCCTATAGTAATTGTTGGGCTCTTTTAGCGCCAACTATTGCTGTAAGGCCATCATCTAGCTCTTCCAATGCTGGCATTAACATTTATCGACACTAAGAACTGCCTTGTAGCAATAGCTAGGCAATCCTTGGGTTCCTTTAATGTTGACACCAGTGTTTGCCAATAACAACAGCTATGTTGTAGTAGTAGCTGGCAGTCGTTAAGTTCCCTTAAAGCTAGCGCTAGTATTTGCTAGCTCTAACGACTATCTCACAATAATCGTTAGGCTTTCCCAATGCCAACTATTACTATTAGGCCATTATCGGGCTTCTCTAGTGCTCGCCTTCGCAATTACTTGTGCTAGCGATTATCATTAGGCCATCGCTAGGGGAACCAAGTATAGGTGTCTACTAGCACCAACGAATATCATTGGTAATTATTAAGCTACTCTTGTGGAGGCGTTGGCTGTAACTAATGTCAATGACTACTCAACTTAGTCGTTAGGCTCTCCCAATGCCCATGACTGCCATAGGGCCATTGCTAGACTCACTAGACGATAGAATTGGCATTTATCGACACTAGAAACTACCTCATAGCAATAATTGGGCAGTCCCTTGTTCCCCGAGAGTATGCGCTCACATTCATTAACATCAATTACTAGCTGGTTAGTCATTGGCTTCCACCAAAGTTGGCCAATTGTCTGCCAACATCAGCAACTTCCCTGTAATAGTGGTTGGGCTCTTTCAATACCCATTACAGCTGCCAGGCCCTCGTTGGGCTCCTCTAATGCTTGTATTCGCATCTGCCGTTTCGTGTGATTATTGCTTGGCCATCGCTTAAGGAACCTTGTGCAAATGTTTGCCAAGGCCAATGACTGCCCAGCAACAGTGATAGGTCTCTCCTAACACTTATGACTATCATTGGGTTGTCATTGCTTAGCTCCCTTAGTGCAGGCACTGGCCTCTACCAGCGCCAATGACTGCTCAGCGTTAGTTGTTGGGGTCGTCGCCAAGATCTCTTATTGCTAGCACTAGTGTCTATCAACACCAGCAACTTTCCCATAATAATTGTTGGTAAGTCCTTTAATTCCTTTAATGCTAGCGCAAACGTCAAGCAACATCAGTGATTGCCCTATGGTAGTAGCTAGGCAGTCGTTGGGTTTCCCCAAAGTTGACGCGTGCATCTACTAACACGTGCAACTTTTTCACATCTGCCGTTAGGTTCTCCTAGTGCTAATAATTACTGTTAGGCCATCATTGGGCTCTTTCAGTGCTTAACCTCGCGTCTACTTGTGTTAGTGATTGTCTTTCAACCATTATTGGGATAATCTAATGTAGATGTTGGTAGTGTCAACGACTGCCACTAGGTTATCACTAAGCTCTCATAGTGTTAATGTTGGCATCTACCAACACCAATGATGGCCCAACAGTAGTGGTTAGGCCCTCTCAATGCCAGCGGCTGTAATTAGGCTGTTCTTATGCTCTTCAGTGCTAGCATTACTATATATCAACACCAACAACTACCTCGTGGCAATAGCTAAGCAATCCTTGGGTTCCTCTAATGTTAGCGCCAATGTGTGCCAACACTTATAACTACCCCATAACAATAGATGGGCAACTGTTGAGTTCCCTCAAAGCTAGAGCAAAAGTTCACTTCCATAAGCAACATCCTCACAAAATTTGTTTGGCTCTCTTAGTGCTTACTACTACTTCTAGGCCATCAGTTGGCCCCTTGTGTGGTTACCCCTATGTCTACGTACGCCAATAGTAGCTGCTTGGCCATTACTAGGAGAACCCAGTGTTGATGTTTGCCAGTGTGAGTGATTGACTCTAGGTCATTACTGAGCTACTCTAATGCTAGCTTAGCCATCTACTAGCGTTAGCGATTGCCTAGCAGAAGTTGTTGAGGTCTCTCAACGCTAGCAATTATGATGGGGCCATTGCTGGGCTCCTCTGGTGCTGGCTCTAGCATTTACCTACATTATGAACTGCATCACAAAAATAGTTGGACAATAGTTAGGTTCCCCTAAAGCTGGCATAAGTATTTGCCAACACTAGCGGATCTCTCACAGTCATTGTTTGGCTATCCCAATGCCAACTATTTCTACAAGGTTGTCGTTGGGCTCGTTTAGTGTTTACGGTCACGTCTACCTACATTAGCAATTGTCGTTGGGCCATCGTTAAAGGAACCAGTACATATGTCGGCTAGCTACAACGATTGCCACTGAGTTATCGCTAAGATCCCATTGTGCTTGCGCTAGGATCTGCAAGCATCACCGATTACCTAGCTATAATTATTGGGCTCTCTTTAGCCAATGACCATCATAGAGTAGTCCCTTGGCTCCCATGGTGCTTGTACTAGCATCTATTAGTACTAAGAGCTGCTGTGCAGTAGTGGCTTAGCAATTCTTGGATTCTCTTAATGCAAGCCTTAGCATCTGTCAACACCAGTAACTACCTGATAGTAGTAGCTAGGAAGTCGTTGGGTTCCCCCAAAGCTAGTCGAGCATCTGTCAACACCAACAATGGCCCTCCGGTGGTTGTTGAGCTCCCATAGTGCTTATCCTCAAGTCTACCTGCACCAATGACTGCTGTTGAGCCATCGTTGGGGTACTTAGTGCAAATGTCTTCCAGTGCTAGGGACTATCGTTAGGTCATTGCTAATCTTCCTTTATGCTGCTCCAAGCATCTACTAGCATTAATGACTAACCAGCAGTACTTGTTGCACTCTTCTAGTGCTAACAACTCTCAGCAGCAATCGTTACACTCCATCGATGCTAGCATTAGCATCTACCGACACCAACGATTGCCCTACAGAGGTAACTAGACATTTATTATGTTCACCCAAAGCTAGCGCGAGCATCTGTGAGCATAAGCAACTTCCTCGAATTAGTCTTTGGGCTTTCTCGATGCCAACTACTGCTACTAGGCCATCGTTAGGCTCTTTAAGTTCTTGCGCTCACGTTTTCTGTGCTAATGATGGCCATTGGCCCATCTCTCGGGAACTTAGGGCAAATGTATGCTAATGTCAGCAACTACCTATAAATAGTTATAAGGCTTTCCGGATGCATGTAAATGTCACTAGGTCACCGCTAGGCTACCCCCGTGCTAGCATTGGCATTTATTGACATCAGCAACCTCCTCATAGTCATAGTAGGGCAACGCTTACGTTCCTTTAGTCCTCGCGCCAACACCTATAACTAGGCAATGGTTAGGTCCCCTTAAAGCTGGCACGACCGCCTAGCAGCATCAATGACGTCCCCATAAAAGTCATTGGTCTCTCTAAGTGCCTATTACTATTACGAGGACATCGTTCGACTCATCTAGTGCATACCCTCGCATTTACTTGCACAATGACTAGCTAGGCCATTGCTAGGAGAACATAGTGCTAATGTTTGCTAGGGCTACTGACTATCACTAGGTCATTCCTGAGCTATTTTAGTATTGACACTGCCATCTACCACCATCAATGATTATCAAGCAGCAATTGTTAGGTTCTTCCAATGCTAGTAACTATAATGGGTTGTCGATGGGCTCCCTAGTGTTGGTGCTAGCATTTAACAAGACCAACAATTCTACTACAAAAATAAGAAGGCAGTGCTGGCATTTGACCAACACTAATGGCTGTCATTGGGTAGTCGTTGGGATCACTCAGTGTTGGCATTAGCATCTACCAATGTCGACAACTGGCCAACTACAATCATTAGCCTTTCCCTACTCTAGTGATTGTCATAGGGTTAGCAATAGCTGTGTAGTCCTTCAGTTCCCTTAGTGCTGGCATTAACGTCTGCCAATTTCAGTGACTTCCTTACTGCAATAGTTAGGTAATCATTGGGTTCCTCCAAAGCTCGTGCGAGCATCTGCGAACATGAATGACTACGACGTAGCAGTCATTAGGCTCTCCCAGCGCTGACCACTGCTGCTAGGACATCGTTGAGCTCCTATAGTGCTTGCCCTTGCATCTACCTGCACTAGCGACTGCCATTAGGCTATCGTTAGGGTACCCAGAGAAGATTTGTTACCAGTGCCAATGAGTACTGCTCGGTCATCGCTAAGCTCCCCTTATACTGGTGCTAGCATGTAATTGTGTCATTGACTACCCAATAGTAATTGTTGGCATCTCCTAACATCGATGGCTATCACTAGGACGTCATTAGGCTCCCTTTATGTTGGCACTCGTGTCCGCTGACACCAATAACTGCATTGTAAAAGTAGTTAGGTAGTCATTGAGTTCCTCCAAAGCTTGCACGAGCATCTGCTAGCATAAGCGACTTCCTCGTAGCAGTCATTGGGTTCCTTTTATGCCAACTACTCCTGCTAGGCTGTCATTGGGCTGCTTTAGTGCTTGCCCTCGCATTTTCATGTGCCAATGGCATTTATTGGGCCATCGCTAGGGCAACCCAATGCAGATGCCTGCCAGCTTCAGCGGCTATCATTGGGTTGTGGTTTGGGTTACTCTAGTGCTGGCACTAACGTGTATTGATACCAGTCTCTAGGTTCCCCAAATATGGTGCCGTCGTCTACCAACACCGACAACTAAACTACAATAGAAGCAGGGAAGGTGATGATTTCGATAAAGCTAAGTTACTGCTGAGTTCCTTTAATGTTGGTGCTAGCATCAACCAATGTCAACGATAGCTTTAGAACAGTCATTTGGCTCTCCCAATGCCAGCGACTATCATGTGGTCATCGCTAAACTCCCTTAATGCTAGCATAAGTGTTTATCGACTCCTATAACTGCCCTGTAGTAATAGTTAAGTAGTCCCTATGTTACCTTAGTATTGTTGTTAGCGCCTGATAACACCAGCATGCACTGCATGGGTGAAAGGCCCAGCGTTCAATCGCAACTCTCGTGCCAACCAAGCCATAGGTGCCTCACTCAAGCCAGATCCTCGTCATTGTCTCTTGATAGACTACCCTACGAGCATGCCAAGGGAGCCACATTGCATGGACCATGGGCACGGGAAGCCCCCAATAGGCAAGCCATGGGTAGAAGGCCCACTATGTAGCTACCATAGGCACCTCACGCAAGCTAAAGCCTCATCGTTGTCCGTTGATAGACTCCCTAGTGAATGTGCCAAAGGAGTTATGTCGCATGAACCATGGGTAGGGGAGGTAAGCCATGGCTGACCCTAGCAAACACGGCATGGGTGGAAGGCCCAACGTGCGACCGTAGGAGGTGAGCTAGCTAGACCACGGGCACCCCATGAGAACCGCACCCTTGTCATTATCCATTGATAGACTACCTAGTAAGCGTACCAAGGAAGTCGCATCTCAGGGACCTTGGGCATGGGAGGCAAGCCACGATTGCCTCTAGCAAGCAAGTGAATGGTAGAGGGCCCAACATGCGGTCGCAGCAAGTGCACTCGACAAGTTATGTGTACCCCACGTGAGCCAGACCCTCATCACTGTCGCTCAATAGACTACCCATTGAGCATGCAAAGGGAGCCGCATTACATGGACAGTGGGCACAGGAGGCCAGCCATGACTACCCCCAACACGCACCATGTGGGTAGAAGGCCCAACATGCAGCCATAGCTGGCATGCCAGCTAAGCCATGGTTGCCTTAAGCGAACAAGACCCTCGACATTATCCCTCAATAAACTATGTAATGAGCGTGCTAAGGGAACCATGTTGCACGGAACTTAGCCATGGAGGCAAGTAACAACCGCCTTCAACTAGCACTGAATCGGTGGAAGGCCTAGCGTGCGGTTACAATAGGTGTGCAAGCCAAGCCATGGGCACCCCATGCGAGCCAAATCATCGTTGTTGTCCCTCGATAGGCTTCCTAGTGAATGTGCCAAGGGAGCTGCATCATACAAACCAGTGGCATGGAAGGCAAGCCATGCCTACCTCTAGAAGGCAACTGATGGTGGAGGGCCTAAAGTGAGGAAAAAAAAGGCATGCTAGCCAGGCCATGGGTGCCCCACGCGAGCCATACGCTTCTCACTGTCCCTTGATTGATTGCCTAGCCTGCATGCCAAAGGAGCCGCATCATACAAAACTTGGGCACGAAAGGCAAGTTATTGCTACCTCTAATAGGCACTGCGTAGATGGAAGGCCAACATGCGGCCACAGCAGGCACCAGCCATGCCATAAGCGCCATATATCGGCCAAATTCTCGTTGTTGTCCCTAGATAGATTGCCCAATCAGTGTGCTATGGAAGCTGCATCGCATGAACCTTAGGTAAGGGAGGCAAGCTACGACTGCCACTAGTAGACATTACATGGGCAAAAGGCCTAGCAAGTGATCACAATAGGCACGCAAACTAGGCCATGGGCACCCCATTTGAGCTAGATTTTCATCATTGTCCTTCTATAGACTACCCAGTGAGCGTGCTAAGGGAGCTACATCCCACGGACCATAGGCATGGAAGGCAAGCCACGGCTGCCCACATTAGGCACGGCATGGGTGGAAGGCCCAACGTGCGGTCATGGCTTGCATGCCAGCCAGGACATGCGTGCCTCACACAAGCAAGACGTTTATCATTGTCCCTTAATAGACTTCCTAGTGTGCATGCCAAGGAAGCCACATCACAGGGACCATGTGCACGAAGGTAAGCCACGACTACGTCTAATAGGCACGTAATGGACATAAGGCCTAACGTGTAGCCATAGTAAGCGCGTAATTGAGGTCATGGGCATCCCACACAAGCTAGACCCTCATTGTTGTTGCTCGATAGAGTGCCTAGTGAGTGTGCAAATGGAGTCATGTCGCACTAACCATGGGCACGGTAGGGAAGCCATGGCTACCCGAAATAGGCATCACATGGGTGAAAGGCCCACCATATGGCGACAATAGGCATCCTAGCAGGTAATGGGCACCCTAAGAGAGCCTAATCCTTATCGCCATCCTTTGATAGACTTCCCAATAAGGGTACCAAGGTAGTCACATTGCATGGAACATGGGTATGAGAGGCAAGCAACAGCTGCCCTCAACTAGCATAGGATGGGCGGAAGGCCTAGTGTGCCTTGGCAATATGCATGCCAACCAGAGCATGTGCATTCACGCGAGCCAAACCCGCATCACTATTGGTCAAAAGACTTCCTAACGAGTATGTCAAAGGAGCCGTGTGGCAAGAATCATGGGTACCAGAGGCAAGCCATGCATGCCTTTAGGAGGCATGGGATGGGTAGAGGGCCCAACATGTGGCCACAACAGGCGAGTCAGCCAGGCCATGAGCGCCCCATGTGAGCGAGACTTATGCGTTATTCCCCAATAGACTACCTAGCCTATGTGTCAAAAGAGCTACATTGCATAGAAGGCGAGCCTCCATTACCCTCAACAAGTATCACATGGGTGGAAGGCCCAACATGTAGCCATAACAGGCCCTTGCCAAGCCTTAGGAGCCCTAGCTGGGCTAAACCCTCGTCATTGTCCCTCGCAAGACTGCCCAGTGAGCATGCTAAGGGAGCCGCATTGCATAAACTGTGGGCATGGGAGGCAAGCAACAGGTGCTCTCGACAGACACCATAAAGGTGGAAGGCCTAGAGTGCAATCATAGCAAGCGCACCAGGCAGGCCATAGGCACCCCACGTGAGCTAAACCCTCATCGTTGTCCCTCAATAGATTGCCCAACAAGTATGCCAAATGAGTCATATCGCATAAACCAGGGTCATGGGAGGCCAGCCGCGGCCACCCTTGGAAAGCACGGCAGAGGCGAGTGGCCTAGCATGCGACCGTAGTAAAACTGGCAACAAGGCCATAGATGCCCCAAGCGTGCTAGACCCTCATGATTATCCCTCAATAGACACCATAACTAACATGGCAAGGCAGCCACATCATATGGACCATGGCCATGGTAGGTAAGCCATAGTTACCTCTAGTGGACACGACATGGGTGGAAGGTCCAAAATGTGACTGTAGGAGGCGTGCTAGCATGGTCATGTGCGTGCTGCATGAGCTAGACCCTTGTTGCTATCCCTTAATATACTACCCAGCGAGCGTGCCAAAGGAGCCACGTCAAACAGACCTTATGCACGGGAGGCAAGCCATGATAACCTTTAGTAGGCATGTAATGGGCGAAGGGCCTAATGTATAGCCACAATAAGCGGTCTAGCCAAGTCATGGGTGCCCCATATGAGCTAGACCCTTGACTTTGTCACTTGATCGAGTGCCCAGTGAGCATGTAAAAGGAGTCGCATTGCATGGACCATAGGCATGGGAGGCAAGCCACAATAACCTACAGTAGGCATCACATAGGTGGAAGGCCAGCGTGCAGCCATAGTAAGCATGCTAAGGAGTCGCATCCCTCGACATCATCCCTCGATAGACTACCCAGCGATAGTGCCAAGAGAGCCGCATTGCATGGAACATAGGCATGGGAGCCAAGCCACAGCGACCCCTAATTGGGACGAAATAGGCAAAAGGCCCGACTTGCAACAGTAGTGGGCATGCTGGTCAAGCCATAGGTGCCTTATGTGAGCCAAATCCTCATCAGTGTCGCTTGATAGACATCCCAGTGAGCTTGTCAAGGGAGCCACATCACACAGACCATGCGTACGAGAGGCAAGCCATGCCTACCTCTAGAAGGGACGTGATCGGCTAAGGGCTTGATGTGCTGCCATAGCAAACGCGCTTGCGAGGCCATGGGTGCCCCACATGAGCCAGACCCTCATTCATGTTACATGATACTTGGGCACGGAAGGCAAGCCAATATTACCCTCAATAGGCATCGCATGGGTGGGAGGCCCAACATGCTGCCACAGCAGGCTGTAGCCATGACATGGGCACTCCATGTGGGCCAGACCTTCATCATTATTCCCTCGAGAGTTGCCCAATGAATATGCCAAGGGAGTCAGTTCATACAGACTGTAGGCATGGGAGGTAAGCAACGGGTGCCTCCAGCAAACACCCAAAGGGTGGAAATCCTAAAGTGCGATCATAGTAGGCATGCTAGGTAAATCATGGGCACCTCACGCGAGCTAGACCCTCATCATTATTCCTTAATAGACTACCCAACAGGTGTGCTAAGGAAGCCACATTGTGCAAACCATGGGAATGGGAGGCGAGCCACAACTGCCAACTATAGGCACCACGTTAGCCAAAGGCCGAGTGCGAGACTGCAAAGGGTTCGCCAACTAGGCCATGGGCACCCTATGTGACCCAGATCACTATCCCTTGATAGGCTGACCATGGGCGAGGGAGGTAAGCAATGGCTACCACCAGTAGACACGGCATGGGTGGAAGGCCTAGCTTATGACCAAAAGAAGCATGCCTCAGGCCATGGGTGCCTTAGGTGAGCGAGACCCTTTTCATTGTCCCTCGATATAATACCCAACGAGTGTGCTAAGGGATCTGAATCATAGGGACCTTATGCACAGAGGCAAGCCATGATTGCCTCTAGGAGGCACGTGATGGGTGGAGGGCCTAATGTGCAGTTGTAGCAAACACTCTAGGCAGATCATTGGCACCCTACGCGAGTCAAACGCTCGTCATTATCACTCGATTGACTGTCGAGCAAGCATGCCAAGGGAGACACATAGCATAGAGCATGGGCACAAAAGGCAAGCCATGACTACCACTAATCAGTAAGAGATAGGTGGAAGGCCCAGTGAGTGACTACAGTGGGCGTGCTAGCCACATTATGGCTGCCCCATGCCCTTTATAGTTGTCACTTGATAGACTTCCTAGGGAGTATGCCGAAGGGTTGCGTCACACAGACAATGGACACATGAGGAAGGTCACGCCTACCTTTAGAAGGCATATGATAGGCGAAGGGCCCAATGTATGGCCGCAGTAGGTGCACTAGCCAGGCCATGGGCACCTTACACAAGCGAGACACTCATCACTATTTCTTGATAGTGTAATTAGCTTATGTGCCAAAGAAGCAATGCAACATGAAACATGGCATGGAAGGCAAGCCACTACTGCCCCCAAGAAGCATCACATGGGTGAAAGGCCCAACATGCAACCACAGCAGGCTCTCATGCCATGAACGCCCACGCCGACGAGACTCTTGTCGTTATCCCTCGAGAGACTACCCAATGAGCATGCCAAGGAAGCCACGTGGCACAGAGAATGGGCATGGGAGGTAAGCCGCGTTTGCCACCTGCAAGCATTGAATGGGCGAAAGGCTTACCATGCAACTGCAACAGATGCTTCATCCAGGCACTATCGCCCTACTTTAGCTAGATCCTCATTGTTGTCCCTCGATAGATTGCCCAATGAGCATGCCAAGGGAACCATGCCTCATGAAGCATGGACATTAGAGGCCCACCATGGTTACACTTAGCAAGCTTAAATCGGGTAAAAGGCCTAGCGTGCGATCACAACAGGCATGCCATTTAGGCCATGGGCTCCTTATCCGTGCCAAACTCTCATCCTTATCCCTTGACACACTGCCTAGTGAGCATGCAAAAGATCCATGTTGCACGGAACATGCACATGGGAGACAAGCCACGACTGCTCCCAATAATTGGAAAATTGGGTGGAAGGCCCAACGCGAGCCAAACTTTTGTCACTGTCTCTCGATGGACTGCCCATTGAGTGTGCAAAGGGAGCCACGTTACACGAACCATGGTCATGAGAGGCAAACCATGGCTACCCCCACTAAAAGGCCTAGCATGCGACCATGGCAAGTGCCTAGTGAGGTTGCAAGTGCCTTATGTGAGTCAGACCCTTGATGTGATCCCTTAATAGACTGTCTAGCAAGTGTGTCAAGGAACCCCCGTTGCACAAACCATGGGCACAAGAGGTAAGCCATGCCTACCTCTAGCAAGCATGTGATAGGCGAAGGGCATAATGTGTAACCATAGCTAGTACACTAGCTAGGCCATAGGCACCCCACGCAAGCTAGACCCTCGTCGCTATCCCTCGATAGACTACCCAGCCTGTGTGCCAAGGGAGTCACAATGCATAAAACTTGGGCATGAAAGGTAAGCCAATATTGCCCCCAATAGGAATCACATAGGTGGAAGGCCCAACATGCACCCACAATAGGCACCAATCATGTCGTGGGTGACCCACACGGGCTAGACATTCATTGCTGTCCCACCAAGCATGCCGAGGAACCCATGTTACACAGATCGTGGGCATGAGAGGTAAGCCACGGATTCCCCAATTAAACACCATAATGGTGGAAGGCTCAAAATGCAATCGCAGCACGTATGCTGGCCAGGCCATGGGCGCTCGACGTGAGCTAGACCCTCGTCGCCATCGCTAGGCTACCTCATTGCTAGCACTAGCATCTACCGATGCCAATAACTATCCCGCATCAATAGCTTGGCAATCCTCAGGTTCCCCTCTTGTTGGCGCCTGCGTCGGCTAACACCAACAACTGCCCCATAACAGTAGTAAGGTAGTTGTTGGGTTCCCCAAATGTTGACACAAGCATGTGCTAGCACTAATGACTTCTCCACACTAATCATTGGATTTCCCAATGCCAACTATTGCTAGTGACTGCTGTTGGACCATCACTAGGGTAACCTAGCATAGAGTTTGCCAGCATTAGCGACTTTCCCATAATAATCGTTGGGCTCTCTTAACACCAATAACTACTGCGAGGTCATCGTTTAACTCTTCTAGCACTTGCCCTCTCATCCAATTATGCCACTGACTACTACTAAGCCATCGTTGGGGAAGCCCAACACAAATGTCTAGTAGCAACAATGCCTATTGCTAGGTCATCGTTGAGCTTTTCTAGTGTTAATGCTGGTAAATGTCAGCATCAATGACTGCCCAACAATAGTCCTTGGGTTGTTTTAACGTCAAAAGCTATCATGGGATCATCGCTAAGCTTCATCAATGCTGGCATTGGCATTTACTGACACTAGTAATTACACCTTAGAAGTAGCTAAGTAGTCATTGGCTTCCCCCAAAGCTCGCACTAGCATCTGCCAGCACTAGAAAATTCCTCGTAGTAGTTATTGAGCTATTCGAACACTAACCATTATTGCTTAGTCGTCGTTAGGCTCCTTTAGTGTTTGCCCTTATGTGTATCTACATCAGTGATTGCCATTAGGCCATCACTAGAGAAACCTAGTGAAGATGCCTGTTAGCATTAGTAATTGTCCAACGGGAGTTATTGGGCTCCCCTTCTGCTAGCACTAGTATCTATCAATAACAGTAACTAACCCACAGCAATAGTATAGTAGTCCTTGGGTTCCTCTAGTATTGGTGTCGGCATTTCCTAACACACATAACTACCCTGTAATAGTAGCTCATAAGTTGTTGGATTGCCTCAAAGCTGGCGCAAACATCTACCAGCATCAACGACTTACCCGTAAAAGCCGTTAGGCTTTTGTAATGCCTATTACTACTGCTAGGCAGTCATTTGGCTCCTTTAGTGCTTGCCCACATATTTAATTGCATCAAGAACTATCGTTGAGCCATTATTAGGAGAACCTAGTGCTAATATTGCTAATATTAGCAACTATTGTTAGGTCATCGCTGAGCTTTTGTAACATTGGCGCTGGCATTTACCAATGTCAAAGGCTATTATGGGGTCATCATTAGCACCCTCGATGTTGGCACTGGCATCTATTGGCTTTTAAGACTATACAAAGTCGTGACTGGGCTTTTTCAATTTTATCGCAAGCATGTATCGATATCAACAACTATCCCATTACTAAAGCTAGGCTATCCCTAGGTTCCTCTAGTGCTAGTACTTGCATCTGTTGACATGAATAAATGCCCTGCATTAGTAGCTAAGCAATTGTTAGGTTCCTTTAAAGCTGGTGCAAGCGTTTGCCACCACTAGCAACTACCATGCAGCGATTATTAGGCTCTCCCAATGCTAACCACTGTAGTAAGGCCATCATTGAGCTTCTCTAGTGCTTACACTCACATCTCCTAGTGCCAGCAATAGTTGTTAAGTCATCGCTAAGCTCTCTTAGTGTTGACATTGACATCTACCAATGCCAACAATTGCTATGCAGTAGTTGTTGGGCATTTCTAATGCTACTGACCATGGGACCAGTCATTGGGTTCTTTCAAAGCTAGCACTAACATTTACCAGTACCAATTAGTACCCCACAATAGTCATAGGGCTCTCTCAATGCCAACAACTATTACAAGGCTATCGTTAGGCTATCCTAGTATTATCTTTCATGTTTGCCTGCACTAGGGTAGATCATTGGGCTATCATTAGGTGACCTAATGGAGATGTCTCCTAGCATCGGTGACTATTATTGAGGTATCACTAAGCTCCGTTAGTGCCAACGATGGCATCTACCAATGCTAGCGACAATCATGGTGCCATCGTTGGGCTCCCTGAGTGCTGGTACTAGCATCTACAAACACTAAAAACTGCCTCCCAGTAATAGTTGGGCAATCCTTGGGTTCCCTAGTGCTAGCACTAGCACTTTTTTACATAACAACAGTTCCACAATAATAGCTAGGTAGCTGTTAGGTTCCCCTAAGCCTTGTACTAATGTCAGCGAAGACCGCAACGTCTACTTAACGAATGTTGTTGGGCTCTCACTGTGCCAACTATTGCAACTAGGCCATTATTGGGCTCCTCAAGTGCTTAACCTTGTATCTATCTATGCGAATGACTACCGCTGGCCCATCGCTATGAAAACCCAATGTAAATGTCTACCAGTGCCTATGACTATCGTTAAGTCATTGTTGAGCTCTCCTACTACTGGCATTGGTCTTCAAATAACACCAACAATTATCGAGCAATAGTCGTCGGGCTTTTTCAACGCCAGCAATAGTCATAGGCACATCACTACACTCTTTTATTGCTAGCACTAGCGTCCACTAACACTTGTAACTACCCCATAACAATAGTTGGTCACCTTCTTAGTTCCCTTAGTCCTAGCACTAGCGTTTGCAAACAATAGCAATTGCCTTGAAATAGTAGCTAGGCAGTCGTTAGGTTCCTCTAAAGCTGGCACTACGTTTGCCTGCACCAATGACTTTCCCGCAATAGTAGTTGGGTCTCTTAGTGCTAAAAGCTGATATTAAATAGTCATTAGGCTCCGTAAGCGCTTGCAGTCATGTTTACGTGTGTTAACCATGTTAGCGGGGCTATCATTGGGAAAAACCAATGCTGATGTTTACCATTATCAACGACTATCGTTGGGTCATCACTGAGCTCCTTGAGTGATGGCACTGACCTTTACCTCCGTGCGTGACTACACCACAGCAGTAGTAGGGCTTTCACAATGCAACCAACTATCATGGGGTTGTCCTTAGGCTCCCTTGGTGTTGGCACTAGCATTTACCAACATGAGTAATTGCCCTGCAACAATAGCTGAGCAGTCCTTTGGTTCCCCAAGAACTGGAGCTTACGCCTACTAACATTAACAACTACCCTGTAGTAGTAGTTGGGAAATCATTGAGTTCCCTAAAGTTGGTGTCAACATCTGCCCACACTTGTGACTTCTCTGCAGTAATCATTGGGCTTTCTTAGTGTTAAACACTACAACTAGGCCATTGTTGAGTCCCTCAAGTGCTTACCCTTACATTTACCTATGCCAGCAACAGCCATTGAACCATTGTTAGGGGAACCTAGTGCAAATGACTACTAGTGCCAATGATTACCTTTAGGTCATCACTGAGCTCCCCAAAAGCTGGCACTCACCTAAAACAATGATAGTCATGAAGACTATCATGGAGACGTCATTGAGCTTTCCAACACTAGCAACTGTTATAGAGATGTGCTGGGCTCCCTCGATGTTAACATTAGAATTTGTTGACACTAAGAATTTTCTTGCACCAATAGCTTGGCAGTGCCAAGGATCCCCTAGCCCTAGTGTTGGCTTTTGCCAGTAATAACAACTGCCCTGCAATAGCAGTTGGGCAGTTGATAGGATCCCCGAAAGCTAGCTCTAGTATTTGCCAGCATTAACGGCTTTCCTACAGCAGTCGTTAGGCTCTTTTAACATTAACAATTGTTACTGGTTCATCGTTGAACTCCCCAAATGTTGGCAGTTACCTAAAATAGCGATAGTCATGAAGACTATCATGGAGACATCATTGAGGTTTCTAACACCAACGACTGTCATGGAGATATGCTGGGCTCCTTTGATGTTAGCATTAGCATCTGCTAACACTAACAATTGCCTCGCGTTAATAGCTTGGCAATGCCAAGGATCCCCTAACCCTAGTGCTGGTGTTTGCTAGCACCAGCAACTGCCCTACAGTAGTAGTTAGGTAGTCGATGAGATCCCCAAAAGCTGGCTTTAGTGTCCGCTAGCACTAGCGGCTTTTTTGCAGCAATTATTGGGCTCTTTTAACATCAATAATTGCTGCTAGGTCATTGTTCGGCTCCTTTAGTGCTTTCCCTTACATCTATTGACGCAAGCAACTTTTACTAGGCCATCATTAAGAAAACCTAGTGCAAATATCTACCAATACTAATGACTACCATTGAGTCATTGTTGAGCTCCCCTCGTGCTGTGTTAGCCTAAAAAAGTGCCAGAAACTACCCAACAGTAGTGATTAGGCTCTCACAATGCCAATGACTATCATGAGGTCACCCTTGGGCTCCTTAAGAGCTAGCACTAGCGTTCTAACACTAGCAACTGCCTTGCTGTAGTTGGAAGGCAGTCGTTAGGTTCCCCTAAAGCTGATGCTAGCATATGGCAGCACTAGCAACTTTCCCACAGTAGTCATTGGGCTCCTCTTGTGCTTTCCCTTGCATCTACCTCCACTAGCGACAGTTATTGGGTCATCGCTTGGGCAACCCACAACATATGTGTGACAATGTCAGTCACTTTTGCTCGATCATCGTTGAGCTCTATTAGAGATGCTGCTCACCTCTACCAACACCAACGATAGCCTTACAATAATCATTATGGTTAGCCTAATGCTAGCAACTATCGCAGTGTCATCATTGGGCTCCCGTGGTGCTGGCACTAATGTTTACTCACACTAGGAACTGCCCTGCAATAATAGCTGGGCAGTCCTTAGGTTCCTTAATACTAATGCCAGTGTCTACCAATACTAGTAACTACTTATAGTAGTAACTGGGTAGTCGTTGGGTACCCCAAAGCTAGTGTTAATGTTTGCAAGCTCTAACGACTGCCCCATAATAGTTATTGGGATCGCTCACCACCAACTATTGCTACCAAGTCATCATTGGGCCCCTCTAGTACTTGCCCACATTTTTTCCTGCACTAATGATTTTACTGGGTTGTCATTGAGGGAACCAAGTGTAAATGTCTACTAGCACTAACGATTATCGCTGGGCCATCGCTCTGCTCCTCTAGTGATGTTGCCTAATGTCAACGACTACCTAACTATATTTATTGGGCTCTGTCAATGCCAATGACTGTCATAGGGTCGTCATTGGGCTCCTTTGATGCTAGGATTGGCATTTATCGACATCCACAACTGCTCTATAATAATAATTAAGTAGTCTAAGGGTTTTCTTAGTGCTAGCACTCGCATTTAACGACACCAATAACTATCCTGCATGAGTAGCTCGATAGTCTTTGGGTTCTACCAAAGCTAGTGTTAGCCTCTACCAGCACCAGTAATTTTCTTGTAGTAATGATTAGGCTCTTTTAATATCCACGACAATATCTAAGCCGTCATTAGGCTTCTTTAGTGCTTGCCCTTACATCTCCCTACGTTAGTGATTACTACTTGGCACTCACTAAGGGAACTTAGTGCACATGTTTGCCAGTGTAAGCGATTACCTAGTAGATTTCATAGGGCTCTCCCAATGCCTATTACTATCCTTGGGTTGTCGTCCCTGAACTCCCTTAGTGTTCACACTGATATCAACAAACACCAGCGACTGCCTCGTAGCAGTGGTTGGGTAGTCATTTGATAACACGTGTGACTTCATCACAACTACCATTAGATCTCTTTTAATGCTAACAACTGCTGCTAAGGCACCTTTGGGTTTCTCTAATGCTTACCCTCGTATCTACCTGCATCAGTGACTATTGTTAGGCCATCCCTAGAGCAATGATAATGGCTGGCATTTACTAGCATCATTGACTACCCAGCAATAATTATTGGGTTCTCCCAACACTACCTACTATTACTAGGTCATCGTTAGGATTCCTCGGTGCTAGCACTAGCAGCTACCAACACTAGTAAGTGCCCCACAGCAATAGCTAAGTAGTCTTAGGGTTCCCTTAGTGCTAGCACCGGCATTGACGAACGCCAATAACTACCTCACAACAGTAGCTGGGTAGTCATTAGGTTCCCCCCAAGTAGACACAAGCATCTACCAGCACCAATGACATCACATAAGAAGTTCTTGGGTTCTCCTAATGCTTACTACTGTTTCTAGGTTGTCATTTGATGCCTTTTATGCTTGCCTTCATGTCTACCTATGTCAGCAACTACCATTAGGCTACTAGTGGGAAATCCAGCGCTAATTTTTGCTAGCGCTAGCAACTATCACTAAGTCATTATTGAGTTACTCTAGTGCTTAAGCTGTCATCAATTAGTGTCATTGATTGCCAAATAATAGTTGTTAGGCTCTGCCAATGTCAATGACTATCATGGGGTCATTGTTGGGCTCCTTTGGTGCTGGCATCAGTGTTTACTAACACTAGTAACTACACCATGATAATAGCTAAGCAATCATTTGGTTCCCTCGAAGCTGGCCTAAGCGTCTGCCAGCCCTAGTGAAACCTCTTGCAGTCATTGTTGGGCTTTCTTAATGCCAACTATTGCTGCTAGGCTATTGTTAAGCTCTTCTAGTGCTTACAGTCGCGTCTACTTGCATCAACAATAGTTGTTAGGCCATCACAGGGGGAACCCAGCATTGATGTTTCCTAGTGTTAATGATTGCCGCTGGGTCATCGCTGAGTTCCCCTAGTGCTAGCGCTAGCATCTGCTTGCATTAATGATCGACTAGAATTAATGGTTGGGTAATCGCTAGGAGAACCCAGTGCTGATGTCTACCAACACTAGCAATTGTCACTAAGTCATTATAGAGCTGCTTTAGTATTGGTGTTGCCATCTATCAGTCACTACACCATAAAAATAATGAGGCAGTTGTTAGGTTCCTCAAAGCTAGCCCGAGTATCTTGCAGCACTTGCGAATCCCTTGAAGTCATCATTGGCTCTCCTAATGCCAACTATTGTTGTTAGGCAGTCATTGGGCTTGTCTA
This sequence comes from Moringa oleifera, assembly GCA_021397835.1. NCBI lineage: Eukaryota > Viridiplantae > Streptophyta > Magnoliopsida > Brassicales > Moringaceae > Moringa > Moringa oleifera. The sequence continues at coordinate 5,842,076 of JAJFZO010000896.1, read as the reverse complement.
ATGCTTATAATCGTGTCTACTTGCATCAGTGATTATTGCTGGGCAATCTTTCGGGGAACCTAGCATAGACTCCAACGATTGTCGCTCAATCATCAGTGAGATCCTCTAGTGCTAGCACTAGCATTTACAAACATGAGCGACTGCCCAGCTATTGTCCTTGGGCTCTCCCTATGCAAATGATCATCATAGGTAATCCCTTGGCTCCCCTAGTGCTAGCACTAGCGTCCATTGATACTAGGAATTGCCTCGTAGCAATAGTTGGGTAGTCTTTAGGTTTTATTGATGCAAGCTCGGCATTTGCCAACGCCAATAACTACCCCATAGTAGTAGTTACACAATCATTGGGTTCCCTCAAAGCTGACGCGAGCATCTGCTGGTACTAGCGACTGCCCTGAAGCAGTCATTGGGTTCTCCCAGCGCTGACCACAGCTATTAGGTCATCAATGAGCTCCCCTAATGTTTACCCTTGAGTCTAACTGTGCCAATGACTATCATTGAACCATTGTTGGGGTACACAGCGTAATGTCTACCAGCGCAAGCGACTACCACTAGGTCATCGTTAATTTCTCTTAGCACTAGCACTGGCATCTACGAGCTTTAATGACTACTCAGCAGCAATTATTGGGCTCTCCTAATATAATGACTACTACAAAGTCATCATTAGTGTCCCCCGATGCTTGTATTAGCATCTATCCACACCATCAATTGTATCCAGAAGTAACAAGGGAGTCATTAGGCTTTCCTAAAGCTAGTGTGAGCATCTGCCAGCACGAGCGACTTTTTCGCTGTAATCTAGGCTCTCTGAATGCCAATTACTATTAGCAGGCCATCGTTGGGCTCCTCTAGTGCTTGCCCCTGTATCTTCTTGGACTAATGATTAATATTAGGCCATCGCTTAGGCAACCCATTGCAAATGTTTGCCTGAATCAGCTACTGCTTAATAGCAGTCGTAGGGCTCTCTAGATGGTTGTGACTGTCATTAGGTTGTTGCTGGGTTGCCTTGGTACTAGCACTAACATTTATCAATACTAGTAACTTCCCCGTAGTAATAGCGAGGTAGTCCTTGGGTTCCTTTAGTGCTGGCGCCTTTTTCTGGCAATACCTATAATACCTTACAAAAATAACTTAGTAGTCATTGGGTTTCTTCGACGTTAACACGTGCATCTGCTAGCATGAGCGAAGCCGTGGGGCTATCCTAGTGCCTATTACTAATAGTGAGCCATTGTTCGGCTACTCAATGCTTGTACTTATGTCTACCTGCACTAGTGACTATCGCTAGGCCATCGAACTCAGTGCTGATGTCTGCTAGCACCACCGACTATCATTTGGTCATTGCTAAGCTACTCTAGTGCTGACGCTGCCACTTATCAGTGCCAATTATTGCCCAACAGCAATTGTATGGCTTTTCCATCACTAGTGACTATCACAGGGTCATTACTAGGCTCTTTTAGTGCTAGCATTAGCATTTACCAACACCAACAACTATACTACACAAATGGCTAGGCAATCATTGAGTTCCCCAACATTGGAGTGAGCTTCTGCTTAGCACCAGTGAATACCTTGCAGTTGTCACTGGGCTTTCTTAATGCCAACTACTATTGATAGGCTATTATTGGGCTTAATTAATGGTTACTGTCATGTCTACCTACGCCAGCAGTTATTGCTAGGCCATCACAAGGGGAAACCTGCACAAATGTTCGATCTAATCTAACAACTATTGCTAGATCATTGCTGAGATCCCTTAGTGTTAGCACTGGCATCTACCAGCGTTAGCAACTGACCAACTATAATCATTAGGCTCTCCCTGTGCTAGTGACCATCATAAGGTCGTGACTAGGCTCTCCTTATGCTATCGATTCCCTTAGTACTAGCATTGGTGTTTGCCAACTCCAACAACTACCTTCTTACAATAGATAGCCAATCATTGCGATCTCGTAAAGCTGGCTTGAGCGTTTGCCAATGCTAGTGACTGTTACACGGTAGTCATTAGGCTTGCCCTCTATTGAGCTCTATTAGTGCTTGCCCTCGTGTCTACCTATGCTAACGACAACCATTGGGTTATTGCTTGGGTACCCAAAGCAGATGTCTACCAGTATTAATGATTAGGATGTTATTAAGCTCCCTTTGTGCTGGCATTGGCATTTACCTGTGTTAGTGACTACCTAACAGCAGTTGTTAGGCTCTCCTAGCACCAAAAACTATCATCGCAATGTCAATAGGCTCCCCTAGCTCTAGCACTCACATCTACTAACACCAGTAACTGCACTACATAAGTAGTTGGGCAATCATTGGGTGCCTTTTTATGCCAATTACTGTGGTCAAGCTATCGTTGGGCTACTCTAATGCTTGCCTTCACATCTTTTTACGTTAACGACTGCCATTGGGCCCGTTGGGGCAACCCAACGCAAAATTTTTGCCAACATTAGTGATTTCTCAGTAGCAGTCGTAGAGCTCTCCCAACGCTTATGGCTATCATAAAAGTGGCGAGGCAGTTATTAGGTTCCCCTAGTGCAATGCCGTTGTTTGCCAACACTAACAATTGGTCTACAACAGTAATAGGAAGTTAATGATTCCCATAAAGCGAGGTTGTCGCTAAGCTCCCCTAATGCTAGTGCTAGCATCTACCAATGTCAGCGACTACCCAGGAATAGTCGTTGGGCTCTCCCAACTCCATCAACTACCATGGGGGTGATCGATTGGCTCACTCAGTGCCAGAATTGGAGCTTATCAACACCGACAACTAACCCACAGTAATAACTGGGCAATCCTTTGTTTTCTCTAGTGCAGGTGTTAACATTTAACACCACTAACTATTACCCTATAGTAGTTGCTGGGTAGTCATTGGATTCCACCAAAGCAGACATTAGCATATGCGAGCACTAGTAACTTCCTTGTAGAAGTCGTTAGGCTCTCAAAGTGCCAAAAACTGCTATTAAGCCATCATCAAGCTCCTTTAGTGCTTTTCATCATGTTTGGCAATGCCAACAATGTCCATTGGGCCATCGTTTAGGAACCCAGCACAGATGTGTGCAAGTGCTAGCGACTATCACTAGATCATTGCTAAGCTCCCCGAGTGATTGTGTTGGCCTCTACCAATGCGGATAATTGGCCTACAGCAGCCGTTGGTCTCTCACAATGCGAGCGACTCTCGAGAGGCCGTCTTTGGTTGCCTGGGTACTGGCACTAGCTTCTATAGACATGAGTGACTGCCTCACAATAATAGTTATGCAGTCTATATATTTTCATAGTGCTAGTGCTATTGTCTACTAACATCAGCAACTGCTCTGCAATAGTAGTGAGTAGTTGATGGGTTCCCCTAAAGTTGGCGCTAGTGTCACCTAACACCAATGACTTCTCTGACATAGTCGTTAGGCTCCACAAGTGCTTCTTTTGCGACTACTTTTGCTATTGACCACGGTTGGGCTATCGTTGGAAGAACCCAATGCAAATATATGCGAGTGCCAATGACTATCATTGGGTCACCGTCGAGCTCCCTTAGTGCAAGTATTATCCTTAAATAGCGCCAATGAATGCCATGCACAGTCGTTGGACTCTCCAACACTAGCGACTATCATGGGGATGGGTTTGGGCTCCCCTTGCATCTATCGACACCAACAGCTACCCTGCAATGATAGTTGGGTAGCCCTTAGGTTCCCTTAGTGTTGGCATTGGCATTTTGCCAAACCTGGCACTAGCATCTGCTAGCACTCGAGTCTTTTCCACAACAATCATTAGGCTCACTCACCGTCAAAACTTGCTGCTAGGTTGTCATTGGGCTTCTTTAGTGCTTACTCTCGTGTCTACCTACATCTACGACTATCATTTGGCCATAATTGACGAAACCCAATAGAGAAGTCTGCCCATGCCAGCGACTGATGTTGGGTCATCGCTGAGCTCCCCTTGTGGTGGTGTAGGCAACTACCAGCATCAATGACTACCTAGCAACAGTCATTGTAGTCTCCCAATGATAATAGCTATCATACATTCGTCATTAGGCTCCCTTAATGTTAGCACTAAGGTCTTACACTAGTCATCAACTTTGCGACAATAACTGACTTGGGTTTCGTTAGTACTTATGCTCCGACGTAGTCGTTGGGCACCATAAGTGCTTCTGTCGTGACTACTTTTGTTACCAACCATCGCTGGGCGACCGTTAGAGGAACCCGGTGCAAATGTCTATGAGCACTAACGACTACTGCTCGGTCATCATCAAGCTCTCTTGGTGCTTGTCCTACTTAAACACTTTCTCTTTGTTATCCCATGTTTTTCAGATTGGCCATCCAATCTTGATCATAAATCCTTATCCCATTGAGGCTTATCTTCAAAGTTTGGATAGCATCCTTCTCCTGTAAGGACTCCCTATGAGTCAAAGATATCTCTTTTGAAGTCTTCTGCAAGCCCTCTTATCTGCTTTCAATTGATTTAGGTAAGCTTAAGGAGGTGATTTACGTTTAAGACTATTTTTAAGCCTTATCTCCCTTGACTTTTGGGATAGACATCTCTTTCTTATCCTTTTATAGCCTTGACCCTCCTCTAGCGAATGGCCATATCTTTCTTTGTAGGATATCATTACTTGCTGGACTTTCCATCAATGCCAAGTTGGGTTCCTGGATTTTGTCCTGTGTTCTCGTCACTAGACATCTTTGCACCATCATGTGCTGGTGCTTGCTTGATGCGTCTCTGTCACTTTCCTGTTAAATTGGCTTATGGGTCGATTTGTGTGCTTTATCCATCACTCCATGACATTCCCAACTCATTAGGGTATCTCGCCACTATGAGTATGAAACTCAGTTTCTAACAAGGTCTCTTGCATTCGTTTCCGTATCTAACTCATGTGTTTTGCCTTACTAGCGTGGTCCTACACTCATGTAGGTTCGGGCATAGAGCAAGGCTCACCACGCCTATGCCTTGGCACTTAGATTCAAGGTCTGATAAAACACCCCCACCAGAAGAGTCCGATGCCCTCGTTGGCATGGTGTTATGGTACGCCTTGATCTAATCCTTGAATTACCACAACATAGTATCTTTTTCTTAACTCAGATCTACCTCACTGGTGCCTTTCCACTAGAAAAAGTAGTATGTCCTCCGATTCATCTTTCTATAGCCTTCTGTTATGTGATCAAGTATCTTTTATATTGAACTTGAGTTACTGATAGTGCACATTTGGCTTGCTTGCATCCGCGATCAGCATGTTCCTATAACTCTTTAAGGAAGCTCATGTGGAATGTTGGGTGCATCTTTAGATGTTACGATAGCTTTAATTCATAAGCTATTGCTCTAACTTTCTTTTTGATCTCGAATGGTCCATCATACCTTGGGATAAGGCCTTAATGAACTCTTTTTTTTGTTATTTTCTTCTAAATATGGGCTGTCAGCTTTGATAGCACCTTATCCCCATCCTGGAACTCAGCATCACGTCTCTTTTTATTAGCATATTTATTTATCCACCTTTGGGCCTTAAAAAGGCTATCCCTTGGCAAGTCAATTAACCCTTGCTTGTCCCGATCAAAGTGGTAGGTTACTACGCAGATTTCTTGGCTCTTCTGCTTGGCTATCTCATAAGGTGTCATTGATTGTTGCCCGAAAGCTAGCTCTGCAAGACTTAGATCTATTAATGACTAACAAAGGATGTTGTAGCATAACTATACTACATACAATAATTCAAGTCAATCCTTTGGCTTGCGGTCATATAATGCCGTAAATACTCCTTCAACAAGCTATTTACCCTCTCTGTTTGTGCATCTGTCTGTGGATGATTTGCTGTGAAGAATTTGAGTTTTGCTCCCATCATGTTTAGCAACACTTTCCAACATCTTCCTGTGAATCTGGCATCTCTGTCACTCACAATGTCTTTTGGCAATCCAAACAATTTAACATGTTTGAAAAACATCTCAGCGGCCTTGTCAGCTGGCCACGCTCAAGTAATAGGAACAAAGATAGCATACTTTGAGAACTTGTCAATAATCACCATTATAGCGGATAGTCCCTTGACCTTTGGGAAGCTCACGATGAAATCCATCGACATTGACTCCTGCGGGTACTTCAGAATGGGTAAAGGTAGAGGTAAGCTCGCCTCCGTCCTTCTATCTGTTTTGTCCTGTTGGCACACTAAGCATGTGCGAACATAGGCCTTTACATCTTCCATTAACTTTGGGCAGTAAGAGGCTCTCATTAGCAATGCGAGCATCCTCTCGACGTCGACCAGACTTAGGCACGAATAGTTTGCCTCCTCAAGCATAAAGTAACCCATCCTCGATCCAATATCTTCGGATTAAGCCCTCGCTTACCTCCCGCATGAGTCAAGCATACTCAATATCTTCCTCAGTTACTGATCTTATTTGCTCGAGTATATCGCTCTGGACACCCATCATAATAGCCACAAATGTTTGCACTTCTACATAACTTAGTGCACTAACAACAATGTTTTGTTTGTCTGGTTTGTGTTTCCATACAAAATCAAACTCTGCTATAAATTCTTGCCATTTTATTTGTTTCAAAGATAGCTTTTTTTTGCTAGCAAAAATAGGTATTAGCGACATTGTCAATAATTACCTTAAATTTCGTGCCAAGTAATGCCACCCATCCCTAGGCAATGGACAATAACCATCATCTCCTTTCGATGAGTCGAATAACACTATTCCATGTCCTTGAGTATTTAACTCTCGAATGCCATGGGCTGGCCATTCAATACCAACATACCCCCGATTACTCGATTAGAGGCATCTATGATTACCTCAAATGGCTCTTCAAAGTTTAGTAACAATAATACTAGTTTTGAGGCTACCACTTGTTTTAATCCTTCTAAGCCTTGTCACATTCGGTGGTCCATACCCACGGGTTGTGTTTCTTTAGCAAGTCTATCAAAGGGTTGCTTATACTCAAATATCCTTTTGATGAACTGTCTGTAATAGTTTACGAGCCCAAGAAAATTTTTATGGGGCTAGCCACTCAATGATGACCTTCGCTTTCCTTTTGTCCATCTGTATCTATTCATTCCTGACCTAATGCCTCAAGAATGGCAATTCTTGCTTACAAAACTTGCATGTTTCTTTCTTGATGTACAGCTGGTGTTCCCACAGCTGCATCAATACTTGTCACAAATGGCTTACGTGGTCGTCTAGGGTCTCATTATAAACCACAATTTCATCCAAGTAGACTACCACAAATTTGTCCAAAAGCTCAAACAATACGTCATTCATAAGATTTCAAAAGGTAATAGATGCATTGGTTAGCTTAAAATGCATCACCATGAACTTATAAGAGCCGTACCTTATGATGCATGAGGTTTTTGCTTCGTCCCCCTCAGCTATTCTGACTTGCCAGTAGTCTGATCACAAGTTTAGCTTTGTAAAGTACTTGGCCCTTGATAAACGATTCAAATAAGTCAGCATGGTACCAGATATTTGTTCTTTATTGTTACCTTATTTAATACTGATAATCGATGTAAATTCTCAGCAAGCTGTCTTATTTTCGTTAGAATAGCACAAGTGTGTCATACGGGGCCTTCGACGGCTAAATGAAACCTGCTTCTAGCAGCTCGTCTAATTGCTTCTGTAGTTCGACTAGTTTCGATGAGGGCATTCGATATGGTGCTTGAGCAGAGGGTATGGCACCTAGAAGTAACTCGATCTTATGATCAACATTCCTGCTCAAAGGTAATGAATTCCCTCAACACTTTAGTGATTTCATCACGCACTTTCGTGACCTAGTTTTGCCTCAAATAGTGCTGCCACCATCGTCACTTCATCCTTTCGCAATCCTGACTTAGGCTATTTCACAAATTTTAACTTAATTCGCTTCTTGTTTACTAAAAGCTCTTTCGCTGCTTTAGTTTTAATTAAGCTTTGGGCTCACTCATCAGCCACGAATAATCCACCTAAGTAGAGCATCATTGATCCCTTGGCTTGTTTGAAGAATTCTAGACCCAAAATAACATCAAAGTTGTCTAACTGTGTTATCATAAAGTTGGATGTACTTTTTCGTTCACCTACTTCAAGGGTCGTAGTGGCAGCTCCGCATACTACCTTCGTCTCAACATTACTACTTTGACCTTGACCGAGGCTAAAGAAATCTTAAGCCTAAGCTTTCCTATTTCTTTTTTCATAATAAAATTATTAATAGCTCTCGTATCTAACATTGCCATAGCATTCTTCTTGTTTACTTTCACTAAGACATAGATATACCTTTTATGCAAGTTCTTGGGTGTGATCACATTCATTAATTAAATCAGGGTCACCCGAGTTGTGGCATTCCCTTCCTTTTCCTTGAGCGAATCCTTTGCTACTATGAGTGCCATCAACTTCTCTTTGCGATGATAGTCATGTGCTCTATGTGGCCTATTGCATGAAAAGTAAGCCCCTTGGTCTATATTCTTTCCTTAACCTTTCAAAAGGAATGAGTTTTGAGGCTTACTAGACTCAACATTCTTCTTTTTCTTGCCCTTGCCATTAGGCTTTTTCATCTATTTTCTAGCCTTCCCTCATTTCTCACCTTTCTTATCGAAAGCATCACCCACATACTTTAAATCCACAAATCTATCCGCCACGAAAAATGCTGAAGGCAAGTCTTTGACACGTTGCCACCTCAATTCTGCTTGAGCCCATGGCTAAAAGCCCAATAGGAAGTTAAACAACCTATCCTCATGTGACATATTCTTGACTCTAACATTAGGAAACGGAATTCCTTCATAAAGGTGCGCACTAAACCTATCTAACTTAGGTGCTTTGGTTGTTCCCTAGCCATGAACGATGTGTTACATGGTAAGAATTGATCCTTCAATTCCTTTTTGAGTGCCTCCTATGAATCGATGCTAGGCCTTCCCATGATAGCATCATCTTGCATACGCATGCATCACCACAACCTAGTATCACTAGATAAGTGCATCAACGTGATCATTACCTAGTTGTTTTTTGGGTACTCGAGCAGCTTTGAAGTTTTATATCCCACAAGAAGTTCTCTAACTCTTTAGTGTTCCTTTCTTTAGAGAACGGCTTTAGTTTTGACACTTTTTGCTTAGCTGCAGTAGGGTCCACTTTTACTGTTGAGGTATCAAGAGCCTTTTTCAGCAACCTGATCTCAGTCTGAAGGCTCCTCATGGTCTCCTTAAGGGTTCTGATGTCCTCTTCCATTGAAGATTGTCGTTGGGTAATTGTCTATCTTAACTTAACCAATATGCATGTTGATCCCTCTGATAATGCACCAACGATCTCTTTCAACTGAGTGACACCCTCTCGCATAGACTTACTTCCCCCTACCATAGGCCCTTTGTAGTGATTAGATTAACCATGAGTTTAAGAGAAAGTGGTGATCGAAACCATGCTCTGATACCAAATTGTCATACCATTAATTGTGGGATCTGTGCAACTCTAATGTGCTAGCGCTAAATGCATCCACCTAGCCAGCCCACTTTCAAAGCCCACACTAAAAACAGAATAAGAGACAAGACAATGCAAAAGCGGAGTGAGAGAGACAAGTATTACAAGAACTCTTTCTCAACCTTTATTAGAATAAAGAACCTCTTTACTAAAGAAGGGTCACTCTCTAAGAGTACCCAAAGCCTCTAGCTTCCCATGCACTTGAGTTTGTATTACTGGATTTGTTTACAACTGAACCCAAGCCCCCTTTTTGTACTAGTTAAGGAATGTTCTATTCAAATACTCTCTCTTTGTTATCTCACGTTTTTTGAACTGGCCACCCAATCTTGATCATGAATCCTTATCCCGTTGAGACTTATCTTTAAAGTTTGGATAGCATTCTTTTCTTGTAAGGACTCTTTTTGAGTCATGAATCTTATCTTCTTTGAAGTCTTCTCTAAGCCCTCTTATTTACTTTCAACCGATTTGGACAAGCTTAACAAGATGGTTTTCGTTTAAGACTGTTCTCGAGCCTTATCTCCCTTGGCTTTTGAGATAAACATCTCTTTCTTGTCCTTCTATTACCTTGACCTTCCTTTAGCAAATGACCATGTCCTTCTTTGTAAGATATCTTCACTTGTTGGACTTTCCATCCATGCCAAGCTAAGTTCTCAGATTCTGTTTTGTGTTCCCATCACTAGACATCTTTGCACCACTACGTGTTAATGGTTACTCGAGGCGTTTCTGTTGCTTTCCCGTTAAGCAAGCTTGTGGGTCGGTTCGTGTGCTTCATCCCTTACTCTATGACATTACCAACTTATTAGTGTATTTTGCCACAGTGAGTAGGAAACTCAGTCTTTAACCAAGTCTCCTGCATTTATTTTCATATCTAGCTCATGCGTTTGCCTTACTAATATGGTCATCCATACTTGTAGGTTCGGGCATGGAACAAGGCTCACCATGCCTACACCTTGGCACTCAAATTCAAGCAAGGCATGGGCAGAAGGCCTAGCCTATGGCCATACTAGGCATGTTAGCCAGGCCATGGGCACCCCACTTAAGCTAGATAAACTACCTAGTGCTTGTGCTGGCATCCATGAGTGTCAGCAACTTCCCACTTGGAGTCGTTGGTCACTCCAAACACCAGCAACTACCTAGCAATCATCATTGGGCTCTCCCAACGGCTACGATTATCATAAGGTCATCATTGGGCTCCCTTTTCACTAGCATTAGTATCTATCACTCCCAACAATTGCCCCACAATAATAGAGCGGTAGTCCATGGGTTCCCTTAGTGTTGGCACTAGCGTCTGCAACACTGACAGTTACACTGTATTAGTAGCTTCGAGGTTGTTGATTCCCCTAAAGCTACGTTATTAGTGAGCTCCCTTTCTACTAGCACTGGCATCTATGAGCATCAGCGATTATCATTGGGTCATTGCTAGGCTCCTCTGATGTTGGTACTAACGTATATTGACAATAACTACCTCGCAATAATAAGTGGGTTGTCCTTGGGTTCCCTTAGTGCTGGTGTTGTCGTTTTCCAACACTTGTAACTACCCCACAATAATATGTTGGGAATCATTGGGTTCACTCAAAGCTAGTGCGAGTGTGTGCCAAGATGAGCGATGTCCTCACAAAAGTCATTGGCAGCTGTTGGGCTTCACCAAAACTGGTGTGAGTGTTAGCTAGCTTAGCGAATCCCGCATAGTCATCATTTAGCTTTCCCAAAGCGAGCGAATGTTGCTAGGTCATCATTGGGCTCTATTAGTGGTTATCGTCGCGCATACCAATGCTAGCCACTGCCATTGGGCCATCGCTGGTGAACCTAGCATATATGTCGGTTAGTACCAGCAATAGTCGGTCAGTCATCGCTAGGCTTCCTTGATATTGGCCTACACTCTATAAGTGCCTATGACTACATAGCAACAGTCATTGGGCTATCTCAATGCTAGCGATCGTTATGAAGTCATCACTGGGCTTTCCTCATGCCGGCATTAATGTCCATTGACACCAACAACTGCCCTACACTAATAACTGGGCAAACCCCAGGTTCTCCTAGTCTTGGCATCGACATTTGTCAACAATTATAGCAGCAGCTAAGTAATCATTAGGTTCCCCTAAAGATGGTGCGAGCATTTGCTAGTAGCAACTGCTTTCCCGTAAAAGGTGTTGGGCTCTCCTAGTGCTTAGTACTACTACTAGCCCATCGTTGGACTCCTCCAATGCTTGCCCTCACATCTCCCAATAGCAATGATTTCTACTAGGTAATCGTTGAGCTCTTCAACACCAGCGCTGGCCACTACTAGCGTCGTGACTACAGTGTAGTAATCAACAAGCTCTTCAACACCAGCGACCATCATGGGGTCATCGTTGGACTCCCCCGATGCTAGCATCAGCATTTATTGACAATAGTAACCATCCTGCGGCAATAGCTAGGCTATCCCTAGGTTTCGCAAGTGTTGACATTAGTGTCTACTAGCACGAGCAATTGCTCCATTGCAGTAACTAGGCAACCGTTGGGATATAAGTTTCTACCATCACGAGTGACTTCCCCACAGTATTTATTGGGATCTCCTAATGCTAACTACTATTGCTAAGATGTCATTGGGCTCCTCTAGTATTTGCCTTCGTTTCTGCTTGGCCATCGTTAAAAGAACCTAGCATAGATGTTTGCTAGTGCCAGTGATAGTTGTTGGGTCATCATTGAGTCCTCCTTATGATGGTATTGGCCTATTCTAGCTACCGCAACTACCCAACAGTGGTCTTTGGGCAATCTCAACGCCAATGACTCTCATGAAGTCGTCGTTGGGCTCCCTTAGTGCTAGCATTAGCATCTACCAACACCTGCAATAACCCTATAATAATAGCTGGGCAGTCCTTAGCTTCTCTTAGTACTAGCACATTCGTGTTCCAACACTAACCACTACCCCATAACAGTACTGCTCAGTCGTCAAGTTTCCATGAAAGCTGGTCCAAGCGTGTGTCAACACCAGCCATTTCCCTGTAGCAGCCTTCTTGCTCTCCTAGCACCAACAACTACTACTGGGCTATCGTTGGGCTCCTATGGTGCTTGCAGTCATGTATACCTGTACCAACAATTATCGTTAGGCCATCGTTGGTGAAACTTAGCACAAACGTTTATCGACGCCAGAGACTACAATTGTGTCATCGCTGAGCTCCCTTAGTGCTGTTCTTGTCATCTTCCAACACCTATAACTACCCTGCAATAATACGTCGGAGTCATTGGGTTCCCCCATAGCTGGCGCGAGTGTGTGCCAACACTAGCGACGACCTTACAAAAGCCATTGGGGTAGTTATTGGGCTCTACCAAAACTAGCGCGAGTGTTAGCGAGCTTAGCGAATCTCGTGTAGTCATCATTTAGCTCTCTCAAAGCTAACTAAAGCTGCTAGGTCATCATTGGGCTCTATTAGTGGTTATAGTCACACACAGCAATGCTAGCCACTATAATTGGGCCATCGTGGGTGAACCTAGCACATATGTCGGTTAGCACCAATAACTACCAGTCGATCATCGCTAAGCTTCCCTCATGTTCACTTACACTCTTCAAGTGCCTGGGCTGTATAGCAACAGTCGTTTGGCTATCTCAAGGCTAGTGATCATTATGAAGTCGTCGCTGGCCTCTGTTTATATCGGCAATAGTGTCCATTCACACCAGCAACTGCCCTACAGTAATAGGTGGGCAGACCTCAAGTTCTTCTAGTCTTGGCATCAAGGTCTACCAACAATGGAAACATCTTTATAGCAAAGGCTAAGTAATCATTAGGTTCCCTTAAAGCTAGTGCGAGCATCTGCTAGCACATGCTGCTTTCTCGTAGAAGGTGTTAGGCTCTCCTAGTGCCTACTACTACTACTAAGCCATCATTGGACTCTTCCAATGCTTGCCCTCACGTCTTCTAATAGGAACGATTTCTACTAGGTCATCGTTGAGCCCCTTTAGTGTTGGCGGTGTCCTCTACCAGTGTCGTGACTATAGTGTAGTAGTCGATAAGCTCTTTAACACAAGCAACCATCATGGGGTATCTGTTTGGCTCCCCCGATTCTAGCACTAGCATTTATCGACAACAGCGACCATCATGCAGCAATAGCTAGGCTATCCCTAAGCTCCGCAAGTGTTGACATTGGTGTTTACTAATAGAGACAATTGCCCCATAACAGTAACTGAGTAACCATTGGGTTTCCTTGAAGCTAGAATAAGTGTTTACCATCACGAAGGACTTCCCCGCAGTAGTTGCTGGGTTCTCCCAATGCTAACTACTATTGTTAGGACGTCATTAGGCTCTTCGTGTACTTGCCTTCGCGTCTACTTGGCCATCATTAAAAGAACCTACCACAGATGTTTGCCAATGCGAGCGATAGCTACTGGGTCATTGTTGAGCCCTTCTTATGATGGTGCTGGCATATTCTAGCTATCTCAACTGCCCGGCAGTGGTCGTTGGACAATCTCAATGCCAGCAACTCTTATGAGGTCCTCATTAGGCTCCCCTAGTACTAGTACTAGTATCTACTGACACCAGCAATAACCTACAATAATAGTTGGACAGTCTATAGGTTTCCTTAGTACTAGTATATGTATCTCCTACCACTAGCCACTATCCCATAATAGTACCTGCTCGGTCGTTAGGCATCCATGAAAGCTGGTCTTAGTGTATGTCAACATCAACCACTTCTCCGTAGCAACCTTCTTACTCTTTCAGCACCAATTAATACTGCTTGGCCGCCGTTGGGCTCTTGTACTATGTGCTATCATGTCTATCTAGACCAGCAACTATCGCTTGGCTGTCATTAGTGAAACTTAGCACAGATGTTTGTCAATGCCAGCAACTATAGTTGAGACACCACTGAGCTCCTTTAATGCTTACGCTGGCATCCATGAGTGTCAGCAACTTCTCAGCTGGAGTCGTCGATCACTTCAAACACTAGCAACTACCTAGCAATCGTCATTGGGCTCTCTCAACGGCTGTCACTATCATCGGGTCATCGTTGGGCTCCCTTGTCGCTAACACTAACATTTATCAATCCCAGTAACTGCCCTGCAACAATAGCATGATAGTCCTTGGTTCCCCTAGTGTTGGCGCTAGCATCTGTAGCACTGACAATTGCACTGTATTACTAGCTACAAAGTTGTTGATTCCCCTAAAGCTGGGTTACTAATGAGCTCCCCTTCTATTAGCGATGGTATCTATAAGCATCAGCGACTGTCAATAGGTCATCGTTGGGCTCCCCTGATGTTGGTACTAACGTATACCGATAGTAACTACCTTATAATAATAGGTGGGCAGTCCTTGGGTTACCCTAGTGCTGGCATCGTCATCTTCCAACACTTATAACTACCCTACAATATTATATAGGCACTCGTTATATTCCCTCGAAGCTAGCGCAATCATGTACCAAAACCAACGACGTCCTCGCAAAAGTCATTAGGGGGAGCAGTTAGGCTCCATCAAAACTAATGCAAGTATTTGCCAACTGAGTAAATCCCGCATAGTCATCGTTCAGCTATCCCAAAGCTAACTACTGTTACTAGGTCATCATTAGGCTCTATTAGTGGTTACCATCGTGTATACCTATGCTAGCCACTCGCATTTGGTCATCGCGGGTGAACCTAGCACATATGTCGGTTAGCACCAGCAATTGTTGATTGGTCATCGCTAAGCTCCCCTAACGTTGGCCTACATTTTAAAAGTGCCTGTGACTGCACAGCAACAGCCTTTGTGCTATCTTAATGCTAGCGATCGTTATGAAGTCTTCACTAGGCTTTGTTCATGTCGGCATTAGTGCCTATCGACACTAGCAACTGCCCTACAGTAATAGTTGGGCAGATCTTAAGTTCTTTTAGTCGTTGCATCAACATTTGCCAATAATGGAAACTTCTGTATAGTGGCACCTAAGTAATTATTAGGTTCCCCGAAAAGTGGTGCGAGTGTGTGCTAACACTAGCTGCTTTCCCGTAGAAGGTGTTGGGCTCTTCCAACACCTATAACTACTATTACGCCATCATTGGACTCCTCCAATGCTTGCCTTCGCATCTCCCAATAGCAATGATTTCTACTAGGTCATCGTTGAGCTCCCTTAATGCTGGCACTAGCCTCTACCTACATCGTGACTATAGTGTAGCAGTCGACGAGCTCTTTAACACCAACGACCATCATTAGGTCATCGTTGGGCTCCCTCGACGCTAACAATAGTGTTTATTGACAATAGTAACCATCCAACAACAATAGCTAGGCTATCCTTAAGTTCTGTAACTGTTGACATCGGTGTCTACAAACACCAACGACTACGCCGCAGTAGTAACTGGGCAACCATTGGGTTTCTCTAAAGTTGGCATAGGTGTTTGCCACCAAGAGTGACTTCCCCATAGTAGTTGTTAGGCTCTCTTAATGCTAACTACTATTACAAGGACATCATTTGGCTCCTCTAATGCTTGCCTTCACGTCTACTTGGGCATCGCTAAAGAAACCCAACACAGATGTCTACCAATGCCAACAATAGTTGCTGGGTCATCATTGAGCCCTCATTGTGATGACACTAGCCTACTTTAGCTACCGCGACTACCCAGTAGTGGTCATTAGGCAATCTCAATGCTAGCGACTCTCATAAGGTCATCGTTGGGCTCCTCTAGTGCTAGTACTAGTATTTACCGACATCAGCAACAATCGCCCTACAATGATAGCTGGGCAGTCCTTAGGTTTCCTTAGTACTAGCATACGCTTCTGCTAACACCAGCCACTACCCCTAATAATACTTACTCAGTTTTCATTAGGTATCCATGAAAGCTTGTCCTAGCATGTGTCAACACCAGCCACTTGCCCGTAGCATCCTTCTTGCTCTCCCAGCACCAACTACCACTATTAGGCCGTCCTTGGGCTCCTGTAATGCTTGTCATCATGTCTACTTGGATCAGCGACTATCGCTAGGCCATCGTTGGTCAAACTTAGTATAAATTTTTATCAGCACTAGTGACTACAATTGTGTCATTGTTGAGCTCCCTTAGTGCCTATGCTGGCATCCATAAGAGTAAGCAACTTCCCAGTTAGAGTTATTGGTCACTCCAAACACCAGTAACTGCCTAGCAATCTTCACTGGGCTCTCCCAATGGTTGTGATTGTCATAAGGTCATCGTTGGGCTCCCTTGTCGCTAGCACTAGGATTTATCAATCCTAGTAACTACCCCACAACAATAGCGCAGTAGTCCGTGGGTTCCCTTAGGGTTGGCTCAATCGTCTGCAACATTGACAATTGCACCGTATTAGTAGGTACAAAGTTGTTGATTCCCCTAAAGCTAGGTTATTAGTGAGCTCCCCTTCTACTAGCACTAGCATTTACGAGCATCTGTGACTATCATTGGGTCATCGCTCGGCTCCCCCGATGTTGGTACTAACATAAACGGACAATAACTACCTCGCAATAATAGGTAGGTAATCCTTGGGTTCCCCTAGTGCTAGTGTTGTCATCTTCCAACACCTATAACTACCCCGCAATAATATGTAAGGAGTCATTGGGTTCCCCCAAAGCTGGCGCGAATGTGTGCCAAGACTAGCGACGTCCTCGTAAAAGTAGTTCGGGGTAGTTGTTCGGCTCCACCAAAACTAGCGCGAGTGTTAGCAAGCTCAACGAATCCCACGTAGTCGTCATTTAACTCTACCAAAGCTAACTAATACTGCTAGATCATCATTAGGCTCTTCTCAAGCCGACATTAGTGTCCATTGACACCAGCAACAGCCCTACAGTAATAGCTGGGCAGACCCTAGTTTGCGTAGTCTTGGCACCGACATCTGCCAATAATGGAAATTTCCTTATAACAGCATCTAAGTAGTCATTAGGTTCCCCTAAAACTGGAGTGAGCATCTACTAGCACCAGTTGCTTTCTTGTAGAAGGTGTTGGGCTCTCTCAATGCCTACTACCACTAGGCCATCATTAGACTAGGCCATCATTAGACACCTCCAATGCTTGCCCTTCCGTCTCCTAACAGCAATGATTTCTTCTAGGTCATCGTTGAGCTCCTTCAGTACTAGCGCTGGCCTCTACCAACGTTGTGACTACAGTGCAGCGGTCGACGAGCTCTTCAACACCAGCGACGATCATGAGGTCACTATTGGGCTCCCCCGTTGCTAACAATAGCGTTTATCAACAAATGCAAACATGCCGCAGCAATAGCTAGGCTATCCCTAGGTTCCACAAGTGTTGACATCAGTGCCCACTAACACCAGCAATTGCGCCGCAACAGTAACCATGCAATCATTGGGTTTCCCTAAAGTTGGCATAAGTGTCTGCCACCACGAGTGACTTCCCCCTAGTAGTTGTTGGGCTCTCTCAATGATAACTACTATTGTTAGGCTCTTCTAGTGTTTGCCTTCACGTTTGCTTGGCCATCGCTAAAAAAACCCAGCATAGATGTCTATCAATGCCAACGACAATTGCTGGGTCATTGTTGAGCCCTCATTGTGATGGCGTTGGCCTATTCTAGCCACCGTGGCTACCTAACAGTGGTTGCTGGGCTTTCTCTGTGCCAGCTACTATCATGGCGTCATCATTGGGCTTCTTTAATGCTAGTACTAACATCCATCGACACCAGCAATAACCCACAATAATAGTTGGGCAGTCCCTAGCTTCCCTTAGTACTAGCGCACGCATCTGTTAAGAGTAGCCACTACCCTATGAGAGTACATATTCTGTCGTTAGGTTTTCATGAAAGTTGCTCCCAACGTGTGCCAACACGAGCAACTTTCTCGTATTAGCCTTTTTGCTCTCCCAACACTAACTATTACTGCTAGGCTATTGTTGGGCTCCTATAGTGCTTGCTGTCATGTCTTTTTGGACAAATAACTATTGTTAGGCCATTATTAGGGAAACCTAGCATAAATGCTTATTGGCGCAAGCGATTATAATTATGTCATTGCCGAGCTCCCTTAGTGCTTGTGCTGGCATCCACTAGCATCAGTCATCGCTAAGCTCCCCTGATGTTGGCTTACACTCCATAAGTGACTATGGTTGCACAGCAGCACTCGTTGGGCTATCCCAATGCCAGCGATCATTATGAAGTCATTGTTGGGCGTTTTTTACGCCGTTATTAGTGTCTATCGACACAACAACTACTCCACAGTAATAGCTAGGTAGACCCCAGGTTTTCCTAGTCTCTACATCAACGTCTACCAAAAATGGAAACTTCCTCATAGCAGCAACAAAGTAATCATTGGGTTCCCTTAAAGTTGGTGTAAGCGTCTGCTAGCGTCACCCGTAAAAGGTGTTGGGCTCTCCCTATGCCTGCTACTACTGCTAGGCCATCGTTGGACTCCTCCAATGCTTGCCCTCGTGTCTCCCAAAAGCAACGATTTTTACTAAGTCATCGTTGAGCTACCCTAGTGCTGGCTTTGGCCTCTACCAGTGTTGTGACTATAGTGTAGTAGTCGACGAGCTCTTCAATACTAGCGACCATCACGGGGTCATCATTGGGCTCCCCTGATTGTAGTAGTAGCGTTTATCAACAACTATAACCATCCCACAACAATAGCGAGGCTATCGTTAGGTTTTGCAAGTGTTGACATCGGTGCCTACTAACACTAGCAATTGCCCCGCAACAGTAACTGAGCAACCGTTGGGTTTCCCTAAAGCTGGCAAAAGTGTTAGCCACCACCAGTGACTTCCCTGCAGTAGTTGTTGGGCTCTCCCAATGCTAATTATTATTGCTAGGATGTCATTAGGTTCCTCTAGTGCTTGCCTTTGCGTATGCTTGGCCATCGCTAAAAGAACCTAGCACAAATGTCTGCTAGTGCCAGCGACAGCTACTGGGTCATCGTTGAGCGCTCCTTATGATGGCACTAGCTTATTCTAACTATCATAACTTCCTAGGAGTGATCGTTAGGCTCTCTTAATGCCAGTGATCTTATCGGGTCATCGTTGGGCTCTCATAGTGATAATATTATGTACCGACACCAACAACAACTGAGTAATCCCTATCTTCTTTTAGTGCTGCCACAAGTGTTTGCTAGCATGAGTAACGACCCCATAATAGTACGTACTCAGTCATTAGGTTTTATTAAAGCTGGTCCTAGCATCTACCAACACGAGTAACTTCCATGCAGTAGCCTTTTAGCTCTCCGAGCACTAACTACTATCGTTAGGTCTTTATTGGGAAACCTAGCACAGATGTTTGTTAACGTTAGTGACTATAATTGTGTCATCACTAAGCTCCTTTAGTGCTTATACTGGCATCCACTAATGTCAGCAACATTCGAGCTGGAGTCATTAGGCAATACAAACACTCGCGACTTTCATGAGGTCAACGCTAGGCTTCCCTAGTGCTAGTATTCACATCTACTAACACCAATAACTACCCCACAATAATACGTTGGCAGTCCTAGGCTCCTTTATTGTTGGCGTTGGCATTTTCCAACACTTGCAATTATCCCGTAGTAGTGATGGGGTAGTTGTTTAGCTATCCCAATACTAGTGATTGTGATGGGGTCATTGCTTAGCTCCCCCTATGCTGGCATCAGTATTTTCCAACACCAGCAACTACCACATCGTAATAGTTGGGTAGTCCCTAGGCTCCCTTGGGCAGGCGTCGGCATCTACCAACACCAATAACTACCCCACAATAATAATGGAATAGTCATTGGTTTTCTTAAAGTAGGCGCCAGTGTCCACTAGCACCAACTACTTTCCTATAGCAGTCGTTAGGCTCTCCCATTGCCAACTATTAGTGCTAGGGTGTTGTTGGGATTTTTTAGTATTTACCATCGTGTCTACCTATTTTAGCAACTATGTTAGGCGTAGATATTTGCCACCATAAGCGACTGCAGCTAGGTCATTATTGAGCTCCCTTAGTGCTCGCGCTAGCATCTAGTTATGTCAACAATTACCTTGTAGTGGTCGTTGGGCCCTCTTAGCGATGGCTACTATCATAAGTTCATCGTTAGGCTCCCTGGTATTAACAATAACGTCTACCGACCCCAAGCATTGCCCTATAACAATTGTTAGGCTGTCTACCAACACTAGTCTACGAGTATCAACAACGTCCTCGTAGAAGTCGTTGGTTTCTCCTAATACATACTACTATTGTTAGGCCATTGTTCGGCTCCTTTAGTGCTTGCCTTCGCATCTACCTGCGCCAGTGACTAACGTTGGGCCATCACTGGGAGAACGCAGTGCTGATGTCTCTTAATACCAATTACTATTACTAAGTCACTGCTGAATTGCTTAAGTGCTGGTGTTGCCATCTACTAGCATCAACGATTACCCAACAATAGTTGTTAGGCTCTTCCAACACCAATGACTATCACTAACTTAGCACTGGGCTCCTCTTAGCGCTTATGCTAACTTTTACCAACACGAGCAACTGTATCGCAGTAGTAATTGAGTTCCCCCAAAAATGGCACGAGCTTCACCCAGCATTAATGAATACCTCACAGTTGTCGTTAGGCTCTTCTAATGCCATCTACTGCTACTCGATCGTTGTTAGCTCAATTAGTGGTTATAGTAATGTTTGCTGATGCTAACAATTATTGTTGGGCCAACGCAAAGGGAACCCAGCACAGATGTTTAGCCATCGCCAATGATTACCACTAGGTCATCGCTGAGATCCCTTAGTGCTGGCACTAGCATCTACAAATGTAGGCGATTGCCTAGCTGCAACCATTAGGTTATCCCTATGCCAATGACCATCATAAGGTTATCGTTAAGTTGCCCCGGCGTTTGCATTAGTGACTACCTCTAGGTTGTTTCTAAGCTCCCTAGTGTTGGCACCAGTATCTACCAACATCAATAACTACCCAGCAGTAGTCGTTAGGCTCTCCTAATACCAACAAAGGTCATTAGATTGTCATTAGGCCATTTTGATGCTAGCACTAGCGTTTACCAACATCAACAATTGCCTCGTAGTAATAGTTGGGTGGTCCTTAGGTTACCTTAGTGCTGGCATCAAAATCTACCAAGACTAAGAGCTGCCTTGTAGTAGTAGCTAGGCAGTCATTGGGTTACTTAAAAGCTAGTACAATTATCTACCAGCACTTGCGACTTTCCCACAATAGTCGTTGGGCTCTCCCGATGCAAACAACTGTTGCTATGACATCAATGAACCATTTTAGTGCTTGCCCTCATGTCTACTTGTGCTAATGATAGTCATTGGGCCATTATTATTGAGCTTCCCTAGTGGTGGCCATGGCATCTATCAATGTCAATAATTGCCTAGCAATAGTCATTGTGCTCTCCTAATGCTAGTAGGAATGATAGGGTCATTGCTGGCCATCCTTGGTGCTCGCATAAGCATTTACTAGCACAAGCAATTACATCGTAGAAATAGCGGGGAAGTCATTGGGTTCCCCACGATTTCTTGACAGCAGTCATTAGGCTCTCTGAACACCAACTACTGCTGTTAGGCCATTGCTGGGCTACTCTAATAATTGTCCTTATTCTTACCTACATCGATGATAACAATTAGGCCATCATTGGGGCAACCCAGTAAAGATGTCTGCTAATGTTAATGACTTCATTGTAGCAGGCATTCAGTTTTCCTAAAACCTACGACTGTCATTAGGTCTCCGCTCGGCTCCTTCGATGCTGGCACTAGCATCTATCAACAATAGCAACTACCCTATAGTAGGGCAGTCCATGGGTTCCCCTAATACTAGTATTGACATCTACTAACATAAATAACTACCCCGTAGTAGCAGATAGGAAGTCATTAGTTCTCCTAGAGTTGGTATGAGCATCTACCAATGTTCATGACTTTCTCGTAAAAGCCGTTAGGCTTTCCCAACACCAACTACTACTACTAGCCCGTTGTTTGGCTCCTTTGGTGCTTGCCCACCCATCTATCAGTGCCAGCAAATGTCATTGGTCCATCATTGGGAAAACCCAATGCTAGTGTTGCCAACGCCATCGATTATCGCTAAGTCATCACTAAGCTTTTGTAGTGCTAGCACTAACATCTACCAGCGTTAGCATCTACCCAACAATAGTCGTTGGGCTCTCTTAACATTAGAGACTTTCATTGGTCATTACAAGGCTCCCCTAATGCTACCTTTAGCGTTCATCGACACCGGCACCTGTACTATAAAGTCGCAAGCTAATCCTTTGATTTCCCCAAAGCTTAGGTGAGGTTTACTAACACCAACGACTTCCCTGCAGCTATCGTTGGGCTTTCTTGATGCCAACTACTGCTATTAAGCTATCATTAGGCTCGTTTATTGCACTCACTGTCCTATGTACCTATGCTAGCGACTGCTGCTAGGCCAGCACTGAGGGAACTTAGCACTGATGCCTATTAGCGTTAGCGATTATTATAGGGTCATCGTTGAGCTCCCCTGATGCTATCGTTAAAGTCTTCTGATACTAATAACTGCCCTTGTTCTAATTGTGGTTTCCCTATGTTCCCTTAATGTTGGCATTAGCGTTTGCCAACACCAACAACTACCCTACAATAACAGCTAAGCTGTCATTAGGTTCCCCTAAAGTTAAAGCTAGCGCCTGCTAGTTCCTAGATGCGAAATCCAATGATTACCCTAAAACTATCACTAGGCTCTCCTAGCGCTAATAACTACTGCAAGGCCATTGTTGGGCTTTCAATTCTGGCCCTTCGCATTTACGTGCGCCAATGATTGTCATTGGGTTATCATTGGGTGAACCCAGCATAGATGTCTACTAGTGTCGACACTATCATTATGCCATTATTGAGCTCCGTAGTACTAATGTTAGTGATTGTTATAAGGTCGTAACTGAGCTCTATTAGTTATGGCATTGGCTTTTATTATTAGCAATCATTGGGTCTTTTCCAACTCTAGTAACTATCATGGGGTCGTCGCTGGGCTCCCCCAGTGCTAGCACTAGCATTTACCAACACTAATAACTATACCGTAGTAATTACTAGGTAGTCCTTAGGTTCCCTAAATGCTGGTACTAATATTTATTAATAATAGCAACTGCCTTGTAATAGTAACTGGGAAGTCGTTGGATACCTTTGAAACTGGTGCTAGTATTTGCCAGCACTAGTGACTTCCCCGTGACAATCATTGGGCTCTCCTAGCAGCAACAACTATTGCTAGGTCATAATTGGGGTCCTACAATGCTTGGCCTTGCATTTGCTAGCACCAAGAAGAAAATGCACTAGTCATTGGGCTTTTCTAATGCCAACTACTATTGTTAGGCCATCATTGGGCTCAATTAGTGCTTACCTTTACGCTACCTGCATTAGTGACTGTCATTAGGCCATCGTTAAAGGAACCCAGTGTCGATGTTTGCCAGCGTAATCGACACCAGCAACTACCTTATAGTAGTTATGAGGTAATTGTTGCGTTCCCCTTAATTTTGATGCTACCATATGCCAGCATTAGTGATTTCCCTGCAGTAGTTATTGGGCCCTCCCTATGCCAACTACCAATGTCAGGCCATAATGGAGCTCTTCTTGTGCTTGCACCAGCAATAGCTGCTAGACCATCATCGAGGGAACCCACGCAGATGTTTAACAACACCAGTCATTATCGCTTAGTAGTTGCTGAGCTCTACTAGAGATAGGGCTAGCCTCTACTAACATTGGCAACAGCCTTGTAGCAATCGTTGTGCTCTGCCAATGCTACCAACTATCATGGGGTCATTATTGGGCTCCCATTATGTTGAAACTAACGCTTATCGACACCAAGAACTACCCCGCAACAATAGTTGGACAGTCCCTGAGTTCCCCGAGTACTAATGCTAGCTTTTACCAACACTAGCAACTACCCTGCTGTAGTAGCTAGGTAGTCGTTATGTTACCCCAAATCTAGTGCTAGCATTTTCTAGCTCCAACAATAGCCTCACATCTATCGGCCATTATTTGGCTTTCTTAGCACCAACTAGTATTACTAGGCCATTATTGGGCTCTTCTAGTGCTTACCGTCGCATCTATCGGCGTCAACAATTGTTGCTGGGCCATTATTAGGGGACCCAAGCATAGATATCTACCAGTAACAATGACTGTTGCTAGGTCATCATTAAGCTCCTTTAGTGTTGCTACCAATGTCAAGGATAGCCCAGCTATAGTTATTGGGCTCTACTAATGCTAACAACTATCATGGGGTCATCATTGGGTTCCCTCAGTGCTAGAAATGGTGTTTATCAACATCCACAACTGCCCTGTAGTAATAGCTGGCAGTTCTTCTGTTCCTCAGTCCTGGCACTAGCATTTAACAACATCATTACAACCCTGCACTAGTAGTTGGGTAGTCGTTGGGTTCCACCAAACCTAGCGCTAGCGTTTGCCAACACTAGCAACTTCCCCACAGCAGTCATTAGGTTTTCCTTAAAGCTATAACGGCTGTAAGCCTGTCGTTGGGCTCCTTTAGTGCTTGCCCTCTCATCTGCCTATGCCAATGGTTGGGCAGTCCCTTAGTTCCTCTAGTGCTGACGCCGACATCAATTAATACTGGTGACTACCTTGCAGCATTAGATGGGCAGTCATTGAGTTCCTCCAAAATTTAGACGTCCATCTATAAACACCTATGACCCTCATAGCTATCGTTAGGCTCTCCCAATGCCAACAACTGCTGTTATGCCACTGTTTCGCTCCTTTAATGCTTACTCTTTCCTCTACCTGCATCAGCGACTGTCGTCGGGTCATCCTAAGGCAATGACAGTGGCTGGCATTTACCGACATTAACAACTTCCCAATAGTAGTTAGTGGGATCTCCTAAAGCGAGCCACTATCATTGGATAGTTGCTGGGCTCCCTTGGTGCTAATATTAATGTCCATTGACATTAACAAGTGCCCCACAGTAATAGCTGGGTAATCCTAGGGTTCCTCTGGGGCTAGCACTAGCGTCTATGAACACCAATAACTACCTCGCAATAATAGCTGAGTAGTCGTTATACTCCCTCAAAGCTAGCACGAGCATCTGCTAACATCAGGGACACCACACAGAAGTTGTTGTGCTTTTTTAGTGCTTACTACTGCTGCTAGACCGTTGTTCGGTCCTTTTTATGCCTGTCATTAGGCTGTCACTAGGAGAACCCAGTGCTAATGTTTACTAGCGCTGGTGACTATTGCTAGGTCATTGCTGAGTTGCATTAATGCTAGCAAGACCATCTTTTAATGTCAACGATTTTCCAACAATAGTTGTTGGGCGTTTTGAACGCCAGTTATTATCATGGGGTCATTGCTAAGCTCTCTCTATACAGGCACCAGTGTTTATCAACACTAGTAATTGCACGATAAAAATAGTTGGGCAATCATTAAGCTCCCAAAAGCTGGCACGAATCCCCTACCAGTCATCTTTGGGCTCCCCCAATGCCAACTATTACTGCTAGGCTATCGTTGGGCTCCTCTAATGCTTATAGTCGCGTTTACCTATGCCAACTATAGATGCTGGGCCAAGGGGCAACCAAGCACTGATGTCTGCCGGCACCAATAATTACTGTTGTGTCATCGCTGAGATCCCTTAATGCTCGCTTTAGCATCTACTAGATCATTGGGTTCAGTCAAAGTTGGCATGAGCATCTCTCAACACCAATGACTACCTCATACTAGCATCTACCGACACCACTAACTACTAAGCAGCAATAGCTAGGCAATCCTTGGTTCCCCTAGCATTGTGATTGATATCTGCCAATACCAATTATTGCCCTCTAGCAATATTTCCATTAATGCAGCGACTGTAGCAGGGCCATCGTTGGGAGATGCAGATGTTTGCCAGCGCTAGTGAATACCTCAAGGTCATCGTAGAGCTCCCTTAGTGCTAACACTAGCATCACCAGTGCCAACGACTTTCCAGCAATAGTCGTTAGGGCACTCTCAATGCCAGTGACTATCAAGAGTTCATTGTTGGGCTCTCCTAGTGCTGGCACTAGCGTCTACTGACCGATAACTACACCGCAATAATAACTAGGCTATCCATGGGTTCCCTTGATGTTGGCGTTGGTGTGTGCCAACTCTTGTAATTACCCCATAATCATAGCTAGGCAGTCGTTGGGTTCCTCCAAAGCTAGCTTCAGTGTCTACTAGCACCAACAACTTTCTCGCAATAATTATTGGGCTCTTTTAATGCCAACTAATGCTAACTAGTCATCAATGGGCTCCTCTAGTGCAAGCCTTTTTATTTACCTATGCGAGTGATTAACATTGGGCCATTAGTAGGGGAACCCATCATAGATGTTTAATGGTAGCAATAACTACCTTTAGGTCATCCTTAGGCTCCACCAGTGCTAGTACTAGCCTCTACTATCACCAGGGACTGCTTAACAATATTCATTAGGCTCTTTCAATGTTATTAACTCTTATGCGGTCATCGTTAGGCTCCCTTAATACAGGCACAAGCGTCTATTAACACCAACAACTACTCGCAATAGTGGCTGAAAAGTCTCTTAGTTCACGTGGTGCTAGGATCGACATCTAACAACACCAATTACTGTCCCGTAGTAGTAATTGAGTAGTCGTTGGTTCCCCCAAAGCTAGCTTGAGCATCTGCTAGCACCAGTAACTTTCTGACAAAAGTTGTAGGGCTCTCCTAGCACTAGCTACTACTACTAGGCCGCCATTAGGCTCCATTAATGGTTGCCCTTGCATTTACCTACATCAGAGATTATCGTTAGGCCATCGATGTGGGAACCTAATGCAGATGTTTGCCAACAATAGCGACTGCCATTCGGTCATCACTCTATTGCCCTAGTGCTAGCACTTGCTTTAATCTGCACTAATAACTGCCCAGTAGTAATCATTGGGCTCTCCCAATGCTAATGACTATCATTGGATCGTCGATGGGCTCTCCCAATGCTAATGACTCTCATTGGATCATCGATGGGCTCATCAGGTTCTAGCATTAATGTCCATCGACACCTGCAATTACTCTTTATTAATAGTTGGGCAGTCGCTCAGCTCCATTAGTATCGATGTCGGTGTCTAGCAACACCAGCAAGTGCACCGCAAGGGTAGTTGGGCAATCGTTAGGTTCCCATAAAGCTCACATGAGTGTCATCTTCCTTCAGCGACTTTCCCACTGCAATTGTTAAGTTATCCTAATGCCAACTACTATGGCTAGGCCACGTTCAGCTCCTCTAGTGCTTGCCCTCGCGTTTACCTGTACTAGCCTACCATTAGGCTATCGCCAGAGGAACCCCGCAAAAATGTCTCTCAGCATTAACAATTATGATTAGGCATTGCTGAGTACCATTAGTGCTGATACTAGCATCCACCAGTATCAATGACTCCCTTACAGTTGCCACTAGTGTCTGCTAACATTAGTAACTTCCCTACAGTAATAATAGGGTAATTCATTGGGTACCCCCAAAACTAGCCCTAGTATATGCCAACACCAATGACTACCCCACAATATCATTAGGCTCTCCTAGAGCTAACTACTATTAATAGGCCATCGTTGGGCTCTTCGAGTGCTTAGTCCCATGCTTACATGCATAGGGATTGCCATTGGGCCATTGTTGGGGATAGCCACAGTCGTTGGGCTATCTAATACCAGCGATCATCATTGGTCATCTTGGTTTTCCTAGTGCTAGCATTAGCGTTTATAGGCACGAGCAACTGCCCTACAATAATAGCTAGGCAGAGAATTTCTTTTAGTCATAGCATCGATGTTTGCCAACAATGGTAACTTCCTCACAGTAGTAACTGAGCAGTAGTTGGGTTCCTCTAAAGTTAGTGCAAGCATGTGCCCAGTAACAGTTGTTGGGCTCTCCCAACGACAGCGACTGTCATAAGGTCATTGCTAAGATCTCTTAGTGCTAGCACTAGCATTTACCAACACTAACAACCATCCCATAGCAATAGGTGGGCAATCCTTCACTTCCCCTAGTGCTAGCACACGCATCTGTGAACACAAGCAACGGCCTCACAATAGTACTTACTTAGTAGTTAGGT
Source organism: Moringa oleifera (assembly GCA_021397835.1). Taxonomy (NCBI): domain Eukaryota; kingdom Viridiplantae; phylum Streptophyta; class Magnoliopsida; order Brassicales; family Moringaceae; genus Moringa; species Moringa oleifera. The sequence goes on along the minus strand of JAJFZO010000896.1, from coordinate 5,813,860 downwards.
TCCCTCAAAGATAGTGTCGGCATCTACGAACACTAGTAACTTCCCCACAACAGTTTTCTAGCTCTCTTAGCACCAACTATTGCTACTAGACCACTATTATGCTCCTCTAGTGCTTGCCCTCGTGTTTACAGGCACTAGCGACTATCACTAGGCCATCATTAGGAGAACCCAAAACTGATGTCTATCGGTATAAGCAGCTACTGTTATGTCATTAGTGAGCTCACTTAATTCTTGTGATGGCATTTACCAAGCGTCAGTGATTTCCTAGCTATAATCATTGGGCACTCCAAACACCAGCGATTATCACAAGGTCATCACTAGGCTCCTTTAGTGCTAGTACTTACGTGTACCGATATTAACAACTGCCCTGCAATAATAATTGGGCAGTGGTTTCCCCTATAGTTGGCACTAACGTTTATCAATACGAGTAACTACATTGCAACATTGGTGAGGTAGTCGTTAAGTTTCCCTAAAGCTGGTGCTAACATTTGTTAGCATGAATAATTGCCCTATAGTAGTCATTGAGCTCTTCTAGTGCCAACTACTATTGCTAAGCCATTGTTAGGCCCCTCAAATGCTTGCCATCACGTCTGCCTTCGCCAAAGACAGCCATTAGGTCACTATTGAAGGAACACAGCGCAAATGTCTGCCAACACCAGTGACTACCATTGGGTCATCGCTAAGCTCCCTTAGTGCGGGCGTTGGCCTCTAGAAGTGCTTATGATTGCTTATCCATGGTTGTTTGGCTATCCCAACACCATTGATTGTGATGGGGTCATCACTCAGCTCCCCCAATGTTTGGACCAGCATCTATCGGTACCAGTATCTATCGACACCAGTAACTATTCCGTCATAATAATTGGGCAATCCTTAGGCTCCCTTAGTGAAGATGTTGACATCTGCCAACACCAGCAATTATCCTCAGCAATAGTAAGAAAGTCGTTGGTTTTCCCAAAGCAAGTCTTAGCATCTACTAGCACCTACGACTTTCATTATTGGGCCCTCCTAATGCCAACCACTATTGCTATGCTATTTTTAGGCTTTTTTAGTGCTTACCATTGTGTTTACCAATGCCAGCGACTACCGTTAAGCCATTGATGGGGGGACCCAATGACTATAGTTGGGTCATTATTGAGCTCCTTTTATGCTAGCATTGGCTTTTAGCTATGTCAATAACTATCGTGAAATAATCATTAGGCCTTCTTAACGATGGCGATTGTCATGAGGTCATCGCTAGGCTCTCATAATGCTAGTAATAGTATCTACTGACATAGAGCATTGACTACCGTGTAATAGTTGCTAGGCTTTTTCAAAGCCAACTACCACTGTAAGGCCATTGTTGAGTTCTTCAGCAACTGCCCTGTAGTAGTAGATGGTTCATCGTTAGGTTTCTATAAAGTTAATGTGAGCGTCTCCTAAAGCTAGTGACTTGCTCGCACTAATCATTGGGCTCTTCTAACGTCGAGAGCTACTGTGAGGGCATCGTTGGGATTGCCTAACATCTCCGACCCTAACAACTACAAGGCCATTATTGGGCTCTCTATAGTAATAGCTAAGCAATCACTATATTTCCTAAGTGCTAATGCTAGCATTTACTAACATAAGCAATTACCTCGCAGTAATGGATGAGTTGTCATTAGGTTTACCCAAACCTAGCATTGGAGTCTCTTAACACCATAACTACCCCAAAACAATCGCTGGGATCGTTCTACGCTAACTATTACCGCAATGTCATCATTGAGCTCCTCTAATACTTGCCATCGTTTCTACTTAAGCTAGCGACCATTGTTAGGCTATCATGAGGGGGAACCCAATACAGATTTTTACTAAGGTTGGCGACCACTGTTGGGTCACCACTGAGCTCTTTTAGTGCTGGCACTAGCATCTGATAATGCCAGCAATTACCTCGCAATTCTCCTTGGGCTTACTAAATGCCAACGACAATCATAGGGCCATCGCATGGCTCCTCCATTTGCAACACTAGTGTTTCCCAACACCAACAACTGCCCCACAGTAGTAGCTAGGAAGTCGTTGAGTTTCTACATAACTGACACATCAACTAGCACCAATGACTTTCTCGTAGCAGTCGTTAGGCTCTCCCAGCATGAACAATTATTGCTAGGCTGTAATGTTTGCCCTCGCGTTTGCTAGCATTGGCGATTGTTGTTGGGTCATCGTTGAGCTTCCCTAATGCTAGCGTTGGCATCTACTAACATCTACGACTGCCTTTGTGCTAGGCCCCCCCTGTGCTAGCACTAATGTTTACAAACCTTAGTAACTGCCTGACAGCAATAGTTGAGCAGTCCCAGCTCATTTTGGTATTGGCGATAATGTTTGTTAACTCCAGCAACTATCTCACAATAATAGTAGAGCTGTCGTTGCGTTCCCTCAAAGTAGATGCTGACGTCTGCTAGCACCTACAACTGCCCTACAACAGTGATTGGGCTCTCTTAATGCCAACTATTGCTGCTAATTTGTTGTTGAACTCCTTTAGTGCTTGCCCTTGCGTTTACCTATGCTAGTGACTGCCATTGAGCCATTCGTTAGAGGAACCCAAAGTAGATGTCTACTGGCACCATCGGCTGTTGTTGCTCATCACTGAGCCCTTTAGTGCCGACACTAGCTTTTACCAAAATCAACAACTGCCCCAAAACAATCCTTGGGCTCTTCTAACACTAGTGACTATCATGGGGTCATCGTTGGGCTCCCCTAATGCTAGCAATAACGTGTGCAAACACCAATTACTATTTCACAGCAATAGCTGGGTAGTCATTGGGTTCCTTGTAGTAATAATTAGGTAGTCGATCGGTTCCTCTAAAGTTGGCACTAGCATCTACCAGTACCAATGACTTTTGTGTAGTAGTCATTAGGCTCTCTTAGTGCCAACAATTGCTCCTAAGTAGTCATTGGGCTCCCCTAGTACTTGCCTTCGTGTTTGCCTACACCAGCAACTTCCCCGACCTAGTTGTTGGGCTCTCCCAATGCCAACTACTATTTCTAAGTCGTCGTTGGGCTCCACTAGTTCTTACCCTCACATCTACCTATGCTAGTGACTGAAGTTATTTTACCGTTGGGGGAATCCAGTGGAGATATCTCCTAAAGCTAGCAATAGTTGTTAGGTCATCACAAAATTCCTCTAATGCTAGTGTTAGTATCTATCAGCATCAACGACTGCCTAGCTAGTAGTTTTTAGGCTCTCTCAATGATAACGAATGTCATGGGATCGTCGCTGGGCTCCCCCAATGCTTGCACTCGAGTCTATTGACACCAAGAACTGCACCAAGGTAATAGTTAGGCAATCCATGGGTTCCCTTAGTGTATGCATTAGATTTTGCAAATTCTAGCAGCTGCCTCATAGTTATAACTTGGCAATCATTGGCGCTAGTGTCTACCAGCACCAATGACTTCCTTGTAGCAGTCATTAGGTTCTTCCAAATTCCAACTACTACTAGGCCATCGTTGGGCTCTACTAGTTTTTACCCTTGCATTCACTTGTGTTAGTGATCGTTAATGGGCCATCACTGAGGGAACCAACATAAATGTCTACCAACGCAAAAGATTACCGTTGGGCCGTTATTGAGCTCCCCTAGTGCTAGAACTAGAGACTACCAATGCCTGCAACTGCCTAGCAACAGTTGTTAGGCTTACCTAATGCCAATGACAGTCATAAGACCATCACTAGGCTCCCTCGATGCTAGCACTAATATTTACCAACACCAATAACTACCCTACAGCAATAACTAGGCAGTCTTAAGTTCCTTTAATATAGGTGTTAGGTATTGCCAACTCTAGTAACTGCCACATAGTAGTGGCTGGGCAGTCGATAGGTTCCTCAAAAGCTGACTCTACCGTCTGCCACTATAGCAGCTTCCCATGTAGTCGTTAGGCTCTCCTAATGCTTGCCATAACCTCTGCCAATGTTGATGAGTGCTGTTGGGTCATCACAAAGCTCCATGAAGCTCCTTTCATGCTCATGCCAGTAACAATCATAGGGCGTCGTTGGGCTCCCCCAACACTAAAACTAGCATCTACCAACCCCACCAATAGCCTTATAGCAATAGTTGAGTAGTCACTATGTTCCTGTAGTGTCGACATTAACATTTGCCAATATTAGTAACTGCCTCATAGTGGTAGTTCAACAGTCATTCAGTTCCTCTAATGTTGGCGATAGTGTTTACATGCACCAACGACTGCCCGACAGCAGTCATTAGGCACTCATAATACCTACCACTATTACTAGGCGGTCGTTGAGCTTCTCTAGTGCTTGTCTTCGCATCTACCTACGCCAATAAACACTGCTTGTCCATCATTAAGGGAGCCTAATGCAGATGTTTCCTATTGCCAGCGACAGTCATTAGGTCATCTTCGAGCACTCTTATTATTGGCACTGGCTTCTACCAGCATCAGCGACTGCCCAGTAATAGTCATTAGAGTCTCTCAATGCCTACGATTGTCATGGGGTTGTCGTTAGGCACCTCGATGCTAGCATTAGTGTTTATCGACATTGGCAACTGCCTTGCGGTAATAGTTGGGCAGCCCTTACATTCCTTAGTGCTAGCATTGGCATCTACTAACATTAGCAACTTCCCCACTGCAGTAGGTGGGCAGTCGTTGGGCTCCCCTAAAGCTGGCACTAATGTCGACCAGTACCAGTGATTGCCTCATAATAGTAGTTGGGCTCTCCTAATGATTGCCCCAAAGTTAGTATTAGCGTCTAGCTACACTAGCGACTATCGCTAGAGCATCGCTGAGGGAACATAATGCAAATGTTTGCCAACGCTAGCCAATGCCTTTATGTCATAAACAATGCGAACAACTACATAGCAGCAATTATTTTATTCTCCCAACGCCAAAAACTGTCAGCGGGACATTAGTAGGCTCCCATGGTGCTAGTACTAGTGTTTATCAAAACTATCAACTGCCTTACAAAAACAGTTGGGGTAGTTCCTAAGTTCTTTTAATACAGGCACTAGTGTTTCCCAACACTAGCAACTTCCCCGTAGTAGTAGCTTGGTAATCATTGGGTTCCTTTAAAGCTGGTGCTAGCGTCTACTAGCACGAGTAACTACCCTACAATAGTTGCTGGGAAGTCGTTGGGTTCCCCAATGTTAACATTGGCACTTGTTAGCACTAGTGACGATCTCACAATAGTTGTTGGGCTCCTTTAATACCCACCACTGTTGCTAGGTCATCATCGAGCTTTTTTAGTATTTGCTCTCATGTCTGCCTTGGCAAGCGAATGCCGCTTGCCTATCGTTAGGGGAACTAAGTGCAACTATTTGCTAATGCCAATGATCATTATAGGGCGATCACTAAGTTCCCCTAGTGCTGGTGCTGACAACTAAGCTGCGACAATAATTAAGCAGTCCCTAGGTTCACTAAGGCTAACGTTGGCATTTACTGACATTAGCAACTACCTCGTAGCAGCAATTATGTAGTTGTTATGCTTTTTGAGCACCAATACTGTTGCTAACTTCTTGTTCGGCTTCCCTAGTGCTTACTCTCTCGTTTACCTATGCTAGCTATGACCATGGAACATCGTTGGGGAACCCAATGCACATGTCTACCAGCACTTACAAGTACTGCTAGTTTATCATTGAGCTCCTAAGATCTGATATTGGCCTCAAATATCTCTAATGATTACCCGACAGTAGTGTTGGGCTTTCTGAATGCCAGTGAATGTCACGGGGACATTGTTGGGCTCCTTTGGTGCTAGTATCATCGTCTACTGACATTAACTTTCCTATACCAATTACTAGGAAGTCCCTAGGATCCCTTGGTGCTACCACCGATGCCAGCCAAACATTAGCGACTACATCATAATAATGGCAGGGCAGTTGTTGGGTTCTCTCAAAACTCATTCGAGCATTAGTTAGCACCAATGACTTCCCTACTATAATCGTTTGGCTATCTTAATGCCAACTAATGCCGTTATGCCATCATTGGGTTCCTCTGGTGCTTGCCATCACGCGTACTGGTGCAACTGACTTACGTTGGGCCATCACTACGGCAATTGTCGCTAAGTTTTCTTGAGCTTCTTACTATTGGCGCTGGCATCTACCTGTGTCAGCGATTGTGTAGCAGTAGTCATTGGGCTCTCTTAATGCCAGTGCAAGTCATTGGGTCTTTGTTGGGCTCTTTTGATGCTAGCACTAGCATCCATCAACACTAGTGACTGCTCCGTAGCAATAGCTGGGTAGTCCATAAGTTCCTCTAGTGTTGACCCCAACATCTACCAACGCTAGTAACTGCCTTATAGTAGTAGCTTGGTAGTCGTTGGGTTCCTCAAAATCTGACGCGAGAGTCTGCCAGCATTTGCACCTTTCTTGCAATAGTGGTTGGGTTTTCCTAATGCAAACAACTGCTACTAAGTCTAAGTCATCGTTGGACTTGCTTATGTTTGCCCTCGCGTCTACCTGTGCCAGCGGCTGTAATTGGGCCATCACTTAGAGAACCCAGCATAAAGTTTGCCAATGCTAATGACTATAGTTGGGTCATCATCAAGCTTCCTGAGTGTTAGCCCTAGCATACACCACATCAATGACTGCCTAGCTATAGTCGTTGTGCTCTCTCAATGCCACTGACTATCATGGGGTCGTCACTAGGCTTCCCTAATTCTACCACAAGCATCTACTAATATTAACAAATGCATCGCAAAAGTAGCTAAGAAGTGGTTAGGTTCCCCCAAATCTGGCATGAGTATCCAACAGCACAAATGACCTCTTCACAGCAGCCATTGGGCTTTCGGAACACCAACTACTATCATTAGGCCATGGTTGGGCTGTTTTAATTGTTGCCCTTTTGTCTACTTGTGCCAGCGACTATGATTAGGCCATCACTAGGGCAACCCAGTGAATATGCCTGTTATTGTCAATGGCTACACAGTAGCATGTGTTGGGCTCCTTTAATGCCTACGACTGTCATTGGGTTATCGTTGGGCTCTCTAAATGTTGGCACTAACATTTATCAACAGTATCAACTACCTCGCAACAATAGATAGGCAATCCCTAGGTTCCTCTAGTGCTGGCTTTGGTGTTTGCCAACACAAGCAACTACCCAGTCGTAGTACCTTAAAATTTGTTTGGTTCCTTTAAAGTTAGCACGAGCATTTGCCAGCACCTACGACTTTCCCACAGAAGTTATTAGGCTCTCCAAAAGCCAACCATTCCCACAAAAGCCATTCTTTGGCTCTTCTAGTGCTTGCCCACGCATTTACCTACGTCCACAACTACCACTGGGCCATCGTTGGGAAAAACTAGTACTGATGTTACTAACACCAACAACTGTTGCTATGTTATTACTAAGCTCTTATAATGCTGGTGGTAGCATCTACCAGCATCGATGACTATTTAACAATAGTCGTTGGGCCCTTATAATGCCAGGGAATATCATAAGGTCATCGTAGGGCTCTTTTGGTGCTGGCTTTAGTGTCTATCGACACCAACACCTGCATGCATTGCAAAAGTAGTAGGGCATTTGTTTGATTCCCCCAAAATTAGTGCGAGATTTGCCAGTACGAGCAACTTCCCCACAGTTATCGTTAGGCTCTCCCAATGCCAACTATTGCTGCTACGTCGTCATTGGGCTCCTCTAGTGCTATTGGTCCCATGTACCTACACGACCAACTACTGCTAGGCCATCGTAATGGAAACCCAGCACTAATGCCTACTAGCACCCACAACTGCCATTGGGTAATCGTTGAGCTCCCCTCATGCGATCGCTAGCATATCCTAATACTAACACCTGCCCCACTACTGCAGTTGGCCTTTCCATGGGTTCCCCTAGTGTTGGCACTAGCGTCTGCCAACACCAACAACTGCCCTATAGCTAAGCAGTTGTTGGGTTCCTTCAAAGTTGGCGCTAGCATTTGCAGTTCCAATGACTGCCCTGCAATTGTCATTGGGCTCTTCTATCGCTAACTACTACTGTAAGGCCGTTGTTGGGCTTTCCTAATTCTAGCCTTCATATTTACCTGCTCTAGCGACTATCGTTATGTTATCATTAGGGAAACCTAGCACAGATGAGCTCCTCAATGCTAGAACTAGTGACTGCTGCTGGGTTATAGCTGAACTCTTCTAATTATGGCACTGGCTTGTACCACTAGTATTTTTAGGCTCTCCCAGTGCCAACAATTGTTATGGGGTCACCGTTGGGCTCCTCTTAGTGCTAACAATAGCTAGGTAGTCTTGGGTTCCTTAAATGCTGGTGCTAGCGTTCATTAATAACAATAACTACCCTGTAGTAGTAGTTGGGCAGTGGTTAGGCTCCCTTGAAATTGGTACTAGCATCTACTAACATTCATGACTTCCTCGCGATAGTGGTGGGGCTCTTCAAGTACCAATAATTGTTGCTAGGTAGTCATTAGGCTGTTATAGTGCTTCCCCTTGCATATGCTAGCACTAATAACTTCCTCGTACCAATTGTTAGGCTCTCTTAATGCCAAGTACTATTGTTAAGCCATCGTTGGGCTCCACTAGTGGTTACCCTTACATCTACTTATGCCAGCGATTATCGCTCGGGCATCGCCAGAGGAACCCAGTGTCGATGCCTGCCAGCACCAACGACTTCCTTGCACCAATCGTTAGGCTTTTCTAGCACCAATAACTACTGTTAAGCCATCATTGGGCTCCTATAGTGTTTGCCCTTGCGTTTGCCAGCACTAGTGACTTCCCCACACAAGTCGTTGAGCTTTGCAAATGCAAACTATTGTTATTAGGCCATCATTGGGCTCTACTTATACTCATACTTATGTCTACGTGCGTCAGTTACTGCCATTGTGCCATTGTTGGGGGTGATCTAAGAAAGATATCTCCCAACACCAGCGACAGTTGTTGGGTCATCGCAAAGCTCCCTTAGTGTTGGCGTTGGTATCTACTGATAACAATTGTTGGGCTTTCCTAATGATTTTGATTATTAAGTTCTTATGAAGCTGGCATGAGCATTTACTAGTACCAATAACTTTCCCGCAAAAGTCTTTGAGTTATATTAACACCTACTATTGCTGCTAGGCCATCGTTAGGCTTCTTTAGTGCTTGCCCTTGCATATACCTATGCTAGTGACTATCGTTGGGCGATCGCTGCCGTATCCCATCGTTGATGTTTGGTAACATTAATGACTACTGCTTAGTTATCTCTAAGCTTCCTTTATGCTAGCACTGGCATTTAGAAGCATTAACGACTGCTTAATAGTGCTCATTAGGCTCTCCCAATGTGAGCAACTATCATGGGTTGTCATTGCGCTCCCTTGGTGCTGGCACTAGCATTTACCAACACTAGTAACCATAATCCAAAATTAGTTGGGTAGTCATCGAGCTCTCCTAATGCGTATGATAGTCATAGGGTCATCGTTAGGCTCATTCGATGCTAGCACTAGCATCTATCGACCCCAAAAACTGCCCTGTAATAATAACCGGGTAGTCTTTGGGTTCCCCTAGTGTTCGCGCTAGTGTTTGCCAACACCGACAATGCACTGTAGCACTAACTAAGAAGTTACTGATTCCCCTAAAGCCAGGTTATTGCTAAGCTCTCCTTCTGCTAGCGCAAGCATATACTAGCATCAGTGATTGTTATTAGGTCATTGCTGGACTCCTGTGATGCTAGTACTAACATCTACTAACACTAGCAACTACCTCACTAACCAAGGTGAGCAGTCCTTGGGTTCCTCTAGTTTTAGCACCGTCGTCTTTCAACACTTATAACTACACTACAATAATACCTACGCAATCATTGGGTTCCTCCGAAGCTGGCGCGATGTGTGCCAAGACCAGTGACGTCCTCACAAAAGTCTTTGGGGTAGTCGTTGGGTTCCCCCAAAGCTGGACCGAGTGTTAGCCAACTCAATGAATCCCACGTAGTCATTTTTTGGCTCTTTCGATGTTAACTACTACTACTAGGTCATCATTGGGCTCTATTAATGGTTACCATCGCATTTACCTGTGCTAGCCATTACCACTGAGCCACCGTGAGGGAACCAAGCACATATGTCGGTTAGTGCCAATAACTACTTCTGGGTCATTGTTGAGCTCCCTGTAGCAATAGCTAGGCTATCCTTAACTTTCTTAAATGTTGACATCGATGTCTCGTAACATTATTAATTACCCTGTAATAGTAACTGGGCAGTCGTTGGGTTCTCTAAAGTTGGCATAAGTGTTTATCACCACCAGAGACTTCCCCATAGTAGTTATTGGGCTCTTCCAATGCCAACTACTATGGCTAGGACGTCATTAGGCTCCTCTAGTGCTTGCCTTCGCATTTGCTTGGCTATCGCTAAAAGAACCCAGCATAGATGTTTGCCAGTGCCAATGACAGCTAGTGGGTCATTGTTAAGCCCTCTTTATGATGGCACTAGCCTATTCTAGCTACCACGACTGGCCAGGAATGTTTGTTAGCTCTCTCAACACTAGCAACTATCATAGGGTCATCGTTGGGCTCGTATAGTACTAGTACTAGCATCCACTAACACTAGTAAGAACCCTATAATAATAGCTGACCAATCCTTGGCTTCTGTTAATGTTGGTGCAAACGTTTACTAACACCAACAATTGCAGCCTCCTGGCTCTCCTAGTAGTAACTTCTACTGCTAGGCCATCATTGGGCTCCTCTAGTGCGTGCCATCATGTTTACCTGGACCAACAACTGTCATTGGGCCAGCTTTAGGGAAACCCAGCATAGATGTCTATCAATGCCACCGACTACAGTTATGTCATCGCTGAGCTCCCTTAGTGCTGACGTTGGCATCCACCAACGTCAGTGACTTCCCAACCAGAGTTGTTAGACACTCTAAACACAAGCAATTATCATGAGGTCATTGTTAGGCTCTATACTACCAGTGCTCATGTCTACTGAAACCAATAATTGTCCCACAATAATATGTGGGCAGTCCCTAGGTTCCCCTATAGTTGGCACTGGCTTTTGCCAACATTTGCAATTACCTTGCAATAGTGGCAGGGTTGTCTTTTAGCTATCCCAATGCTAGCGATTGTGATGGGGTCGTCGCTCCACTCCCTTTATGCTGGCAACAATGTCTACCAATACTAGTAACTACCCAGCCACAATAGCTAGGTAGTCCCTAGGCTCCCTTGGTGCAGGCGTTGACATCTACCAGCACCAATAACTGCCCCATAATAATAGCAAAGCAATCGTTGGTTTTCCTAAAGTAGGCGCCAGTATCTACCAATACCAATAACTTTCTCGCAACGGTCGTTTAGCTCTCCTATTGCCACATTGCTGCTAGGCTGTCATTGGGCTTATCCAGCACTTGTCATCGTGTCTACCTGTTTCAGCGACTATGTTGGGCCATCGATAGAGAAATGCAACACAAATATTTGCCAATGCAAACGACTGTACAAGGTCATCGTTGAGTTCCCTTAGTGCCGACGCTAGCATCTAGCTGTGTTGATAACTGTCTTACAATGGTCATTGGGCCCTTTTAACGATGGTTATTGTCATGAGGTCGTCATTAGGCTCCTCTGGTGTTAACAGCAACATTTACTGACACCGGGAACTGCTCTATGACAATCGTTAGGCAGTCTCTAGGTTCTTCTCATGCTAATGCTAGCGTCTACGAGTATCAGCGACTACCCTATAATAATTGCTAGACTCTTCTAATGCCAACTATAACTACAAGGCCATCGTTAGGCTCTCCAATGCCAGCAACTACCTTACAGCAGTAGCTAAGCAGTCGTCGGGTTCCCCCAAAGCCAATGCAAGCATCTTCTAGCGCGAGTGACTTCCTCTTACCAATCATTGGGTCTCCCAACTACTGTTGATAGGTATCATTGAGCTCTCTTAACATCTACTGACTGCAGCAATTGCTCCATAGTAATAGGTAGGCAATCATTGGTTTCCTCTAGTACTGTCAACACTAGCAAATGCCTCGTAGTAGTGGCTGGGCTGTCATTTAATTTCCCCAAACAAGGCACTAGCATCTTCTAGCCCCAATAACTGCCCCAACAATAGTCACCCAGCACCAACAACTCTGCAAGGCCATCGATAGGCTCCTCAAATACTTGTTATCGCGTTTGCCTATACTAATGACTACTACTGGGCACTCAATGTAAGTGACTATCATCAGGTCATCGTTAGACTCCCTTAATGCTAGTGCCAACTTGTACTGACACCAACCACTGCCTCATAATAATAGCTGAGAAATCCTTGGGTTCCTTTAGTGTTGGTACTAGCATCTGCCAACACCAGCAACTTTCTTGCAATAATAACTAGAAAGTCATTGGAAGAGCTCAAAGCTGGCTCTAGCAGCTACCAGCACCGATGACGTCCCCGTAATAATCATTGGGCTCTCCTAATACCAACTACCATAATTAGGTTGTCGTTGGGCTTCTCTAGTGCTCATCTTCACGTTTACTTGCGCCAGCTACCATCGTTGGGCCATTGCAGAGGGAACTTAGCATAGATGTATGCCAGTACCACCTATTACAGCAAAGTCATCACTAAGCTCCCTTAATGTAGGTGTTGGCATTTACGAGTATCAGCGACTGCCTAATAGGAGTCATTAGGCTATCTCAATGCCAATGACTTTCATGAGGTCATTGTTGGGCTACCCTAATGGTAAAACTAGCGTTTACCAATGCCAGTAATGACCCCGTAATAATAGGTAGGCAATCCTTGGGTGCCTTGAGTGCTGGCGCTAACATTTGTTGAATCCAGCAAATGCCTAGTAGCAGTTTCTGTGTAGTTGTTAGGTTCCTTTAAAGCTAGCACAAGCGACTACAAGCACTAGCAACTTCCTCGTACCAGTCATTGGGCTCTCTCGATACCCATTATAACTGCTAGGAAGTCGTTGGGCTCCTCTAGTGCTTCCCTTTACTTCTACCTATGCTAGTAATAATCGCTTGGCCATTGTTGGGAAAACCCATTATAGATATATGCCAATGTGAACGACTACCATTGTGTCCTCATTGAGTTTCCTTAGTGCTGATGTTGGCATCTACTAACGTTTACGACTACCTAGCAGTAGTTGTTGGGCTCTCTACACTCTAGTAACTATTATAGGGTTATCACTAGTCTCCCCAATGCTAGCATTAGCATCTACTGACATAAACAACTACCTATAGTAATAATAGGGCAATCCCTAGGTTCTCTAATGCTGATGCTGGCACCTATTAACACTAGTAACAACCCTATAGTAGTAATTAGATAGTCATTGGGCTTTATTAGGACCAACTACTACTGTTTAACCATTTTTGGGCTCTTCAAGTGCTTGCCCTTGCATCTACCTACGCTAACGACTACCACTGGGCCATCGATAAGGGAACCCAATGCAAATGTCTACTAGCAGCTACGACTACCGCAAAGTCATTGTTGAGCTCCCTAGTGCTGGCGCTTGTTTCAAACAACACCAACAACTTCCCAATAGCAGTTTTAGGGCTCTCTTAATGCCAGTGACTGTCGTGGTGACATTGTTAGGCTCCCTTAGTGGTAGTACTAGCATTTACCGACACCAGTAATTGCCCCACAATAATAGCTTTACAGTCCCTAAATTCCCTTATTGCTGGCATTGGCATTTTCTAACGCCAGTAACCGCCATGCAACAGTAGCTGGGCAACCATTAGGTTCCTTTAAAGCCTATGCTTGTGTCTACCAGACTAATGACATTGTTGAAGTAGTAATTAGCCTTTCTCAGTGCCAAAAACTGTTACTAAATCATCGTTGAGGTCCTTTTATGCTTGCCATCTTGTTGAAGGCCCATATGATGTGCCTTTCTCAGTACTCTCGCTAGGCAGTCTGTCAGCACCCCACATGAGCTAGACCCTTATCATCGTACCTTGATAGATTGCCCAATGAGCATGCCAAGGGAGCCTGGTCACAAGGACCATGGCACTAGAGGCAAGCCACGATAGCCCTCAGCAAGCACAGCATGGGCAAAAGGCCCAGTATGCAGCCGCAGCAGGCACGCCAGCTAGGCCATGGGCGCCCCACATGAGAGAGACCCTCAACGTCGTCCCTCGATAGACAGCCCATCAAGCATGCCAAGGGAGCCAATCGCACAAACCATGGGCATGGGAGGTAAGCCATGATTACCCCCAACAAGTGCAGCATAGGCAGAAGGCCTTACATGATACCGCAGCAATCACACTAGTTAGGCCATGGGTGCCCCACATAAGCAAAACTCTTATCCTTGTCCTTCGATAGGTAGCTAACGAGCAAGCCAAAGGAGCCACATCGCATGGACCATGGGCACGAGAGGCAAGCCACAGTAGCCCCAGCAAGCACGACATGAGTGGATGGCCCAGCGTGTGACAGTAGTAGGCACATATGCTAGGACATTGGAGCCTCATATGAGCTATACCCTCGTCAAAGTCCCCTGATGGGCTACCACTGAGTGAGTCGAGGGAGCCATATTGCATGGACCATGGGTACGAGAGGTTAGCCACGGTTGCCACTAATAAACGCAGCATGGGAAAAAGGCCCAATGTGCAGTCGCATTAGATGACCAGCCAAACTATGGGTGCCCCATGCAAGCCAAACCTTGTTGTTTACCCTTGATAGACTGCCCAGCGAGAGTGCCGAGGGAGCCGTATCATATGGACAACAGGCACGAGAAGAAAGCTAGTGCTACGCCTAGTAAGCATGGCATAGGTGGAATGGCTGGTGTGCGACAGCAGCAAATGCGCCAACCAGGCCATGGGTGCCTAAGTTAAGTAAGACCTCACCACTGTCCCTCAATAGAGTGAAGGAGTTCATGCCAAGGGAGTCGTGTCACATGGATAGTGGGCACAGCAAACAAGCCACGACTGTGCCTACTAGGCATGAAATGGGTACAAGGCCTAGTGTGCGATTGCGGCAAATGTAGCTAGGCCATAAGTGCCCCACGTGGGCCAAATCTTCATCACTGTGCCTCAATAGATTGCCCAGCACGGGTGCCAAAGGAGCTGCATCGCACAAATAATGGGCTTAGGTGGCAAGATATGGCCATGCTTTAGGCAACTCACATGAGCCAAATCCTCGACCTCATCCCTCGATAAACTGCCTAGCGAGCATGCCAAGGGAGCTGCGTCACATAGACCATGGGCATGCCAAGAGAGCTGTGTCACATAGACCATGGGCATGAGAGGCAAGCGATGACTGCCCTCGATTGGCATGACATGGGTAAAAGGTCCAACGTGTAGCAACAGTAGGCATGCCAACCAGGCCATTGGTGCACCACCTAAGCAAAACCCTCGTCATTGTCCATGGATAGACAACCAAGCGAGCATGCCAAGGTAGCTACATCGCAAGGATCGTGGCATGCGAGGTAAACCATTGTTACCCCCAAGAGGGATGGCGTGGGTGAAAGGCCCAATGTGCAGCCCGAGCAAGCTTGCTAGCCAAGTCGTGGGCTCCTTACGTGAGTAAAATCCTCATCGTAGTCCTTTGATAAACTGTCCAAGAAGCATGCTAAGCGAGCCACATCGCATGGACCATGGGACAGGGAGGCAAGCCACGGCAGCCCCTAGCAAGCATGGCATGGGTGGATGGCTAAGCGTTCAGCTGCAGCTAGCACCCCGGCTAGGCCACGGGCTCCCAACGTTAGCCAAACCCTTGTCATTATACCTCGATTGATCGCTCAACAAGCATGCCATGAGGAGCATAGGATGGGCAAAAGGCCTTACGTGCGACTACAACAGGTGCACTCGATGCCCTGTGTGAGTAAAACCCTCATCACTATGCCTTAATAGACTGCCCAGTAAGTGTGCCAAGGGAGCCACGTTGCATGGACCATGGGCATGGGAGGCAAACCACAACAGTCTCAATAAGCACGGCTTGGGTGAAAAGGCTCAGCATGCGACCGTAGCAGCCGAGCTAGCCAGGACATAAGTAGCCCACGCGAGCAAATCGTTGTTATCCCTTAATATACTACTAAGCTACCATGCGAAAGGAGCCGCTCGCACGAACCATAGGCTCAAGAGACAAGCCTAAGGCTACCCTAGCAGGCACGGCATCGGTGGAAGGCCCAGCAAGTGAACGCAATAGGCGCACTAGTTAGGACATGAACGCCCCACATAAGTCCAACCCTTATCAGTGTCCCTCTATAGGCTTCCTAGCGATCTTGTTAAAAGAGCTATGTCTCATGGATCATAGGCACGGGAAGCAAGCCACGGTAACCCTTGGTAGGCAAGGCCTGGGTGGAAGGCCCATAATGTAGTTGTAGTAAGAGTGCTAGCCAGGCCACGAGAGCCTCAAGTATGCCAAAACCTGATCGTTATCCCTCAATAGACTACCCACGAGTGTGACAAGGAGTCGAGTTGCACAGACCATGGGCATTAGAGGTAAGCCACGGTCGCCCCCAATAGGCATGGCATAAGAAAAAGGCCTAGCGTGCAATAATAATAAACACACCAACCAGGCCTTTGGCACCCCATTCGAGTCAAACACTCATCACAGTCCCTCGATAAACTGCTTAGTGAGTGTGCCAAGAGAGCCACGTTGCACAGATCATAGGCATGGGAGGCAAGTCACTGGTGCCCCTAGTAGAGACCGTAAGGGTGGAAGGCCTAGAGTGCGGTGGTACCAAGAGTACGGTGGTAGTAGGTGTGCTAGTTAGGCCATAGGCACCCCATGCGAGCCAGACCCTCGTCGTTGTCCCTTGATAGAATACACAATGAGGGTGGTAAGGGAGCTATGTCGCACGGACCATGGGCATAAGAGGCAAACCACAACTTGCCCCAATAGGCACGACATAGGCGGAAGGCCCAACGTGCAACCGCCCACACAAGTGAGCCCTCATCATGGTCTCTTGATAGACTGCCTAGTGAGCATGCCAAGGGAGCAATGTCGCACGAACCATAGGCACGAAAGGCAAGTTAAGTGCCCTTAGTAGACACGATAAGGATGGAAGGCCCAGAGTGCGATCACTGCAAGCACGCTAGCTAGACCTCTTCAATGTTCCTTGATAGACTGCCTAGCGAATGGGGTAATGGAGCCCCATTGCATAGACCATTACATGAGAAGAAAGCCACGGCTGCCACCAGTAAGCACTACATGGATGAAAGGCTGAGTATGGGGTAGCAACAGGCATGCTAACCAGGCCATGGATGCCCCACTCTCATTAAATCCTTATCGTCGTCCCTCGATGGATTACCCAAAGAGCATGCCAAAGGAGCCGCATTGCACAGACCATGGGCACCAGAGGCTAACCACGGCCTTAGCATGCACGGCACCAGGGTCTAACATGCAGTCGCCACAAGCAGGCCAACCAGGTCATGGGCGCCCAATGTAGCCGAACCCTTGTCATTATCGCTTGACAAACTACCTAGTGAGCCTACAAAAAGAACTATATTGCACGTATCATTGACACGAGAGGCAAACCATGGTTACCCCTAGCAAGCATTGCAAGGGTGGAACACCCAGCCTGCAGCCACAACTCGCATGCCAGCTAGGCCATGGGAGCCCTATGTGAGCTAGATCCTTGACGTCATTCCTTGAATACTACCCTGCAAGCATCACAAGGGAGCCATATTGCATAAACGATAGGCACGGGTGACAAGCCACACCTACTCCTAACACGTATGGCATGGGCAAAAGGCTTAGTGTGCGACCGTAGTAAGTGCGTCAGCCAGGCTATGGGCACCCCACTCGAGCCAAACCCTTATTTTTTTAGCTCGATAGATTGCTTAAGGAGCGTACAAAGGGAGCCATGATGCACAGACCATGGGTACGGAAGGCAAGCCACAGAATCCTATCAAATTTTTTTATTTTTAATAATTTTTAGATTTTTAAGCGATCATAGTAGTACTAATGTATCAAATCCCATCAAAATTCTGAAGTTAAGCGTTCTTAGGCAAGAGTAGTGCTGGGATGGATGATTTCTCATTCAAAATCCCCATGTTGCACTTTCCTTTTTTAATTAAAAATGTTTTTGGATTTTATTAGTTTTGATTTTTTTTCCTATTCTTCATTTCGATTATCTTTTGTTTTGTTTTATTTTATTTTTGTTTTTTTATCTTTCTTTTTCATTATGTTCTTTTTTATTTTTTTTATTAATTTCATTATTTTCTTTCATTTTCAATTTTTTTTGAACTTTTAGGGTCGATCATACCAATATTAATGTATCGAATCCCATAAGAACTCTAAAGTTAAATGTGGTTCAACAAGAATAGTACTAGGATTGATGGTTCTCTTAAGAATTCCTCGTGTTACACCTTCGTTTTATAAAAAAAATATTTTTAAATTTTATTATTTTTAATTTATTTTTTCTTTTTGATTATTTAAGTGTGCTTTCGCGAGAGTACTAGGATTTGGCGATTCCTTCTAAAAAATTCTTGTACTGCAACTCTTTTTTGGATAAAAATATTTTTTTTGATTTTTTGATTTTTGATTTATTTTCTTTTCTTCCATTTGATGGTCTTTCATTTTCTTTTTCTTTTTTTTTTTTGCATTTTCTCCATCATGATCTTTTCTTTAATTTTTGTTATTTGTTTTAATTTTTTTTCCTTTTCTTCTCTTTCTTACTTTTTTCTAATTTTCATAACTTCTTTTTCGATTTCTTCATTTTATTGAATTTCCTTTTTGTTTCTTCAGTTTCCTTAGATATCTTTTTTAATTTTTTAAATTGCTTTCCTCTATTGTTTGATTTTCAACATATTCTTACAATATTTTTTTTTTTAATTTCATTTGATTTTCTTTCCTATTTCATTTCCTTTCTTTTCTTTTCTTTTCTTCTTTCTAATTTTTTCATATTTTATGATTTTTAACTTTATTTTTTTTAATGTTCTTTTTGTTTATTTTTCCTAGATTTTTTATTTTATTTATTTTTTGATTTTATTTCTTATATTATATTTTACTTAATTTATTTTCATATGATTTTTTTATTTTCTTCCTTTGAGTTTCAAAATTTTTAGAACTTTCTGTATTTTGTTTTCTTCTATTTTTTCTCTGCGTTTCTATAATTTTTTTAAATGGATTTCAATGTTTTGTCCATTTTGAGAATACAAGTTCCTTCTTTTATTTTTTTTTTAACAATATTTTGACAAATCCATAAACGAGTTTGGTATGTTGATAGAGTTGTCAAGTAGAAAATTACCACTGAGATTAGTAAGCTTATCAACAAATGCTCAACTAAAAGAAACTCTGTATGTGGAAGGTTTCATTTGTCCATCATATTTTGGAGATGCTATAGGCTTTCTAAATACAGTTAGATGCTTTTGTATTTGTGGTAGCTTTTAGTTACACTTACTTAAAATATTGAATTTTGTGGAAGGCATGCTTTGACTTTGCACGAGTTACTGGATTGGTGATAACTTTCGATATTATTCCTTATGAAAATTTTATCTAGTTGCTTTCACTTATGTTTACATGCATGCCACTATGTTCAAAACTCATTAACTCTGTAAGCTCCTAACAATTTGCTAGCAAAATAATGTAAGTGAAAGTGCTTCCAAGATATTGTACGCTACATGCCTACTTATAAGAGTGTGTCTTATTATTTTTCTTCTCAAATAAAAGCAAATTAACTTACTAAAATTGATTTTACTATAAATGCAATGGACTTGAACTGGCTTCTTTAGACTATTAATTAGTGCATGTGCATACAATTGAGTTGTCTATCCTTCTTATTTTCTTTTATTTTTTATTTTTGACCCTTCTACAAATACTTTTAGTTTTATGGAATGCTCTTGGCTGCTGGGTTGAGAAATTGATATCTCTAATTCTGACTTTTTTAGCCTAATATTTGTGATTTTATTTCAATGAGTTTTTCGATATACAAATTAGATAAAATAAAAAGATACTTCATTGAGAGGATTTTTCACTTTAGAAACAAGCTTTAAAGAGTATTGAGATGCTCATTGAAATATATTGCTATTTAGATGAGCCTAATGGTTTATCTATCTGACCATGTATACATAAATCATTTAGTTTACAAGGTGAGCTTTTAATATACAAAATGGTAGAAAACTAGGTAGAAAAACCTCATGTGGACACACCTTGCAAATGAAGCTGCCTTCTATTCAATGGTATTTGGATGTCCTGAATTATAGGCAAATCGTTTGATTTTGACGGTACCTTAATACAAGAAAACATGGTGCATGCAAGGCTGTAAGGGATTTGATGGTACCAATGGAGAAGGCTTACTTTATAGCATCTCATAGTAATGCTTCTTTTTATCATGGATGAAGAAGAACTGGCCTTAGTGGCAGCAAAAGTTGCACTATTCAAATAAGAACTTATTACTTCTCTATTAGTTGCAGGTATCGATTCCTACATGCTTATCCGTTTCTTGCTAAACCTAAGTTGCTATGAGATATTTTAAAACTTTTTTGGATCTTGTTAGGTTTTATTTTTGTTATTCTTTTTTTGATTTAATTTGGTAGTTATCAATTACAATATGTGGCTTTTGGATTTTTTTATTTGATATGGCCAAAACATCATTGATGGAAATCCCTCTAGAATAGCACATTCTTTATACCTATAAGTAATCCTCTAGTGGATTACTTATAATAGCCTTTATGAAATTTTCACAGTTGTTACCCTTAACATGACTTTAAAATCTCTAAGGGGTGTCTTATGATTTACCTTCAAGGAATTCTTTCAAACTCATTGGGCTTATATCCCAAATGTGGTTTGTGATTCCTCTCATCAGTGGTTGCCTTAAGGCATTGTATTTTAGCTATCTTGATGATATCGTTAACCTAACAATAGAAAATTAGTTAATGTCTTCCTTCATTTAACTTGGAATCCTACTTCTTTTTTATATGTGAGTACTCATTTGGTTATGTGAATCTAATAACAATAAGCTATAACATAGACTCACGTTGCATCATGCAGTGCATATATGCAAATTTCTAAAATATGCTCCCCCCATATGTAAAAATTAGAGTGGCTTATATCGTTTGATGTATGGTTGGCAAATGTTAAACACCAAAAGTAGATGAAGATACTAAGGATTTTGTTTGCAATGCTCTAAGAGAGGCCAAGTCTATTCATATATTCTTTCTAAAAGGGAAGAATATGGATGTAATATGTGTGCAACAATTATTTCACTTATTGAATTTTAAAGCCTTCCACTGTGACACCCAAAAGCTGATTTAATAGCTCTTAGCTTGCTTTGTATGATTTTTAAGTTGTACAGGTATACCAATGTGTCCTTTAGGATCGTTTATCTGACGTATGCATGGATGCCTTAGATATATGAGCAGGTTTGAAAAACTAACCAGTGTTCTCATCAATTGAATCATTTTCTTCTAGTGATAATGAAAGATTTATGTATTGTAAACAAAGCAGAGAACTTCTATATTTTCATTTATGAAAGGAATTCTTAGCATATTGCTTATGCAAAGTAAGTATTAGACCTAAACTTTTTGAAATTTTTAGGAAACTTTATTTTCTTCAATGGGATATGGTATTGGTTTTTCATGATGATATTTCCTCAATGAAGCAATTGTCTTCTTTCCATGTTTGAGGGAATGCTACTTTTGGTCAATCAACTAAGCATTAAAGCTTTTTCCAACTCATGCTATATGCACATTCAATATAATAAATGACTACTTAACATATTGAGATCTTTGATCCTTTTTAAAGTTATTCTTAGTTTTTGCAGCATGTTTTCTTGCGAGTTTTTTACTAACCTTATAATTTGCTAGTGTATACTTATATTTTTTTTCTTTATTGCAAACTTTTACAATGATATTTCCTTTTACTAAACCACTTTTTTTAATTAAATCACATTTAGTGGTTAAAGAATTTTGCTAGTTAATTGAATTTCTTTGTATAGCTAAAAAATCACTAAACCTCTAAGATAAAATAGTTAAAATTTTATATTCTTATTGCTTGATGATTGATTCAATGGTTGCAGCCAATGAGAGAGAGATCATACTGTTGTGTTAACAACTCATACAGTAAGGTATTTTGTGGAGTCTTTACCCTATAGGAGGCCAGCATTGTTTTGCTTGTGATTGATCGGATTCTACTACTCTTTGTAGAGCAACCACTGTGGTTAGCTATTTGTGTTAGTTTTCATATCTTGTTATGGTGATTCTTGAATTATTTGAGTCCTTTTATCTTTAGTACTTACTTGATAGAGGAAATCATATTCCCTATTTTCGATTGATGCCATGTTAGCCGTTGAAGGTAAGAGGGAATTCTATAGTCAGCATCCATTAAATAATTGTTGTTCAACAACTTTTTTCAAATAATTGTCTCGCATGATATGGTTTTGGATTATATTTTCATCCCTGCTTGTTTATAGTGTACTTGGATAATTTATGAGCAAGGTAAATCTTCTTTAGTAAAGAATTTTAGCATTTGATTTCAATGAGTTTCATATGCAGATTAGAGAGAAAACCCCATGTGATAAGAAAAGTTTAAACCAAGTGATCTTTTTGTTATTAGTCCTTAAATTATTTGTCAAAAAGTGAAACTTAAAGTCAAAATCATACTATTGAAGGATGCACTTATTTAAAAGAGTGGTGATTCACATCTTTTAAAAAATCATAAAAAAGCAATAAATCAAAAATTATAAACAAAATGACTTATAAAATATAGTATAATGGATAAATTTTAAAGAGAAATATAAAACATAAGATATTTAAAAAATTAAAATAAAATAAAACATAAAAAATAAAAATGTTAAAAACAACAAATAAACCAAATAAACTTTAAAAAAAAAATCTAACAAATCAAGAAAATAATAGATGTTGGATCTTGTAAAAATTAAAAAATAAAAAAAATAGTAAATTATATACTTAATGTAGTCTAAGTTTTATTTTTTAAAATAATTTAAGTGAATGCCTAGATGATTTTAAATCCATTGAGCAGTGAAGACACTACCGAGAATCTCTTTAAAAAAAGTTACAAATTTATCAAAAAAAATATTGACCATTATAATTTCATGACTAAT
Organism: Moringa oleifera; assembly: GCA_021397835.1. Classification (NCBI taxonomy): domain Eukaryota; kingdom Viridiplantae; phylum Streptophyta; class Magnoliopsida; order Brassicales; family Moringaceae; genus Moringa; species Moringa oleifera. Next base: position 5,791,029 of record JAJFZO010000896.1, on the reverse strand, counting down.
TCATATTAAATAATTTTTTACAAAATATTTATAAAAGAAACATTCACAAAAAAATCAAATCAGTAACAATATCTAATAATCATAGTAGATAAATTTTAACCACAATTTTCAAATATTGCAAACGAGAAAAAAATGCAATAAAAATTCATGATTTGATGAAACATCAAATGAGAACTCGTGTAAATGTATGCAACAAACCAAAGCAAATGTAACAAAAAGAAATGATAAAGTTGTAACTCATTGTAATCTTTAATTGTAAAATTATAAAAAATCTACTAAAACTCAACTCAACTACATAACTCTAAACTAAAATCAGAAACCATGCACCATTATCACAGTCATCATTCCTCATAGCATTTTCATGGTCATGCTTAGAGCAACCAATAACTTATTAGTGCCATGAATTAAGAACTTCATTTCATAATCTTAGGCAATTAGAAAATGACATCAATATGAATGAAAACTCAAGCACAAACTTAAAAATGCTATACTATAACTTTAGTGTATTCTATGAACTAGATAATAGAACAAATTGAAAAAATTGTAAAACCTCTTACATAAAATTGAATTTGACACTTTCTTACACAATTCTTTAAAACCTTTGAGAAAATTAAGTTTAATATAACATCTTTTTGTATCTTTAATTTTAATTATGAAGAATGGCACAGCATAAACAATTCTCTGTAAGTGTAAAAAGTAATGAAACTTAGAAATTATGATGTATTGGCTAATAAAATGAAAGACAGTCCTTGCCTTAGTCTAACGAATGAATCACATAGGAGGTGGATTAAGTATCCACATACATAACAAAGAAATTTCAAGGATAATAAGAGATATATATCACTAATAATAAATGCTTGCTTTTAAGCACATAGTTCATGCTGTAGAAAAACAATGATTAAAAACAAAAAAACTATATATAGTTTCTTATCCAAAATTTTTAAAGAATATTTTCCTTACTCATGAATTGGTTAAGTAAACTATGGACAATTAGGAATGAAAAACATAATGAGGAAATTGCCAAAATTGGCACTCTGATACCAGGTTTTTGTAAAAGAAGCACGTTTTACTAAGTTTGGTTTTTTTGGCACTTAATTGTCTTGAAAAGATAAAAATACCCCTACAAAAGACAATGATACCCTTAAAAATTAAATGAACTCAAAAATTCATGAGATTTGTTCGAACACGTTTTCTTTTTGGAGAAAAATTCTCTCTCTTTTTCGGCCTCTATCTCTCCTCGAGCACTGTCTTTCTTTGCTCTTCCTTTGAGTTTTTTTCTTCCAATCTTTGTATCCAATATCTACCAAATCAAGATCCTAAGAAGGAATCGAAGGCTAGTTATCCTGCGCAGAGAAAAAAGCTCGTGTTTTTGACAATATATTCTTCTTCAAAATCAGACCGTGCTCGAATGGGTAAAGAAGGTGACAAGTATACTATTTAAACTGTAATGTAGCTTAAAACTGTGAAGATTTTAGTTGTATCTATTTATATCATGACCTCCTTTATGTTTCATAACTTTGGTTAAGAATCATGTTATAATCTTAGTTTCATACATGTTTGAAAATCGTATCTTACTTGGCTTATCGTAACATCATTATGCGATTCATAACATTCATAAAATCGTAACAAGTTTTCGTAGCAAGTTTTTCAATCGTGACTTATTTGATGAAATCGTGACTTATTTGATGAAATCGTAACTTATTTGATGAAATTGTAACATGCAAAATATTAAATTCGTTTCAGTTGTTATTTGAAATGTTTTTTTAGTCATTATAGAATATAGATCATTGTAACTTGGAATGGTGAGTGGTTCGAGTCTAGAGAAAGTTTTGAGTATATTGGCAGAGCCATCAAAACTAAGGGATATGTTATTCGAAGGGATTTAAAATATGTACAGTTGTTGGATTTGGTTAAACCTTGCATGGAGGCTAATTTCTCTAAATTTGATATTGTATTGCATACCATAGTAAGATCTAAAAAAACTGCTATCAAAATTGAGTTAAGGAATATTGAAAATGTTGAGTTTATGTTGTACGATAGTAGTATAGTTCCACATATAATTATTGATTTGGTGGAGAGAAATTTTGTTAAAAATAGGCATGGTTTATGTGAAGGTGAAATTTTAGAAGGAGTCAATCCATTTAATTCTATTCCGAGAAGCAATCCTACTATGCAATTGGACGTCTATGGCACCGAACCATTCATCCATAGTGAGACTCTTCATGACAATCAGCACACCAATGAGATAAATTTGGATGAGCAAATGGACTATGATATTGGGTGTAAATACCTAATCATGGGAACTCAACCTACTCAGCCTACCAGTGAAGATCAATGTGAACTCACTGTAGAGGTAGAACTCGACAATGAAGAATTGAATGAGAACTTACCTACTGTCCCACCTTATGTCCCAATTACATGCCCAAAAGTACATAATAATTCAAATAATAGTGTTGTCAGACGACATAATGTGCTGGTGCTGAATTATATAGTCTTGCTCCGACTTCTACTATGGAATTAGTGACTCCGATTCACAACCTTGCTAGAGGTCAGTTTTTCCCAAACAAGAAAGAATTGAAGCAATTTTTAATTATATATGTATTAACTGAGAACTTTGAATTTAGAGTCACTAGGTCTAACAAATCAATATTTGAGATTGCTTGTAAAGAAGGAAATTGTGCATGGAAGGTTCGTGCTGTGAGAGTTGGATAAGGGCAATTCTTCTAAATTAGAAGGTGTGATTTGACACATATTTGCACGATTGAAGAGTTGCATCGACGATATCAACAAGCAAGTTCTGTTATTATTGGAGAAATTGTAGCTCAGAGGTTGTCTACCAATGCTAGAATCATTAAGCCGAAAGACATTATGGACGATATGAAAGAATTATATGGCATACAGATTTTATATGGTAAAGCTTGGAAGGCTAAAGGGTATGCATTGTCCCTTACATATGGTGATCCAATTAAGTCATATTAACAACTACCTTCATACTGCCACATGTAACAAACTATTAATCCGGGAACTAGGCCTCACATATGCATCGAAAATGGAACTAATCAATTTAAGTATTTATTTGTGGCTCTTGGACAATCATTGAGGGGGTTTCATTCAGTAATTAGACCGGTCATTGCTATCGATGCTGCTCACTTAAAAGAGAGGGTTCCACGGTGTAATGTTTGTAGCGACGTGCAAAGATGGGAATGAACAGATATATCCAATAGCATTCGGTTATGGTGACTCAAAGAACTATAAAGCATGGGAATGGTTCTTAGGGCAACTAAAAGAAACAATTGGTTTGGTTGAAGACTTGGTTATTATATCAGATCATCATGCCAGTATTGCAAAGGCCACCACAAAGATCTTTCCTAATTCTTGTCATTATTTATGTTCTTGGTATATGGCCCAAAACATAAAGAATAAGTTTAAGAGAGAAGATATATCTAACATATTCTATAGTGCAACTAGGGCATATCGAGAATCTGAATTTAATGAATTAATGACTGAGTTACAGGCTAATCACCCCTAAAGCTTTGAATATATCATGAAGGAAGATCCAAAAAAAAAATGGTTATGTGTGCATTGCCACTAGAGACGTTATCAACTCATGACCACTAACATTGCCAAAGCTTGAATTCATGTCTTCGATTTTCTGCGAGTTGCCTATTATGGCTTTATTGGAATTCATTCGAGATATGATGCAACGCTGATTCTATGATCGATTCAAAAAAGGTAAGGCTTGGAGGTCACAACTCACACAATGGGTTCACTCATTAATGAACGATTACAAATGACGACTTCCAATGTTGATTGGAACATATTTTTGGTTAAGCACAAGGGTAAATAGGCAGTTATGAATCTTATCGAATGTATTTGCACTTGTAAGGAGTTTTAGGCTGATCTTTTGCCATGTGAACATGCACTAGCAGCTTCTAGCTGATACTGATAGTTTTGTTAATTTCATTATTCATGTTATTTTTTTAATTAACTTCATAAATTGTGTACTTTTTACAAGGAACGTAATATTGATTTCATAACTCTTTGCTCTAACTACTATAAATAGGATCAACTAGTAGCAGCATATGCTAAGTCGGTATATCCTGTTGATGCCAAGTCTGATTGGAATGTACCCGAGGAAGTCAAAAGAGTTGTGGTATTACCATCGAATAATGGTAAGTCAGTAGGGCATCCAAAGAAGCAGAGAATACCCTTCGGTGGGGAGAGGACGCATAAAAAAAATGCTCTAGATGCGGTCAATATGGGCACAATCGATTAACATGCTCGAATCCATAATATTTTGATGGAGGATACCACTCTCAATCGTCAAATGTGCCTAATCAATTTCGTTGTAAATGCCATAATTATGGTGGAGTTGATCATAATTCACTAACTTGTCAAATACCTCCCAATTCAACTTCACTAGATGATTGTACCATTGACTTATGATAAATCATAATATTTTGATAATATTGATAATTTTTAACTTCTATGTCACTACAGATTCAGATTTTAGGTTTTTATATAGTTTCAGTTGTTACATGCAGATCAATTGATGTAATGTTGATAATGTAACTGACAGTTTGAAAATATTTTCACCACAAATCGTAACTTAATTAGCAAATCGTATAATAAATTACCTCATATTTTATAAATCGTGTGATCATCATAATGTTAGTGTACCTTATTTTTGTCCATTAAATTCGTAACTTGATTAGTAAATCGTGAGTAATATTCATATTATGAAATCATACAAATTTATATAATGAAATCGTTAGTAAACTTCGTAACTTGATTAGAAAATCCTAACTTGATCAATAAATCATTAGTAATATTCATAACTTGAATAGAAAATCGTAGCTTGATTAACAAATCATGAGTAATATTCGTAACTTGATTAGAAAATCGTGCAAACTTATATAATGACATCGTGACTAAAATTTGTAACTTGATTAGGAAATCGTAGCTTGATTAGTAAACTGTGCGTAATGTTCGTAACTTGATTAGGAGATTGTAGTTTGATTAGTAAATCATGAGTAATATTTGTAACTTGATTAGGAAATCATGCAAACTTATATAACGATATCGTAACTAAAATCCATAACATGATTAGGAAATCGTGCAAACTTATATAATGAAAGTATGAATAAAATTCGTAATTTGATTAGAAAATTCTACATAATTATGATGAATCATGACTAAAATTCGTGATTGATAAGTTAGAAACTTATGAAGGAGTCATTACCAAAATTCGTAACATGATTAGTACATCATACATCTATTGACAAAAAAAAATGTTCCATAAAATTTTCAACTGTATATACAAAATAAATACATTATATAATTTCTAATGAATTAAAAAAATGCTATATACAATTGCCAAATGTATATATAAAATAAATACATTAAATAAAAAGAAAAAAAATGAATTAATGACTATCATCTATAGTAGAGTTGGCAAATATATATATTGCTATGTGATTTCTAATGACTGATATGTCCTTGTCAGTGTATTTTAAATGCTTCCTAAGTAATAAATGTTCCATAATATACAGCATGTGAGGACCATAATTGTCACTGAATAAAAAAAATATAATTAAGATTAAGGAAAGACATTTAGTAGGAATTTTTTGATAATAACACATACTAGAAAAAAGACTTACCTTCTTCTTTGCTGGGGGACCTTGTTCTTCGAATCTAAGGTACATGAAAATGGAAGATCTGGCATTTTGGCATCTGATTTTCGAATGAAATATCCACCACTCGCCATATAGCTGGTTAGCATAAATCTGAATAGGTTTTGCTGCCGAATCCTCACCTCAGTTGGTATCTCTTGACGAAATGAGTCAAAAATATGCAATGAGAATTTTCTTAAGTCTATAACAACTAGGAGCTAGTGAGATCCCCCAACGTGGCAAGAAACTATCAGCTACATTAAATATTATTTAAATATCATTACTGAGTACTCATAATATTGAAAAAAAAAAGTTTAATAAAGCATAACTAATGAAGATAAGTCACCATGTTTACAGTGTCCCAAACAAGACAATCACTTGAAAATTTGCCTCACACACGATTTAGGAAATCTTCTTCCCATTTATATGCTTCAAAGTTTAAGTGTGACGAAGGACAATCAGCATCTAGATCCTTTTAACATTCATTGTAAATATAACAAAATGTTGTCTGTAAATTTGAATAATAAAACAAAGTTAACAAACAAATTGAATAGGAAATCAAATAAATCACCTTAATGATCAATGAACTTACATAGAGCCAAGGATCACAGATGCAGATATCTTGTGCATATTGCTCAGGAAGCTCCCTTTGCCTTCTCTCAAGGATATGCAAATTTGCATCAATATGCTGGTAGAGACATCGAAAAAGTAATAATATCAGTAAGTTACAAAATGAATGAATAAGGGTACGAAATAAAGGCACGAATTCTAATTTGGTTACGATACTAGGAATCATGTTACGAAATGAATGTACGAATTCTAATTTGGTTATAAAACTATGAATCATGTTACGAAATAAAGGCACGAATTTTAAATTTGGTTACGAAATTATGAATCATGTTACGAAATAAAGGTACGAATTCTAAATTTGGTTACGAAACTATGAATCATGTTACGAAAAGAATGTATGAATTCTAATTTGGTAACGAAACCAGGAAACAGGGTACGAAATAAAAGCATGACATCTAAGCAATATAGTGTAAAAAATTACAAACTTACAAAGTCATCGATCCACTTATCATTGTCAATTAAGACTTTGAACCAGTCCACGCTGACTGAATGGCCAATACCTACGTTATGGCTGAAGGAAATGAAAAGAAATTGTGAGAAAAAATTGAAAAAAATGAAATTCAAACCAATAGTATGCAACATATATTAATACTTACTATGATTGGCCCTTCATAAACTCGTTGAATGCAGTGATGATCTTATCTAAGATTTTCAGCTTTGCACTCACCATGTGAGTGAACTTGGCTTTCTTATGCCCAGTGTTAAGGTCGACATATGAACTGAACAGTTGTCTTAACCGTTTACGAGTCTTGACAACTGGCATCATATTATCGGTGGCCTCAACTGGGACAAGAGCCAAGTCGCTCATTGAAGTCCTCTGGGGCGACTTTGCAGATGGCAATTCTTTATCTAGCTAAGCAGGAGTTGCAAATTTGGCACTGCATGGCACTGCAGTGACAACTTCTTCCATTGGCCCTACATTGGCTTCTGTTTCGTAGCATTGCCCTGCAAAAGCCAAACCCTCTTGGGCTGAGTCTGCAATAACACCCTAAAAAACCAAAACAATGTACTGAATTAGAACGTCACATTTAATAATATACAAAACAAAAAAAAAATATGATTACTGATAATACATGAAACAAAAAATACAATTGAAATAGATTAGACAACTACTTCATTGGGAATTGGATTTGACATTGTTAGAGACGAGTCTCGGCCACCAAATCCATATCATTGTAGAGAGATTTAGATGGATTTCAGGATTGTCATTTGCTCCTGATGGCGCCTTTCATTGTTTGAATCCATACAATTTACCCTCGCCTCGAGAAGATCCAATTTCACCTCTATAGCAGCAAGGCGACAGTAAACATTTGGATCCTATTCAACCCTTTCAGCACCAGGTGCCTCCCTCTCAACATCCCTTTCCCTCAGGTCCAGCTTTGACTCATCAATAATTCATTCTTCTTCACTAAGAATCCTCTCCCTTACGTTGAAGGTTTTGCACAAAGAAGATGACGAATTTGTAGCCCTATTCTGATTAGGAGATTCCACGATGTCGTCATCCCAAATTGATCGTGGGGTAGGCATATTGGCCACAGTAGCTTGCAACTGCACAACACTGTCTTCAACCCCAACATAGTATGGGACTTGACGCTTAGCAATAGTTGGCTCTAAATTTAGCTTAGCCCCCATCTAAAAATACAAATAAAGGTGCAAAATTAATAATGAATATACGAAAATAAAAAAATAAAGCACAACTTGGAAATAAAGATATGAAAATGTAGATAAGAAATTAGAGAAAGAGGGCATGAAATTAAAAAACTAAGGCACGAAATGGAGAAAGAAGGCACGAAATAGAGAAAAAAGGAACAAAATGGAGAACGAAGGCACGAAATGGAAAAGGAAGGCACGAATTACTTACACTGTTTGTGAAGATCTTCTTACAATCTCCATTATAGGGCCTACGATGGAATCTCCATTAGTAAATTCTTGGTAATGGCAAGTTGGATCCCAATAACCTCATGCCATGCATGTTGGTAGCAGGAATCACTTCAAAGGCAAAAACCTATGGAAAGGAAAATGAAGTTATAATTAATTAACATAAAATTCAATGAAACTTTAAAAAAAAATAAAATACAAAATAAAATCTTTACATGTAATACCCATACGAAGCCGTAAGCATTGTAGCTCACCCCATTAGCATCCCTTATTCGATTTGCAACTGCCTTTTTGAAATGCAATAAGGAGTCGCAGTACATCTATGTGCCCCATGGAAAGCTATTGAAAGCTTTTAAATTGTCTACCAAATGAAACTGCCATGTAAGGACCTGCTGCCGCTCGTCGTGGCCTTTAATGAACCCGTTCAGCAAATACAACAACCCCAACTTTAGTTTGTCATCTTCCTCCTCAAACTCTCCTTGTAGCAACCTCATTTTAATGCTACTACCACTAACCTTATCCCTCCCCCCAAAATATTTGACTAGGATACCAGATAGAGTAACTTCAATATTGTCTATATCTAGTAGCTCGCCAAACTTCAAAATCCAGTGATTAGGCAAAATTTCACTTTGTTGAAACGAACCTCATTCTGCCCAAATTTGAATCACATTTCGTCCTTGCGGTTCTACTGAATCTTTCAAAGTAGAAGATTATGGACAATAATCCCTAAGAAGTTAAAATCAGCATGCAAATGTAGAAAATGCCCTAAGCAAGTCTCTCTAAATTTATCCTTCTCAGAGTCATCCAAAATTATCCTTAGAGTGGGGATGACATCATTGTCGTAGTGCTTGAGTATCTTCCCAGTCTTCCACGACTTTTTAGGGGTCACATATGGCTTGTGAGAAACAGGGCTGCTTGCCATCTGTGTTTGATAAAAAAAACAGTTTACAATTTTAAGATTATGATACAAATATTTTAAACAAGGTACGTTTTAAGCGTTTCAAACAAATAAGGTATGATTTAAGCAAATAAATTACTATTTCAAACAAATAAGGTACGATTTCAGCAAACAAGTTACGATTTTCAACAAATAATGTACGATTTAAGCAAATAAGGTACGATTTAAGCAATCATGGTACAATTGCATAAAAAACATTCGATTACCAAAATAGGTTACGATTTCATTAACTAGATACGATTATTATTATGAGGTCACGAATGTGATAAATCGTTGCATGTGGATGCACCTAAGCCAAGAAATTGAAGCCAACAAACCAAAAAATGAAGACCTAAGCATGCCTATACATATACCCAGAGAAATCTTTTTGGTTTCAATGTATCAAAAGAAAAATGAAAAATAATACACAGCGATATACCCAAACATCGCAAATTCCAAAACCAATACAAAATCCAAAGAAAATGATTCAAAAACTATTGAAGAAGCTTTCAAACCCATAGAGTAAATTCAAAAAAATTAAAAAATCGTTGAATCAAATATGAGGGGAGGATTTCATTCGTGGGTATTCAATAAGCAAAAAACCAAGAGAAATTTGAGTAGAATATATGCTTGAAATCATACCTCTATTGATTTCTTAGTGATTCAGTAGCTTGTGGATATTCTTCAAAGGTTGGTTTACAGCAAAAGCAAAGAAATCAACAGACACCGAATGAAGAGAGTTGAAGCTAAATGAGCTAAGTGGTAAAGCTTAGCGCCAGAATTAGGAGAAAGGGAAATAGAGACGTTTGAGATGTTTGACTTTTTATATTCTATAATTGGACAAGTAAGTAATTGCACGTGTTCTGTAAAGGGTAATTTTGTCTTAAAGTGTCTACAAATACATTACTAATATTGGTTATTTACACAAATATCCTTGAACGGACGACTAAAAAAGAATTTTTCTCAAACATAATTTCAAAACCATCTTATGTTAGACAATTATTTAAAAAAAATTGGTGAACAACAATTATTTTAAAGGATGATGACTACAAAATTATATCCCTTGATTACAACTATCAAAAGCAAACAATCAACTTCACTTGACAAACAAAATTATAGTCACTTAATATGGTTTAAATAAAAAGTTTTTTTTTACAGAACCAAATATCATCATAAAAGTTTATGATATATAAAAAAGAAAAAAAAATAACAATAGTTTAGAAGATTAAGAAGTAAAACATCCTTAAGAAAACATGTTAAAAAATTAAAGCACCATTTAGAAAGAATAAAAGATCTTAACAGGCCACTTGGTTATTTATTACATGGGAACTTGTAACAAGAGTTAAATGACACTTTTAATGGTCAAACAATTGATAAAAAATAACATTCTCTTACCATTTCGTTTAGCAATATCGTAGATACCATATCCCACTGAAAAAAATAAGGTTCGAAAAAAATCTGCAAAAATTTAGGACTAATAGTCACTTTGCATAAATAACATGTTGTGAACCCCTTCCAAGTAGAGAGAAATATTAGGTTTGAACGAAGTTCCTTTCTTTGCCTAAAGGATATAAATAATTTGTTATCAATCAAAGAAAATGAGTATATTAGTGAGAAAATTTGTTAGTTACTCAAACCTATTCACCTATATGGGATATTCATGCAGACGTTTGATTAAAATGAAAAGTGAAAATTCGGTTAACATGCATAAGCAAATGAATTGTTGTATACATGTCTAGCTTTGGACATTTGACCTTGTGCATCCCTACATCATAAATATGCATCATAAATAAGTCTCAAAAAATCAAAATAAATAAAATTAAATTAACAAATAAAATAATCGAATCAAGAGAAACAAAAATATAAAGAAAATCCAAAAAGGTTGAAAAAATTCAATAAGCAATGGAGGTTTAACAATAAAAGTATAAACTCACATATAAGAATGCATACCTATGGCTACAAGAGAAGCAATCAGCTTTCAATTGATTTAGTCCCTCTTGGATCATTACTACAAAAATTTTTGGTTTCTTCATCTACCTTGTCCTGCATCATAGATACACCTTTTTTCTCCAATTACCAAAGTTTTCAATGGATTTATCACCTGTTAATAATGAAAATATGGTACTATTGCTGCTTGTTCCTCTAATATGATCAGGATCAACAATAGAAATAGCTACTCGAAAGCAATCGATCAATAGAGAATAAGATTATGGAAAATAAAAACAAGCTTACAAGACGACGAAATAAATTAGATTAAATTCAACTTAAAATATATAGAATAAAATAAAATCTAGAGAAAAAAATCCAAAAAAATAGAAAATCTTTAAGAAAAGAATAATCGAGCAAAATGCCAAAAAAAAGAAACAAAAATATGATAAAATAAAATAAAAGATCATTAAAAGTAAGAAAAAAATAAAAAATAATAGAATTTAAAAATATTTTTTGTCAAAAAGAAAGAGGGATGCAACACGAGTATTTTTCAAGAGGAACTACCTATCTTACTACTACTGTCGCCCAAGTATGCTTAACTTTAAAATTCTAATGGGTTCTGACGCACCAGTGTTGATATAATCGCACTCAAAAATTTTAAAATATTAAAAATAAAAATGTAAGAAAAATCATAAACAAAAAATAATGCAATGGAGAAAATTTCAAATACAAAGAAACAATAAAACAAAGGAGCATCAAAAGAAAGAAAAGAATCAAAATCAATAAATTTCAAAAATATTTTTATCAAAAAAAATGTGCAGCATGAAGATTTCCCAAGAGAAAACCCCCATTATAGTATTATTCTCGTTCAAGAAAGTTTAAATTCGAAGTTTTGATAAAATCTGATGCATTAGCATCAGTATGATCACACCCAGCAATTAAAAAATTATTAAAAATAAAAAAGTCTTAGAAAACAGAACAATGTAATGAAGAGAAATAAAAAAGAACTATAAAATAAAAATGAAATGAAAATTATCAAAAGGAAGAACAAAAATAATTAAATTTAAAAAATATTTTTAATAAAAAATAGGTCCAGCAACATGACGATTTTTCAAAAAAAAAAAAAAACCGCCTATCCTAGTACTACTTTCACCCAAGCATGCTTAGGGATCCAATACATTAGTACTAGTATGATCGCACTTAAAAATTCAAAAGAAGTATTGAAAATTAAAAAGCAAAAAAATCATAGGAAAGAAAAGAGTATAATAGAGGAAAATAGAAAAAAAGGAAACAAAAATAAAGTAAAATAAAATGAAAGATCATTAAAACAAAAAAAGAAGACAAATACAAAATAAATAAAATCTTGAAAGTAAATATTTTTTCATTGAAAAAAAAATGCAACACAAAAATTCCTCAGAGGAATCACTTATCCTAAAACTACTTTGCCTAAGGGAAAAAGAGACTAAAAAAATTTTAATTAACCTTAAACTAACGTAACCAAAATTCAACCCTTTTATAATAGTATAGTACAACAGGTATGGTGTGTTATCACTTAAAGTTTCTCTATTTTTTTATCCCTCAAGAGTATTCATTCTGTCACCTTCCCTCTCACATTCTTCTATAATTTGATTAATTTTTATATGGTGAAAGATGACTTACATGCTTTAAGAAGTGGCCTTTGATGATGAGGTTGAACAAATAGCCAAAAATTATTTTTAAATTTAATTTAATTATTTATTTTTATATTTCATTCTTGTGCAGACAATCAATATTAAAAAAATTATTCTATTTTATTTCTTTAAAAAATTAATAATAATACATTTTTTTGGAAGAATGTAATATGTGCATTGTTAATTAGTTTTTCTTATACTTGTATAATTTTTAATATTCAAAATTCATGCAAATATAATAAATCAAAGCTTATTTTTTAAACAACTTTATATGCATGTCGTCAAAAAAATTTAAAATACAAAAAAAAAGATAACATAAGATCTATTATTCGTTATCCACCGCCGTTAAATTATGATAAATAATATTTAATTATTGATGAATAATAGTTTTTTTATTTATAATTGTTGATGAATAACTTTTTTAATATATATATTATAAAATTAATTGATAAAATTTCCATAAAAAAATCTTATTGTTTTCTTGATTTTTAAAATTTTCATAATTTTTATTTTGTTAAAAGTAAGATGACACTTATCACAATAAATATAAGAATTTAATCTTACAAGTGTTTCAGTGAAAAAACGGCATGCCTGGCAATCCCAAGTCCCCACCCGATTCACAAGTCCATAATCAGAGCAGCCAAACCTGCAACTCTTATGCCACAGCCACACGGAGCCAAAACAGTGCTCACGTGGGGGGTTTTCACCCTCACGAACAGCGTCGGGATCCGCACTACCTATTTCTCATCTCCACAAAGCGCACAAGTCAGCATATTAACCACCTATGAAGGGAAGAGCTTCATCTCCAAAGAATAGAAAAAGCGGTGAAAATTAAGGGCATGGAAGAAGTGTCGATGGAGTCTCTTGTCCCGGCAACCAAAGCAGACCCAAAACATCTTCAACGACGGTCAGCCCGAGCTCCCAGGCGCTAGAAGCAACTTCCCGGCTGCTGGAGCCATCGCTATGACGGACGCAGTAGTGGCCGAGATAGGTAAGGACTTGTTGTGCCCGATTTGCATGCAGATCATAAGGGACGCTTTCCTTACCGCATGTGGCCACAACTTCTGCTACATGGGCATCATCACTCACCTTCGTCACAAGAGTGATTGCCCCTGTTGTGGCCATTACCTCACCAACAATCAGTTGTTCTCTAATTTATTGCTCGACAAGGTTTGTTTGATTTTGTTTTGGGCTTCTTCAATTATCATTTTCTTTCATTTGTTTGAGTTCAATTTATGACTATATGTGTGTCCACCTATGGTTCTAGTTGATTGTAGATGGTTGTAGCTTATTCTGGCAACAAGGAGATGGGCTTATAGAATAACAAATATTGGTAGCTTTTTTGTGTGCCTCTATAATTTTGCTGTGGTGGATAAGTCATGTTTGATTGCATAAGGTTAAAGAAATGATAGTTTTGTTATTCAAGTTGGAAAAATAATGTAGACCTGACTCTTAAGTTTTCAAAACAGCAGATAAGTAAAGATGTATGAATTATTATGACTGCTTGTATCAATTTCATTGGTTTGCATATGTTTATTGTTGACATCGAACTGACCTGATTGATGTCTCAAACTGTGGAGATCTCTGTACGCGTACATTTGAAAATTAAGTTTAAAAGGCGCTTATCAGAAGTTGAATTATAGTTAGAGGCAACATAACTGGCTCCACTTTTTTCCCATTTGCTGGCTTTTTGTCCCCTAAATTTATGATAGGAACTGAAAGTGTTTCAAGCGGAGGTACTCCTTAGCAAATCATTTCTTGACGCCTCTAGCTCTATATATGCTGTTTTGCATGGTGGTCAAGAAAATCTGGAGCAGTCGTTTATTTCCAAACATTTTAATGTCATTGATCCTTTGCGTTCAAACAACAATCTTGGGTGCAGTGTTAATAAGGGTATTTCGTTCTAAACTTATTGTCTCACTTCCATTGTTCTTTTTCTTTTAATTTTTATGTTTGGTTTTAGGTAGTTGAGTTGTTTATTTATATTTTTTCATAATCTTTTATTTTTGATTTTATTGTTTCTTTTTTTTATTTTTCTCTGTTATACTTTTTTTCTTTTTTTTTTATAATTTTTTATAATTTATAATTTTTTTTGTTTTTTTGAGTGCAATCATACCAATATTAAGCATCGATCTCATCTGAACTCCAAAATTAAGTGTACTTAGGTGAGAGTAGTACCTGAATGGATGACTCCTAAGAAATCCTCGTATTGCACCATTTTTCGTTTTGACAAAATTATATTTTTAAATATTATTATTATTTATTTATTCTTTTGACAACATTCATTTTTTTTTATGTTTGTTTCTTTTTTGTATTTTTCTCTATTATGTTCTTTTTTATATAATTTTATATTTCATTTTCAATATTTTTGAATTTTTTTGATAGAAATACTTTTGAATTTTTTGGGTGCGATCATAGCAACACTGATACACTGGATCCCATTAGATCCTCAAAGTTAAGCGTGCTTGGGCGAGAGTAGTAATAGGATGAGTGGTTCATTCTAGAAAATACTCGTGTTGCACCATTCTTTTTTTTTTTTTTGGATGATTTTTTTGAATTTATTTTTTTGAATTATTTTCTTTTCTTCCATTAAATTATTTTTTATTTTATTTTAATTGATTTATATATTTATATATTTTTATCCATTTGTTATTTTCTCTTTTATGACTTTATTTTTTTATTTTAAATAATTTTTAGATTTTTTTAGCGCGATCATATTAATACTAAGCATTGATGCTATCAAAACTCTGAAGTTAAGCATGCTTGGACGAAAAGAGTACTAGGCTGGGTGATTCCTCCTTGAAAATCCTCGTGTTTCACCTTTTTTTTTTATAAAAAAATATTTTAGAATTTTATTATTTATTATTTTTTCCTTTTCTTCTTTTGATTATCTTTTGTTTTATTCTATTTTGTTTTTGTTTTTTATATCTTTTTATTTTCAAGATGCTCTTTTGATAAAAAAATATTTTATTTTTTTCTTTTGTTTTGTGATTTTCTTTCTTTCTTTATTTTTTTTAATGTTTTTGTTTTTAAAAATTGGAGTGCAATTATACTTACACAAATGTATTGGATTACATCATAACTCGAAGTTAAGCATGCTTGAGCAGGAATGGTACTAGAATAAGTGATTCCTTTTAGAAAATCCTTGCATTGCCCTTTATTCTTATAAAAATATTTGTTTATTATGAATTTTTTAAAATTTTCAATATTTTTTTGGATTTTTAAGTGTGATCATACTAATACTAAGCATTGATCCCAACTAAACTCCAAAGTTAAGCATGCTTCAATGAGAGTAGTACTAGGATGCGTGATTCCTCTTAAAAAATCCTCATAGTGCACCATTTTTCGTTTTAGCGAAATAATATTTTTGGATTTTATTATTTATTTATTTAACAATCTTTCATTTTTTATTTCATTTTTATTTCGTGTTCGTTTCTTTTTCGTATTTTTTCCTGTTATGTTATTTTCTTTTGTATGATTTTATACTTTCATTTTAAATACCTTTTAAAATTTTTTAGGTGTGATCATACTAGCATTGATGCACTGGACCCCATTAGAACTCTGAAGTTAAGCGTGGAAAATATTAGTGTTGCCTCTTTCTTTTTTTTTGTAATTTTTTTTTGAATTTATTATTTTTGATTTATTTTAATTTAATTTATATATTATTATATTTTTCTCCATTATGTGTTTTTCATTTTTGTGACTTTATTTTTTTTATTTTCAATAATTTTTAGAATTTTGGATGCGATTATACTAGTATTAATACATTGGATCCCATCAGAACTACAAAGTTAAGTGTACTTGGATAAAAATAGTACTAGGATGGGTGACTTCAAAATTTTTTGAACTTTTTGTATTTTGTTTTCTTCTATTTTTTTCTTCGGGTTTCTATGATTTTTTTTTTTAAATGGGTTTCAATGTTTTGCCCGTTTTGAGAATACTTGTTGTCTTTTTTTCTTTAGGAATATCAATAAAGTTGTTAAGAGAATAAGGATGTCTCATTTAATTTTTAGTCATAATTAAATTTTCATCTTAATTAATTATTAGACTACATTAATTGTTGGACCATTCTAATCATGTGGTTATTAATTGTTAGGTTTTATTATATTTCAAGCTCAATTACATCTTAGCAAATTTAATTATTAGGCTAAAATATTTATCAAGCCTAATTTTAGGTTTAATATTTTATTAGTCTCATTTATATATTCAAGTTCAATTACATATTAAGTCCAATTATTCACTAAGTTTTACTATACATTAAGCCTAATGTTTCATTAAACCCAATTAGATCTCACTCTTACTTAATGTCTTGGGGAAACAAATTGTTAAGCCTAATAAATTATTTAATCCAATTAATTATTAGGCTCATTTTGTTGTTAAGCCTAACTAGATATTATGCTCAATTTTTTTATTAGGCTCAATTAAATATTAGACCTAATTAATTATTTGATGCAATGAATTATGTGAACCAATTAATTAGGTTTAAGATATAAGTATGCACAGTAATTAAGTAAGCTTAGCATCCATGAACCCCACAAATAATTTGACCTGAGAACAAAGGCTATGATATAATTGGATCCAAACTATAATTGGACTTTGCGCATAAATCGACTTTACAAATAATTAGGTGCAATAATCAATAATAGGGCTTAAGATATAACTTGGTTTATCATACACAAAACTAAGAAATAATTCACCCTAGAAAAAAATTAGCTTAACATATATTAATGGGCATAAGAATATATTATACTATAATAATAATTAGGCCTAATATGTAATTGTGCTTAATAGTTAATTGGGTTAGACAATTTATTGCTCTAAATAATTAATTAGGTATAATATTCAATTGAGCTTAATAAAAAATTGGACTTCGCTCTAAAAACAAAATAAACCTAGTAAATAATTAAACCTAACAATTCATTGGACCTCATGATCAAGATTCATTAAACCTAATAAATGGGTCTAAATAATTAATTAAACTTAGAAATTAATTGAGTTCAAAGAAAAAATGAGTTTAATATATAATTAAGCTTAATAAATAAGATGTAATTGAGCTTAACAATTGATTTGGCTCAATAATGAATTGGGCCTAAGATTTAATTGCGCTTAAGAATTTGTTAGAACTAGGGTTCAACTAGACCTAATAAAGAATTGGTTTTAATACATAGTTCATCATAATAAATAATTAGGCTTAAGAATGAGATGACATTAATACATAATCGAGGCTAAAATATATTTAATATGATTTAAAGAATTGGCTTTAACTATATAATTAATATGATCTAGTTACATAATTAATTAAATAGTTATATCTTAAATCAAATTAATTATATTTTAGGCTTTAATTTGATTTAAGATATAACTAGATCAATAATTAATAGGCTTAATGTGCATGAGCTTGACAAATAATTAGAGCAAGAACAAATTGAGTCCAAGATATAATTAGACCCAAATGTTAATTGAACTTAATATAATTGGACCGGCCAATAGATAATTTTACTTAATAATAAGTGATAGTGCTAAGATGTAGATGGGTATGCCATGCATGAAATTGAGAAATACTTCAGCAAAAGAAAAAAAATGAGCCTAACGTATAATGATTGAAATTAATTGAACCATAAAATAATTAGGCCTTAAATATAATTGAGTCTAACAATTAATTGAACTACATTATTAATTGGACTTAAGATCAAATTGAGCCTAATAAAAAAAATAGGCTTAATAGATAATTAAACCTAAAAACGAAATAGGCCTAACAAATAATTAAGTCTAATGTGTAGTTAAGCATAGCAACTAATTGAACCTAACAATACATTAGGTTTAAGAATTCATTGGGCTAAATAGTTGATTAAGCTTAAGATTTTATTAGATTTAATAAAAAAATAATGCTTAATAAATAATTAGATTTAATATATAATTAGATCAAATAAAACATTGGACGTAATATATAATTTCATCGATAGATAATTCAACTTAACAAATATTTAGCCAAACAATTAATTAAGTCTTCTACCTAAAAATTAGTTTAACTTATTAATTGATATGGCTTAATTAAAAGTTAGGCTTCATATATGATTGGCTAAAATATATTTGAACTTAATGATTTACTTGGTTTTAGATATAATTGGGTTTGAGATATAATTAAGTTTAACAATTAATGATCTAATAATTAAATAGACTTAATAATTAAATAAGCCTAATGATTTACTGAGCTCAAGATTTAATTGTAGCTAAGAATTTATTAAACATAAGATTTATTTAAGTTTAGTTAAAGATTGAACTAATAAGTTGTAATAAATAGTTAGGCTTAATTTATAATTGAGTCCAAGAACAAGGTGAGATAAACAAATAATTGTGCTTAAAATATATTTTGGTCTAAAATTTAATAGACTCTAAGATATAATTGTGCATAGCATGTTTGAACCTAATACAAAATTAAGCCTAAGGTATGATCATATCTAAATTATAATAGAACTTAAAATATAATTGAGTATAATAACTAATTGGGCCTAAAATTTAATTGGATCAAATAAATGATTGAGCTAAATGGGCAATTGAGCCTAACAATTCATTAGGCAACTCATTGGGTTAAATAATTAATTGAGTCTAAAATTTAATTATATTTAACAAGACATTGGGCTTAATGTATAATTCAGCTTATTAAATTGATTGGGTCTAATATATAATCACAGTTAAAAAAATGTTGGACCTTGGATGTAAGTGAGCCTAATAATTTATTGAATCTAGCAGATAATTTGGACCCATGTTTAATTGAGTCTAATAATTAACTTGGGCTTAAGATTTACTTCAATCTAAGAATTAATTGGGCTTGGTTAAAAGTTCAACTTTACATAAAATTAGATCTAATAAATAATTAGGCCTAAAAGAAATTAGATCCCAATAATTAACTAAGTCTAACATATAATTGTACTTGAGATGTAAGTAAGTCTAACAATTAATTAGGCCTAACAACTAATTGATATTAACAATTAATTAAGCTCAAGATTTAACCTAAGAAAAAAATTAATTTGTCTTAAGATTTAATCGAATTTAATAAATAATTAGGTTTAATATATAGTTAGATCTAATAAATAATTGAGCTTAATTTATAATTGGAAAAATAAAACTAATAAAAATCCTAAAATATAATTGGACCCGAGATTTAATTGAGAAAAAGATATAATTGGGTGTAATGTGCATGAACCTTATACATAATTGAATTTATGAATGTATTGAGTCTAAGAATTAATTGAACCTATAGTACAAGTGAACTTATCATGTAATTGAACGAATAATTAATTGGGCCTAGCAATTATTAATTAGGTTCGAAGAATAATTAGATCGAATATTTAATTAGGATAAATGTATAATTGAGGTTAACAATTGAGTGTGCTCATCAATTCATTAAGCTTCACAATTAATTAAGCTTAATGATTGGGTGTAATAAAAAATGGATTCACTATAAAATTTAACTTAATAGATAATTAATCTTAATAATTGGGCCTAAAGCCTAAATTGGGCTAGTAAATTGTGGACTCAATATTTAATTGATTCTAAAAATTAATTAGAGTTAATAATTAATTGGACTTAACAAATTTAAGATATGATTGGGTCTTATAAATAATTAGGTCTAATAGATAATTACACTTAATAATAAATTATAGTGCTTAAAATATAATTGGGTCTAATAGATAATTAAACCTAATAATAAATCATAGTGCTTAATATATAATTGGGTGTAATAAATAATTTGACCTAATAATAAATTATAGTGGTTAAGACATAATTAGGTTTATTGTGCATCAAACAAAGAATTAATAAAATCATAAAAATAATTGGGTCTAATATCTAAACTAGATTAATATTTTCTTGAACAAACAATTTATTACGTTAAATAATTAATTTCATCTAAAATTTAATTGAGTCTAATAAAAAAATTAGATTTAATATATAATTAGGCCTAAGATCAAAATGGGCTTAATAAATAATTTAGTCTAATATGTGATTGAATGTAAATATTAATTGGACATAATAATTCGTCAGGCCTCGCAATTAATTCAACCAAATAATTAACTAAGTCTCAAAATTAATTAAATTTAATAAAAAATAAAACTAATATATAATTGACTTTAACAAATAATTAAGTTTAACATATAATTGGACCTATTAAAATATTAAACTTAAAATGTAATTGAGCATAAATATTAAATTACAATGAGTAAATAATTTGAATCTAACAATTAATTTAGCTTAAAATATATTTGAGGGAAATAATTAACTTGGTATAATATGTAATTGGGCTTGAGATATAATTAAGTCTCACAATTAATTAAGTTTGGTATTTGATTGAGTCTAATAATTAATTAAGCTTGAGATTTAATTGTGGATAAGAATGAATAAGGACTAAATTTTAATTTAACATAATAACAAAATTATATTTAATATATAATTGGATCTAAAAAAGAAATATATTGATCCTAATATATAATTGGGCCTAAGAAATAATTTAGGTAAGGAACAAAGTGAGCCTAACTTATATTAATTTAGCCTAAGTATAAATTAAATTAATATATAATTGAGCCTAACAATTAGTTAAACTAAACAATTGATTTCGCCAAAGAATTGATTGAGCCTAATATTTTTTATGGTTAATATATAATTGGCCCTAAGAACTAAATGAATCTATTTAATAATTGAGTACAGCAATTCATTGAGCAAATAATTTGTTGGGTCGAACAACTAATTGAGCTTAGTATTTATTTGAGTTGAAAAATGGACCTTCATGTATGATTGGGCTTGATAAATAATTAGGTTTGAAATACATTTTAACCAAATAATTAACTAGATCTAAGATATTATTGGGTCTAAGATGTAATTGATCCTAATAATTAATCGAATTCAGCAATTAATTTATTCCAAGATTTAGTTATGACCAAGACTTAAATAGACCTAAGATTTTATTGAACTTAATAAAAATTAAACTTAACATACAACTAAGCTGAACAAAAAAATGGACTTAATGTATAATTGAGTAGAAGGTTTAGTTTTAGAGTTTAGAGATGAGGGATTAAGATTTAGGGTTTATTCGTTTTAGGGTTCAGGTTTAGGGTTTAGGGTTTAGTGTTTACAATTTAAGGTGTTAGATTTCTAGTTTAAAGGTTTGGGTTTAGGATTTAGGGTTTAAGCTTTTGGGTATGGGGGTCAGGTTGAAGGTTTAGGCTTATGGTTTATGATTAGGGGGCTAGGCATTAGTGTTTATGGTTTTAGGGGCTTAGGGGTTATGGTTTTAGGGTTTGGGTTTAGGAATTAGTGACTATGGTTTAGAGTTTCTAGTTTAGGATTTAAGTGCTAGGGTCTAACATTTAGTTGTTTGGGTATAGGTTTAGGGTTTAAGCTTTTGGATTTAAGGTTTAGAGGCTATGGTTTAGGATTAAGAGGAAGTTTCAAGGTTTAGTGTTTAAGGTTTAGGAGTTTTGGTTTAAGGGTTAGGCAAAGGGTTTTAAGGAAAGGGTTTGGTGTTTAGGGTTAGGGATTAGGGATTACGGTTTAAGGTGTAGAAATTTGGGTTCAAGGTTACAGTTTCAGGTATAAGGTTTAGGTTTAAGTGTTAGGGTATAAAGGTTAAAGGGCTAGGGTTTTGGATTTGGGGGTTTGGGTTTAAGTTTAAGTTTTAAGGTTCATGGTTCACAAGTTAAGGTTAAACGTTTAGGATTTTCTTTTTAGCTAAAATTATGGTTTAGGATTTAGGGTTCAATGGTTAAGGTTTTAGTTTTTTAGTGTTTTGGGTTTATTTGTCAAAAGTTAGTAAGGTTTAGGGATTCAAGTTAAAGTTTAAGGCTTAGTGGTTAGGATTTATAGGTTACGATTTTGGTGTTAGGGGTTAGGGTTTATGGTGTAAGAGGTAAGATTTTAGGGTTTTTACGGTTTAACATTTAGGGCTTATGGGTTATGATTTATTATTTAGGGTTTATGGTTAGGATTTAGGGTTTATGGGCTAGGATTCAAAGTTGTTTAGGGTTTAGCTATTCAGATTTAGGTATTTATGGCTTATACTTAGCAGTTTAGTGTTCAAGGGTTAGAGTTAAGCATTTAGGGCTTAGGGGTATGGTTAGAATTTGGGGTTTAGGGTTTATGATTTTTGGGGTTAAGGTTTATGGTTTTCAATTTACAATTCAGGGTTTAATGACTTGAGTTTAGGGGTTAGGGTCTATGGTTTATGGTTTCTGGTATAAAAATTTGAGACAAGGATTTTGGGTTGAGTGATTCGATATTAGGAGTTAGTATTTATGAGTAACGATTTTTGATTTACAATTTAGAGATTAATGTTAATTTAAGGATTAGGGTTTATGGGTTAGTGGTTTTGGGGTTAGGGTTTAAGTGTTTGAGTTTGGGGTTATGGCTTAAAGCTTAGGGTTTAGGATTTAGTGTTTAAGGGTTATGGTTTACAATATAGGATTTAGTATTTAAGGATTTGGGTTTAGGCTTAAAGGATTTGTGTTTAGAGATTAGGCATTGAGGTTTGAGGCTTAAGGCTTAAGATTTAGGGTTTAGGATTTAGAGTTTAAGGTATAGTGTGTTGTGTTTAGAGTTTAGAAGTTAAGATTCAGGGTTTAGAATTATGGATTAAGAGTTTAAGCTTATGGTTCAATGGATATGATTAAGAGTTTAAAAATTGTGATACTGTATTTTGAAAGAATGGTATTAGGAATGAAAATGATGCAATTTTACTGAAAATTTTGTTTCGAAAGTGCAACTACAAGTTTGAACAAATTTGAATGAAAATAAGGGATAAAGTCTCACAACCAAGTTTAATACCAAAGGGATATAGAAAATCAGCACCCTAAGAATAATAAACAAAGATACAGAAACCTCACAACTCACCACTCAAATAGATATAAATGAACACCACCTTAAGAGATACAGAGATGTTTCTCATCACTCAATGGCTCCCAACCAAAGAGATATTAAGATAAAAGAAAAAACTCAAAGAGTTCCTATACATATAACAAAACTTTTTGCTAATAACTAATCATTTAATGCATTTGTTTGACAAAAAATGGAGTTAGTGGGTTGAAATAAATCTCTTTTAAAGATTGCTAAGATGTATGTAAACTGTCCACCACTAAAAGAAGCTTTCATAACTTCATCTCTAAAAAATTTTTCAAGGTGCATGCCAACTATCCATCATATAGTATCATGGCTTAAATGCGGTATTATAAACACTCTTGTGTCATTAGGTGATGCAATAATTGACATTTGAATCTATATGAAGAGATGTACGTTAATGTAACCAAAACCATTACACAATTAAGTGAAGTTGATGTAAGAACATAACAAATGATGGACCTCTTAAGTAGTACTACCTCCATCTTGATCATACCTAAGATTTGACCATAGTAACCCATCATAACAAGAAAAGTTTTCAAGCATACGTGAAAGCACAATGGTCTAAAAATTCTTTTAAAAAAATTAACCACATTTTGTTTGACTTCCTTACCTATTCTTTAATTTTTTTTATATATCAATCTTCTTCAAAATCACCAATCCCTGCATTATATTCTCTTTCAAATCTCACATCATTTCTCCACCCAAAAACCCAAAATAGCAACTCCTTAAGAACAAAAGAAGAATCCTCAAAGCTAGAAAAACCATTTTGCAACTCAATCCATCATCCACTTCATTTTTTTTCTTTTTTCTTTAAATATAAATTTTCATAGCAAACAAAACTAAAAATATATTATCGACACCAATCCAATTCATATATATAAATTTATTCACATAGATTAATGAGATAGAAAAAATGTCTGATCTTGAAAAAGAAATCTATAATGTATTACTCAACATAATAGTAAAGTGGTCATTAAGACCTTGGTGGTAGGCACCGTAATGTGGTGGTCTCCGCTGCAATAGTAACTTAAAGAGAGATGAGGGAGAAATTATTGATGGATCAGGAGAATAATTGACCTTGTGGTATATGTTCTTGGTGGTGGACATGAAGAAGTCATAATGTAATAATGGTGTGTTGATGATTAGCGGATGGATTGAAAGGGATATTCATATTCTCGATCTTTCTCTATCTTTATCTGGGTTAGAGGGATATTTAGTATCGTTGTGCTTGAGGAAAATGAGCACTATACATGAGAAAGAAAAATCTCTTACCGTGCTTTTTATAAATAAAAACGATCATTGTAAAGAATAATAAGAGAAAAAGAGAATCACTTTTTGATTTTGTTTTCTATTTATATTTTTGTTGTTTTTTATTTAAATTATTTTTATAATAAAATAATGTTAAATAAATGATTGTGGAAGAAAATAGTTTAAAAAAAGGGAGATCATTTTTGTTTGCTTTATTTTGTAATTTTAATTTTAATTTTTTCCAAAAATATTTTGACATTTTAAATTTTCATGTTTATTTTACCACATTTTTTATTTTCAAAATTTTATTTAATGTCTCCTTACTTTTAATTTTTTATTATTTTGATTTTTATTTTGCTAAAAATTTTAATTACATTTTAAATTATATTTTTATTTTAATTGTTTTTAATAAAATTATAATTTTTTATTCTTGTTATTGACATTATCTTATTATTATTATTATTATTATTATCGATTTTATTATCATCATCATTATTATTGTTATTATTATTATTATTGTTATTATTTCTATTCTCAATAACGAGCATATTTGAATTCGAATTTTCACACTTTCAATAATTTGTGATGATAATATTAAAAAATAGAAAAAATTATTATATCATATATTGAATTATCCATTGCATTGTGATATTTGGTTAAATGTTAACCTATTTTCTTAATCATACATTATAAATACAATAAAAATTAATTAAAAAGAAAAAAATAAAGTGCTGCATATATGATACTTGCATGTGAAATACATGGAATAAAGTGTGTGAGAAGCGAGTGCGATATATAATTTTTTTATTTAATTTTTTTATTTAATTTTTTTCAAATATTTTTTGGATTTCATTTTGAGAATATAGATGTATTTAAGAAGAAATAATGAGAAGCCATCTTTATTCAAAGTTTAATAAAAAATAAAGTATTTTCTAGAATTAATTTTTAATTGTATTGCTTGCTAGCTTGATTTAGTTATGCTTATTCACGTGAATATGAGTGTACAAATAAAGAAAAAAATCTTTGATTCTAAATTTAAATAATTTATTTTAGAAATATTAGTTGATCAATATGTGTCATTGTCACCTCCATAGTTTTTGATTCAAAAGAAACAAGTTTGAAGAGTTAAATAGGAATTCTGCAAAAAAGAATCATGGTTTATACCATCTAATTAAAATAAATAAATAAATGATATCTATAGATTATTGAATTAGTGAAAATGATTAATCTAATATTATTATATTTTATATCTTTATTCTCATGTTTGATTGAAAGATAATATAAAAATTAGTTAATTTTAAATCTAATTCTATTTCATAAAATTTAAAATTAACTAATTATAATTTCTATATTAGACAATTTTATGAAGAGTGTGATTAATAATTCAATAATTAATATTAAGATAAAGGTTAGAATGAACGTATAATAATTGAAATTAATCGAACCATAAAAATAATTAGGCTTAAAATGTAATTGAGCTAACAGTTAATTAAACTAAATTATTAGTTTCATTAATTAAGCCTGATAAAAAATTAAGCTTAATAGATAATTAAAACTAAAAACGAAAGGCTTGATAATTAATTGAGTTTAATATGTAGTTGAGCATAACAACTTATTGAACCTAACAATACATTAGGTTTAACAATTCGTTGGGCTAAATAGTTGATTAAGCTTAAGATTTTATTAGATTTAATAAAAATTTATAGTTAACTTATTAACTAATATGGCTTAATTAAAAGTTGGGCTTCACATATGATTAGGCTAAAATATATTTAACTTCAATGATTTACATAGTTTGATATATAATTAAGTTTAACAATTAATTAAACTTAACAAATAAATAAGCCTAATGATTTATTGAGCTTAAGATTGAGAATTTATTGGAAATAAGATTTAGTTAAGTCTAATTAAAGATTGAACTAATAAGGGGTAATAAATAGTTGGGTTTAATTTATAATTGAGTCTAAGAAGAAAGTGAGACAAATAAATAATTGTGCTTAAAATATAATTAGGTCTAAAATTTAATAAATCCTAAGATATATTTGCGTAGCATGCCTGAACCTAATACAAATTTGATCCTATGAATGAATTAAGCCTAAGATATGATCATATCTAAATTATAATTGAACTTAAGATATAATTAGGCATAATAACTAACTAAACCTAATATTTATTAATTGATCTTAAAAATTAATTGGATCAAATAAATGATTGAGCACAATGTGCAATTCAACCTAACAATTCATTAGGTCTATTAACTCGTTGGGTTAAATAATTAATTGACTCTAAAATTTAATTGTGTTTAATAAAACATTGGGCTTAATATATAATTTAGCTTATTAAATTAATTGGATCTAATATATAATTACACCTAATGAAATGTTGGACTTAAGATGTAAGTGAGCCTAATAATTTATTGAACCAAGCAAACAATCTGACCTCACATTTAATTAAGTCTAATAATTAACTAGATCTAAGATTTACTTCAATATAAGAAGTAATTGGACTTAGCTAAAAGTTCAACTTTACATATAATTGGATCTAATCAGTAATTGGCCCTATAAGATATTAGATCTCAATAACTAACTAGGTCTCAGATATAATTGAGCTTGAGATGTAAGTAAGCCTAATAATTAGTTCAGCCTAACAAATAATTGATATCAATAATTAATTAAGCCTAAGATTTAACTTTAGAAAAAAATAAATTTGGCTTAAGATTTAATTGAACCTAATAAATAATTAGGTATAATAAATAATTGAGCTTAATTTATAATTGAAAAAATAAAGTTAATAAATAATTGATCCTAAAATATAATTGGATCCAAATATAATTGAGAAAAAGATATGATTGGGTGCAGGGTGCCTAAATCCTGTACCTAATTGAACTTAAGAATGTGTTTGAGTCTAAAATATAATTGAACCTAAAGTACAAGTGAACTTATGATGTAATTGAGCGTAATAATCAATTAGGCTTAACAATTATTAATTAGGTTCAAAAATTAATTAAAGCTAATATTTAATTAGAACAAATATATCATGGAGGTTCACAATTAAGTATGCCCATCAATTCATGGAGCTTAATAATTAATTAAGCTTAACATTTGATTGGGTCTAATAAAAAATAAATTTACTATAAAGTTTGACTTAATAAATAATTAATCTTAATAATTGGGCCCAATGCCTAAATTGGGCTAATAAAATGTGAGCTCAAGATTTAATTGAGTCTAATAATTAATTGTTAGATTCAATTAAATCATAATCATAATTATTTATTAGGTCAAATTATATACTAAGTTTTAATTTTTATTAGACCTAATCAAATCATAGACCTAATTAATTATCAAGTCCAATGAGTAGTAAAAGTCTAATTAATTGTTAACCTCAATTACATATTCGAGCTAATTAAATACTAGATCTAATTAATTTTGTGCAGAATTAATAAAAGTGGGCATAATTATAGATCGAATCAATCATTATGCTCAATCATATCTTAAGTTCAATTATAATTTGGGTCCAATTGTATCTTAGGCTTAATTCATTTTTAGGCCTAAATATGTATTTACTTCATACACGCAATGCCTAATTGTATATTAGGTCTAATTAAATTTTAGACTAATTAAATTTTATATCAAATTTTATATTAATTTAGATTTTTTGTTAGGTGTCAATTCAATCTTAACCTTAATGTATTTTAGCACTAATTTTTTATGGGTCTCATTTTTCTTACAAACGATAATAAACCTATTAGACCTAATTATGCATAAAATCCATTTTTTTATTAAGCTCAATTAATTCGTATCTCAAATTAATTTTAATCACAATTAATTGTTAGGTCCAACTAATTCCTAAGTAGAATTAAATATTATGCCCAATAAATTATTATCCTCAATTAATTATTAGGCTTAATTATTTGCTAGGTTTAATTAACTACTAAGCTCAATTAGATCTTACGTCCAATTTATTCGACTCAATTAAGTATTACGCCTAATTATTTATTAAGTTAAATTATATATTAAATCAAATTTTTTACTAAGCTCAAAATTTTTTTATTAAAGGCTCAATTAATCGTTGGACCGAATAAGTTGTTAGATCTAATTAATTGTTCTATTCAATTATACATTATGCTCAATTATTAAGCCCAAGTTATTATTAACATCAATTAAATCTTAGGTCTTGTTAATCATTTTGCATAATAAATTATTTGATTTAACTAATTGTTAGGCTCCATTATATATCAAACTCAATTATTTTTATGGTCCAATTAATTCTTAAGCTAATTAATATATGATAGGCTAAATTTATTTCAAGATTAATTTATTTCTCTATTGGTGTTTAATAGACTCATTATTTCTTAGACATTATTATTCATTATTGGACCAAAATATCTATTAGACTCAATTATTTATATGACCTAATTATATTTTAAGTGTAATTAAAAGTTATACTCAATTATAAGTTCAATTATTTGTTGGACCTATGCATGCAAGGTTAATTGTTGACCCAATTATATTTTAAATCTAATTATATATTAAGCTCATTTAGTTTTTAGCCCTAATTATATATTAAAGCTAAGTGTTTATTAGGATCAATTATATATCAAATTTAATTTTTTTAGGGTAATTAATTCTTAGGCACAATTAAAGTATTCATCCTAATTAATTATTAGGTCACATTAATTTTTAAGCTTAATTATATTCTACACCTACTTAGTTATAAAGTCTATTTTGTTGTTAAATCCAATTATATGTTAAGTACTTAGTTATAAAGTCTATTTTGTTGTTAAATCCAATTATATGTTAAGCCCAATTATTTACTAGGTCCAATTGACTATCAGGTTGGATTTTTAAAATCCAATTATTTATAAGGCACAATTATATATTAGGTCTACTTATTATTTTAGGTATAGTTATATCTAAGTTGGATTCGTTCTTTGACCCAATTATTTATTAGGCTCTTGCTTACGAAGCTCAATTAGCTATTAGCCATAGTTACATCCAAGCTCAATTAGTTATTAGGCATAGTTAAATCCAAGCTAAATTAGTTATTAGGCATAGTTATATCCAAGACCAATTAATTATTGGATGCAAGTATTTTTTAGATATAATTATCTATTTGATCTATTCATTCTTAGGCTCAATTATATATTAAACTATATTATTTGTTAGCCAAATTATATATTGAGCTGATTTTATTTCTGGGTGGACCATGCACTCTAAGTGTAATTATATCTTAAGCTTAAATAATAATTAAGTCCAATTATATCTTAGGTCCAATTATATTTTAGGTAAATATTTGTTAAGGCTATTCCTTTCTTAGGTTTGTTATATAAAAAGATCAATATTTATTAACCTTGATTATCTAACTAATTCTTTTGTACACTTACATCATTAGTATATTTAATTACTAGTATCAATCAATTGGTATGCTCAGTTAAACTTGAGATCCGATAATTGTGAGGCTCAAGTATATCTTAGGCCTAGTTATGTATTAGGTCCACTTCGTTTCTAGACCCAATTATTTTTTATTTTCATGCTTAGTATGCATAATTAATTTAAATGTTAATCCTTAAACCTTTAACCTATGAACCCTAACCCTAACCCCTCTTAACCTTGGTCCTAAACCTTAAAATCAAAAATGTAAACCCTAAATAGTAAACTTTAAACCCCAAATCCTAAGCCCTTTAACCCTAACCTCTAAATCAAAAATCATGAACCCTAATTCTTAGACACTAAACCCTATATCTTAAACACTAAACCCTAACCCCCAAATCTTAAACTTTAAATCTTAAACCCGAAGTTCTTAACCTTAACCCTTACCCCTAAACCTTAAACTCTAAACCGTAAACACTATCCTTAAACTTAAAATTTACACCAAAAAACACCAAAAACTCAAAAACTCAAAACCCTAAACCTCAACCCTGAACATGTAAATCATAACCCTTAACCTTTGAACCCTGACCTTAAACCCATAATAACCTGACTCTTAGAACCTAATTGAATTTTAAGGCTTAGGGTTAGGGTTTTAAGCATTATAGTTCAAGGTTTAGTGTTGAGGCATTAGGGGTCAGAATTTAAGGTTTAAGGATTAAGGTGTAAGGTTTAACGGTTAAGCTATAGGGTTTAGGTATTACGGTGTAGGGATAAGGTTTTAGGATCAGGATTAGAGGTTAAAATTGAGGGTTTCAAGTTTTTGGCTTAGGGTTTAGGGTTTAGATTTTATTGATTGGGAGTTAAGGGTTAGTGGTAGGGGTTTAATGTTTATGGTTCAAAATTTAAGGGTTAGAAATTATAGTTTGGGCTTAAATGTGTAAGGTTTAGGTTTTATGGTTTAGGATTCAGGGTTTAATGGTTAGAGGAATTTAAAGTTTGAAGGTTTAGGCGTTTGGTTTTAGGGTTTAGTGGTTAAGTTTTAGGGTTTAGTAGTTAGGCTTTAGAAATTAGGGGTTAGGGTTTATGTCTTAAGGGCTAGGGTTTGAGTTCAATATTTAGGTTTTAAGGGTTTGGGTTTAAGCTTTATGGGTTGGGGCTTAGTGGTTAAGGTTTAGGAGTTAAGGCTTCATGAAACTCACATATTCTTTCCACTGTATTAAGCCAATCAAGAAAATTATCAACACAAGTTTTACCTTCAAACTTCGAGATGTCTAACTTCGGGCAATGCTTGTTTTGCCATTCATCTTGTTCTCTATATCTTGTACGATATCTATCAAAGTCTTTCGGGTGAGGAGGTACGTCTTCATCATAATCAAACTCTTGGGCTTCATTATCATGCTGGTTATTACATCCCTTGAGTTCCTCAATCATTACATCTTTTTCATCTAATCTACACTACAATCTTTCAAGCTGAAACCTCAAGAACTCAATATCATCACTACAATTACTCCCTTCACTAGTAATTTCCTTTTCATTTTGTCTTACCATGATCTCTACCCTTATGCTTTGATACCAAACTGATACCATATATTGAAGGAACAATATTAGTTTGCTGCGAATTTTGTTTGGAATGTACAAGCACAAGTTTGAAGAGATTTGAACGAAAATAGGGGACAAAAGGCTTACAATCAAATTTAATATCAAAGGGATATAGAAAATCACCACCCTAAGGACAGTAAACAAGGATACAAAAACCTCATAACTCATCACTCAAAGAGATATAAATGAACACTACCCTAAGAGATACAGAAAGTTTCTCACCACTCAATGGCTTTTAACCAAAGAGATATAGAGATGGAAAAGAAAACTCAAAGAGTCTCGGTACAAACAACTAAAATTTTTGCTAATAACTAAATCATTTAATACATTCATTTGACAAAAAATGAAGTTAGTGGGCTGAAATAAACCTCTCTTGAAGATTACTCAAGTGCTTGCCAATTGTCCACCACTAAAGAAGCTTCCATAACTTCTTCTCTAGAAAATGTTTCAAGGTACATGCCAACTGTCCATCACATAGTATCATGGGTTGAATGTAGTAATATAACCATTCGTATGTCATTAGTTTATGTAATAATAGGCGTTTCAATCTATATGAAGAGATGTAAGTTAGTATAACCCAAACTTGGCACAATCAAGTGAAGTTTATGTAGGAAATGAAAGATGATGCACCTCTTAAGCAGTAATAAATCCACCTTGATCGCCACTTAAGATTTGACCATGGTAACCCATCATAATAAGAAAAGTTTTCAAGTATATGTGAGAGCATAATGGTCTCTTAATCCTTCTAAAAAAATTAACCTCATTTTCTTTGACCTCCCTACCTATTCTTTAATTTCCTTATGTATCAATCTTCTTCAACTAATAATTAACTGAACTTAACAATTAATTTGACTTAACAATTGATTGTGTTTCAACATTAGTGAAGCCTAATATTTAATCGGGCCTTGTAAAAAATTTAGTTATATAGTTGGGCCAATGAAGTAGTAACACTGAAGACATAATTGGGCATATTAATTAATTTGATCGAATTAATTTAGTTAGAACATCAATGATATTATGAAATAATTTGATCTATAATTCGGTCTAATAAATAATATCAATTAAGATATAATTAGAGCTAAAATTAATTAGACCTCAAATTTAATTGCATCTAAAACATTGGACATATAATATAACTAGGTTTCATATATAACTGGGCATACAATATCATGGGCCAAAAATAATTGAAGTTGAGACATAATTGAGCCTAATTAATAATTAGGCCTAATATATAATTGGCTCTAGTGCGCATTAGCCCAAGACTTATATGATTGGACCTAACACTTAATAGGTGTAACAACTAATTGGGCCTATTATGCATGAACTCAATAGATCATTAGGCTTAATAATAAATTGAAACTAACATAAGGTAATTGACCCTATTAATTAATTAAGTGCAAAAAATAATTAGCTCTTCATGTAATTAAGCCTAACAATTATTTGCACAATAATTCATTGGAACTACCAATTTTTTGTGTTTAATTATTAATTGAGCTTAAGATTTAGTTGAGCTTAACAAACACTTTGCTTAATATATAATTTAACCATGTAATATTTGGATTTAATAAAAAAATTGGTTAGATAATGAAATGGGCCTAATAGATAGTTAAACCTAAGATGCAATTGAGCCTAAAAGTAATTGTACCTAAGAATTAGTTAGGCCAATGATTTAATTGGCCTAACAAAACATTACGCTTAATATATGGTTGATCCTAATAAATAATTGGGCTTAATATATTATCG
This sequence comes from Moringa oleifera, assembly GCA_021397835.1. NCBI lineage: Eukaryota > Viridiplantae > Streptophyta > Magnoliopsida > Brassicales > Moringaceae > Moringa > Moringa oleifera. Next base: position 5,757,467 of record JAJFZO010000896.1, on the reverse strand, counting down.
GGCCTAAAAATGAAATAGGCTTAGCACATAATTGGTTTCAAATATAATTTGATTTAAAACATAATTGCACCCAATCATTAATTGGAGCTAGCATGCACAAGCCCAACAAATAATTTGACTTAAGAATAAATTGAGTTTAAGATATAATTGGACTCAAACTATAATTGGACTTAGAGATTATTAGATCTTATCGATAAATGGACCCAATATATAATTAGGTGTACTACTATTAATAAGACTAATAATATTAATTATTCGATCCAATAATTATTTTCTTTAATTAATTATTAGGCTTATTTATATTTTGAGCTAATACACACTAAGCCTAATTATCTATCGGTCTAAATTATTTATTAAGCCTAATTATATATCAACTTTAATTATATTCGACCAATTATATGTAAAGCCTAACTATATCATATGTTATATTTTTTACGTCCAATTAGATCTCAAGCCTAATTAATTTTAAATTTAATTATATCTTACGTCTATTATTTATTAAGCCTAATTATATGTCAAATTATTTTTTAAGTTCATGCATGTTAGCCACATTAGTTTGGTCTCATTAATTAATAAGCCCAACTTATTTTCGGCTCAATTATTTCTTAGGCCTAATTATACATTAAACCTAATATTTTATAAAGTTCAATTAATTTTCGAGCACAATCAAATCTTAAATCGAATTAATTATTAAAATCAATTAATTATTAGGACCACTTAATTGTTAGACTTAATTAAATCTTATGCCTAATTATTTGTGAGGCCAATTTAGTTTTTATGCCCAATTATATATTAAGGTCAATTATTTATTAGATTAAATTATATATTAAACCTAATCAAATCTTAAGGTTAATTATTCATAAAGCTTAATGAAGCTAGGTCTAATTAATTGTTAATATTGATTACATATTTAGCCAAATAAAATCATCATTCTAATTAATAAATATTAAATCCAATTAGTTATTAGGCTCAACTAATCTTTATGTCCAATTATGTCTTATGTTCAATTATAATTTGGATCCAATTATTTGTAATACCAATTACATATTTAGCCCAATCAGTTTTTGAGTCCAATTAATAAAATTGAACCCAATTAGTTATTAGATTCAATTAATTTTTTGTCCAACTATATCTTATGTTCGATTACAAGTGGGGTCTAATTAGATCTTAGGCTTAATTCATTTTTAGGCCTAATTATTTAGTGGGTTTATGCATGCCACAACAATTATATCGTAGGTCCAATTAAATCTTGGATTCAAGTAATTCTTATTCATAATTAAATATCGGGCCTAATGAATTATAAGGCTCATTAATTAATTAATTAATTCTTAGGCCTAATTCATTGTTAGTTCTTTAATTGTTAGGTTCAATTATATCTCATGTCAAGACTCAAAAATATTTTAGGCCTAATTATGTATGAAGTCGAATTTTTTACTACGCTAATTAGATATTAGACCTAACTAACTCTTAGGCGAAATTAAGTTTCAAGCCTACTCAATTATCAGAGATTAATTATTAGATCATAATTATTTGTTAGGTTCAATTAATTATTGGGCTTAATTGTATCTTAAGTCTAATATTTTATTATGCTCAATGGCATATTAAGATCAAATATTTACTAACCTCAATTATACCCATTATACAACACCCTCCTATTATATTGTCAAGGTCTACCCAACAGCAATTGACAAGCATCCATAAGAGCAGCATCATACCATACTTTATTTTTATAACCATTTTCAGTAGAAAATGAAACTAAGAATCTTTTATTTACCTTAATTTCACTCATTTTTTTGCAACTAGCACAATTGGTAAGGATTTGGACATGGAAAAGCATCCAACTTGAGCTTTTGCACCATCTCCATGGGTACCACATTCTCAAAGCTACCACTATCAATGATCACCAAACACACCTAGCCATAAGAAGTACATTTGGTGTGAAACACATTCTTTCTCATCCAACTTGCATCCTCTATCAGTTGGGACATTTTCAAGTTATGTTGCACTGCAATGGACATACCATGATCAGCATAGGCCATTTCATCCTCACACTATAACAAAATAGCCTTTTATTCACAGACTTTTAATGGCTTTTGTTCACAGTTGTAAAGTTGTGGATTATATTGATGTGAACAAAAGTTAGTAAAAATAGTTCACAGTTCAAAAACTGTGAATAAAACTAATTTAGTTCACAGTTCATTAATGTTTTGTTCACAGTTATAAAACTGTGAACAAAACATAATTAGTTCACAGTTCATTAAATTTTTATTCACAGTTATAAAACCGTGAACAAAACTTATTAGTTCACAGTTCATTAATGTTTTGTTCAAAGTTATAGAACTGTGAATAAAACATAATTAGTTCACAGTTCATTAAAGTTTTGCTCACAATTATAGAACTGTGAATAAAACTATATTAGTTCACAGTTCATTAAAGTTTTATTCACAGTTATAAAACTGTGAACAAAACTTATTAGTTCATAGTTCATTAATGTTTTGTTCACAATTATAGAACTGTGAATAAAACATAATTAGTTCACAGTTCATTAAAGTTTTATTCACAATTATAAAACTGTGAACAAAACTTATTAGTTCACAGTTCATTAATGTTTTGTTCACAGTTATAGAACTGTGAATAAAACTATATTAGTTCACGGTTCATTAAAGTTTTGTTGACAGTTATAGAACTGTGAATAAAACTATATTAGTTCACGGTTCATTAAAGTTTTGTTCACATTTATAGAACTGTGAATAAAACTATTTTTGTTCACAGTTCATTAAAGTTTTGCTCACAGTTATAGAACTGTGAATAAAACTATATTAGTTCACAGTTCATTAAAGTTTTATTCACAGTTATAAAACTGTGAACAAAGCTTATTAGTTCACAGTTCATTAATGTTTTGTTCACAGTTATAGAACTGTGAATAAAACATAATTAGTTCACAGTTCATTAAAGTTTTATTCACAATTATAAAACTGTGAACAATACTTATTAGTTCACAGTTCATTAATGTTTTGTTCACAGTTATAGAACTGTGAATAAAACATAATTAGTTCACAGTTCATTAAAGTTTTGTTGACAGTTATAGAACTGTGAATAAAACTATATTAGTTCACGGTTCATTAAAGTTTTGTTCACATTTATAGAACTATGAATAAAACTATATTAGTTCACAGTTCATTAACATTTTGTTCACAGTTATAGAACTGTGAATAAAAGTTTGAATACCACACTTTAGTTCACAGTTCATTAAATTTTTGTTCACAGTTCTAAAACTGTGAATAAAACTATTACTTTTAATTTATTAATTTTTTAAAAATAAAAAATCAAAAATTGAATTGATAAATAATTAAAATTTTAAATTACTATTTAATCTTTTTATTTTTAACGTATAATAATTTAAAATTGAATCATTATTTAATTTTTGATAATCTTAATTTTTAATTATAATTCATATTTTTAATTATTATTTGATTACTTTTTTTTTCAAAATCAAAATTTTTTGCTTAGGAATTCACATTTTTCTATTTACTTAAAATTAAAATTTAAAAATATAAAAAATATTGCATATAATTAAAAAGCAAACTATCACAAATGATTTTAATACTACTACCACACTTCAATAAAATGTAACACACCACCACCACTTTTCTAACCAAAAAGCACTTCAATAATATTCACACACTTTATTGCAATCTTACACTACCACCATACCTCAATACAATCTAACACCACCATTACTTCATTAAGTCACAATATATTTTAATTCAATGTAGCGTACATTCATGATCACTTTTTTTACCATAATACACTTGAATATAACATACAATACTATTTCGAAACCATAGTGAATCATAATTCTCATCCATGTAACCTTCCGACTATGTATGAAACACATAGAGGAAAATTAATTTACAAATTAAAAGTTAAAAAGCCAATACATCCAATTCCTAACTACTATATAATGCATTACAAAATTTGAAATATAAATCCTACACTTTTACCTGAATCCTAATATAATGCTCCATATGTATTGCCCAAACTCTTGTCTAACATCATCAAGCTCAGACTGACTGTAGGTATCAATATCCATTAGCTACACATGAAAAAAATATAAAATTTAGTACAATTATAATTTCAATATTATACACAACATTTTATAGAAACAAATTATTTAAAAACTTACTATTTTCGAGTATGGTGCATCATTGTTATGTCTGTTAATGATATCCCTCATGTATTTCATCACATAATATCTGCACTCATGGTTAGAAGGTTGGCGTGGACACTACATTAGCATAATTTAGATGTTACATTTTGTGACTAAAGATAATGAAATTTAATGTAACATATGGTCCATAATATACATACCTTAGCAACAATAGTTTGGCAATTCCATCGGCTAATAGATGGCATGTCAATTGCAAAAACATTCTAAAAGAGCTAAAAAAAAAAAAGTTACTAATCTTGAAATTGCAATTACATATACTAATGTAAGTATGAAATAATTAAACTCACATGGACATGAGCATGTCTAACTCAGTGCGAGAACCATGCCCTAGAGGATCAAAAACTATATATGTGAACGCCCACGGCTCAACAATCACCAACATCCAATGATGCCTAAATTATTAAGCAAATTAAATTATTAGTTATTTAACTAATGAAATTAAAAAAAATTAAGTTCATGCTTACGCGCTGTTATATAGGAAGATCACTACTCCTTTGTCACATGGTTAAGCTAATCTAGTTGCAATATGACTAGCTTGATCTTCTATCTTTATACCGCTCACAACTAATACCATCGATGGATCAGCGAATATAATATTTTGATTGAAGTCCAATGCAACCAAATCTTTGTAAAGTTTACTGAAAATATAAAAAACATATATAAATATGAATATGACATAATTGTAAGATCAATAAACTAATAAAAGAATAAAACACGTACACAATGTAAGCTTGAATGATAGTAACACTTATCTCTTCCATGTGACAAAATTGTATTATATCTTCTCGCATCACATATGTGGAGCCCTCATTAGCAAATACCTCTTTTTGCAAAGGAATGGTGATGACTCCATCATGATCCATTACCTTTGTGACATGCTCATGCAATACCTTCAATGATAATGGCAACCCAATAGAAGACAATTGCTACAATGATGGTTGTTTCATCAATGTTGATGCTCTTTTAACTTGCAACTTTTGCATCTTTCCTCTATTCATTGACTAGAAATAAAATAGTTAAGAAGTCATGTCCAATAAATAAACTAAAAAAATTTCAAGTTTTGACATAAAATACCTCACAGTCACGTGTGATGACCCAATCTCGTGGCCAAGCAACATGCGTGCCAACTGCTTCAAATACAGTAAAAATTTTTGCCTCTACTATTGGGCGAGGCAAACGAGTATCGCCTCGAATAACTACATCCACTATCACCCTAACATCTCCATCAAGCAGAGGATGCCCATGGATAGTTTGATTCATGGTAGTATCTATGAAAACTAATCCATGGGCCACGATATCCTCCAAAGAATCAATGTACAAATCGCATTGTGCACACTACAATGAATAATCAAAGCACAATTTAATGTCTTAAAACTTTAATTCTTTTCTTTAATAGAAATATAACATGTGACATACCTTAATACTACATGGTGTAGGCTTTGACAGACCAACTGGTGAAGGTTCAGGAGGCGATGTCGGACTTTTTTCATTATCATCTATTCCAGCTATGTTATTGCTAGCTCTACTTGAATGAAATGGCATTTGAATAATGTCCGGTTGGGTAGTAACTTTGTCTAACACAATGTCATCTAAAACATCTTTATGTTGCGAGAACCACTTCATCATGTTCATAAAACCTTCTTTATCATATGGTGCTTCATTTATTGGTATGATATATGTTTTCATCCTCCCAAAATATGAGGTTATAGTTACCCCAGATCCCTGACCTCTAACATGACCAGGATGTTCAGGTGTGCCTAAAGCTTTTGTGAGGACATCATTCACATGTACTAGTTTAAATGTACCTTGACTCTCCTGTGTCATTAACTCATCCTACAAGTCAAAATGCAATTGTTATATAAATGTGATATTTGAATAAATACAAATCAAATGGAAGTAAAGACTCATCAAATATGTACAATCCTTTCAGCACACTCTTTGGTCGCTTCATTTGTGTACCGTCCTTGTTTGTTACATCTTGCTGCTTTCCATAATGTAGCACGATCAATTTCTTCCTCAGTACCCAATGACTTCTTCTACAAGCAATCATACAAAAACATTTAATATAGTTAATTAAAGTGAACAAAATGGATCCAACACATGTTAAAAAATTTGTGCAAAAAAAAAAAAAAAACAAAACATAATTGACTTACAAGTTCGATCTCTAACCCTGCAAATCCTTTTCGAGCAAGATGATGATCATATATATTTTTCTTTATTCTCTCTACTGCAACAATTCTCTTTCGCTATAATATAAACAAATAATCAATCTTTAGTGAAAGTTTCACAAATAAACATCTATATTTGGTTAATGTAATACCTGAAACTCCTCTGAAAGGCGAGAGTTCACAAATGCATGCCAAACATCTAAATCTATGAAACTTCTATATTCTGCTGGTGGCAGCCTCAAGTATTCTAGGTCATCCATAAAAGGCAACATGTATTTCCCCATAAGAATGGTTTTGAAGCTCCTCCATTTTTGTGCAGTAGATTGGAGTACATACCTTTTCAAAGTTACATCAATGTCATATGTCCCTTATAAAACACATGTACACAAATCAATGAAAACAAATCATGAGCATATAATTCAATTTCAAATGCAAGCACTTGCATATTTTATAACACGTACTGAAATTGTTTCCCAAATCTTATTCTTTAACTCCTCTGGGACAGCATGCCTATTGTTAAGTGTAATAGGCACTGTATGTCGTACAATGACACCAATATAACTGTTCATCGTTGCACCATGCTTTCCGATTGGCTGTCCTTTCTCATTTAATTGGACTGATATCTTCTGTCCCATTGATCTACACTTAATAACATCAGGCATAGTGGTAACGCCTCGTTTTTTGCATTCTGTGAGGCATGATCAGGTTAATCTGATGGACCCATTAAATCTACAAATTAAATACCAGCAAATTAACAATACATTCTCATAAAAACATATAAAGTTAAAAGCAATGAAAACTAACATGTAAAAACTTACTTCAACAAAAAAATAGAAAAAGTTATAAGGCATATGTAAAGTTTAACATTACCTATCATATTAGTCAAACCCATAATCCTTCACCATCTTCCCTAGCATAAGTAACTGCATTGTCGTCTATTTGATCGAAGAGTTCAACAGATGGTAAATTATTACAAAAAGGCATATGATCCAGACTAATGTCACCCAAATCATCTTCTTCATCAAAGTTTTTTCGAGGTATTGACATTACAAGGGACCATTTTGTATCGATTGGATCTTCAACATAAAATACTTGTCTTGCTTGTGAAGCTAGTATAAATTGATCATTTTTATGCCCAATCTGATTAAGATCAACAAGGATAACTCCTAGATCATCAACTTTAACACCATGACTATTCCCAATCCAATCACATTTAAAAACGGGGACTCTAAATAAAGTGTAATCCAGCTCCCATATCTCTTGTATTACCCCATAAAATACCATGTCACCATATACTGGATTTTTATCTTTTGCACTCAAAATTTGCATGGTATTAGCAATTAAAGTGACTCCACTGTTTTGGTGCACTCTTGAGTTGTCTCTTTCTTTTGGTAAAAATGACAACCATTAATGATGTATCCAAGATACTTGATTACTGTGACTTGAGGTCCATGAGCAATCTATCGTAAAGTTGATGAGATATTATGATTAGACGATAAAAGTTGATACCCAACCTACAATAAATAATTTATTAGATCAACCATTATGGACACATATAACTTAACGGTGGACTTGTAAAGATTCTTACCCGTGTGCACAACCAATTGATGAAGGTGCGATTATGCTCATCATGCAACCACTTGCGTCTTTTTGACTTCATGGGATTATCAACAGTTAATTGGTTTAAATGCTCACTGCATGATAAGAACAATTCATGTAAACAATTGAAATTGTCTTTGATGTGGTATAATAAATGGGTTATAAATATTACCTTATGTAAGGTTGAACTTCACTTGTATTCGTTAAAACATATAAATGGGCTTGTTGAAGAAAATCATGGGAAACTTGTTCAATCCATCCACCAGCTAAAGGTCTTCTATTTTGAGTTGAATAATCAAATATATTCTTCCTTAAAGGAATCCCAACAGAATCTGTATTCGATAAATAATCTGCACAAAATTCTAGTGCCTCTTCTACAATGTATGATTCAGCGATACATCCCTCACGCCTGTTACGATTTCGAACATAACCCTTCAACACCTTCATATATCTTTCAAATGGGTACATCCACCTCAGATATATAGGACAACATAGTTTTACTTCTCTAACTAGGTGAACAGTTAAATGAACCATAACATCAAAGAAACTGGGAGGAAAGTACTTTTCTAGTACACATAGTGTTGTCACAAGTTCACATTGGATGTCCTCTAACTTAGAAATATCTACCACCTTTTGGCATAACGAATTAAAGAACATGCAAAGTCTAATTAAAGCATATCTGACATGTTTCGGTAACACTGCTCGTAGAGCAACAAGTAAGAGTTGTTGCATGAAAGTGTGACAATCATGCGACTTTAACCCATATAGCTTCAAGTCATCCATAGAAACAAGATTTTTTATGTTTGAAGAATACCCATCTGGCACCTTAATCTCACTGAGCACTTTACAAAATCTCCTTTTTTCATCTCTCGACAATGTATAGCATGCAGGTGGTAAAAATGTACGATTATTGTGATGTTGTGGTACTAATTCATACCTTAATCCCATTTCTTGTAGATCCATTCTAGCTGCTACCCCATCCTTTGATTTTCCCGCAATATTAAGCAATGTGCCCACAAGACTATCACATACATTCTTTTCTATATGCATAACATCAAGCACATGTCTGACATGTAAGGACTTCCAGTATGGTAAGTCAAAAAAATTGATCTCTTCTTCCAACATTGTGAAACCACATCTTCATTCTTTCGTTGATGTTGTTTTTTCGACTTCCCCCAAGAATTTGATAAACTTTGAACCTTAGAGAAGACCTCTTCACCAGTTAATGGTTGTGGAGCAACTCTAGATTCTTGTTCCCCATTAAAAGCTTTCTTCTGTTTACGATAAAGATGATGTCGTGGTAAAAATCTTTTATGTCCAATATATGACATTTTCTTACTGTGCTGCAAATGAACTGCATTGGTATTCTCAACACAGATAGGACAAGCATTGTAACCTTTAACTGTACAACCAGATAAATTATCATAAGCAGGAAAATCATTAATAGTCCACAACAAAATAGCTCTCAAGTTGAACGATTCCTTTTGGTACGCAGCATAAACTTCCACACCAGTGTCCCATAATATCTGCAAGTCTTCTATGAGTGGTGCCAAGTAAATGTCTATATCATTACCAGATTGTTTAGGGCTTGATATTAATAGTGTTAACATCATGAACTTTCTCTTCATTGTTAACCATGGTGGTAAATTATATGTCACCATAACAACTGGCCAATAACTATATCGACTATTTAATGTGCTATGAGGATTAATCCCATCAGCTGAAATAGCAAGCCTTAAGTTTCTTGGTTCTGCTACAAATTCTGGCCACATATAGTCAACTATTTTCCATGATGCTGTATCTGACGGATGCCGCAACTGGCCATCAACTTCTTTTTGACTTGAATGCCATGTCAGATGTTTCGATGTTTCAAAGCTTCTAAACATTCTTCTGAACCTAGGTATTGGTGGAAAATACCATAACACCTTAGCTGGCACCCCAGTTTGTATCTTGTTACTGTTCTTCATTATTTTCCATCTAGAAAGACCACAAGTTGGACACTGAATCTCATTTTCAAACTCCTTTCGATATAATATGCAATCATTCGGACGTGCATGGATCTTGTGATACTCCATGCCTAATGCATTTAATGTTTTTTTGGCATCATACATAGATGTAGGCATTTCATTATTCTCTGGCAACATTTCAGATATCAAATTTAAAAGTTCGTTGAAGCTCTGGTTAGACCAATTGTACTTCACCTTCAAATTGTAAAGTTTAACTAAAGCAGAGAGTTTCGTGAACTTTGATGATCCAGAATACAAAGGTTTCTCAGCATCACTAAGTAACTTCATGAACTGGTTACTATTACCATTGTACTCTACAAATGCATCTTGAAGCATCTCTATAGTGTTATCAACTTCTTCCTCTTGGACGACCTCCCTATTAGCTGTAGCATTTCGACTTGTAGAAGACCCATCAAGACATGCTTCCCCATGCCATATCCAATTATTGTAACTTCGATCAACTCCATTAACAAATAAATGATCTCGTATCTCACGTGGAGTCAGATGTTTCATATTACCACATTTAATGCACGGACAACGAACATGCTCAGGATTATCAGAATTTCGAATGGCTTATTTGAAATTAGTTACACCTATATCGTACTCATCTGACCTTCTATCAGCGAACATCCAAGTCTTGTTCATTCTAATATTTAACACATCATATGTTAGCACATCAACTTGATTCTATCAATATATATATGCATGTCAACCAATTTTTACAGGTAGGATGATCCTATACCATTCAGAAATGCAACATTTATGTGGAGCACATGATAAATCATGCTTCGTTTAATTTCATAAAAAATTCGATAGCATACCGCTATAGTTCTTCGAGTACATGACTTATGTAGATATTTTTTAGTGTTTTTTTCTTCAAATCAAAACACCAATAAATATCCACAGTATGTACTCGAAGAACAAAGGATATATTACTCGAAATTCATTATGAAATAAAATGAATCAAGATTTATACATCATATGCAATACATAAATATTGCATTTTCAAACTGTCCAAAATGGACAATTAAAGAATTATAAATGAAAATTTTATTTAATCCACATGTTATACACGTGGATGATAATAAAATATTCATTTATAATTCTAAAACGGTATCTAAGGTTATATTTACTAAGCATAATGCGCTAACATTGTACACAAATGAATTTTTTTACTAATTGGTGAAATAAATTTTAAATATAAAATTACACAAGTATAACTTAAATTTACATTAAATTAAAAAATCAATTAAATAAAATTTTGTAAAAAAATAATGATTACCTTAATAATGATTCCCCAATTAGCTTGCAATACTATCTTCTCCTGCAAAAACACAAATCATGTTTCAGTAATAATTTTCCTAATTAACTTATTATTAATCACAATTACCAAACTTTTTAAGATGTCAACTTTTTTAAGAAAAAATGAATATTCAAAAAATTCAAAATAAAAGATCAACTATGTTTACTAACAACACTCTAAATGAAATCAAATAATTAATAATATCATCCACAGATTGCAATTATGATCAAACTAAATTTAAATATTTATTATATAAACGAAAATAATAAAATCTAATATTTTAATAATGTTAGTCTTGGACTTCTGCCCATATGAAATTGAGGATCATATAATAATCTCCTCTATTGAAACAAATTTTCCAAATTTGGTCAATATCATTACAATTTTTTTTTATTTAATGATGATCATTGTAAATATTATTACTATTTCATTTTTAATAATCATTACAAAAATACAAATATAATTATAAAATCTCATAAAATTAAATTATTAAAATATTTTAACAAATAACCTATCATCATTTCACATAAAGTCTTTAGATAAATTTGTAAATCTTTATAATGTATAAGTTACGAAATGTTTTAATTTGTTACAATCAATAATTATAATAATTAATATAAATCTCATCCTACACTTCTTTTATATTGTTAGAAACTTTTTCTCATGCTACAACTATTCATGAAAAATAATACCGATTAGGATATTTTTCTTTCTTATGGTGACATGTGATTTTTCAATGTCATAGTGTAAAGTTACTCAATATACTAGAAAAATGTTTGTATCGGAACAAGTGGATCGATGCAATTTTGTATTTATATATAAACAAAAAGTAAATTAATTGAAAATAAAAATATAAAAAGTTACAGATTCTTCCTCCTTGATTGTTACATGCAATACTATTATTTGCTCAATACTTTATTTATAACATAATCCTAAATATTAAACCATGAGTATTTCATTTGCTTTTTACTTTAGATAATGATTTATCTCATGGTCTAATTTATACTGCATGATAGTTCACTTGCTATTAAAAATTTCTTGAGAAGCAAACTTAAATCAAAGTCCACAAAGCTCCTTTTTGGTCATATTTGCTGGAGAAAAGCCATGCCAATAGCTGAAAAAGAACAAAAAAGCATAAAAGCTGATACTAATAAAAAGAAAAAAAGTAATTATAAATTGGGGACAAAAGATTAATCTTACCAAACTGAAAAGAAATTTTAATCAGCTAGATCTGAAACCTGGATAAAAGTAGAACCACATCTTCCTTTGTTGCAATCAATGAAGGTCAACATTTTGATCTGTTAGATTTGGAACCTCGATGGAAGTAGAACCATGTCAGATCTGTAACCCTAATGAAAGTAAAATCTCGCACCCAAATTTAAAACCCTCATCATAAATCTGGAACCCCCAACATAAATCTGAAATTCCTAACCCAGATGTGAAACAATGATACAAGTAGAACCACGCCTAGATCTACAATCTTAATGGAAGTAGAAACTCGCACCAATATCTACAATCCCCAGCACAGGTTTGGAATCTTGAACCCTCAATTTTGAACCCTCAAGCTCTGAAATCCTAACCAATATCTGGAATCTCTAACCCAAATCTAAAACCTTGCACCCAGATATGAAAATCCTAGTATACCTCCAAAATCTCAACCAAGATCTAGAATACCTAGCCAAAATCTAAATCCTTGAACCCAGATTTAGAACATCTGGCATAGATCTAAAATTCTAAGCTAGATTAAAAACCTCATACCTAAATTTGGAACTCCCAGCACATATTTGAAATCCCAACGAAGATATTAAATCCTTAGCCCATGTTTGAAGCCCTGCAGACAGTTTTAGAATCCCTAGTACAAATCCAAAATAGGACTTCAGATCTAAAATCCTTAGCCTAGATTTGGAACCTCTAACATAGATGTGGAATCTAGAGCCCCGAGATGAAACCCCTCAGCCAGATCTGAAACCTTTAGACCCCTCACTTAGGTCTAGAATCCGTAGTCCAGATCTGGAACCCCTCAGCCAGATCTAGAACCCCCAGACCCCTCACTCATATCTGGAAACTCCAGCCTAGACCTGGAACCCCTCACCCAGATCTAGAACCCCAGACCCTTCACTCAAATCTGGAACCCCAACCCAGATTTGGAACCCTTCACCCAGATCTGAAACTCTCAGCCTAGATGTGGAACCCCAGCCCAGATCTGGAACCCCTCTCACCCAGATCTGAAACACTCAACCTAGATCTAGAACCCCAACCCAGATCTGGAACTCCTCTCACCCAGATCTGAAATACTCAGTGGAAATCTAAAACACCAGCCCAGATCTAGAACTCCTCTCACTCAGATCCGAAACTCTCAGCCTAGATCTAGAACCCCTCACCTAGGAACTCTCATCCCACATTCGGGAACCCATACTTCTAAATCTTGGATCTTAATAAATATTTTGAACCTCAAAATAGATCTAAAATCCTGATGAAAATGAAACCATGCATATATCTAAAATCCCAATGGGAGGAGAACCACATCCGAATGTGAGCTTAAAAATAATGAAACTAAAAGCCAAAAATCAAGGAACAATAATTTCTGCATTATAACAAAAAAGATGGCATAATATTTTGGGAGAAAGGATTAAACTTACCGAGAAAAGGGAGGAGATGTGGAACCCAAAAGCAAGCAACACTGCACACACTCTTAATCCCGTCGATGTAAATAGTTAGAACCGATTGAATGTTTGGTTTGCACATCTACAGCCCGGAGAGGCTCCCTTCACAGTGCACACTTCTTACTTGAAGAATCGAAGAAATGTTTGAGTAATTGGAGAAAAAGAATGAATGAATTAATTTTTCGATGTCTCTAAAGAAGATGTAAGGCTTTGTTCACAGTTATAGCCATAACTGTGAACAAAAGATGCAGAGATTTGTTCACAGTTATGGCCAAAACTGTGAATAAAACCCTTTATTGACAGTTATGGCTGAAATTGTGAACAAAGGTTGGTGCCTTTATTCACTCACTGTCACTGGCTCCTTCATTCACTTGCACATGGATTCACAGCTTCACCAGAAAAAGAAAACGCACGAGAGAAGGGGGAGGGCTGAGGAAGGCTGACTGTAACTTCGGCTTAGTGGTGGTGGGCGTGCATGAGCATCCCTTTCCTTCTACTGCTATGAGGCGGCAAAGGGATTTGCTTTTTATATATGTTCTCATCACCTTATGGAGAGGGCATGACTTCCATCTGAATAAGCTACACAATGTGCACGTGTACTTGTTACCACTTATATAATTCAAGCCTAATTCCTATGTATTTTAACAAGTTGAACATATTAAGCATATTGACCATGTTTCTGACCGTTTATTAATTAAGTAGCAGTGAAACATGGAAAAATAAGTTAAGTTTTCAAGGGGGAAGCCAGCATGCTAAACTTCAAGCAATTCTGCCCCATTGTTGGTCCCTGCCTCTTAAGCTTTGTCAAGGGAACACCTACAGAGAGTACGTACATATCTTGTTTACAGCTTCATTAATCAAACCTGGAGCACTGGATCCTCTTAATTCGTTTGGAATGAATTCATGGTTTGGCTTAATTTTACAACATATATCCAGTTGGATTTACTTCTTTATAATTGCAAAAAATCTGTGGGACTTACACTAATTGAAGGGCCATCTGATCCTGGCGTGAGTAGTGATGATTTGTGGGTTGTAATGCACTGACTTGAAAAAATTTCCTGGAATCAAAGGATTAAGACTGGATGACCTCATAGTTAATTACCTCCTCTTGGCATCAAGTTCATGTTTTACTGGTACCTCTCATTCTTAAATATCTGCTTATATATATATCCATCGAAAAATCAAAAAAAGATGCAAAAACAGAGGAGAAAGAGAGGGAGAAAGAGGGAGAGAGTACCTTTGCTTGGAGAAGCTGGTTATTGTTATGCAAGTTAATTTCCTACAAGGCACCCATGAATGGTTTCAATGAGACAGAAAGAAAACATTTGCAGGTTATAAGTGGACACTAATTTTCCAATTCAGACCTGAAGCTACTGAAGTGATTTTCAATGGCAAAATCAATGGAAACTCAATATGCTTGTTTAAACTATGCTACCATATTAGAAATTTAAGGGGATTATGAGCATAGAGTTGCCCTCTTCTACATGTACTCAATTTTGGCAAACAGCAGCTCATTCTGATTCAGGAGGGGGTTAAAGAAACGGAAGAAGAAAAGAAAGGAAAACTTGTAACAAAGGCAAAAAAATTCAATGGTGCACATCTCTTTTGTTCACAGTTATAAACATAACTGTGAATAAAAACTTTTTTTTAGTTCATAGTTATAAGCATAACTGTGAACATAATATCTTTTATTCACAGTTTTAGTAACAACTGTGAATAAAAAAAAACTTTGTTCATAGTTTTATTACAACTATGAATAAAAATCCTTTTATTCACAGTTGTTATTAAAACTGTGAAATATCTAGTGTGAAATAATCCACTTTTTCTTGTAGTGTCATTACCATTATGTTCTAGGTCATTGTTACCTTCACTTTCTTTTCCATCACTAACATCATCAACTAAAGTAACGATCCTTTTATTCGGACAATAAGAAGCAATATGCCTAAAATCATGACATTTGAAGCCTTCCCTAACACCTGGTGTAGGAGAATTGCATGTTTGCTTACTATCAAAAGATCCTTCACCATTTTCTTGCCCCATTGACACCGCCTTGCTTAGAAGAGTAGGCTTGGAATTAACTCTCTTTGAATACACATCTTTGGAACCATACCATGATCCCTTTTCAAACTTCTGTTGCTTCTTAGTTTTTAAAGTCAACTTGCACGTATCATTCAATGACCAATATGATAGAAGTTTAACCACTTTAGAAATCTCATATTTTAGACTCCCAAGGTATCTACCAATAGGTTGCTCCTCTGGTTCTACAAGCTCTCCATTGGCATCAAATTATCAAATTCTACTGCGTACTTTTCCACTAATAAGAAGCAATATGCCTAAAACCATGACATTTGAAAGCACTTCCTTTCACTTGGTGTAGAAGAATTGGATGTTTGCTTGCTGTCAAGAGATCTTTCACCATTTTCTTGCCCCTTTGACATCGCCTTGCTTAGGAGAGCAAGCTTGGAATTAACTCTCGTTGAATACATATCTTTGGAGCCATATCATGATCCTTTTTCAAACTTGCAAATTATACTAGTGCATGGGATCTAAGGTTTAGTTATCAGGGTATAGGGTCTATTACTTACAAATTACAGTCTAAGTTTTAGGGCTTCAAGTTTAGTGTCTAGCGTCCACATTTTTGGGCTATAGGGTTATGGGATTTTAGGGTCTCAAGTCTATGATCTAGGGTTTTAGGTTCTAGGGCCTAGGGTTTTATGGTTTTATGGTTTTAGGGATTTAAGACCTAGGGTCTACGGTGTAAGGTCTAAAGTTTATTGTTTATGTTTCTAAGGTTTTAGGTTTAGAGTTTTTTGGGCTAGGGTGTTGTCAATGTTTTAGGTTTTAAGATTCAGGGTTTAGGGTATAGTGTTAGATTTCTAAGGTCTTGGGTCGGAATCAGGGTCAAGGTTCTCGGGTTAACATTTTATGTTTTTGTTTTTAGTGTTTTCATCTTTAGGATTTTAAGGTCTAATGTCTTAGGTTTTAAGATTTTATGATTTAGAGTTTTAGATCATGGTTTAAGGTCTAGGGTTTTAGTACTATGAATCTAAGGCTTTAAGGTATCAAGTCTAGTGTTTTGGGCTTTCGAAGGGGTCTAAGATCTATGTTTTTAGGGTTTAAAGATTTAGGGTTTAAGGTTTTACAGTCAAACTCTCAAGTCTAAGACCTAAGGATTTAGTGTTTTTAGGTTTTGGGATTTTAAGGTATGCAATCTAGGGTTTTGGGGTCTAGGTCTAATGATTTTAAGATTTAGCACACTTGTTTCACTCTTTCCCTCCCTTTTATCTTCTTATCTCTTTGGTTAGAAACCTTTGAGTGGTGAGAAACCCCTTTATATCTCATAGAGTGGTGCCATCTGTAATTTTTCGAGTGGTGAATCGCGAGATTTCTCTATCTTTGTTTATCGTCCTTAGGGTGATGATTTTTTTATCTCCTTGGTATTAAACTTGATAGCCTTTTGTTCCTTATTTTCATTCAAATTTGTTTGAACTTGTGCTTGGTATTTTTTAAAAAAATTTCAAGCTAAGTCATATCATTTCATTCCAAACACTATTCCATCATAATGATGTATCACCTTGGACCCTACCACCCTAATCTTTTAATCTTAAACCTTAAATCTTGGAACCCTAAACTTTAGACCCTTGACTCTTATACCCTAAAACCTAGACTCTAGACCCTAAAACTCTAGACCTTTGACCACTCAACCTTGCGCTCTAGACCCTTAAACTCTTATGCACTAGACTCTAAACTATAGACCATATACCATAGACCTTACAACCTAGAGCTTGAACCCTAGACCCAAAATCATTGACAAAGGAGTGCCTATGTTACTATATTCAACCCATGATACTTCGTGATGGACGGTTGGTATGCACCTTGGAGGATTTTCAAGAGAAGAAGTTATGCAAGCTTCTTTAGTGGTGGGCAGTTGGCATGCACCTTAACTATTTGCAAGAGACACTTATTTTGATCCATTGACTTCATTTATTTTTGTCAAACAAATGCATTGAATAAGGTAGTTATTAGTAAAAACTTATAATTTTTCGAAGACCCATAGCATGAATGGTTGTTTCACGTATTAGTATTTTTTGATGCTTTAGACATTGAAAGTAGCTTAGACTTTGATTACAAGTGCATAAACTTTTTGATTTCTCTCTTTCATCTTTGTATCTCTTTGGTTCAAAGCCATTGAGTGGTGAGAAACATATTTGTATCTCTTAGGGTGGTGCTCATCTGTAACCCTGCGAGTGGTGGGTCATGAGGTTTTCGTATCCTTGTTCATTTTCCCTAGGGTGGTGATTTTTCCTATCACTTTGGTAATCCTATGAGTAGTGAGCCTTTTATCTCCTATTTTCATTCAAATCTGTTCGAACATGTGCTTGTATTTCCTAAAAAAAAAATTATTACAAAGATACATTATATCCATTCCAAATATTGTTTCGTCAAAATATAGTGTCACCTTACAACCTAAACTCTAAACCATAGGCCTTTACCTTTTAAACCCCAAAATCAAGACCTTAGATCTAAGACCCATCAACTTAGACACTAGACCTTACACCCCATAACTTAAACTGTAGACCTTAGATCGAAAAACCTTAAAACTCTAAAATCTAGACCATAGACCTTACAACCTTCAAACCCTAAACTCTAAGACAATAATACCCTAAACCCTAGATTCTAAAACCCATAGACCCTAAATTCTTAGCCCTTAATTCTCAATGCTAAAACCTTAGATCCTTAATCCTGAACCTCTAAAGCCTAGACAAAGCCTAAGTTCCTAAACCTTAGACTATTGATTCCAAACCTTAGATCATAGACCCTAAAACTTGTAACTTAGACATTAGAGCTAATCTATACCTTAGAGCTTAAACCCTAAACCTTAGAAGTTGGAATCCTAAAACATTTACCCTAAAGCTTAGATGATAGTCCAGGTTTCTAAAACCTTAAAATCCTAAAACCTTAGACATTAGAACCTAGACCGTAAACCATAGGCCCTAGACCTAAGACCTTAAAACCTAAACCTTAGACCCTAGACCTAAAGCCATAAAACTCTAAATCCTAAAATCCTAGATCATGAACCTATAAACTACACATCTTAGACCCTAAACCATAGGCCTTAGTTTTAAATCCTAAACCCTACACTCTAAAGTTTAAATCTTAGATCCTAGACCCTCAATGGTAAATCCAAGCCCCAGACCATAAATCCTAAACCTTTGAACCTAAACCGTAGATTTAAGGCCTTATGTTCTAGACCTTAGACCCAATACCTTAGAACCTAAACCTTAAAACTCTGAAACCCTATACTTAGGACCTTAGACCTTTACACCTTAAAACCAAAATTAAGACATAACCTTAAAATCCTAAAACCTTATACATTAAACCTCCAACCTAGATTGTAAAACCTTAACCCCAGAACTTGCACCTAAAACCATTGACCCCGTACCCTAGGCCCTAGACCATAGACCTTAGACCTTGTACCTCAGACCCAAGACCTTACCCTAAATCGTAGTCCTTAAACCCAAATCCTAGACCTTACACCCAAGATCCTAAAACCATACACATTACACCCAAGACTCTAAAATTCTAAAACTTAAAACTTAGACCCTGGACCTAAGACCATAGACCTTGGAGATCTTAATCATAAGACCCTATATGTTAGACCATAGACCATAGAGCCTCGATCTTAGAACACTAATTCATAGACATTATACCGTAGACCTAGACCTTAAAACCTAAACACTAGACCTTATAACTTGGACCATAAACATTAGTTCTAAACTCCAATTATTAATACTCTAAACTTATACCCTTTACCTTAGACCTAGACTATAAAACATAGATCCTAGATCCTAGAACCTGAACCCTAGACCCTAAAACAAAGACCATAATTCTTAAACCCTAGATCCTAGACTCTGTTTCCTAAAACTTAGGCATTAGACCTTACACCCTACAGGCTAATTCCTATACTCTAGACTTTTTACCTTAGACCTCAGATCCCAGACCTAAACCCTTAACACTTGGCCCCT
Source organism: Moringa oleifera (assembly GCA_021397835.1). Classification (NCBI taxonomy): domain Eukaryota; kingdom Viridiplantae; phylum Streptophyta; class Magnoliopsida; order Brassicales; family Moringaceae; genus Moringa; species Moringa oleifera. The sequence goes on along the minus strand of JAJFZO010000896.1, from coordinate 5,737,471 downwards.
ATTCTTAAATACTAAATCTTAAAACCTAGACCTAGGATACTAAACCCTATACCTTAACTCTAAGCTTAAAATGCTACACTAAGGACCCTAATCCCGAAAACCATAGATCCAAAACTAATCCAAAGATTGAAGACCCTAGCCACTTAAACACAAGACCCAAGGCCTTAGACCTATAAACCTCAAACCCTAGACATTAAACCTAAACCCTAGTGTCTAGATCCCAAAACCTAAAACCCTAGGCCAAAAAGCCTAGACCCAAGAATGAAGACCTTAGGCCCAAAACCTTAGACTATAGAACTAAATCCTAGACCTAGATAGTAGAACTTAGACCCTAAAATCCTAGACTATACAACTAACAATATTGATCTTATTGACCCTAAGCCCTAGACTTTACACTTTATGCCCTATATTGTAAATCTTAGACCCTAAATATTAGACTCTAAACCTTAGACCTGAAAACCTAAACTCTAGACCATAACTCCTCAACCCCAAAACCATAGATCCTTGAACTCAAAACCCCTTGAACCTTGACTCTAAACCATAGAACATATACCTAATACCATAGAACCTAGGTCATAAAAGACCTTAAACCTAATACCTTAAGACATAAAGCTCAACCCTAGAAAGAAGACCCTAGACCTTGGATTTGGGATACTAAACTGAGAATCCCAGACCACTCTCTTGAAACATTAAAATCCTAGACTGTAGGCCCAAAAATCCTAAGACACCAAACCATAAAATATAGACGTGAAGGTTAAATGGTTAAGGTTTAAGGCTCAACATTTAGGGTTTAGGTTTTAGATTTTAAGGTTTAGGGATTTAGAATGTATAGGGTTTGGAGTTTAGTGTTCAAGGCTCATCTTTAGGGTTTACTAGTTAAGGTTCAGGGTTTACCGATTACAATTTATTGTTTAAGGTTTTACATTTTAAGTTTAGGGTTTAGTGTTTAGGGCTTAGTGATTATGGTTTATGGGTTTAAGGTTAAGGATTTAGGGTTTTGGGATTTGGGTTTATGGTGATGGGTTTGAGTTTAAGGTTTAGCAGTTAGGGCTTAGGACTTGCGGTTTAGAGCTTAGGAGTTAAGGCCTAGTTAGTGTTCTAGTTTAGCGTTAGGGTTATGGTTCAGTGATGAGTTGGTTAAGGTTGCGGGTTAGGCTTTGTGGTTTAGTGTTAACGGTTTAGGGATTAAGGTTTAGATTTAAGGCTTCGGGGTTTGCGTTTAGGATTAAGGGCCAAGCTTTCAGGTTTAAAGGTTAGGATTTAGGCACTTGATGTTAAGATGTAGGGGTTATGGGTTATGGTTTATAGTTTAAAGTTTATGTTTAAGGGCCTAGGAATTAGCTTTTAAGGCTTAAGGTTTATCGGTTAAGGGTTAGGTTTTAAGGTTTAAGGTTTAAACTTTAGAATTTAGGGTTTAGGGTTTAGGAATCAATATTAATGATTTATAAGTTATGATTTAAAGTATAGTTAAGACTTAAGGTTTGGAGTTATGGGTTTAGGAATGTGTGTTTAGGATTTAAGGTTTTTGGTTTAAGGTTTCAAGATAGTTTAGTGTTTGGGATTTAGAGTTTAATATTTAGCATTTATGATTTAGGGTTTAAGGTAAGTGTTTAAATGGTTTAGTGTTTAGTATTTAAGGTAAGTGTTTAAATGGTTTAGTGTTTAAGGTTTAATGTAAGTGTTTAAGTCATTGAGGATTTAGGGTTAAGGTTAGACACTGTTCCATAATAATATGGTATCACCTTAGACCCTTCAACCCTAACACTCAACCTTGAACCTTAAATCCTAGAACCGTAAACTTTAGATCCTTGACTCTTATACCTTAAAACCTAGACTCCAGACCCTAAAAATCTCCCCTTGACCATTTAACCTTGGACTCTAGACCCCTAAATTCTTATGCTTTGGACCCTAAACCATGGACCCTAGACCCTAAACCATAGATCCTACACCCTAGAGCTTAAGCCTTAGACCATAAATCATTGAGACAAGAGTGCCTATGTTACCACATTCAGCCCATGATGATATGTGATGGACAATTGGTAGGCACCTTGGGAAGATATTAAAGAAAGGAAGTTACTAATGCTTCTTTAGTGGTAGGCAGTTGGCATGCACCTTAACAATTTTCAAGAGAGTTATTTCAACCTACTAAATCCATTTATTTTTCTAAAACAAATGCATTGAATGAGCTAGCTATTAGTAAAAACTTAATTATTTTTTGAAGATCCAAAGAATAGAAGTTTGTTTCATGCACTAGCATTTATTTTAATGCTTTAGATATTTAGGTTAGCTTAGACTTTAATTGTATATGCAGAAGCTCTTTCATTTCTCTCTTTCACCACTGTATCTTTTTAGTTCAAAACCATTAAGTAGTAAGAAACATCTCTGTATCTCTTAGGGCAATGCTCATATGTAACCCTGTGAGACTGGTTATGAAGTTTTTGTATCCTTATCATTGTCTTTAAGGTGGTGATTTTTTGTATCTCTTTGGTAACCCTGTAACTGGTGAGCCTTTTATCTTTTATTTTCATTCAAATCTATTCAAACCTATGCTTGTATTTTATAAACAAAATTTTCAGCAAAGTTACATTATTTTCATTCCAAATAATGTTCAATCAAAATTCGTTATCAGCCTAAACCCTAAATTATAACCCATAGACCTAAACCCTAGGCCTTAGACCTTATAAACCCCAAAAGCAAGGACTTAGATCTATGACTTATTCATTTAGACACTAGACCCTACACCAACATGTTAGACTATAGACCCTAGACCTACAAACTTAAAAACTCTAAAACTTAGGCCTTAGATTGTAATACTAGACCTTACAACCTTCAAACCTTAGATAATAGACACTAAGACAATAATACCCTAAACCCTAGACCTTGAAACCCATACACCCTAAATCCTTGGCGCTAAAGCCTAAACCTTGGACCTTAGTCCCTAATTCCTCAATTCTAAAATTGTAGGCCCTATATCCTAGATTAAGGACCCTTAAACCTTATACAAAGCCTAAATTCCTAAACCTTAGACCTTAGGTTCTAAACCTTTGATCATGGACTAGACCCTAGACCTAATCTATATCTTAGAGCTTAAACCCGAAACCTTAGAAGTTGGAATCCTAAAACATTCACCCTAAAGCTTAGATCACAAACCTAGTTTCTAAAACCCTGAAATCTTAAAATCTTAAAACCTTAGACCTTAGAACCTAGATCACAAACCTTAAGCCCTAAACCTAAGAGTTATAAATTAACCTAAACCTTAGAACTTATACCTAAAACTATAAAACTCTAAACCCTACCTAAGACTTATAAACCTAAACCTTAGACTTTGGACCTAAAATCGTAAAACCCTAAACCCTAAAACCCTAATCCTTAGACCCTAGAACCCTAGATCATGGACATTTGAGCCATAAACTATACAACTTAGACCCTAAACCTAGACCTTAGTTCTAAAACTGAAAAAACCATGTTGCAAATCAATCCATCTTCCACATCGACTTTTTAGGGTACAAATCTACATATGAGACAAAACTAAAAATATGTTACCAAAATTAATCCAATTCATATATATAAATTTATTCACATAGATTAATGAGATAGAAAAAATGTTTGATCTTGAAAAAAGAAATCTATAATTTATTGCTCAAGACAATTATAAAGTGGTCCTTAGAACCTTGATGGTCAACATCGTAATGTGGTGGTCTCTGCTGCAATCATAACTTTAGAGATAAGAGATAAATTATTGATGGATCAGAAGAATAACTAACCTCGTGGTGGGTGTCCTCGGTGATTGACGTGAAGAAGTCGTAACGTAATAATGGTGAGTTGACAATTAGGGGATGAATTGAAAGAGAAATGTATATTCTCAATTTTTCTCTGTCTTTATCTGAGTTTAAGAAATAGTTGGTGTCGTTGTGATTTAGGAAAATGAGCACAATATGTGAGAAAGAAAAATCTTTTATCGTGCTTATTCTAATTAAAAAATGATCATTGTAAATAAACCTAAGAGAAAGATAGAATCCTTTTTGATTTTTTTTTTTCCATTTATACGTTTAGTTTTCATTTAAATTATTTTTATGATAAATTAATGTTAAATAAATGATTGTTACAGAAAATAGTAAGAGAAAGGGAGATCTTTTTTTTTTTTTTGGGTTTGTTTTATTTTGTATTTTTTATTTTTTATTTTTTAAAATATTTTGGTTTTTTAAATTTTCATGTAATTTTTTATTTTACCACTTTTTATTTTCAAAATTTTATTTAATGTCTCCTTAATTTCCATTTTTCTATTTTTCATTATTAATGAAAATTTTATTTTTATTTTGCTAAACTTTTTAATATCCTATTTAAAATTTTATTTTTATTCTAATTATTGTTATTACAAATTTAATTTTTTATTCTTATTATTGAAATTATCTTTATTGTTATTATTACTATTATTATATTATTACTATTCTCAATGAGTAGATTTGAATTTGAATTTGAATTTTCACACTTTTAATAATTTGTGATGATAATATTAAAAGATAGAAAAATTTTATTATATTATATATTGAATTATTCATTGTATTATGATATTTAGTTAAATGTTAACCTATTTCTTAATCATACACTATAAACATCATAAAAATTAATTAAAAAACAAAAGTATTGCATATATGATACTTACATGTGAAATACATTGAAGAAGATGTATGAGAAGCGAGCACTATACATGGTTTTTCTTTTCATTTAATTTTTATCAAATATTTTTTAGATTTTATTTTAAGAATGTTGATGTATTCAGGAAAAAATAATGAGAAGCCATCTCATTCATAATATAATAGAAAAAAATATTGTGTTTTCTATAATTAATTTTTAATTATATTGCTTGCCAGCTTGATTTAGTTATGCTTATTCACGTGAATACCAGTCAAGTGCACAAACAAAAAAAAACTTTAATTCTAAATTTAAATAGTTTATTTTAAAAAAATTAGTTGATTAATATGTATCATTGTCAGTTCTATAATTTTTGATTCAAGATGATTTACTTGATTTCAGATATAATTGGATTTAAGATGCAATTAAGTTTAACAATTAATTAAGCTTAATGATTTATTGAGCTCAAGATTGAATTGTGACTAAGAACTGATTGCACATAAGATTTAGTTAAATCTAATTAAAGATTGAGTTTGATATAAAATCAAGTCTAATAAATAGTTAGTGGCTTATTTTATAATTGAGTCCGAGAATGAAGTGAGATAAATAAATAATTATGCCCAAAGTATAATTGGTTCTAAAATTTAATAGACCTTAACATATAATTAGGCATAGCATGCTTGAACCCCCATACAAAATCAAGCTTATAAATGAATTGAGTCTAAGAGATGATCATATCCAAATTATAATTGAACTTTAGATATAATTGAGCTAATAACTAACTGAGTTTAACATATGATCGTATCCAAATTAATTGCATCAAATGAATAATTGAGCTCAATATGCAATTGAGCCTAACAATTAATTTAACTTAACAATTCATTCATTCTATTAATTAGTTGGGTTAAATTATTAATTGAGTCTAAAATTTACTTGTATTTAAAAAAAGATTAGCTTAATATATAAATTAGGTTATTAAATTAATTAGGCCTAATATGTTAGTATGCTTAATAAAATGTTGGACTTAAAAGGGAAATGAGCTTAATTATTTGTTGAACCTAGCAAATAATTTACCGAACATTTAATTGAGTCTTAGAATTAATTAAGCTTGGTTAAAAGTTCAACTATATAAATAACTGAATCTAATAAGTAACTGTGCCTAAAGATATCAGATCTCAATAATTAACTAGGTCTAAGATATAATTGGCCTTGAGATGTAGATGAGTTTATAGTTTGGCCTAACAACTAATTGATCTTAATAATTAATTTGGCCTAAGATTTAACTTTAAGAAAACATTAATTAGGCCTAATTTTTAACCAAATCTAATAAAAAATTTGAGTTTAATATATATTTAGGTTTAATAAATCATTAGGCTTAATTTATAATTGGGTAAATGACTAATAAATAATTGGTCCTAAAATATAATTGAGTCTAAGATTTAATTAAGTTTAGCGTGCATGAAACCTGTGTATAATTGAACTTAGGAATGTATGAAGCTAAAATATAATTGAACCTAAACTACAATTGAACTTATGTTAAATTAGACAATAAATAATTAATTGGGCCTAAATTATTAATTAGATCAGAACATGAATTGAATCTAATATTTAATGGGGTCAAATATATAATTGAGGTTAATAGTTAATTGTGCCCATCAATTTATTGTGCTCAACAATTAATTAACCTTAACATTTAATTAGGTCTAATTAAAAATTGAGTATATTATAAATTTAACTTAATAAATAATTGAATTTTCATAATTGGGCCTACGACTTAAATTGGGTTAATAAAATATAGCTTAAGATTTAATTAAGTCTAATAATTAAATGAACGTAATAATTAATTTGATTTAACATTTAATTGTGTTTTAGCATTAGTTATGCCTAATATTTAACTGGATCGTATAAAAAATTATACCCTCTTATTATATTGCCAAGGCTTACCTAATAACAAATGACAAGCATCTATAGCCAAGGTCTACCCTACAATAAATGGCAAGCATCCATAGGGGCAACATCACACCATACTTCATCTTTATAATTCTTTCTAATAGAAAATGAAACTAAACATCTTTTTAGTCACTTTAATTTCACCCCCCTTTGCAACCAACACAATTGGTAAGGATTTAATGTGGAATAGTGTCGAATTTGAGCTTTTGCACCATCTCCATGAATATCATGTTCTCAAAACTACCACTACCAATAATCATTAAGTATGCCTTACCATGGAAAGTACATTTAGTGCGAAACACGTTCTTTCTCACCTAACTTTAATCCTCTGACACTTCGGACACTTTCAAGTTATGTTGCACTACAATGGACATACCATGATTAGCATAGGTCATCTCATCCTCATTACCATCATGTTCTGGATCATTGTTACCTTCATCTTCTTCTCCATCACTAACATCCTCAACTAAAGTAATAATCCTTCTACTCAGACAATAAGAAGCAGTATGCCCAAAACCATGGCATTTGAAACATTTCCTACCACTTGTTGTAGAAGAATTGGATGTTTGCTTGTTGGTAGGAGGTCCTTCACCATTTTCTTGCCCCTTTGATACCACTTTGCTTAGGAGAGTAGGCTTGGAATTAACTCTCTTTTAATACATATATTTGGAACCATACCATGATCCCTTTTCAAACTCTTGTTGCTTTTCATTTTTTAAAGTCAATTAGCACATATCATTCAATGACCATGTATGGTAGAAGTTTAACCACTTTAAAAATCTCATATTTCAGACCCCTAAAGTATCTAGCGATGGTTTGCTCATTTGGTTCTACAAGCTCTCCTTATGCATCAAATTATTAAATTATGTTGTGGACTCCACCATAAGTTCCTTTTCCTTTAAAAAATTATCAATTTTGAGAAAGATATCTTGCCTATAGTTGTTAGGCAAGTACTTTATATTTAACTTCCTTTTCATTATTTCCCATGTCACAATCTTATTGTTCCCCTTATGTTCTCTTTATCTTTTTAAATTCTCCTTCCAAAAAAATGCATTGTTTCTAAGTTTGAGTGCAGCTAACTTTACTTTCTTATGTTTTAGTGGTTCATAAAACTCAACTATTCTTTCTATCATATTAAGCCAATAAAAAAAAATTATCAACATAGGTTTTATCTTCGAACTCTTGAATGTCACATTTTGGGTTTTGCGTGTTTTGTCACCATCTTGTTCTCTATACCTTGCATGATAACTACCCAAGTCTCTCAGTGAGTTGTGTCATCATCAAAATCAAACTCTTAGGTTTCATTATCATATTGATTATTACATCCCCTGAGTTCCTTAATGATTGCATCCTTTTCATGTTATCTATGCTTCAATCTTTCTAGCTGCAACCTCACAGGTGACATCATCACCATGTTTACTTCCTTTACCAGCAACTTCTTTTCCATTTCATCTTGCCATAATACCTGATGCTTTGATACTAAACTAGTATTGTGTCATGATGGAACAATATTTAGAATAGAAATTATAGAACTTTGTTAGAAATTCGACGAAAAGCACAAGAACAAGTTCAAATAGATTTGAATAAAAATTGAAATAAAAGGCTCACCATCGAGTTTAATATCAAAAAGATACAAAATGTCACAACCGAAAGACAACAAATAAGAATACAAAAATCTCACAACTCATGACTCAAAGGGAAACGGATCAACACCACCCTAAGGTATACAGAGTTGTTTCTTACTATTTTATATAGGGATAAAAGATAAAAGTCAAAAAGTTACTGCAAATTCAGTCAAATTCTAAGCTTCTTTCTAAGTCTAAAGCATGAAAATATATACTAGCACATGGGATCTAAAGTTTAGGTGTTAGGGTATAGGGTCTATTACTTACAAATTAGAGTCTAGGTACTAGGGCTTTAAGTTTAGGGTCTAGGGTCCAATTCTTAAGGCTCTAGGGTTTTAGGATTTTAAGGTCTTAGGTCTATGATCTAGGGTTTTACGTTATAAGTTGTAGGTCTAGGGTCTAGGGTTTTATGATTTTAGGGATTTAGGACCCAAGGTCTAGAGTTTATGGTTTATGTTTCTAAAGTTTTAGATCTCGAGTTTTTGGTTTAGCTTTCTAAGGTCATGGTCTAGAGTCGGTAATCTAGGCCCCAGGGTTTGAGTTTCAGGTTTTAAGATTTAAGGCCGAAGATGTAGGGTCTAAGGCCTTGAGTTTAGGGTTTGAGGTTTTTGGATGAAGAATATGGGGGTTTAGGGTATCATATCTAGTGTTTTAGGCTCTGGGGTCTAAGGTTTATGGTTTTAGGATCTAAAGTTTAAGGTTTAAGGTTTTACGATTAAGATCTTGGGTTTAATACCTAAGCTTTTAGTGTTTCTGGGTTTTAGGTTGTTAAGGTTTACAATCTAGGGTTTTAAGGTCTAGGGTTTGTGGTTTGCAGCATAAAGTCTAAGATCTAGCACATATGTACTCTTTGGGTTCTCTCTTTTATCTTTGTACCTCTTTGGTTAGGAGCCTTTGAGTGACTAGAAACCTCTCTATATCTCTTAGAGTGGTGCCTATCTGTAACCCTTTGAGTGGTAAGTGGTGAGTTGTGAGATTTCTTTATCTTGGTTCATTGTCCTTAGGGTGGTGATTTTCTTTATCTCTTTGGTATTAAATTTGGTGATGAGCCTTTTGTGCCCTATTTTCATTCGAATCTATTCGAACTTGTTATTGATATTTCCAAAAAAAATTTCAACAAAGTTACATCATTTCCATTCCAAACAGTGTTCCATCCTAACATAGTATCACCTTGGATGCTATAACCCTAATTTTCGACCTTAAACCTTAAATCCTTGAACCCAAAACACTTGACTTTTATACCCTAAAACCTAGACTCTAGACCCTTGACCATTCAACCCTAGACTTTAGACCCCTAAACTCTTATGCTCTAAACTCTAAACTGTAGATCATAAATCCTAAACCATAGACCCTGAACCCTAGATCCTAAATCATTGACACAAGAGTGCCTACATTACCACAATCAGCCCATGATACCATGTGATGGAAAATTGGTATGCACCTTGGAAGACTTTCAAGAGAGGAAGTTATGGGAGCTTCTTTAATGGTAGGTAGTTGGCATGCACCTTAACAAATTTCAATACTTCATTTATTTTTATCAAATAAATCCATTAAATAGGCTAGTCATTAGTAAAAACTTAATTGTTTTTCGTAGACCTAATGCATGGAGGGTTGTTGGATTTTGATGCTTTAAACATTGAAGGTAGCTTAAACTTTGATTGTGTGTGCAGAACCTTTTTGATTTCTTTCTTTCATCGTTATATCTCTTTGTTTCAAAACCACTGAGTAATGAGAAACGTCTCTGTATCTTTTAAGGTGGTGCTCATATGTAACCCTATGAATGGTGGGTTGTGAGGTTTTCGTATCCTTGTTTATTGCCCATAGGGTGGTGGTGATTTTTTGTACCTTTTAAGTAACCTTGTGAGTGGGGAGCCTTTTATCCCTTATTTTTATTCAAATCTGTTTGAACCTATGCTAGTATCTTGAAAACAAATTTTCTAGCAAAGTTATACTATTTATATTCTAAATACTATTTCATCATAATTTAGTGCCACCTTACACCCTAAATCGTAAACCTTAAACCTTTGATTCCAAACCTTAGATCATGGACCTTAAAACCTTAAAACTTGTAACCTAGACCCTAGACCTAATCTATACCTTGGAGCTTAAAACCTAAACCTTAAAAGTTGGAATCCTTAAACATTCAACCAGAAAGCTTAGATCATAAAGCTAGATTCTAAAACTTTGAAACCTTAAAATCCTAAAACTTTAGACCTTAGAACCTAGACCATAAACCTTAGGCCCTAGACCTAAGACCTCAAAACCAAAACCTTAGACCTAGACCCAAAATCTTAAAACTCCAAACCTTAAACCCTAATCCTTAGACCTTACCCTAAAACTCAACCAAAACTATGGACGCTTAACTATATACCACTCTAAATGTAGACCCTTTACTTAAACCTAAATCGTAAAACCTAGACCGATCCTAAAATGTGAACCATAGATCCTAAAACCAAGACCTAATTTTTAAACCCTAAATCTTAGAATCTTCTTCCTGAAACATTGACATAAGACCTTAGCCCCTAAAACGTAACTCTTATACTCTAGATTGTAAACCCTAGACCTTTTACCATAGACTCGAGATCTTAGACCTAGACCTTGAACACTTGACCCCTGTTCTTAAACAGTATATCCTAAAACCTTAAACCTTGAACCCTTTTTAGAAACTTTATATCTTGAAACCTGAAACCTTCGATCTAGGACACTAAACTCTAGACCCTAACTCTTAGACTAAAAGCTACCCTAAACTGAAAATCATAGATCTTAAACCCTAATCCAAAGATCAAAGCCTAAATCGCTAACCCTAGATACTCAAACCCAAGACCTTAGACCCTATAATTCTATACTCTAGATCGTAAACCAAGACGCTAGATAATATAGACACTTAACCTTACACCCTTAACCCTAGGCACTAGACCTTTAAACCTTAGATAATACACACTAAGAAAACAATACCCTAAACCATAGACCTTAAAACCCATACACCCTGAAACCTTAAATTCTTAAAATCTATACCCTACATCTTATAACTTAGATCTTAAATGCTAGATTTTAAACCCTAGATCCTTGATGCTAAACGTTAAACCCTAAACTTTAGCCTTAGTCCTTAACTCCTTAATGCTAAAATCGTAGGCCCTAGATCCTAGACCCTTAAACCCTAAACAAAGCCTAAATTCCTAAACCTTAGACCCTAATTTCCAAACCTCAGATCATGGACCCTAAAACCCATAACGTAGACCCTAGGCCTAATCTACACCTTGAAGCTTAAACTCTAAACCTTTGAAGTCTTGAAACATTCACCCTAAAGCTTAGATTATAGACTTAGTTTCTAAAACCCAAAAACCTTAAAATCCTAAAACCTTAGACCCTAGAACCTAGACCGTAAACTTTAGGCCCTAGACTTAAGACCTGAGACCTTAAAACCTAAACCTTAGACCCTAGACCTAAAATCATATAACTTTAAACCCCAAGACCCTAATCCTTAAACCTTAAAACCTTAGACCATGGACCCTTGACCCATATGCTATACACCTTAAGCCCTAAAGACCTTTGTTCTAAATCCTAAACCCCAACCCTTGGACCATAGGTCCTAAATCGTAAAACCTAAATCGTAGACTTTAGGCCTCACATTCTAGACTGAAGACCCAACACCTTAGAACCTAAGCCCTAAAACTCTAAAATCTTATACTTGAGACCCTAGACCTTTACACCTTAAAACTCAAAAACCCTAGATTATAGACCCTAAAACCTTAAAATCCTAAGATCTTATACCTAAACCTAGACCCTAGATCCTAAATCCTTAACCTTACACTCTACACCTTAAACCTTCAGCGCTATATACAAGGTCTTAAACTATAGACCCTAGACCTTATACCTTAAACCAAAAACCCTAAACCTAAGACCTAAACCCAAAATCCTTGATCTTACACCCATGATCCTAAAACCCTACACATTGCGACTCCAAAATTCTAAAACTTAAAAGCTAGACCTTGGATCTAAGACCATAGATCTTGGAGATGTCAATCATAAGAGCCTACATGTTAGACCCTAAGCCCAAAAGCCTAGATCCTCAACCCAGACCCCAGGCCTTATACCTTAGACCATAGACCCTAAGCCCTAAACTCTAATTACCTTGACCTTAAACCTAGATGCTTTACCTTAAACCTAGATACTTTACCTTAAACATTCATCCTAGAACCTAAACCTTAGACCCTAAAACTGAGACCTTCCTAAAACCTAGACATTAGACCTTAGACCCTAGAACCTAACTCCTATACTCCATATCCTAAACCTTATACCTTGTACCGTAGACTTGAGATCCTATATTTTAACCTTGAACACCCTGTTCTTAAACACTACATCCTAAAACCTTAAACTCAGAACCATACTCTAAAACTCTATATCCTGAAGTGTTAAACCTTACACTTAGGACACTAAACCCTACACCTTAACTCTGAGCCTAAAACACTACCCTAAACCAAAAACCATAGATCTTCCCTAATAAAAGATTGAAGACCTTAAACCCTTAACCCTAAGCACTCAAACATAAGACCCTAGAGGCTACAGTTCTATACTCTGGACCATAACCAAGATGCTAGACACTATAGGCCCTTAACCCTAAAACCTTAAACTATTAACCTTAGACCACTGACTAAACCCTAGACACTAGATCCCTAACCCTAATTTGTAGACCTTAGACCCTAAACCTATGAACCAAGATCCTAATACCAAGATCGTAGACATTAAACCCAAGACCATAAACAAAAGACCTTAGTTCCTAAACCTCAAATAGTAGAACTTAAACCCTAAAATCCTAACCTTACAACCTAAAATGTAGATTCCAAACCTTAGACCCTAGACTCTACACTATATGCCTTATATTGTAAATCTTAGCTCTAAACCCTAGACTCTAGACCTTGGACCCTAAAACCTAAACCTTAAGCCTTAACTCCTCAACCCTAAAACCATAGATCCTTGGACTCAAGACCTCTAGAACCTTGACCCCACACCTTAGATCATGGAACCTATACCCAATACCATAGACCTTAGGCCCTAGGCCCTCAAACCCTAGATCCAAGACCATAAAACCTTAAGACCCTAAAACTTAAAACCTACACACTAAACCGAAGACCCTGAACATTTGACCTAAATCATATAGCATTGAAACCTTAAAATCACAAAACTATAGACCTTAGACTCAAAAATCTAGATCCTGTACTCTAATTCCTGAACCCTAACTGTAGAACCCAAGACACCGAACCCCTAAAACCTAGACCCTAGACCTTAAAACCTATACCTTATATCTTAAAGCCTAGGCTATAAACCTTTAAACCCTAAAGTGAACCCTAAATCGAACCCTAAATTAAAGACCTTAAAACCTAAGACCTTAAAACATGAAACTTTGACCCTAGAACCAAGACCCTAGACCCTAGATTATGGACACTAAACCCAAAACCCTAGACCTCAATCCAAAAACACTAAAACTATAGACCATAGGCCCAAAAATCATAAGACACTAGACCGTAAAATCTAGAGGTTAAGGTTAAAATGTAAGGGTTTATCGTATATAATGTTTAGAGTTTACTGTTCATGACTTACAACATATTGTTTAAGATTTAAGGTTTACGATTTGGGGTTTAGGTTTTACGATTTGGTGCTTAGAATGTAGTGTTCGAGGTTAAGAATTTAGGAATTTGGGCTTAGGTGTTAGAGTTAAGCATTTAGGGATTAAGGTTTAGGGTTTAAGGATAAGGAGTCTGGGCTTAGGGGTTAGGGTTTTGGGTTTAGGATTTAATTATAGGGTTTATGAGTTAGGGGCTTAAGGTATGAGGCTTAGGGCTTCAAGTTTAGGGTTAAATATTTAGGGGTTAGGGTTTAATGGTTAAGGTTTGAGGATTAGCATTATGGTTTGAGGTTTAGCATTTACGATTTAAGGGTCCAAGTTTTGGATTAAGGGTTAAAGAGTTAAAGTTTTGGGTTCAAAAGTTTAGAGTTTAGTCATTAGGTGTTGATGTTTGAATCTACGTGAAGAGGTGCATGCTAATATAACCAAAACTTTACAAAGGTAAATGAGATTTATGTAAGAACATGAAAAATGTATCTCTTAAGCAGTACTGCCCCTACATTGATCACCATTTAAGATTTGACCATGATAACCCATCATAACAAGCAAAGTTTTCAAGTATATGTGAGCACAATGGTGTGTTAATGCTTCTAAAAAAAAGTAGCCATATTTTCTTTAACTTTCCTACTTATTCTCTAAATTCTTTATGTATCAATTATCATTCAAAATCGCCAATCCCCATATCATATTCTCTTTCAAATCTCACATCATTTCTCATATCCACCAAAAACCTAGACTAGCAACTCACTATGAATAAAACCAAAAAAACCATAAAACCAGAAAAACCGTTTTGCAACTTGATCCATCATCTACATTGACTTTTTGCTTTTTTTCTAGTACGAATCTTCAAAGGGGACAAATCTGAAAATATATTACCAAAATCAAATTCAATTCATATACATAAATTCATTCACATAAATCAATGAGATAGAAAAAATGTTTGATCTTGGAAAAAAAAATCTATAACGTATTATCCAAGCAATTGTAAAGTGGTCCTTAGGACCTTCATAACACAATAACGCTGATTTGATGATTAGGGAAGTAATTGAAAGAGAAACATGTATTCTTAATCTTTCTCATTCTTCCTCTAAGTTTAGGAGGTACTTAGCATTATTGTGATTGAGGAAAATTGGTCACAGTATATGAGAAAGAGAGAATCGCTTTTTTTTTTTTAATTTTGTTTCTCTATTTATATTTTTAGTTTTTCATTTAAATTAATTTTTCAACAAATTAATATTAAATAAATGATTGTAGAACAAAATAGTAAGAGAAAGGGAGATAATTTTTTTTTTATTTTGTTTGCTTTTTTCTCATTTCCAGCTTTAATTTTTTCAAAGAAATATTTTGGTTTTTAAAATTTTCATGTGGTTTCTATTTTACCATATTTTCTATTATCAAAAAAATTTTAATATCTCCTTATTTTTAATTTTTACTAGTTTTTGTTATTTTTGAATTTTTTATTTTGTTTCACTTTTTTATATTCTATTTAAAATTTTATTTTTATTATTTTATTTTTACTGCATTATGATTTTTTATTCTTTATTATTATTATTATTATAGTCATCATCATCATCATTATTGTTATTACAATTATTAGTAGTATTATTATTAATTTGAACAAAGAGTATATTTGAATTTGAATTTTCCCTTTTCCAATAATTCACAATGACAATATTAAGTAGAAAGAAAAATTTTATTATATTATATATTAAATTAGTCATTATATTATGGTATTTGATTCAATGTTAATTTATTCTTTTAATCATAATTATAAACATAAAAGAGATTAATTAAAAAAATAGTATTGCATATATGATATTTGCATGTGAAATACATCGAAGAAAGCGTGAGAAGTTTGTGATATATAGTTTTTTTATTTAATTTTTTCAAATATTTTTTAAAGCTCATAGTGATAATATTGATATGTTAGGGGAGAAATAATGAGAAATCATTTTTATTTGAAGTTTAATAAAAAATAATAATATTTTTCTATAATTTATTTTTATGATATTGCCAGCCACCTTGATTTTGTTATGTTTATTCACATAATACCAACGTAGCGCACACACACAAAAAATAATAATTTTAATTTTAAAATAGTTTATTTGAAAAATATTAAGTGATTAATATGTATCGTTATCAACTCTATAATTTTTAATTCAAAACAAATAAATTTAAATTAAATAGGAATTTTTCAAAAGAAAATGTTTATGAAAACCATGTTTGTGTCTTCTTTCATATTTTTGAAAAATTAAAAGAAACTATTTCAAATATAAATTATATATCAACTTTGAGAGGACTTACTTATTAATACACTAATAGCAAACTAACCAATGAACAATTCTATCTAATAAAAGAAAAAAAAAGAGTCATATTTTATATCATCTAATTTTAAGAAGTTATATAACATTTATAGATTATTGAATTAGTAAAAAGGGTTAATCTAATATTATAATATTTTTTTATATCCTCATTCTCATGTTGATTGAAAAATAATAGGAAAATTATTTAATTTTAAATTTAATGATATTTCATTAAATTTAAATTTAACTAATTATAATTTTTAAAATTATATAATTTTATGGAGAGTGAGATTAATAATTCAATAATTAATATTAAGATAAAAATCAAAATGAACTTTGCATTATTTGTATTTTTTAATCAATGACATAGGAGTGATTATATTATCACATTTAGCCCATGATGCTATGTGAAGGACAGTTAGCATGCTCCTTAGAATATTTTCTAGAAAGGATATTATCGAAGCTTCTTTAGTGGTGGACCATCGGCATGCACCTTAGTAATCTTCAAGAGAGATTTATTTCAGTCGACTAACTCCATTTTTGGCAAACAAATGCATTAAATAATTCAGTTATCAACTAAAACTTAATGATTTTTAAAATCCCAAGGCATGGAGGGTTGTTTCACGCAGTAGTATTTAGTTTCATGCTTTCGACTTAGATGATAACTTAGACTTAAGTTGTATGTTTAGAAACTATTTGGGTTCTTTCTTCTATCTCTATATCTCTTTGGTTGGGAGCCATTGAGTGATGTGAAACATCTCTATATCTCTTAGGGTGGTGTTTATCTATAACCATTTGAGTAGTGAGTTGTGAAGTTTTTGTACCTTTGTTTATTGTCCTTAGTGTGGTGATTTTCTATATTCCTTTGGCAGTAAACATGGTGGTGAGCTTTTTATTCCTTATTTTCATTTAAATCTATTCAAACTTGTGCTTATAGTTGGCGGTGAGCACAAGGTTAGAAATCATGGCAAGATGGAGTGGAAATGAAGTTACTATTGAAGGGAGTTACCATGATGTGGATATTGAGTCCTTAAGATTGCAACTTGAAAGATTGCAGTGTAGATTAGATAAGAAGGATGTAATGATTGAGGAACTCAAGGGATGTAATAATCAGCATGATAATGAAGCTCGAGATTTTGCTTATGATGAAGACACATCTCCTCACCCAAGAGACTTGGTTGGATATCATGAAAGGTATAAAGAATAAGATGAATGGTAGAACAAGCATAGCCCAAAGTTAGACATCTTGGAGTTTGAAGGTAAAATCTGTGTTGATGATTTTGTTGATTGGTTTAATGTGGTAGAAAGAATATTTGAGTTTCATCTTTTTTGTTGGAGAATTTGAAAAGACAAAAAGAACTTGGTAGGAAGGATAAGATTGTGACATGGGAAAAGATGAAAAAGGAATTAAAAAGGAATTACTTGCTTGAAAATATTAGACAAGATATTCTTCTTAAATCAATAATTTCAAGCAAAAGGAACTTTCAGGAGAGGAGTACACTATAGAATTTAATAACTTGATACTAAAAGGAGAGCTTGAAGAACCATAAGATCAAACCATTGCTAAATACCTTGGGAGTGTAAAATATGGTATTTCAAAAGTGGTTTAACTTCAACCATATTGGTCATTGAATGATGTGTGCAAGTTGGCTTTAAAAGCTGAGAAGCAAAAAAAGTTTAAAAAGGGATTGAAGCATGGTTCCAAAGATGTGTATTCCAAAGAGTTAATTTCAAGCCTACTATGTAAAGGAAAATGGAGCTAAAAGGGCAAGAAAAGAGTGACGGATCTGGCAGCAGGCAAATACCCAATCCTTTTACACCAAGTAGTAAGAAATACTTTGAATGTCATGGTTTTAGGCATATTACTTCTAATTGTCTGAATAGAAAGACTGTTACTTAGTGAAAGATGTTAGTGATGGAGAAGAAGATAAAGGTAACAATGATCGAGAACATGATGGCAATGAAGAAGAGATGACCTATGCAGATCATGGTATGTTCATTGTAGTGCAACGTAACTTGAAAGTATCCCATGTGACAGAGGATGAAGGTTAGGTGAGAAAGAATGTGTTTCATCCCAAATGTACTTCTCATGGCAGGTGTGTTTAGTGATCATTGATAATGGCCGCTTTGAGAATGTGATATACTTGGAAATGGTGTAGAAGCCTAAGTTGGACACTATTCCACATCCAAATCATTACCAATTGTGCTGGCTACAAAAAAGGATTGAAATTAAGATAACTAAAAGGTGCTTAGTCTCATTTTCTATTGGAAAGAATTGTAAAGATGAAGTATGGTCTGATGTTGCTCCTATAGATGCTTATCATTTGTTGTTGGGCAGACCTTCGCCATATGATAGGATGGTGTTGTATGATGGTTATAAGCATACTTATTCTTTCAAGGTAAATGATAAAAGATCATTTTAGCTCCATTGCAACCTACTCAAGCAAGTCCAACAAAGAAAGAAGTTAGTACTCTTATGTCCTATGATCAACTCAAGGATGAATTAAAGAGAGGTGGAGTTATTTTTGTTGTTGTGGTTGTCGTGAAGAGTACATAGTACAATGAACCACAAAAATCATGAGACCAATTTCGAATAAGTTCCCCTCCACCTTTAAGGGACATTCAACATCACATTGGCCTTGTTCCAAGGGCTATTCTTCCAAATAAAACAACCTACGGAATGAGTCCTAAAGAGTAGGAAGAGCTTTAGAGATAAGTTGATGACTTTGTGAGAAAAAGGTTGATTCGTAAAGGCATGAGTCCATGCGCTGTGACCGCCTTATTAGTGCCAAGAAGGATGGTTCTTAGAGGATGTGTATGAATAGCTATGCTATGAACAAAATCACAATTGATTACCAGTTCCCAACAAGGTTAAATGATTTACTTGATCAATTATGTGGTGCATCTATTTTCTCTAAAATATATTTGAGAAGTGGTTACCATTAAATGAGAATGAGGCCCGAAAATGAATGGAAGATAGCATTTAAAACAACAGATGATTTACATGAATGGTTAATCATGCCATTTGGATTGTTTAATGCACTTAGGACTTTCATGTGATTTTTGAATCATATACTTAAGCCATGCATTGGTTCTTTTGTTATGGTTTCCTTTGATGACATATCGACGAATAACAAAATTGAAGATGAGCATATGAATCATCTTAGATAGTTGTTTCTTATTTTGAGGGAGTAAAAACTTTATACTAATTTGAGAAAATATGAATTCTTTACTCTTAATGTAATGTTTTTGGGGTATGTTGTTTCAAGAAAAGCAATTATGATGGATAAAAGTTAGGTTGAGGCTATTCTTAATTAGCTAACACCTACTTCTCTACATGATATTTGAAGTTTCCATGAATTGACTTCTTTTTACAGACGATTCATTAAGGGTTTCAGTTCTATCATTGCTCCAATCACCGAGTGCTTGAAAGGTGACAAGTTTAACTAGACTAGTGAAGCAAATGATGCTTTTGAGTTATTGAAAAGAAAAATGACTTAGGCTCTTATTTTAATTCTTCCTAGCTTTGACAAGGTGTTTCAGGTTGAATGTGCTACCTTTAACATTGGTATTGGTGCTGTTTGCGTTAAGAAGGAAAGCCTATTGCCTTTTTCAGTGAGAAGCTTAATGATTGTTGAAATAAATACTGTACTTGTAATAAGGAGTTCTATGTGATTTGTAGGGTCTTGTACGATTGGATTCAATACCTTCTTGCAAAGCCTTTTGTTCTTTATTTTGATGATGAAGCATTGAAATTCATTAATCACCAACACAAGTTAAGTAAGAGACATGCAACTTAAGTTGAGTACTTGTAATCTTATAACTTACCATTAAGTACAAATCCGATGTTCAAAATTTTATTGTTGATGCCTTGAGTAGAAAGCATTCTCTTTTATCAAATATGAAGGTTAAAGTGGTGGGATTCGATGCTTTTAGGGATCTCTATAAGCATGATGTTGATTTTAGCTCAATATGGCAGAATTGCAAATCAAGTTCTTGTAAAAAATTTTCTATCTTCAATGGCTTTCTCTTTAAAGGCAATGCATTATGTGTTCCATCTTGTTCTTTGAGACAAGTGATTTTAGTAGAAGCTTATGGTGGTATTTTAGGATGATAATTTGGTAAAGATAAAACTTTGGCTCTAGTTTAAGCTAATTTCTATTTACCAAGCATGTTTAGAGATATGGACTAATTTGTAAAGCGATGCAGAGTATGTCATTTGACTAAAATGAAGGGCTAAAATTTGGGTCTGTACACTCCATCAAGTCCTTTTCAACTAGGGGAGATTGACATAGGAGTGGTTATATTACCATATTTAGCCCATGATGCTATATGAACGACAGTTGGCATGCACTTTGGAAGATTTTCTAGAAATAAGGTTATAGAAGCTTGTTTGGTGGTGGATAGTTAGCATGAACCTTTGCAATCTTCATGAGAGATTTACTTCAATCCATTAACCTTTATTTTTTGTTAAATAAATGTATTAAATAGTTTGGTTATTAGCCAAAACTTAATGATTTTTGAAATCCTAA
The DNA here is from genome assembly GCA_021397835.1 of Moringa oleifera. NCBI lineage: Eukaryota > Viridiplantae > Streptophyta > Magnoliopsida > Brassicales > Moringaceae > Moringa > Moringa oleifera. The sequence goes on along the minus strand of JAJFZO010000896.1, from coordinate 5,716,806 downwards.
TGAATGGAAGGTTGTTCCATGTAGTAATATTTAATTTCATGCTTTGGACTTAGATGATAGCTGAGACTTGAATTATATGTGGAACTCTTTGAGTTCTCTTTTCAATCTTTATATCTCTTTAGTTAGGAGCCATTGAGTGGTGTGAAATATATTTGTCTCTCTTAGAGTACTATTTATCTATATCCTTTTGAGTGGTGAACTGTGAGGTTTCTGTATCCTTGTTTATTGTGTTAAGGGTGGTGATCTTCTATACCATTTGGTATTAAACTTGGTGGTGAGCCTTTTTTTTTTTCTATTTTCATTTAAATCTATTTAAACTTGTGCTTATGTTCTCCAAACAAAATTTTGAGCAAAGTTACCTCATTTCCATTCCTAATACTGTTCCTTCACAATACAGTATCAATCAAGTTCTTAAAGTTTTTTTTACCAATTCTGCACATAAAATGTTTATTTGGTCTAACTCATCTTACTTTTATTTTTTTTAATAAAGGAATAACTCAAATTAGTGTTTTCGTACAACATATTTTAACTTTATCCCCTAAACTCTAAGCACTAAATCCTAAACTCTAAATTATATCCTTGAAATCCTAAACCAAAACCCTAAATCCTAACCCTAAACCCCAAAACTCTAAACCTTACACCTTAGTTCGTACGTAATCCATAAACCATAAACCACAAAATGAAATCCTTAAAACATTAAAGGCTGAAACCTAATAACGAACCCGTTAACCCTAAACCTTTAATTCTAACCCCTTAAACTTAAACCCAAACCGATAACCTCTAACCTTATAACCTAACCCTTAACCCTAAATTCCTACACAATTAACCTCACACCCTGAATCTTAAAACCAAATCCCTAACTCGTAACCTAGAACCCTAAAGCAGAATACGTAAATCCTAAACCCTAACCCCTAAGCCATAACCCAAACCCTAACTCCTACATCTTGATCACCAAATTCTAAATCCCAAACCCTAATCCTAAACCTTAAACCACCCTAACTCCTAGACACTAACCCTTAAATCCTATATCCAAATCATTAAACCTTAACCCTGATAACTAAACTAGATTGATAACCTTAACCCTAAACCCTAGACACTAAACTCTAAACACTAAACTTATGTTACTTCTCAACTGTTAAAGCCAACTTGCACACATCATTCAATGGCCAATATGGGTGAAGTTAAACCACTTTAGAAATCTTATATTTTAAATCCCCAAGGTGTCTAACAATGGTTTGCTCCTCTGGTTCTAAAAGCTCTCTTTTTAGCATCAAATTATCAAATTTTGTTCCATACTCCTTCACCGTAAGTTCCTTTTACTTGGAATGATTGATTTTGAGAAAAATATATTGCTTATAATTGTCACATAAGTACTTCTTTTTCAACTCCCTTTTCATCTTTTTCCATGTCACAATCTTATTCTTCCCCTCATATTCTTTTTTGTCTTTTCAGATTCTCCCACCAAAAAGTTGTACTCAAACCAACTTCACTTTCTTGTGTTCTAGTAATTCATGAAACTTAAGCATTCTCTCCACAATATTAAGTGAATTAATAAAATCATTAACATAGATTTTACTTTCAAACTCCAAGATGTCTAACTTTGAGCTATGCTTGCTCTACATTCATTTTGTTCTCTATACTTTGCAGGACATGTACCCAAGTCTCTCGAGTGAAGAGGTGTGTCCTCATTATAATCAAACCTCTGGCTTCATTATCATGCTGGTTATGACATTGTCTGAGTTCCTCAATCATTGCATCCTTCTCATCTAATCTACGCTACAATCTTTCAGGCTGTAATCTCAAGGACTCAATAGCATCACTATAGTTACTGCCTTCACTAGCAACTTCTTTTCCATTCCATCTTGCCACGATCTTTACCCTTGTACTCTGATACCAAACTAAAACCATATTTTGAAGGAATCGTATTAGGAATAGAAAATGATTAAGTATGCTAGAAAATTTATTTGAGGAGTACAAGCACAAGTTTGGACAAATTTGAATTAAAATAAGAGATAAAAGGCTCACCACTAAGTTTATTACTAAAGAGATATAGAAAATCACCACCTTGATGAGAATAAACAACGTTACAGAAACCTCACAACTCACCTCCCAAAGGGATATATAGATGAACACCACCCTAATGGCATCTTTGACTCACGAGAATACGAATTCTTTTTCTACTTTATTCCAAAAGAACTTATTTTTCCAACGCTGGCTCATTTTATCAAGGAATTATAATTTTTTGATAAATTTCTATTCCTTGAAAACTCGAATTAGCTATTCCGAAGTAAGCCATTGGAATAGCTTTTCCATGAAAATAAGGAATGGTTATACTTTTTTGATTCCCAACGTACCCTTAATATAATTCTTAAATTACTATCATATATATATATATATATATAATTATAACAACTTTATTTTTATTTTTTAAATAATTTACAAGGAAGAAAGAGAACAAGAAAAAACAAAAAAAATTATTATAATAATATTATTTACTTAAAGGATATATTAATCTATTAAACTTGCTTTCATTACTTTTCTCATTTATTCTTTGTTGAACCAAAAACATAAAAAACAAATTCATACTCTATTCAAGTTCAGTAAGCCAAACTTATTCCATTCTCTTTCTATTCCATTCCATGAATCAAACCTGCCATGAAAGACATAGAGATATTTCTCACCGCTCAATGGCTCCCAACCAAAGAGACAAAGAGATGGAAGAGAAAACTCAAAGAGTTTCTACATATACAACTCAAGTTTAAGCTATCTAAGTTTGAAGCATGAAAATAAATACTTGTGCATGGAACAACCCTCCACATTGCGATTTCCAAAATTATTAAGTTTTTGCAGATAACTAAATCATTTAATGCATTTGTTTAGTACAAAACGAAACTGCCTCCTCTTGATCACTACTTAAGATTTGACTGTGATAACCCATCATAATAAGAAAAGTTTTCAAGTATACGTGAGGGCACAATGGTCTTTTAATCCTTTTAAAAACAATTAACCACATTTTCTTTGGCTTCCTTACATGTTCTTTAATTTGCTTATGTATCAATTATCATTCAAAATCGCTAATCCTCGCATCATATTCTCTATCAAATCTCACACCATTTCTCACATCCATTAAAAACAAGAACAAAACGAGAATCCATAAAATAGAAAAATTGTTTTACAACTCGCTCCATCATCTATATCAACTTTTTCTTTTTTTCAACTACAAATCTATGAAGGACACAGAACTAAAAATATATTACCAAAATCAATCTAATTCGTATATGTGAATTCATTCACATAAATTAATAATATAAGAAAAACTTTTAATCTTGAAAAAAGAAATCTATAACGTATTGCCTAAGACAATTGTAAAGTGGTCTTAGGACATCTCCAGTACAATCATAACTTACAAAGAGACGAGAGGAAATTATCGATGGATCAAAAGAATAACTAGCCTTGTGGTGGTTGTACATGATGTGTTACATGCAGAAGTCCTAACGTAATAGTTCTGAGTTGATGACTAGGGAGGGATTAAAAGAGAAACACATATTCTTGGTCTTTCTTAGTCTCTCTTTGAGTTTTGGAGATATTTGGTGTCACTATGATTGACAAAAATGGGTCACTGTATATGCGAAAGAAAAATCTCTTATCGTGCTTGTTATAAATGAAAAATGACCATTATAAAAAATAATAAGAGAAAGAGAGAATCACTTTTTGATTTTGTTTTCGTACTTATATTTTCAACTTTTGATTTAAATTAATTTTTTTAATAATTTGATATTAAATAAATGATTATCAAAGAAAATAGTAAGAAAAAGGGAGAACATTTTTTTTATTTTGTTTATCTTATTTTATTTTTTTTGAAAAAATATTTAGGTTTTTTAAATTTGAACTTTGTTTTATTTGTTTTACAACATTTTTATTTTCAAAAATTTTTTAATGTCTCTTTATTTTTAATTTTTATTATTTTCGAAAATTTTATTTTTATTTTGGTGAACCTTTTTATATCCTATTTAAAGTTTTATTTTGTTACAATCATATTTTTATTTTTATTATTAACATATCTTTATTATTATTATTATTATCAATTTTATCATCATCATCATCACCATTATCATTATCACCATTATTATTATTATTATCTTCAACAACGAGTAGATTTGAATTCGAATTTTCACTCTTTCAATAATTTGCAATGATAATATTAAAAAAACCGTTATATTATATATTAAATTATTCATTGTATATAGTATTTGGTTCAATGTTAATCCATTTTCCTAATCATTTATTATAAACATAATAAAAATCAATTAGCAAGAAAAATAAAGTATTGCATATATTATCACTTGCATGTGAAATAAAAGGAAGAAAGCGTGCGAGAAACAAGTGCTACATACAATTTTTCTTTTTTATTTAATTTTTTTCAAATATGTTTGAAATTTCGTATTGAGAGTACTGATGTATTAAGAAAGAAATAATGAGAAACCATTTTTGTTCGAAATTTAATAAAACAATAATGTTACTTTTTTAGAATTAATTGTTTATGGTATTGCTAGCCAACTCGATTTAGTTAGGTGAATACCAACCAAGTGCACACATCAAAAAAAAAAAAGAACCTTTACTTCTAATTTTAAATAGTTTATTTGAAAATTATTAGATGATTATATGTATCATTATCAACTATGTAATTTTTAATTTGAAACAAATATATTTGAAGAGTTAAATAAGAATTTTGTAAAAGAGTAGACATAGTTTATGAAAACCATGTTTGAGTGCTCTTTCACAGTTTTGAAATATTAAGAGAAAATATTTCAAATGTAAACTTAAATTAAATTATATATCAAATTCAAAAGGACTGATTTGTTTAATGTACTAATAGGAAGCTAACCATAAAACAACTTTTTCTGATATATTAAAGAAAAAAGAACCATGGTTTATACCATCTAATTTTAAAAAGTGAAAAGATATTTAGAGATCATTGAATTTGTGAAAACAGTTAATCAAATATTATAATATTTTTTAATATTCTTATTCTCATATCTAATTGAAAGATAATATAAAAATTATTTAATTTTAAATTAAATTATATTTTATAAAATTTAAATTTAACTCACTATTTTTTTTAATATTATAAAATTTTATCAAGAGTGAGACTGATAATTCAATAATTAATAATAAGATGAAAATCGAAATGAAGTTTGTATTATTCGCATTTTTTAATCAAGTTCTTATAGTTTTTTCTTTTTATTAATTCTACACAAAAAATCTGTTTGATCTAAGTCATCTTGTTTTTATTTTTTTTCAAAGGAACAATTCAAATTGGTGATTTTCTACAACAGGTTTTAACTTAAGATTTTTAACAAACAAGAAAAAATATACAAAATTTTTTAGGCTCATTCTTAGGTCCATTTATATCTTAAAGCCCAATTTTTTATTAGCATGAATTAAATTTTAGGTCCAATTAATTATCTTACGTAATAAAGTTTTTTATACAATTAATTCCTAAGCTCAATTACATATCAAACCTAATTATTTTTATAGTTCAATCAATTTTTAGGCTCAATTAATATACGGTAGACTAAATTTCATTCAGGATTGATTTATTTCTTAGTTTCATGTATGATAAACTCAATTATTTCTTAGACCATATTATTTATTATCACACCAAAATGTCTATTGGACCTAATTATTTATATGGCTCAATTATATTTTAAGTTCAATTAAAATTTGGATTCAATTATATCTTAGGCCTAATTTGTTTTTAGGTTCAATTATCTGCTGGACTTATGCAAGGCCCAATTAACTATTGGCCCGATGATACTCTAGATCCAATTTATTACTAGATCTAATTATATTTTGATCTATATGAAGCTCATTTAGTTCTTACCCCAATTATTTATTAAGGCTAATTATTTATTAGGATCAATTATATTTTAAACTTAATTTTTTATTAAATATAATTAATTCTTAGGTAAAACAAAACCTTACACTCAATTAGATATTTGTCCCAATTAATTATCAGGTCAAATGAAATTTTAGGCTCAATTACATCTTACACATTCTTAGTTGTAAAGTCCATTTCATTCTTAGGTCCAATTATACTTTAAGCCCAATTATTGATCAGGCCTAATTAATTATTGGGCTTGATTAATGAACTCAATTATTTATAAGGCACAATCTATATTAAGTCCAATTATCATTGTAGGTCTTATTATCTCTAGGCTAAATTCGTTTTTTGACCCAATCATTTGTTAGGTTCACGCTTGCTAAGATCACTTAGTTATTAGGCGCAGTTATTAGACCCAACTACACTTTAGATATAATTATTTATTTGACCCGTTTCATTCTTAGGCTCAACTATATTTTAGGCGGATCATGCATGCTAAGTCTAATTATATCTTACGCTCAAATAATTATTAGGTCTAGTTATATCTTAGCCCCAATAATATTTTAAGCTAAATTATTTGTTAAAGCTATTGCTTTCTTAGGCTCAATTATTTGTTAAAGCTATTGCTTTCTTAGGCTCAATTATTTGTTAAAGCTATTCCTTTCTTGGGCTTATTATATAAAACGATCAATTACATACCAGGCTTGATTATCTAACTAATTCCTAGGTATATTAATTTACATAATTCGCACATGCAATTATTAGTATCAATCAATTTGTATGCCCAATTAAATTTTAAGGTCCATAAGGCTCATGTGCTTAGGCCCAATTATGTGTTAGGTCCACTTTGTTTCTAGGTCTAATTATTTCTTATTTATGCATAACAAGCATAACTAATGTAAACCTTAATCTCTAAACCATAAACCTTAAACCTAAACCTAACACTGTAAAGCCTAAACCCTTTACCTTTGAACCCTAACCCCTAAAATCAAAAACTTAAACCTTAAATACTAAGCTTTAAACCTCGAAGTCTAAACTGACATAGGAGTGGTTTTATTACCACATTTAGCCCATGATGCTATGTGAAAGATAGTTGGCATGCACCTTGGAAGATTTTTTAAAGAAGAGGTTATGGAAGCTTCTTTAGTGATGGATAGTTGGCATGCAGCTTAGCAATCTCCAAGACAGATTTATTTCAGTCAACTAACTTCATTTTTTGTCAAATAAATGCATTAAATGATTTAGTTATCTGCAAGAACTTAATGATTTTTAAAATCTCAATGCATGGAGGGTTGTTCCATGCACTAGTATTTATTTTTATACTTTAGACTTATAAGGTAGCTTCAATTTCAATTGTATGTGTAGAAACTTTTTAAGTTGTCTCTTCCATCTCTGTATCTCTTTGGTTTGGAGCCATTAAGTGAAGAGAAACATCTCTGTATGTCTTAAAGTGGCATTTATCTTTACCCGTTTGAGTGATGAGTTGTGAGGTTTATATATCACTTGTTTATTATATTTAAGGTAGTGACTTTTCGTATCTCTTTAGTATTAAACTTGGTGGTGAGACTTTTATATCCCCTATTTTCATTCAAATTTATTCAAACTTATACTTGTTCTTTCCAAAAAAAAAAAAATTCCAGCAAAGTTATATCATTTCCATTCCTAATATCGTTCCTTTAATATACGATATCGTGAACCTTATACCCTTTAACCCTGACCTCGAAATCGTAAATGCTTTAACCCTATTCCTTAAACACTAGACCTATATTTTAAATCCTAAACTCTAAAACTTAATCTTTCAACCCAAAACCCTAACATATAAATCCTAACACCTAAGCCTTAAACACTAAATTTTATCCCTTAAACACTAAACCCAAAACCCTAAATCTTAACCCTTAATCCCCTAAACCTTAACTCTAAAATCTTAAATCCACACTTTAACCCTTACATAAACCACCTTAAACCTCAAACCATAAACCGTAATCCCTAGACCTTAAAGGCTAAACCTAATCTTTAACCCCTAAACCCGAATCCTTAAACCTCAACCCCTTAGACTTTAAACCTAAATCGCTAACCTCTAACCTCGTAGCTGAATCCTTAACCCTAAATTCTTACACACTTAACCCAAAACCTTAAATCCTAAACAAAACTCTAACTTATAATATGGAACCCTAAAGCAAAATGCCTAAATATTACCCCTAACCATAAACCTAACCCTTACGCCGTAACCCAAACCTTAACCTCTACACCCTAATCACCAAATCTTAAATCACATACCTTGATCTTAAATCCCAAACCCTAACTCCTAGACACTAACCTTTAAATGCTAAAACCATAACGTTAAACTTTAACCCTTAATAACTAAACCCTTAATAAAGGAGTGGTTATATTATCACATTCAGCCCACGATGTTATGTGATGGACAATTGGCATACATCTTATAAGATTTTCTAGAGATGAAGTTATGAAAACTTCTTTATTAGTGGACAGGGAGGTAGTATATGCTTTAATGTTGAATAAATAAAATTCACTTGAAAGAACAAAAAAAAAAAAGGAGAAAAAAATAGGTAACTTCAAGATATCCAGTTTACTTTAAAATAATAAATTTAGATTGTTCATAATATAAAATTATTAGATAAATTAACTTCTATTTTATTTTTTTACTCAATTTTAACTATGTTTTGAAAAAAGATGAAATTACTTTGATGTTATTTTAATTTTTTAAAAATTAAAATAAAAAATACTTTAAATTTTTGAGAGTATAGAATCATTTAAGAGAGTTATTTTTTAAAAAAATTATTTTAAAAATAATAAAATATATTTTAAACTTTTGAGACGTATGAAAAAATCTCAAAAGAAAGATTTTCATATTTTTTATGTAAGAATTATTTTTTTAAAGTAAAAGTAAATAAACATATATTTTTAGTTTTTAATGGATATAAAAAAATGTCCAGAAAGGTTTTCATATTTTAATATAAAAAACTACTTAATATTTCAAAAAATATAAAAAAATCTCAAGAGTGAAGATTTTATATTTTTTAATTATAAAAAAATTATTTTAAAATACAAGTGTTTCAAGTTTAGAGGAGTATGAAAAATCTCAAGAGAATAGTTTTTATATTTTTTAATATAAAATTAATTTTAAAAATATTTATTTGATATTTTTGAGAAAATATAAAAAAATTCTCAAGAGAGATTTTCATACTCTCTAATATAAAATTTATTTAATATTCTTTCAAGAAATGTGAAAAAGTTGCAAGAGAGTATTTTATATTTACAAAAAAATCTAGGAGAAAAATCTTTGTATTTTGTAAAACATTTTATGTATATGGCCCTTAATTCATTTTATTTTACATTAATAGAATTATAAAAGGTCAATTTAAAGCTTATATTTAAATATTAAATATTAATTATTTGCTTACGTTATGATCATAAGACTTCAAAATTATTTATATGTTCTACTTAATGTGGTTATGCATGTGCATCAAAATATCATTGAATTCACATGAATCACAACAAAAATGTTTTAAGGATTATGGGATAAAAAAGAGTGGAACTACTATATTCTTCATCATTAAAAAAATGTTATAAGATTAGAGGTTAAGCAATAGTGAAACCTCTACATCTTCTATCATAAAATGATTTCAAGAATTAAATGTAAATCAAGAGTTAAACCTTTATATTCTCAAAAACATTAAAATTTCACTTATTTTCATATCATTTCTTTCTAGATATATTTTTTAGAATCAATTTTAAAAATCGTATGAATTTCAAAACTGAAAAATAATCATTATCAATTAGTACTAATTTTTTGCACCATGGGGGTGTTGGTCCTTCCCCATGTGTAATTGATTCCAAAATCTATATTTTTAATTTTGAAAGACTAATGTTATCTTATTTATTTTTTAAAAAAACAAATAAATTTTGGTGTCCAATCACACCATAAATAGGATTGGTGGCGACTCTTTTTATTTTTATTTTCCAAAATCTTTTCGAAAGAAAATCTCCCAAAATATTTTTTTTTAAGCCGCTTCAAGAATTCGACCCTGGTCGAAAATAAGTTGTGACACCTTGGCGACTACATTGGGGACATTTAGAGAGTCGGACCAAAATTGATTATGGATTACTTTTTGGTTTTGAAAATTGAAGTTTAATCTTGGTTCCTTTTTATTTCACATTTATTGCATTTAGAATTACTGTTCGATTAATTTTCTACTTGTTTTACACTTATACTTTACATTATATATTGTCACCTAAATTGTTTTATGATTTACATACTTCCTATAGACACATCACGTGCATGACATAAGCTCTCGACTGAGCTTTACCCTTTAGGAGTGAATAAAGTAAACTATGCTCTCAAGAAGCACCTTGCTTCTGCACGGGCTTGTGAAATATTCCCACTTAAATTGAACTTGAAATACTTTATCATTTTCGAGAAGTTCATGCTTCTGCAAGAATGATAGTAGTGTTTTAGGGTACCTTACTAATCTAGTGAGGAGCAATTTAGAACCCATAGAAAACTAATCAATTTCTCAAAGCCTAGCATGTGGCAAGCCTAGGGAATTAAGAATAAGATAGGGCCATAGTAAGTCATAAAAAAAAAAAAAAACTTTTAGGATACAAAGAGAGTCATGTTTTGTATAAGAATATTTTTCTAATATGTTTATCCTATTGTGATATTGACTCTTTGCTTAATGTTTATTCTTTTGCCTTATAGTTGCATGACATATCATCATGAGGATTGTCACCTTTGCAAGCTTAAAAACAAGTGATAAACTTTTGTTAAATTCATAAAGTATCAGTAAGTTATGTCTTTAATTATGGACTCAATGTTAGATATTAACCATGTATACGGATGCTTCATGAAATTAATAAGAATCAATATTTGTTTTCAAATTGCAAAGTTAACAAATTCCTTATATTTTTGCATTCATACTAACCGTAACGCATGCATATATTCCATTCTAACATTAAAATATTAGATTTGAGGTAAGAAGACAAGTATAAGGAAATTAAAGCACCATCTCATTATAAAGACTTATAGGACTCACTCAAAGACAAAAGCTAATATGGAAGATCAGCAAGCTAGGAAGGAGAGACTAGAGAACATGCAAAGAACCCAACATAAGATAACAAGAAACCAGCAAGAGGCATAAGAGAAGATGGCACATAGTCAAGAAGAGGTGCAATCCTAATTCCTCTAAATGATAAAGATGATGCAATCGATAGTTAAGGAAAAAAGAGTTGCTATGGAACAAGAGGTTCCTGGAAATATACATGCCAGGGGAAATGAGACCTTTATAGCTCACCAAGGAAATCCTCACCTGATTACCCACTAGGATTTACCCCTGTTTATGAATCACAGTGCGGTGCATTCACTAACATGCCAAAAGTAGGAAAACCAATCTATATGCCTAACTTGGATGGCCTAAAAAAAATAGAGAAGTTAAGGATTGAAAACGTCAATAATAAGGAATTATTGTAGAAGTATAAAATGTTGGCAGAAAAAGTGAAAGTGTATGAAGAGGCTTGTAAGATTCAAGGGCTAGATATTTCAGACCTCAACTTAATGTCTTGACTAGTATTACCACCAAAGTTCAAAAGCACCTAAATTCGACAAATCCAATGCAACTAAATGCCCACGCGTGCACATTCACATGTACTTGCATAAGATGCATGGATATGAGGACAATCAGAAGCTGCTTATACATTGCTTCCAAGATAGCCTAAAGGAAGAAGTACTAGATTGGTACACTAACTTAGAAGCTTGTAAAATTCAATCTTGGAAAGATCTAGCTGCTGCTTTCATGGCTCACTACCAACACATGGTAGAGCTTGCACTAGATCGAGTTACTTTACAAAATATGCACAAGAAAAATGATGAATCCTTCAAAGAATATGCTCGAAGGTGACATGAAGTTATAGCAAGAGTCAATCTGACTTTGACTAAAGATGAGTTTTTAGAATTATTTGCTAATACTCTCAAGCCCTCATTCTATAAGAAGTTACTTGGTGTGTCAGGTGAAAATTTTGTCAAGATAGTTAGGCAGGGGGAGATTTTTTAAAATGACTGTCGACCTGGATGGTTAGAGGATCTAAAAAAATGCAAAAAAAAAAAAAAAAAGATAAAAGCTACAACGAGAAAGAAAAAGGACGGAGAAACAAACCATATTTCTCAACAAACTTTTTGTCAACCTCCATTTTTTAACCCCTGACTTCATCCCTACCAGTTTCCAAGGACTCCTTACCCTACACCTTACTATTCAACCACAAACATCATTAGTGTAGTGCCAAGGCCAGCAACATAGTAATGACAATTGGCATTAGCACCTATTGTTGTTCCCTAAAACCTTAACCAACCCAATCCCCAACAAGTAAGACCCCAAAGTCAATGTCAGATGGTCCTCATAAGATTGATCATCATGACACATGCAGAATTGTATCCTTAATTACTAGAAGGAAGGTTAGTAGCCCCAACATTTTTGAAATCAATACAACCTCCATATCCCAAGTAGTATGACCTAGAGGCGACTTGTGCTTACCATAGTGGAGCGACTAGACATAATATAGAGAATTGCACAACGTTTAAGTAAAAGGTCTAATCTTTAGTTGATCATGGGGCTTGAGGTTTGATAAACACCACAACCCAAATATGGATAAGAATCCACTACCAATGCATGGGCAACCTACAATTAACATGTTAGAAACTATAAAAAAAGGCATCAATGATAGCCCCCATTGAAAAATTAAAGCCATTAGTGTTAGCATGCTCACTTAAGGCGATAAATCCTTAAGCAAATACATGAATTTTATTGGCAAGCATGCAGCTAAAAGGAGTTATCAAGGTACTAACACCTTTTCCATACAAGGATACACATGTTGTTCCTTGAAATTATCATGTCTAGATAAAAAAAAAAAAAGGAAAATTTGATGCAATTAATGTGGTATGGTCAAGCCATATTACTCAGAGTGGGAGGTGTTATGGCCCAACAAGATCTAAAGAAAAACAAGTTATAGCCCATTCAAGTGAGAAAGAGAAAGAAAAGAAGTTGGTAAAAAACATCTTGTCAGTGAAGAAGAGGCTCTGGAGTTTTTAAAATTCATCAAGCATAATGAATACAATATGATTGACCAATTGCAAAAAAACGCCAGCAAAGATCTAATTGTTATCACTCTGACTAAGTTCAGAGTCTCATCGTTAGTCCCTAATGAAGGTGTTAAAGAATAGCTATGTGCCTCATGACATATCGTACTTGGTAAGAGACCTAACGACTTATAATTTTATCATGTTTAGTGATGATGAAATCCAATGGATGGGAGAGGTTCTAGTAAGGTCTTACACATATCAACTAAGTGTAAGGGTTATACCATCTCTAAGGTCTTGATGTATAATGGGTTCTTATTAAATGTAATGCCCCTATTAACTCTGAGAAGGTTTCCCTTGTATTTGTCATACATGAGTCAAAGCACAATAACCTTAGGAGCATTTAACAGCTCAAAAAGGGAAGTGATTACGGTTATGAAAGTGCCAATGAGGATAGGTCCGTACACCTACAACAATGAATTCCAAGTGATGGACATTAATACCTCTTTTAACTACTTGCTCAAAAGACCTTGGATTCATATGGCAGGGGTCGTGCCTTCGACCCTACAATAGTAGGTTAAAATGATTATGGATAATCATCTCGTCATAATTAAAGGAGAAGAAGACATCATAGCTTCAATTTTATAAAGCCACTTTTATATTAAGGCTTTAGAAAATACTAAAGATTGTTCATTTAAAGCATTAGATTTTGTGAATGCTACTAAACACGCATGGGCATGGGAGCCTCACATCTTTGAAAATATGAAATTCCAATTGGGGCAGACCCTAGGTAAAAGGTACAAAATCAGAAGAGGATTAGGGAAGAATTTGCAAGGGATAACATTGGCCTTGGATATCTTAAAAACAAGGATCAAATTGGCTTGGGCTACAAAAGAACGAGAGTAAAGAAAAGCCAAATGCTGGAAAACAAAAAAGAAGAAAAAGAGAAAGATGTTGTTTGAAGGGAAAACTTGTAAGTAATAGCCTATTGATTGTAGTATTTCGTTGCATCGAGCATTCTGATCAACTGGTTTTATTATCCCTTAGGAGCCAATTCATGTTATCATCAAAACTAGAAGTGAGCTTGTAGAAGAGCTTTCTTACCTCGCAATCAACATGATAGGAGATTCACACATGGAAGAGAGAGATTGTGGAATCTGTCCACATTCCCCAGGATTTTCTTTGAATAATTGGATGACAATTGAATTGCTAGTAGTTTTCATTATTGGGAAAATGTGATTTTCTAACTTCATGTTTAAATTTGATCACTATTAATGAACGCACTATTTTATTTCTACCCAATATTTATTTTATTCTTCACCCTGTCATTATCATTCATTTTTAAGCATGCAAATAAGACATTCCCATTTTCATCTTCAAGGTCATATACAATGAATATTCCAATGCTATGAATATTAATTTTGATTCAAATCTTGAAGAATTTCTGTATCGGGATGAATCTAAATTAGAGAAAAATAGTGAAGAACATGTATTACCCCTAGATTTATCAAGAATGATTGAACAAGAGGAAAACTATGCCACATAAAGAGTTTAATGAGACCATTAATTTGGGAATTGAAATAGAAAAAAAAAAGGAAGTAAAAATTAGGATTACTTTGTCTTCTGACATAAGAAAAGAGTTGATAAAATTATTAAGAGAATATTTAGATGTGTTTGCATGATCATACAAACATAGGCCAAGGCTAGATAGTAGTATTGTCGAGCATAAATTACCACTAAAATCAAGATGTCCACCAATTCAAAAGAAGTCGAGAAGAATGAAGACAGAAAAGTTGCTAAAGATTAAAAAAGAGGTCCAAAAATAATTGGATGCATGGTTTATTGCCATGGCACATTAGCCAGAATGGGTAGCTAATATAGTCCAAGTACCAAAGAAAGATGGCAAGGTACGGATGTGTGTAGATTATAGAGACCTTAATCGAGCAAGTCCCAAGGATAATTTTCTATTGCCATGTATCACACTCTTCTAGATAATACAACCAAATATTTGTTTATTTTCTTTCATGGATGGACACTTACGATATAATCAAATAAAAATGGCACTAGAGGATATGAAAAAAACCATATCCTTACCCTTTAGGGAACATTTTGCTATCATGTAATGCCATTTGGTTTGAAAAATGCCGACAAAACTTACCAACACCCTATAATAACCTTATATCATGATATGATCCCTAAAAAAAATTAAAGTCTATGTTCATGACATGACAGCCAAATCCAAGAAAGATGAAGATCATATGGAGGATTTAAGAAATTTTTTGAAAGAATCTGAAAATAAAAGTTAAGGTTGAATCCGAATAAGTGCACTTTTAGCGTGAAATTAAGAAAAGTATTGAGCTTTATCGTAATTGAGAAAGGTATTAAAGTCGATTCTAACAAAGTCAAGATGATTTAAAATTTATCACCACTTAAAATAGTGAAAGAAGTACGAGGCTTTTTGGGAAGGTTGAATTATATTTCTAGATTTATAGCCCAATTGACAAACATATGTGATCCCATCTTCAAGATGTTGAGAAAGAATAATCCTGGTGAATGGGATAAAGAATGCTAAATAGTGTTCCACAAAATAAAAGGTATCTATCCAACCCTCAAGTACAGATGTTGTCAATTTCAAGGAAGTCATTAATTTTATATTTGGCAGTGTGCGAAAGATTGTTAGCCTGTGTATTAGCGCAACAAGATGAGTTTAGCAAGAAAGAGCATGCTATTTATTACTTGAGCAAAAAATTCACTGATTACGAGTCAAAATATTCATCAATTGAGAAAATTTGCAGCGCATTGACTTGAGCTGCACATAGACTTTGCCAATATTTGTTGAGTCATATGACATGGGTAATTACTAAGTTAGATCTCATCAAGTATTTGTTTGAAAAACCATTGTTATCTGGCAAGCTGGCTAAATGGCAAGTATTATTGTCAGAGTAAGATCTTATATACATTTTCGAAAAGGCGATCAAAGGAATTACCACAGCAGACTTTTTAGCCTATCGTGCTAATGAAAACCACTAATCGATAAGGTTTGATTTTCCAAATGAGGACTTAATGGCAATTATGTCCATAGACAAGAGGGAAGGTCACACACTTAGAAAATGTTTTTTGATGGGACATCGAATATTTTGAGGCATGGGATTGGTGCAATCCTAAAGTCACCAAATGAATAGTACTTACCATTCATAGCTTGATTAGATTTCAATTCCAATAACAATCTGTCTAATATGAAGCCTGCATCATGGGATTAAAAGCTGTGATAGAGAAAAAGGTAGCAAAGTTGGATGTATTTGGGGATTCTGCTTTGGTTATACATCAACTAAAGGGAGAATGGATGAAAAGACATCTCAAGTTAGTTCGTTACCACAAGTTTGCTAAGGAATTACTCAAGATCTTCAAAGAAGTCAGTTTCAATTATCTCCCTAAAGATGAAAACCAAATGGCATATTTATTAGCAGTGTTGGCTTCCATGGTTCAAGTGATTGAGGCTTCGCGAGTCTTACCAATCAAAATGAGTATTTTAGACTCTCCAGCACACTGCTTAGTGACTAAGGAAGAAAAAGATGGCAATCCATGGTATCATGATGTTTGAATTTATGTTATGAATCAAAAATATCTAAAAGGGGCATCAAAGACAAGAAAACCTTAAGGAGGTTAGCCTTGAATTTCATGGTAGATAGGGTAGTGCTTTATAAAAAAAGCTTTAATCAAAGTCTATTACGATGCGTTGATGCAAGCAAGGCTTAGATAATCTTAAGATAAGTCCATGAAGGTACTTGTGGAACACATGCCAGCAGACCCGCAATAGCTAAATAAATTATGAAAGTAGGTTATTATTAGCTAACAATAGAAAAGAATTGCATCCAGTTTGTAAGAAAGTACCACACATCCCAAATGTATGCTAATAAGATAGATGTGTTGGCAACCCTTCTACCGTAATAAATGCACCTTGGCCATTTTCAATGTGGGATTTTGATGTCATCAATCCTATTATCCCAAAAGCTTCTAATGGACATATATTTATCCTAATGTTCATTGATTACTTCACGAAATGGGTGAAAGTTTATTCTTTTGCTAATATTACTAAGATTATGGTAAATCATAAATAAAAAAGAAATCATTTGTTGATACGATTTGCTAGAGTGAATCATCTCAAATAATGCTCAAAATCTAAATAAGAAGGCTATGAAAGAGATTTATGAATAATTTAAGATTCGATATCGTAATTCAGCAGCCTACCGTCCTAAAATGAATAGGGCAGTAAAAGCAACAAATAAAAACATCAAGAAGATAGTGCAAAAAATGAGAGTAGTCTATAAAGATTAGCACAAAATACTATCATTTGCATTCCATGCTTATAGGACTATAGTAAGAACCTCTACTGAGGCAAATCCTTATTCATTGGTATAGAGGATGAAAGCTGTATTGCCAATAAAAGTTGAAATTTCTTCATTAAAAATGCCCACGAAATCTAAATTGGAAGAAACAGAGTGGAACAAAGCTTGATATGAACAGTTAAACTTGATTGATGAGAAACACCTTAAAGCTATTTGCCATGGGCAGTTGTACCAAAGCAGAATGAAAAAAACATATAATAAAAGAGTATGCCCAAGAGTATTGAGAGAAAGTGATTTAGTGTTGAAGAAGATTCTCGAGAATGTTTCAAATCCCAAAGGCGAATGGGCACCAAATTGCGAAGGCCCATATGTTGTGAAGAAAGCATTCCCTAGAGGAGCCTTGATCCTAACTTAAATGGATGATGATGATCTCCTTAAACCAATTAATTTAGATATTGTAAAGAAGTACTATACCTGAAAAAGGGCAGTTTGCCTTTAAAGAGGAACAAATAATGTTGGAATCATTCTCTAGTGAAAAGAAGAAGAACCAAAAAAAGCAGTGGCAGTACATTTGCAAGAAGATCTGGGTTGAAATAGTGTTTGAATTTTTTTAAATGATAAAAATTGTCAAAAAAAAAAAGGAGCATTGTGGGTGAGATTGGATAGATAAATAGCATTGAAATGTTCTTTGTTCTTTATATTAGGCCATATTGTCGATCGTCATGACTTCTGATCCAATTTATCATAAAAGTTATTTCAAATATTTCATATTTAGTTACTTGATTACATCCTTAACTAGATATCATTTCTTCATAAAAATTTTTTAAAACATATTTATTGTCCAAACTGTCGTTACAAATATGATTTGATAAAGGACTGTCAGTTCTAAAACTAAATAGTGATCAAATTTCAATGAAGTTATGACATTTTTAAAGTAATGAGTTGCATGTTTTGAATTCATCAATTTGATCAACCGCAAGAAAGAAAAAGTTTACATTTTGATCAAAACTTGATGATAAAATGATTAAAAGATTATTGCTCTTGTTTCAAGACAAAAAAAAAAAGAAAAAGAAAATGGGGGAAAGGAAAAATAAAGAGAAAAAAAGAAGAAAAATGAAAACAAGAAGAAAGATGATCTAAATAGGGAGAGAGAAGTGATTATTGCATCTCCATAAACATGCATACATGTGCATTTCACACATTTTATCTTGAAAGCCTATTAATGACGGTATAAACAATCTTTTAGATAGATCACTTAGTGTTCTCATTTAGAAAAAAACACTCTTTTAAGATAATTATCACAGTTGTCAATATATTTTTTACTAAAGATAGTTAACAGTGAATATTTTTCAGTAGACAGAATTCTTTAGATTTCTTAAATAACTGTCAATGGATAAAGTTTGCTACAATGCTGCCAATTGTGTAATGTTACCAATTCTGCAATGCTGTCGATGTTACAATGCTACAATGCTGCAATGCTACCTTTGTTGCATTAAATATAGGCTTAGCCAAGATCTATAAATACCTACCTTGGCCAATAGCTGGGGGGGAGGGGATTTGGAGAGGAATGTTGAAGAGAGAATGTTAAGAAATTTTGAGAGTTAGGAGAATATTTGGAGAAAGTTATAAAATGGGGAGATAGTAGTGTAAAAAGAGTTGGAGAGATTTTTTTTTTTTTTTATGAAGAGAGATTTGGAGGAGAAATTTTCAAATATTACTTCCTTTTGAAGAACAAGGTAAACTTTTTTATGATTTTGTCATTACTTTTTTTTTTTTGTTTTTTTATGAATATTTCCTTCACTACATAAAAAAAAAAAAGATTTATCGATCGATGAATCCGTCACTAAATTGAAACAATCTATTACTAAAAAATCTAGCGACAGATAAAATCAGTTGTTGAAATCGTTGTCACAAGAAAAATTAACGATTGAATTTTGTATCTATCGCTAATTAGTGGCATATTAGAGACCAATAAGGATCTGTTGCTAAATAGGTGACAGATATTAATCTTTCACTAAATTAGTGACAAAAAAGAATTCTGTCGGTAAAGCATAGTGATAGATTCATTTAGTGAGAAAAAAGAATCTGTCGCTATATTAATGACCGATTTACTTCTGTCGCTAAAATGACGACTGATATTATTCTGTTGCTAAACTCAAAGGCTTCACTACAAACTGATTAGTGACTGATGGATCTGTCGTTAATATAATTATTTTTTATAAAGAAATAAATTTAAATAACAAAATGAAAATAAAATAAACTAAAATTCGTAAAACATAATGAATACAAGATTATGTATTATATTCTCATGAAATACAATATTCATACAGGAAATTACGTCTAATTATTAGTCGATACTGCGGGTCTATTTCCCAAAAGGAAAGCCTCCATCCTGCGGATGCGCTCGTTGATGTCAAACTCTCTTCGCAAGCGCTCTTGAAATTCGATCTCGAAGTGCATGCGATCATGCTCCCTAGTCTTACGCTTCTCCTCCAATCTCTCTTCTAAAGTCCTATGCTCCTCTTCCATACGCTCTTTTATAAACTTACACTCCAGCTCTATACGCTCTTCCATAGCCTTCATCTGAGAGCGAATATCTTGCATAGCTATGTCATCAATAGGGTATCCACTGCTAAAGCTGTTGCCTGAATACCATGACACAACTTGACTCTTAAGCTTGTACACTCGACACTTTTTCTTTCCACCTACTGCCTCATAGTAAAGCTTACTGCAGTCTACCTCAGTCATATCTGAAGATCCCTCCTGTGGCTGAGAAGCTCTGGCAACCAACTCTTCAAACCGTTCCTACAATAAATAAAGCACTTTGTTAACTTATTAGTTGAATCGAATAGTGAAATAAAAAAAGATATAATCAAATTTACTTATTAAATATTAAAAACAATAAACTTACAGTTACTTTTTTAGAACACTCATCTATGAACTCATCAGGATTAGATTTTTTAGTGTAAATATGTTTAAAAAGCTCTATTGTAGTAGGCTAACGACCCAACTCTCATGCTTGAAAAAAATACATAATAAATAATCATAACATTTTCACTTATATTTCTTTAAAAAATTTAAATATTATATGTATCAAGCATTGACAATGGTTCTGTAGTGAACACGAACCGACACTATGTCGAGAAGGACCTGACCGGAGTCCACCTGTTTCGCTTCGTCGATTGCGAGACATAGTTTCACACTTCTGTTTGTACTCTGATCGGTTCCATTCTATTTGCCATTGCTCCCATACAATATCAGGGACAAATTGAGGCTTATTCCTCACCTTATGATGATATGCATACATCAAATCAGCATATCGATCCACAGCTCGAACCTCTCATGCAACCTTCACCACACCATCCATAGCCTCGTCCCATGTAAAATATTTTTGCAGCAAAAATAAATGCTAGTAAGTATTATAGAATGGAATATAATTTTTTTTTTTTGGTAAATAATCATACATACTTTCAAATCCTCATAATAAAACTCTTTGATTTTTCGAGAGTCAATCTTCCAAATGTACCCACATAGATTGACCCTCTCTTGAAAAATTTTATAAATCTTCGCAGAGCATTGATGCGAAGGCTTGATCCTGTCAAATAAGATAATGAATAAATATTAAAAAAAATTATATATAAAGATAACGATACAAAGTACTAAAAATAATAACTATAAATATTTACGTGTTATTGTCTACATAAATCTACTGTCTACCTGAACTTTGCACACCCCCTAAGCTAGACATCCTAGCAGCAACAAAGCCAGAAAAGGCTGAAACATGCAGAGATAATAAAACTGTGTCCTCATCTTCATCCTAGATATGTGGAAGTGAAGATACGGATCATGAATCTCTCCCTTCGAGATACTCACCTCTCCCTTCAAAGTCATTTCTCCCTCTGGAGTCACCCCGTATCACTTGGCCTCTCATCTAATCATGTTAATAAACTTGATAAAATTTATATGGCGTGACTATTACTGGCCATAAAGAATATTGTTGGCCTGACTAAGCAAATGGTTGAAATCATCAGTACTCAAACCTATTTTGATGTTCTTATATCCAACAGCAAAAGATGGATGCGATTGATTCAAATGCATCCAAGCAGGAGAGCGAGAGCAATGACACATTAGACCATCTTTAATCTCGTGTTTGGCATGCCATCTCATGTTCTTAGCTATGGCTTCTGATGCATATAGTCTCTATAACCATGGATTAAGAGAGAAATAATACATCTTCTTATATGAAACAAGTGTTTTTTGTTTATCAGATTCTGGTCTTCATCTTTTATATCGCAGATGATTGCAAAACTTACAAGAACTTAGTTCATTGTCTTCAACCCAGTATATCATGCACCCGTTGTTACAAGAGTGAATCTTTTCAACTGGTAACCCCATACCTTACATGCATTTCTTTGTATTGTAAAAATTCTCAGTCATGAGATTACCGACAAGCATCATCTCTTTCATTAATTGGCAAATATAATCATAGCATCTTTCCAAAATATGATGTTATGACTTTATGTTCATCATTCTAGCAATAGTAGATAATTATGAATGATATTGACACCATCACATAATTGTTGATTAGTACCATTCAACATATCATAACGTTGAGTGTTTGGATTAGGGGATTCTTCCATATCTTTTGGATTAAATTCTGGACCAATGACATCCATTATCATTGTTTGGTATGTATTAACTTCATGCACAGTTGTAGATCATTCCCTGACATTATTCAGTTTCCCTATTATTATAACTCTCATCATTTTCGCCATGACAATTCCAAACATAATATCCCGATACGAAACTATATTTAACCAAATGATATCTAACTTTGCTAACAATAACATTTTATGATTATCATATAATAGATTAATTTAATTGATTAACATATAAACAAAATTTCCTCAACATTAGTAATAATCTTCCAAATGTAAATATATACTTAACATAAGCTAAATTTATTTGAAAAAATAAAATTAACAACTCCAAAATTTAACCAACATATAAGTAACTTAATTTTCATAAAAACCTAATTAATTAAATTATTCATGTCATGAAATTACAATGTAATTAAACTATTGTCTATGTAATCAATAACAAATTAACTAATTTTATTAATAGATAAAATCAACAATTGCAAAATTTAATTAACATCTAGCTAATTTAAATTTCATAAAAATCTAATTAAATTATTTATCTCAAATTATATTCTAATTAAAATATTATCTATCTAATTTAATATAAATAAAATTTTTAATTAATCTACAAAATTAACAATTATAGAATTTAATTAATACCTAACTAATTTAAATTCCATAAAACCCTAATTAAATTATTTATCTTATATTACAAACTAATTAAATTATTTTCTAAATAATATAACATAAACTAAATTTATTAATAGATAAAATTAACAATTATAAAATTTAATAAATATCTAACTAATTTAAATTTCATGAAAATCTAATTAAAATATTTATCTTAAATTACAACCAAATTAAAAAATTACCTAATAATATACCATAAATTAAATTTATTTAAACATAAAATAAATAACAAAAAAAATTTTATAATATTTCTATAATTATCAAATATAATTATCATATTCCTATACAAGATTTTTTAATCATCAATATCATCATCAATAATTTCGATAATTAACCACATAAATTATCAAGTAAAGAGGAAAGATGAAAATGACTACTCACAGTGGAGAAAATAGAAGAGAAAATTGCACACACTAAGATGCCGAGCAGGAAGAGAATGGTAAAGACTCGGCTCTAAGACAACAAGACAAATTGGGGAAAAACAGAGTCGCTTGTTGGTGAAAAGAGCAATCATAATCCCGATAGATGTAAAGACAACAATAAAATTAGAGGGAAAAGGAGCCGGACGAAAAGGAAAAATTTTAAGAAGACAGAAGCAGAGACAGCAATAGAAAATGGGGGAAAGGAAACAGTACTTGCGCGAAAGGAAAAAAATTAGGGTTTCAATTTATAAGCACTTTAACAACGGAAGTAAGTGGCGATCGCTAGAAGTGAAATCTAGCGATGGAAGTTCAGTCCATTGTTGCATCCACATTGAAAATAAAATCAAGGGAAGACAACGTTGCCTTCGCTTCCATGGCAGTCCCCTTCGAGGCCATGCATGAGCGCTTTCGCGGCACCCATGGCTACCACCTTAAAAGGCCATGGCTGCCAACTTCGAAGGCCACAGTTGCCTTCACGGCCATGCATGGAGGCTTTCATGGCAGCCATCACTGCCACCTTCGAAGACCATGGCTACCATTGTGGCCATACATGGATGCTCTGGCAGTATGCATTGCTCCCTTTGTGGCCATGCATGGATGCTTTGAGAGCGGCCATGGCTGCCTTCACAGCCATGTATGGAGGCTTTTGGGGCAGCTGTGGCTGCCTTTGTAGCCATGCATGCAGGCTTTCGCGGCAACCAACGCTACCACCTTTGAAGGCCATGGCTACCATTGCAGCCATGCATGGACGCTTTAGCGGCAGGCATGGCTGCCTTTATGGCCATGCACGGATGCTTTAGCGGCAACCATGGCTGCTTTCACAGCCATGCATGGAGTCTTTTGGGGCAGCCATGGCTTTCACGGCAGCCATGGTTACTTTCACTATCACGATGGCCATTGTTATCGCCTTTGAAGGCCATGGTTGCCACCTTTAAAGGCCATGGTTATCGCCTTCGAGGCCATGGCTGCCACCTTCGAAGGCCATGGCAGCCGCCTTCGAAGGCCATGGTTGCCTTCGTGGGCTCTCGTAGTTGCCTTCATGGGCGGCTGTGGTTGCCTTTGTAGGCACCATGGTTGCCTCTATGGGCACCGTGGCTACCTTCGTGGGTGCCTATGGCTACTTTCGTGGGCACCATGGCTGCCTTCGTGGGTGCCCATGGCTGCCTTTGTGGGCCACCGTGGCTGCCTTCGTGGGTTCCCATGGCTGTATCCGTGGGCACCGTGGCTGCCTTTGTGGGTTCCCATGGCTGCCTTCTTTAGCACCTTGGCTTCTTTCAGCGCGCCGTTGCTGCCTTCGTGGGCTCCTGTGGCTACCTTTGTGGGCACCATGGCTGCCTTTGTGGGCTATCATGAATGCCTTCGTGGATGCTGTGGCTACTTTTGTGGGCTGCTATGGCTGCCTCCTTCGCGGCCATGGCAACCGCCTTCAAAGGACATGGCTTCCTCCTTTGTGGCCATCGTAGTCACCTTCAAAGGTCATGCATGGCTGCCATGGTAGCGTCCATGCATGGCCACCTTCGAACTATGGCAGCAATCACGGCCATGCATGGCTACCTTGGAAAGCCTGATGGCTACCTTGCTTCTAAGGCAGCCATGCATGGTTTCCTTCGAAGGCAGCAAGTTGGTGGCCACCTTGCTTTAGCGATGGCCATGCATTGCTGCCTTCCAAGGTGGCATGTTGGTGGCCAGCTTGCTTCTGTGGCCACCATGCATCATTGCCTTCGAAGGTAGCAACTTTGTAACCTTCACGACTGCCCATGGGGTGGTCACTAGGCTGCATTGCCTAAATAGTGATCGAATCTTTGTAGTCGCTAGATCTTTCATTAATGATCGATGAAAATTTGATCGCTTATCTGTTGTTAAGTTAATTAAAAATTTAAATAAATTAATTAAAGATAAATTTAGCGACGAAGATAGCATCTGTCATTAATGTGTGTTGCTAATCTGTCAGTATTTCATCGCTATGATAAAATTTTCATTGTGTAATAAATCTATCGCTATTTTGTCATTATTTAGCGATTGACAACATCAGTCACTATATTATGTTGCTATTTTTTAATTTTTTTATAGTGCTTTAATTTGTTTACTTAATTGTTATTATATATATATATATATATTCCTCTTGTACACATGTATCCTTTTACTTATCTTCATATTATTCTCACATTCATCTTTATTTACCTTGTATATTGATGTATTTATATTTCTCTATTTACAAGTACGCATAATTTTTTCTTTGCTTTCTTGAATACATAAAAAGTTAAGTAAAAAATAAATAGTGTGCAAAAGTAATAGTAAAAAAAATATAATTTAATAGAAAATAGATGGGATAGGATATATAAACTAAAAAAAGAAAATAAAAAAAAGTGGCTGGGGGTAGTATATGCTTTCATATTAAATACATAAAATTTACTTAAAAGAACAAAAAAGGAGAAAAAAAAAGAGAAAAAAGAGAAAAAGATAGGTAACTTTAAGATATTAAGATTTTTTTAAAATAATAAATTTAGATTATTCATAATATAAAATTATTAGGTAAATCAAGTTTTTTTTTCATATTTTTTACTCAATTTTAATTCTCCTTTCAAAAAAGCTGAAATCACTTTGATGTTATTTTAATTTATTAGAAAATTAAAATAAAAAATACTTTAAATTTTTGATAGCATGAATCATTCAAGAGAATTGATTTTTTAAAAAAATTATTTTAAAAACAATAATCTATAATTAAAGCTTTTGAAAAGTATGAAAAAATCTTAAGAGAGTTTTCATCTTTCTTATGTAAGAATTATTTTTCTTAAAAGAAAAAATAAATAAACAT
Organism: Moringa oleifera; assembly: GCA_021397835.1. Lineage (NCBI taxonomy): Eukaryota > Viridiplantae > Streptophyta > Magnoliopsida > Brassicales > Moringaceae > Moringa > Moringa oleifera. Next base: position 5,690,922 of record JAJFZO010000896.1, on the reverse strand, counting down.
GTATATTTCTAGTTTTTGAGGGATGTAAAAAAATCTCAAGAGAGAGATTTTTACATTTTAATATAAAAAACTACCTACTATTTTGAAAAATATGAAAAAAATCTCAAGAGAGAGGTTTTTATATTTTCTAATAACAAAAAAATTATTCTGAAATATAAGTGTTTCAAGTTTTGAGGAATATGAAAAATCTCAATGATTAGTTTTCATATTTCTTAATACAAATTAATTTTTAAAATATTTATTTGATATTTTTGAGAAAATATAAAAAAAAATCTCAAGGGAGATTTTCACACTCTTTGATATAAAATTTAGTTAATATTTTTTTGAGAAATGTGAAAAAATTTCAAGAGAGAATTTTCATATTTGAACATACATTTATAAAAAAATCTAAGAGAAAAATCTTTGTAATCATTAAAATACTTTGTGTATATGGCCCTTAATTCCTTTTTATTTTCAATTAATAGAATTAAGGCCATGGGAGTTCAAAATGATTTATATGTTCTATATAATGTGGCTATACATGTGCATTAAAATATCATTGAATTCACATGAATCATAATAAAAAATATTTTGAGGATTAGGGAGTTGAACAAGAGTGAGACCTCTATATTCTCCATCATAAAAAAATGTTTTAAGATTAGAGGTTAAATAAGAGTGAAACCTCTACATTTTCTCTCATAAAATGATTTCAAGAATTAAAGGCAAAGCAAAAGTTAAACCTTTATATTCCCCAAAACATTAAAATTTCATTTGTTTTCATATAATTTCTTTTTCAGACTTATTTTTAGGATAAATCAAATGAATTTCAAAACCGAAAAATAATCATAATGAATCGGTACCAATTTTTGGGTGCCGTGGGGGTGTTTATTCTTCCCCACACGTGATCGACTCTCGAACACATATTTTTAATTTTGAAAGACCAATGTTGCCTTATTTATTTTGTTTGAAAACAAATGAATTTCAATGTCCAATCACACCAAAAAAAGGATTGGTGGTGACTCCTTTTATTTTTTTTTAAAAATCTTTTTGAAATAGAATCACCCAAAATACATTTTTTTAAACAGCTTCAAGAATTCAAGCCCGATCGAAAATAAGCTGTGATAGTAATGATTAATTAAACCTAATAAAATATTATGTTCATTTGTTTATTAAGCCCAATTACTTTTAGGCCTAACTAATTCTTAGGCACATCTTTGGCCCAATAAATTATTAAACTTAAAAAATTATTAGACTTAATTATTTGCTAGGTTTAATTAACTATTAGGCTTAATAACATCTTAGGTCTAAGAGTTTGGTTTTAGGGTTTAAGGTTTAGAGGCTATGGTGTTACGATAGGATTTAGTGTTTAGGGTTTAAGGTTTAGGGATTAGGGTTTAAGGTGTTGAGGAATAGGGTTTAGGGCTTTTGGTTTAGGGGTTAGGCCTTAAGGTTTAGAGGTGTAGATTTAGCATTTAAGGCAAGGGATTAAGGTTAGAGTTCAGCATTTTAGGTTTAAGGATTAGAGTTTCAAGTATAAGGTTGAGGGTTTATGGGTTAGGGCACTAGGTTCAAGGGTGAAGATTTTAGATTTGGGGTTTAGATTTAGGTTTTAAGGTTCATGGTTTACGAGTTAGGGGTTGAGGATAGGGTTTAGGATTTTCTTTTTAGGGTATGGGATTAGGGTTTAGTGGTTAGGTTAGGATTTAAGGTTCAGTGGTTTAGGCTTTTGGGTTCAAGATGTTGGGTTTAGTGTCAAGGGTTAGGGTTTAATGCTTAGGGATTAGAGTTAATGTGTAAGGGTTAGGGATTAAGATTTAGGGCTTAGTGGTTAGGGTTTACAGGTTAGTGTTCTGATGCTAAGTGATAACGTATTTTAAAGGAATAGTAATAAGAATGGAAATGATGTTTGGAGAGTACAAGCATAAGTTTGAATAGATTTGAATTAAAATGGGGAGTAAAAGGCTGACCACCAAGTCTAATACTAAAAGGATATAGAAAATCACTACCATAAGGACAATAAACAAGGATACAGAAACCTTACAACTCACTACTTAAGGACTACTCAAAGGGATATAAACATCACCTTGAGAGACACAAAGATGTTTCTCACCACTCAATGGCTCCCAACCAAACATACAGAGACAGAAGAAAGAACTCAAAGAGTTTTTAGACATATAACTAAAGTCTAAGCTCTTTTCTCAGTCTAAAGCATGAAAATAAATACTAGTGCATGAAAACCCTCCTTCATGCATTGTGATTTTGAAAATCATTAAGGTATAACTAAATCATTTAATGCATTTATTTGACAAGAAAATGAAGTTAATGGACTGAAATAAATCTCTTTGGAAGATTGCTAAGGTGCATGCCAACTATCCAACAGTGAACAAGCTTCCATAACCTTTTCTCTAGAAAATCTTCCAAGGTGCATGCCAACTGTTCTTCACATAGCATCGTGGGATAAATATAGTAATATAACCACTCATATGTCAATCTGCCCTAGTTGAAAAAAACTTGTCTTCAAGTCTTTAATGTCTTTCTCAGCATGATATGGACTGAAGTCAGCTAGGTCACTATATATGAACGAAAAATCTCTTATCATGCTTTTTATAAAGGAAAAATGATCATTGTGAAGAATAATAAGTTAAAGAGAGAATCACATCTTGATTTTGTTTTTCTATTTATATGTTTAGTTTTTAATTTATATTATTTTAATAATAAATTAATATTAAATGAATGATTGCTGAAGAAAACAGTAAGAGAAAAGGAGACCATTTTTTATTTTGTTTGCTTCATTTTGTATTTTTATTTTTAATTTTCTTCAAGGAAATATTTTAATTTTTCCAAATTTCATGTAGTTTTTTTATTTTACCACATTTTTTATTTTTAAAAAAATTTTAATGTCTCCTTACTATTAATTTTTTTATTATTTTCTTTATTTTTAAATTTTCATTTTCATTTTGTTGAACTTTTTTATATTCCATTTAAAATTTCATTTTTATTTCAATTATGATTTTTTATTCTTATTATCAACATTATCTTTATTATTATCATAATTATTTTTATTTTTATAATTATCAAATTTATCATAATCTTATGATCATTATTATTATTATTATATTCTTCTTAATAATAAGTAGATTTGAATTTCAATTTTCTCTCTGTAAATAATTTGCGATGATAACATTAAAAAAAGAAAAAAATTATCATATTATATATTAATTTAATTATTGTATTATGGTATTTAGTTCAATGTTAACTTGTTTTCTTAATTATACATTATAAACATAATAAAGATTAATTAAAAAAATAAAGTATTACATACATGATACTTGCATGTAAAATACATAAAAGAAAGGCACGTGAGAAGCAGAGTGCTATATACAGTTTTTTTACTTAATTTTTTTCAAATATTGTTTGGATTTCATGTTAAAAATACTGATGTAATGAGGAAGAAATGATGAGAAACGTCTTTATTCGAAGTTTAATAGAAAATAATATTATTTTTTTAGAATTAATTTTTTATGGTATTACTAGCCTGCTTGATTTAATTATACTTATTCACTTGAATACCAACCAAGTGCCCATACACAAAAAACAAAAAGAAAAAAATTTTAATTCTCATTTGAAATAGTTCATGTGAAAAATGTTAAGTGATTAATATATCTCATTATCAACTTTATTATTTTTAATTTAAAATAAATCCATTTGAAGAGTTAAATAGAAATTTTACAAAAGAGTGGGACACATTTTATGGAAACCATGTTTAAGTCTTCTTTTATAGTTTTGAAATATTAAGAGAAAATATATTAATTTTAAATTTTGAATTAGTGAAAATGGTTCATCTAATATTATAATATTTCTTGTTGTATCCTTATTCTCATGTTGGAATGAAAGATAATATGAAAATTTTTAATTTTTAATTTAATTATATTTCATAAAATTTAAATTTAACTAATTATAATTTTTAATATTATATAATTTTTATCAAGAGTAAGATTAATAATTCAATAATTAATATTAAAAAAAGATCAAAATTAGCTTTATATTATTTGCATTTTTTAATCGTTTTTACAGTTTTTTTAACCAATTCAGATTAGTGATTTTGCATAACTGATTTTAGCTTAAAATTTCCAACAAGCATGAAAAAATACACAAAAAGAAGTCAAAATTTTTGAGTATCAAAGTTATATATTTTTAAAATTTTTGAAACTCATGAACATAATTTTACTACTCAAAAAATTCTAATTTTTTTTAATGGTAGCTTGAATATTTATTTGCATTTCTTACAAATTTCAAAACAAAGTTCATTGTAAAATATCTTTTATATAAATAATTTATTTTAAAAAATTAAAAATAATGTTTAATTTAGACTAAATTAAAAAGTTTGTATGGAAAATTGATAAAAAAAATAAAAAACTTGATTAAAAAGTTCAATTATTTATATAATAAGTCTAATAATTTATTAGGTCAAATTATATATTAAATCTAATTTTTTATTGGTTTTTAATTTGTTATGCTTATTTATATCTTCAGTTAAATTATATTTAAGCGTAATTAATTATTTGACTCAATTAATTTTTAGGCCTAATTAATTGTTATGTTGTTAATTGCTAAGTTCAATTATATCTTAGACCTAGTTAGTTATAGGGCTCAAATATATTTAAGGCTCCATTATATATGACAAAATCTAACTTTTTTTTTTGGGATCCACTTTAGACAATGGGCCTAACTAATTCTACAAAAAATTAAATCTTAAGCAAAATTAATTATTAGACTCAATGGATTATAAGATCAAAATTATTTGCTCTAATTAATTATTAGGTTCAATCACATCTTAGGTCTAATATTTTATGAAGTGCAATATTTAATAAGCTTGATTATTTATTAAGCCTAATTATATATTATCTTGTCTTTCTTTTTCTCATCCCAATCAAATATGAGGCTCAATTATTTAGCCTAGCGAATTGTTAAGCCTAATGAATTGTTAGGCTTAATTACACATCAATATCAAACATTTATTAGGACCATTTAGTTTTCAGATGTAATTATATACTAAACCTAATTTTTTTATTGTGATCCAAGTAGTAGTTAGGCTGAATTAAATATTAAGTCCACTAATTCTTTTGTGTCTAACTCATCGATGGAACCAATTATATCTTATATTTAATTAACTATCTGACATAATTATATATTAAGCCGAAGTATTTATTAAGCCTATTTAATTTTAAGCCTAGTTATTTATTGAGCTTAATATATTATTAGACCCAATTAATTGTTAGGTTCAATTATGTCTTAGGCTTAATGCATTTTGAAATGCAATTATTTCTTGTGTTCATTCACCGTAAGGTCAATAATAGTTAGACCCAATAAATATTAAGCCTAATTAATTATTAAGCTGAATTATATCTATGACCTATTCAAAATATGCCCACTTATATTAAACTAAATTATTTATTTAGACTTAATTATATCTTAAGTCCAATTATATGTATCTCATTATATTGTATGTACAATTATATATGAACCTTAGTTATATTATATGTCCGATTTCTTAAGCTTAACTAAATCTCATGTCCAATTGATTTCAGATCTGATCATATCTTAGTAAATTATTTGTAAAGCCCAATTACACATCAAATTATTGGTTAGGCTGATACATATTAACCTTATCATTTTTGTTCCACTAATAGACTTAATTATATCCATGTGCCTATTTAGATCTAATTATATGTTAAACACAATTTTTTATAAGATCCAACCAATTTTTAGACATAACCAAATTTTAGGCGCAATTAATTATTTATTAGGCTGATTTAATTCTTCTACTTAATTATATATTAAGGACAATAATTTATTACGTCAAATTGTATATTAAGCCCAATTTTTTATCATATTTAATCAAATCTTAGGGCTAATTAATTATAAGACCTATTAAATTGTTACGTTAAATTAATTATTCAATTGTATATTTGATCAAATTAATTTTTAGGTCTAATTAATAAATGTTAAGCCCAATCACTTATTAAGTCCTATTAATTTTTATGTTCAATTGTATCTTAAGTTGGATCATTATTTAGGTCTTATTGTTTCTTAGACTCAGTTCATTCTTAACGCCAATTATGTTTTGGATTCATGCACGTCACTCCTAATTATATCACGGGTTCATGCATGTTACATTCAATTATATTGTTGGTTCATACAAGTTAGGTCCAAATAAGTCTTGAACTTAATTATATTTTAGACCCAATTATTTATCAGTCTTATTTTATTTTTAGTCCAAATTATAGATTAGATCTAATTATTTATTAGGTCTGATTATAGATTAACTTAATTTTTTATTAGGCTCAATTAATTCGTAGTCATAATTAAATTTTTAACTCAATTAATTATTAGACTACTCTAATCATGAGGTCATTAATTGTTAGATTTTATTAGAGCTCAAGCGCAATTATATTTTAAATCAATTTAATTATTAGGCTCAATTATTTATTAGGCCTACTTTTAGGTTTAATATTTTATTAATCTCATTTATGTATTTAAGCTCAATTATACATTAAGCCTAATTATTTATTAAGTTTTATTATATATTTAGCATAATTTTTTATTAAACTCAATTTAGTCTTAGTCCTAATTAATTTTTTTAGGGTAACAAATTGTTAAGCCCAACAAATTTTTAGTCCAACTAGTCACTAGGCTCAATTACATTTTAGGCTTAACTTTTTATTATGCGCATTTTGTTGTTAAGCTTAACTGGATATTATGCTAATTTTTTATTAGACTTAATTAAATATTAGATCTAATTAAGTATTCAACTCAATTAATTATTTGGTCTAATTAATTAGATTTAAGATATAATTGGACTTAGTAATTAATTGAGCTTAACATGCATGAGCCCAACAAATAATAAGACCTAAGTACAAAGCATACTGTACAATTGAACTCAAACTTAAATTGCACTATACACATAAATTAACTTTACAAATAATTAGGTTCAATAATCAGTGATAAGGCTTAAGATACAATTAGATCTATCATACACGAAACTAAAAAATAATTCAGCATAAAAGCAAAATAGCATAACATATATTAATGGGCCTAAGAATTTATTGTACAATAATAATAATTAGGCCTAATATGTAATTGTGCTTAATAGTTAATTGGATTAGATAATTTATTGCGTCAAATAATTAATTAGGTATAATATTCAATTAAGCCTAATAAAAATTGGACTTGAGCCTAAGAACGAAATAGACTTAATAAATAATTGAGCTTATTACATAATTGATTATAATAATTAATTGGACCTCAAGATTCATTGGACCTAACAAATAGGTCTAAATAATTAATTGAGCCTAGAAACTAGTTAGGTTTAATAAAAAATTGAGCTTAATAATATGTAATGAAGCTTAATAAATAATTAGATCTAAGATGTAATTGAGCTTAACAATTAATTTGACTTCATAATGAATTGGGTCTAAGATTTAATTATGGCTCAGAATTAGTTAGATCTAAGATTTAACTAGATCCAATAAAAAAATTAGGTTTAATATATAATTCATCCTAATAAATAATTATGCTTAAGAATGACATGATATTAATACATAATTGAGCTAAAATATAACTAGCCATAAAATTAATATGATTTAAGATATAACTAGATCAATAATTAATTAGGTTTATTGTGCATGAGCTTGACAGATAATTGGATCTAGGATCAATTTGGGTCGTAGATATAATTGGATCCAAATTTTAATTAGATTAATATAATTGGACCCAATAGATAATTTTGCTAAATAATAACCAAAAAAAAAATAGTACTTAAGATATAGTTAGGCATATCATACATGAAATTGAGAAATACTTTAACCTAAAAAAAAATTGAGCCTCATGTATATTAATTGAGCTTAAAAATTAATTAGACCATAAAAGTAATTAGGTTTAAAATGTAATTGGGTCAATTGTTAATTGAACTAAATCATTGTTTCACTAAATTATTAATTGCACCTAAGATTTAATTGGACCTAACAAAAAATTAGGCTTAATAAATAATTAAACTTAAGAACAAAATAGGTCTAACAAATAATATGTAGTTCAACATAACAACTAATTGAATCTAATAATACATCAGGTTTAACAATTTGTTGGGCTAAATAGTTAATTAAACTTACGATTTAATTGAATTTTATAAAAAATTACATTAATATATAGTTGAGCTTAATAAATAATTAGGTAATAAATAATTAGATCAGATAAAATATTGAATCTATTATATAATTTACTCGAATAAATAATTAGACCTAACAAATATTTTGCCAAATAATTATTAAGACTTTTGCCCAAAAATTAGTTAAACTTATTAACTAATACAGCCTAATAAAAAATTGGACTTCACATATAATTGAGCTAAAAATATATTTGAACTTAATGATTTACTTGGTTTGAGATATAATTGGGTTTGAGATGCAATTAAGTTTAACAATTAATTAGGCCTAACAATTAATTGAGCCTAATGATTTATTGAGCTTAAGATTTAATTGTGACTAAGAATTGATTGGATATAAGATTTAGCTGAGCCTAATTAAAGATTTAGCTTAATATAAAATTAGGTATAATAAATAGTTAGGCTTAACTTATAATTGAGTCCATGAACGAAATGAGATAAATAAATAATTATGCCTAAAATATAATTGGAGAAATTTAATAGATCGTAAGATATAATTGGGCACAGCATGCTTGAACCTAATACAAAATTGAGCCTATGAATGAATTGGGCCTAACATATGATTATAGCCAAATCATAATTGAACTTAAGATATAATTGAGCATAATAATTAATTAGATCTAACATTTACTAATTGATCCTAAAAATTAATTAGATCAAATGAATAATTAAGCTCAATGTGCAATTGAGTCTAGCAATTAATTTGATTTAACAATTCATTAGGTTTGTCAATGTTAAATAATTAATTAAGTCTAAAATTTAATTGCATTTAGTAAAAAAATTGGGCTTAAAATATTTAATTCATCTTAATAAATTAATTAGGTCTAATACATAATTATTCCTAATAAAATGTTAAACATAAGATGTAAGTGAGCCTAATAATTTATTAAACCCAGCAAATAATTTGGCCTAGCATTTAATTGGGTTTAATAATTAATTGGACCTAAGATTTAATTCAATCTAAGAATTAGTTGGGCTTAGTTAAAAGTTGAGTTTTATATTCAATTGGATATAATAAGTAATTATGCATAAAAGATATCTTAACATTTATCTAGGTTTAACATATAATTGGACTTGAGATGTGAATGAGTCTAACAATTAGTTAGGCTTAGCAACTAATTAATTTTAATAATTAATTAGGCCCAAAATTTAACTTTAGCAAGAAATTAATTAGATCTAACATTTAGCCGAATTTAATAAAACATTGTTAATATATATTTAGGTCTAATAGATAATTAGACTTAGTCTGTAATTGGGTAAATGACACTAATAAAGAATTGATCCTAAAATATAATTGGGTCCAAGATTTAATTGAGTAAAAGATATAACTCGGTCTAGAGTGCATGAACCTTGTCACAACTTATTTTTGAGTAGAGCCAAATTCTTGAAGAAACTTAAAAAAATATATTTTTGGTGATTTTCTTTCAAAAAAATTTTAGAAAACAAAAATAAAAAGAGTCACCACCAATCTTTTTTATGGTGTGATTAGACATCGAAATTTATTTGTTTCCAAAAAAATAAATAAGGTAACATTGGTCTTTTTAAAAAGAATATGGGTTCGAGAATCGTTTACGCGTGGGAAAGGATTAGCATTCATATGGTGCTCAAAAATTTGTACCAATTGATCATAATTATTTTTTCGTTTTGAAATTCATTTGATTTTTAAAATTGATTCCCGAAAATATGTTTGAAAAGAAATGTACATTATATGAAAACAAGTGAAATTTTGATGTTTTGGAGAATATGAAGGTTTATCTCTTGTTTCACCTTTAATTCTTGAAATCTTTTTATGAGAGCGAGAAGATATAGAGGTTTTGTTCTTGTTTAAACTTTAATCTTAAAAAATTTTATGATAAAGAATATGAAGGTCTCACTTTTGTTCAACCCCTTAATCCTTAAAATAGTTTTTGTTGTGATTCATGTGAAATCTCAAGATCTAACGCAAGCAAATAATCAATATTTGATATTTAAATATACATCTTAAATTCAACTTTTATAATTCTATTAATTAAAAATAAAAATAAATTAAGAGTCATATAAACAATATATTTTAAAGAATATAAAGATTTTTGTCTTGAGATATTTTTCAAAAATATATTTTTATTTTTTAAAATATAAAAAATATGAAAACCCTATCTTGAGATTTTTTTGCATCTCTTAAAAAAACATCAAATATATAATTTATTTTTTAAAAGATAAATTTCACATTATAGAGTATAAAAGTCTCTCTTGAAATTTTTTTATATTTCTCAAAAATATCAAATAAATATTTATTTTTTTAAAAAATTAATTTTATATTAAAAATATAAAATCTACTGTCTTTAAAATTTTCATACTCTTCAAAACTTGAAATACTTATATGCTAGAGTATTTTTAATTTATCAGAGAACATGAAAACCCCTCTTTTGATATTTTTTTTCATATTTTTCAAAAATATTAAGTAGCTTTTTTATATTAGAATATAAAAACCTCTCTCTTGAAATTTTTTTATATTCTTCAAAAACTTAAAATATACTTTTTTTTTAAATTTAAATAAAAATAATTCTTACATTAGAAAATATGAAAATCTATCTCTTAAGATTTTTTTATACTTCTCAAAAGCTTAAACATATATTATTATTTTTTAAATAATTTTTTTTTTTAAATCTCTTGAATGATTTTATGCTCTTAAGAATTTAAAATAATTTTTATTTTTAATTTTTTAGGAAATTAAAATAACATTAAAGTGACTTTATCTTCTTTGAAAACATAGTTAAAATTTAGTGAAAAAATAAAAATAAAACTTAATTTACCTAATAATTTTATATTATAAACAATCTCAATTTATTATTTTAAAACAACCCTAATATGTTAAGGTTACGTATCTTTCTCTCTTTTTTTCCTTTTTTGTCTTTTTATTTTTTCAAGCAAATTTCATGTATTCAACATGAAAGCATATACTACCCCCTAATCACTCTTTTTTTTTTATTTTTTATTTTTTGGTTTATATATCACATCCCATCCATTTCCTATTACATTACTTTTACACACTATCCGTTTTTTGCACAACTTTTCATGTATTCAACATAAAAGCATAGAAATTCGTAAATAGAAGAATATAAAAACATTAATATACAAGATAAATAAAAATACAAGTGAGAATAACATGAAGATAAGTAAAAAGATACTTGTGTGCAAGAGGAATAAATATATATATATATATATACATATATAATAACAATTAAGTAAATAAATGAAAGAAAATATTCATAAAAAACAAAATAAAGGAAAAAATAAGTGATGATAAAATCACAAAAAAATTGCCTTGTTCTTCAAGAGGAAGTGATATTTAGAAATTTCTCCTCCAAATCTATCCTTACCAAAGAAAATCTCTTAACCTTTTTTTATACAACTATTTCTCCCTTTTATAACTTTCTACAAATATTCTCCAAACTCTCAAAATTTCTTAACATTCTCTCCTTAACACTCCCTTTAAAAATCCCTCGTAAGCTTTTGGCCAAGATAGGTATTCATAAACCTTGACCAAGCCTCCATTTAATGCAATGGTCAATAGTTATAATGTTGCCTCGTCGCAGTGTCTTTGTAGCATTTGTAGCATATGCTGTAAAATATAGCTGCATTAATTATAACATTACAGTATATGCTATAAAATATAGCTATAGCAATTATAGCCTTGCATCATTATAGCATTACTGCAGAATGCTAAAGCATTGCTGCATATGCTACACAATACAGTTACAACAATCGTAGCCTTGCTGTAAAATGCTGCGACATTGCTACGTATGCTACATAATGTAGCTGCAGCATATGCTATATAATGTAGCTGCAATATCGTTGCAAAATGCTGTAGCACGTGCTATAAAATGGGTGTCTATAACTACCTTTTTTTTTTCATGTTTTGAGAACCAAAATTTAGGCAAAGATTTTAGACACCTAATTTTGCCCCCCAGCCTTGGGAACTTTTGCCTCTTTGCTTTCTTCACTTGCTTTTCTTCAATTCTCATCTCTCTTTTTTGGTTGCATGCAGCAAGACTATAGTGTTGTAAATAACGTTATCTTAGAGGAGACTAAATAGTTTCTGTATGTTTCATTCAACAACAGTTAACAATGATGACCTTAACTAAATAATAAAATAAATAAATAAATAAATTTAAAAGGGTTCCATTCTAATAACGACATCAACTTTGAAAATGGAAAGCTCTGTTCTAAGGATGACATCAACTTTGAACATGGAAAGCTCCTTTCTAAGGATGGCATCAACTTCAAAAATCTAAAATTGCTTTAAGAATGGTCATTCTATAATCTAAGTGTTTTGTCCATTGACGATTGTATTAGGTTTGAAGAGTTTTTGTCCATCGATTAAGAGTTTCATCCACCGATAGCTATTTTGATTAAGAGTTTTGTCCATTAATAACTATTCTAAGAACTTGAAAAGACTTTGTCCACTAATAGTTATTTTAAAAAATATAAAAAAATTTATCTACTAAAAAGTATTCACTGATAACTATCTTTAGTAATTAAAAGATTCATTGACAACTATAATAATTAAAGGGAAATAGTGTTTGTTTTAATGAAAAAACTAAATGATCTATCTAACAAGGGCTCTTGAAATGGTCAAAAGATTTTTTATGCCTTCATGAACAAGCTTATCCCACTTTTTTCAAGAAAAAATGTATGAAATGCATCATGCATGCATGTTTATATAAATGTAATAATCGCTTCTCTCTCCCTCTTTAAATTGTCTTTCTTCTTGTTTTCGTTCTTCCTCTCTTTTTTTTTCTCTCCCCCCTTTTCTTCTTTTTTTTGGAAACGAGAGCAATCATCTTTCAATCATTTTATCATAAAGTTTTGACCAAAATATAAACTTCTTCTTTCTTGAGGTTGATCACATTGACAAATTTGATCAAAACAATGACTTTAGGTTTGTTATCCTTTCAAGGTTGGTGAATCTGAATGTTCCCTGTAAATCAGATTTTTGCTTGTGTTTTCAACTTCATTGGGGATTTATCAGATTCTTATCCATCTCTAGATTTATCTTGGTAAATTTGAAACATGCAACTCACTGCTTCAAAAATGTCATAACTTCATTTAAATTTGATCTCTATTTAGTTTTGGAATTGATACTCGTTTATCGATTCATATTTGCAAGGGTAATTTAAACAACATATATCTTTTAGGAATTTTATTTTTTTTTATGTGGGGAAAGAATATCTGGTTAGGGATGTAATCAAGTAACTGAATACGAAATATTTGAAATAACTTTTATGAGAAATCGGATCAAAAGTCATGATGATCGACTGTAGGCCTAATATAAAGAATAATGAACATTCCATTGCTATTTATCTATCCAACTCTCACCTGAAGAACTTTTTTTTTTTAACAATCTTTACCTTTTGAAAAAATATTCGAACATTGATTTCAACCGAGATCTTCTCATAAAATGTACAACCATTGATTTTCTTCTCTCTTTTTTTCACTAGGGAATGATTCTAACACTATTTGTCCCACCTTTAAAGACAAACTGCCCCTCTTAGGCATAACACTTCTTTACAATATCTAAATTAATTGGTTTAGGAAGATCATCATTGTCCATTTCAGCTAGGATCCAGGCTCTTCCAGAGAATGCTCTCTGTATAACATATGGGCCTTCCCAAATTTTTGCCCATTTTCCTTGGGGGACTTAAAACATTCTTGGGAATCTTTTTCAACACTAAATCACCTTTTTTGAATACTCTTAGGCATACTCTTTTTTTTATTATATACTTTTTCCATTTTATTTTGGTGCAACTACTAGTGGAAAATAGCTTTAAGGCATTCCTCGTTAATCAAGTTTAACTGTATTCAGCTTTAATCCACTATGTTTCTTCTAGTTCAGATTCCATGAGCACTCTTAATGATGGAATTTCAACTTCTACGGAAAATATAACTTCCATCTCCTATACCAATGAATAATGAGTTGGCCCAGTAGAGGATCTTATTATAGTCCTATCAGCATGTAATGCGAAGGGTAGCATTTTGTGCCAATATTTATAGACTACTATCATTTTCTCCACTATCTTCTTGATGTTTTTACTTGTCGCTTCTAATTCCTCAATTATTTTAAGACGGTAGCCTTACTATTTAGATTTTAAGCATTATCTAAGATGATTCACTTTGACAAGCTGTATCGCAAATTGATTTTTTTTTTTATAAAATGATTAAACACAACCTTAGTAACATTAGCAAAAGAACCAACTTTCACCTATTTCGTAAAGTAATCAATGAATACTAGGATAAACGTATGTCCATTATAAGCTTTTGAGGTAAGGGCTCGATGACATCAAAACCCACATTGAAAATGGCCAAGGTGCATTCATTACATATAGATGGGATGGCAGTACGTGTATTTTATTAGCATAAATTTGACATTTATGGCACTTTCTCACATACCAAATGCAATCCTTTTTCTATTGTTGTCAATAATAACTTGCCCTTATAATTTATCTAGCCATTATGGGCCTGCTAGCATGTGTTCCAGAAGCACCTTCATGGACTTCTCTTCAGATCACCTAAGACTCACTTGCATCAACACACATTAACAAAGTTTAATCAAAGCTTTTTTTGTAAAGCACTTCCCCATCTAGTATGAAATTCAAGGCTAACCCCCTCAAGATTCTCTTATCATTCTCTGATGCCCCTTGTGAATGTCATTGATCCTTAACATAAATTTAAATGTCATGATACCATAGATTGCCATTTTTTCTTCTTCAATCACTAAGTAATGCATTGGAAAGTCTAAAATACTCATTTTGATTGGCAAGACTTACGAAGCATTTGTCACTTGAAACATGGAAGCCAACGTTGCTAATGCATTTGTAATTTAATTTTCACTTTTAGGGAGATAATTGAAACTGACTTATTTGAAGGTCTTGAGTAATTGCATAGCCAACTTGTGTCAACAAACTAACTTGGGATGTCTTGTCATCCATTTCTTTTTTAGTTGATATATAACCAAAGCAAAATCCCCAAATACATGTAACTTTGCCACCTTTTCCTCTATTACAACTTTTAATCCCATGATGCAAGCCTTATACTCGACAACATTATTAATGAAATTGAAATCTAACCAATTAATTATTATGCTCAACAAATTGTTAGGCTTAATGACATCTTAAGCTCAATTATATCTTAGGTCTAGTTAATTATTTGATTCAAATGTATTTCAAGCCTAATTATTTATCAAGCCTAATCATATATGAAGCTAACTTTTAATTCAATAAGTTAAATATTAAGCCTAGCTAATTATTAAGAAAAATTAAATCTTAAGCCTAATTGATTATCGGGCTCTATTAGTTTTTGGGCCTTATTATTTTCTAAGTCTTAATTATTAAAATCAATTAAATCTAAAGTTCAAAATTTATTTAGACTTAATTATATACTAGCTAAATTATTTATTAAGCCTATTTTTTTTATTGAACTCAAATAAATACTAAGCTCAATTAGTTGTTTCACCCAACAAATTGTTTGCTCATTGAATTGTTAAGTCAAATGAATTGTCAACCTCAATTGTTTTCTCTAAAGTTGATTTGAGAAGTAGTTATCATCAAATTAGAATGAGGTCTAGAGATGAATGGAAGTTAACATTTGAAATAAGAGATGGTTTATATGAATGGTTGGTTATGCCATTTGGATTGTTTAATGCACCTAGTACTTTCATGCGATTTAAGAATTACATACTAAGGCCATGCATTGGTTCTTTTGTTATGGTTTGCTTTGATGGCAACTGGTATATAGTAAAAATGAAGAGGAGCACATGGATCATCTTAGACAACTGTTTTTTATTTTAAGGGAGCAAAAACTTTATGGTAATTTGAAAAAGTGTGAATTCTTTACTCCTAGTTGGTATTTCTAGGGTATGTTGGTTTAAAAGAAGGAATTATGATGGATCAAAGTAAGATAGAGGCTATTCTCAATCGATTAACACCTATTTCTTTGCATGATGTTTAGAGTTTCCATGGGTTGACTTCTTTTTACAGGTGGTTCATTAATGGTTTCAGTTCTACTATTACTTTAATCACCGAATGCTTGAAAGGTGATAAGTTTAAGTGAACTATTGAAGCTGATGATGCTTTTGAGTTGGTAAACAAAAGTGACGAACACTCATACTTTAATTCTTCCTAATTTTGACAAGGTATTTAAATTTAAATGTGATGCTTTTAATGCTGGTATTTATGCTATTTTGAGTCAAGAAGGAAAATCCATTGCCTTTTTGAGTGAGAAGCTTAATGATAGCTGAAAGAAGTATTTCAACTTATGACATGGAGTTTTATGTGATTTATAGAGCCTTATGCCATTGGATTCGATACCTTCTTGCAAATTTTTTTTGGATCATGAAGTCTTAAAGTTCATTAATCACCAGCACAAGTTAAATAAGAGACATGCAGCTTGGGTTGAATTCTTGTAATCTTATAACTTTACCATCAAGCATAAATCTAATGTTCAAAATGTTGTTACGATGCATTAAGTCGAAAGCATTCTTTTTATCAACAATGAAGGTTAAAGTGCTAAGGTTTGATGCTTTCAAGGATCTTTATGAGCATGATGTTGATTTTAGCTCAATATGGTAGAATTGCAAATCAGGTCCTTGCAAATCAGAATATGTCATTTGGCCAAAATGAAGGGCTACAATTCTAGTTTGTACACTCTATTACTAGTGCTTGATGCTTCATAGGAGGATGTGAGTCTTGATTTTGTTACAAGACTATAAAGAACATAAAAGAATAAGAATTTCATCATGGTTGTTGTCAATAAATTCTCAAAGATGTCTTACTTTGTTCCTCATAACAAAACAAATGTTGCATCTCTTATTGCTGATTTGTATTTCAAGGATATTGTGAAGTTGCATGATGTTCTAAAGAAATTGTTTTTTTATCAAGATTTAAAGCTTCTTAGCCAATTTTAGAGAACCTTATCGAGGAAGCTGGGTGCTTCACTAAATTTTAATACTTACCATAATTCTCAACCGATGAACAAATAGAGGTAACAAACAGGAGCTTGGGGAACTTGCCAAGAAGTTATGTTGGTAAAGACATTAAACAGTGGGATGTGGTTCTTTCGTGAATTGAGTTTGCATGCAACTGCTCCATGCATCATAGCATACATATGAGTCCATTTGAAATTGTTTATGTTGCTCATCATACAGGTCCTTTGGATTTGGTTCCTCATCTTACAACTGAACAATTTAGTAGAGATGCTGTTGAGAGGGCAAAATAGATCAAAAAGTTACATAAGAATGTAAGACTAGCCATTAACATTAAAAGCAAGTGGAGTCCAAAGAAGGTGATCTATTTTGGATTCATATAAGGAAGGAGAGGTTTCTGCAAGGTAAATTTGGAGGTAAAACCAAAAGTTGATTGTCTATTCAAGATCCTTAAGAAGATTGGTGAAAATGCTTCCAATATTGAGTTATCTGCTAACTACGAAGTTTTCCCAACATTCAATGTGGCTAACTTAAGTTCATATCACGTTGAGAAAGATATTGAAAATTTAAGGATGTCCTTTTCAACTAAGAGAAATTGACACAAGAGTGTCTATATACCATATTTAGCCTAGATGCTATGTGATGGACAATTGCATGCACCTTGGAAGCATTTTCAAAAGAGGAAGTTATGGAAGCTTCTTTAGTGGTGGACAATTGGCATGCACCTTAGCAATTTTCAAGACATTTATTTCAACTCACTAACTTCTTTCTTTTTTTTAAAAAAAAAAGAAATGCATTGAATGATTTAGTCATCAGCACAAACTTAATTATTTCATAATCATTATGCATGGAGGGTTGTTTCATGCACAAGTATTTATTTTCATGCTTTAGACCTAGAAGATAACCTTATCTTTGAGTGTATATGTAGAAATTCTTTGTGTTCGCTTTTCTATCTCTATATTATTTAGGTTCCGAGTCATTAAGTGATGAGAAAGATATATATAGATCTTAGGGTGATGTTCATCTATATCCATTTGAGTGGTGAGTTGTAAGGTTTCTGTATCCTTGTTTATTGTCCTTAAGGTGGTGATTTTATGTATCTCTTTAGTATTAAACTTAGTGATCAGCTTTTTATCCCTTGTTTTCATTCAAATCTGTCTAACCTTGTGCTTGTATTTTCTTAACAAATTTTTTAGCAAAGTTACATCATTTCCAATCCAAATACCATTCCTTCATAATATGGTATCACATGCCACAATCTTATTCTTCCCTTCACGTTCTCTTTGTCTTTTCATATTTTTCTGCAAAAAAGACATTCTATCTGAGTTTGAGTGCAACCAACTTCACTTTCTTATGTTTTGGTGGTTCATGAAACTCAAATATTCTCTCCACCGTATTAAGCAAATCAATAAAATTATTAAAACAGATTTTACTTTTAAACTCTGACATGTCTAACTTTGAGCTACACTTGTTCTGCCATTCAACTTGTTCTTTATACCTTGCACGATATCTACCCAAGTCTTTTAGGTGAGTAGGTGTGTCTTCATTGTAATCATACTCTAGAGCTTCATTATCATGCTAGTTATTACGTTCCCTGAGTTGCAATCTTTCAAGCTGCAACCTCAAGGACTCAATATCATCACCGTAGTTACTCCTTTCACTAGCAACTTCTTTTCTATTCCATCTTGCCATGATCTCTAACTTTATGCTTTGATACCAAACTGATACAGTATTTTGAAGGAACGGTATTAGGAATGGAAATGATGTAACTTCGCTGGAAAGTTTGTTTAAGAAGTACAAGCACAAGTTTGAATAGATTTGAATGAAAATATTGGATAAAAGGCTCACCACCAAATTTAGTACCAAAGGCATAGAAAAAATCACCACCCAAGGACAATAAACGAGGATACAAAAACCTCAACTATTTATTAGGATCTATTATGTATTAAGACTTTGGGGTTTTAAAACATGAGGTTTCTAAAGTGGTTCAATTTTAGCCATATTGGTCATTGAATGATGTCTACAAGTTGGCTTTAAAAGTTGAGAAGCAAAAGAAGTTTGAAAATGATCACAATATGGTTCCAAAGATATGTATTCAAAGAGAGTTAATTCCAAGCCCACTCTCCTAAGTAAGGTGGTGTCAAAAAGGCAAGAAAATACCATATTCTACTACACCAAGTGGTAGAAGATGCTTCAAATGTGATGTCCTTGGGCATATTGCTTTTGATTGTCCAAATAGAAAGATTGTTGTATTAGTTGAGGATGCTAGTGATAAAGATGAATATGAAGGTGACAATGATCCAAATCATGATGATAATGAGGAAGAGATGACCTATGCTGACCATGGAATTTCCATTGTGGTGCAATGTAAAGAGTCCTATATAAAAGAGAATGAAAGTCGAGTAAGAAAGAATTTGTTTCGCGTGGTAGGGTGTATTTGGTGATCATTGATAGTGGTAGCTCTGAGAATGTGGTATCCTTGGAGGTGCAAAAGCTTGAGTTAGACACTATTCCACATGCAAATCCTTACCACTTGTGCTGGCTATAAAAAGAGTGCGAAATTAATGTAACCAGAAGATGCGTAATCCTATTTTTCAATTGGAAAGAATTATAAAGAAGAAGTATGGTGTGATATTGCTTGTATGGATGTTTGTCATCTACTATTGGGCAGACCTTAGCAATATGATAAGGGGGTGTTATATGATGGTTATAAGCATACTTATTCTTTTAAAGTGAATGATAAAAATATCATTTTAACTTCATTACAATGTACTGAAGAAAATCCAATAAAGAAAGAAGTTAGTGCTCTTATGTCCTATGGTGAATTCAATGATGAATTGGAGAGAGATGGACTTATTTTGCTATTGTGGCAGTAAAAGAGAATGCATAGCACGAGCAAGCACCAAAAATCATGAAATCAATTTAGACGAGTTTCAAGATGTTATCCTAGAGGAGATTCTACATGGCCTTCAACTTTATGGGACGTTCGACTCACATTGATGTGTTCCAAGGGTTCTTCTTCCTAATAAAGTAGCCTACCAAATGAGTGTTAAAGAGCATGAAGAGCTTTAGAGGCAATTTGGTGAGTTAGTGCAAAAGGGGTTGATTTGAGAAAGCGTGAATCCATGTGCTGTTCTCACCTTATTGGCGCTAAGGAAAGATGATTTTTAAAGGATGTATATGGATAGCCGTGCCGTCAACAAAATCATAATTGATACTAGTTCCCAATTCTAAGGTTAGATGATTTACTTGATTAATCTAAAATTGATTTGACAAGTGGTTACCATCAACTTACAATGAGGCCTGAAGATGAATGGAAGGCAGCATTTAAAAGAAGAGATTTTTTATATGAATGTTTGGTTGTGCCATTTGGATTATTCGTTACACCTAGTACTTTCATGCAATTTATGAATCACATACTTAAGCCATGCATTTGTTCTTTTGTTGTGGTTTTCTTTGATGATATATTAATGTACAGTAAAAATAGAGAAGAGCAATGGATCATCTTACACAGTTATTTCTTATTTTAAGGGAGCAAAAACTTTATGCTATTTTAAGGAATTATGATGGATCAAAGTAAGCTAGAGGCTATTCTCAATTGGCCAAGGACTACTTCACTACATGATGTTTAGAGTTTCCATGGGTTCACTTCTTTTTACAAGTGGTTCATTAAGAGTTTTAGTTCTATTGTTGCTTTAATCATCGAATGCTTGAAAGATGACAAGTTCAAGTGAATTAATGAAGCAGATGATGCTTTTGATTTGTTTAAAAAAAAAAAGTGATAAAAGCTTCTATTTTAATTGTTCCTAATTTTGACTAGGTATTTAAGGCTAAATGTGATGCTTTCAATGTTGTTATTGGTGCTGTTTTTAGTTAAGAAAGAAAACCTATTGCCTTTTTTAGAGAAAAGCTTAGTGATAGCTGAAGGAAGTATTCTACTTACGACAAGGAGTTTCTATGCGACTTATCGAGCCTTGTACCATTGCAACCAATACCTCTTTATTCTGATCATGAAGAATTGAAGTTTATCCATTGTCAGCACAAGTTAAAGAAGAGACATGCAGTTTGGGTTAATTTTTTTGTAATATGATAACATTACTATCAAGCATAACTATAGTGTTCAAAATGTTCTTGTTGACGTACTAAATCGAAAGCATTCTCTTTTATCAACCATGAAAGTTAAAGTGGTGGAATTCGATACTTTCAAGGATCTCTATAAGCATGATGTTGATTTTAGCTCAATATGGCAGAATTACAAATCAGGTTCTTATAAGTAGTTTTTTTATATTTTATAGCTTTCTTTTGAAAGCCACTGCATTATATGTTTGATGTTATCCTTTCAGATAAGTCATTTTGGCAGAAGCTCATTATGGTATTTTAGGAGTACACTTTGGTAAAGAAAAATCTTTGGTTCTAGTTCAAGCTAATTTCTATTAACTAAAGATTTTTTGAGATGCTAACAAATTTGTAAAGTAATGTAGAGTATGTCATCTTGCTAAAATAGAAAGCCAAAATTTTGATTGCTACACTCCATTACTGATGCTCAATACTTCAAGGGAGGATGTGAGTCTTGATTTTGTTATAGGACTACCAAGAACACAAAGGATAAGGATTCAAAGATGTCTCACTTTGTTCCATGTAGCAAAGTCCATATCATACTAAAGGAGATATTAGAAACTTGAAGAAAAGTCTTTTTTAACCAGGGGAGATTGACATAAGAGAGCCTATATTCACTCTATCCGTCCAACAAGCTCTCTCTCCCATTAATAGGCAGAAGACAAGGGTTTTGGAGGGAACTGCTAAAGGTGTGTATAAGCCTTACCACACTCAGCCCATGATGCTATTTGATGGATAGTTGATATGCACCTTGGAAGATTTTCAAGAAAGAAAGTTAAAGAATCTTCTTTAGTGGTGGACAGTTGGCATGCACCTTAGCAATTTTCAAGTGAGATTTATTTCAGCCCACTATCTATCCTTTTTGTCAAAGAAATGCATTAAATGAATTAGTTATCATCAAAAGCTTAATTATTTTACAATTCCTATGCATAAAAGATTGTTCCAAGCACTAGTATTTATTTTCATACTTTAGAATTGGAAGATAGTTTAGTCTTTGAGTGTATGTATAGAAACTCTTTGAATTTTGTCTTCCATTTCTATATCTCTTTGATCGGGAGCTGTTGAATGGTAAGAAACATCTTTGCACCTCTTAAAGTGGTGCTCATCTATATCCCTTCGAGTGGTGAGTTATGAAGTTTTGGCAATTTTATTTATTTTCGTTATGGTAGTGAGTTTATGTATCACTTTTGGTATTAAAACTTGGTAGTGAGCTTCTTATCTTCTATGTTTATTCAATTCTATTTGAGCGTGTACTTTTCAAATAAAATTTTAAGAAAGTTGAATAATTTTCATTTCAAATCCATTTTACGATAACATAGTAGCACAAAACCCTAAACATTAAACCCTATACCTTAACTCTTAAACTATATATCCTAAACCTTAACCACTAAACCCTAATTTTTGAACCTTAAATCCTATAAACAAAACTACAAAGCCTAACCCTAAACACAAAATCTTAACCCTTAATTCTTGAACCTTAAACCCTAACCTCAAAGCCTTAATCGCCAAACCCTAACTAAATCCAAAACACTGCATCTTAACCACTAACTCAAAAATCCTTAATCTAGACCCTAAACATTAACCCATTAACCATAAACCTAAACCCTAGACACAAACCCTAGCCCTTTAACTCCAAACCCAAAATCTTGGCCCTTATATTGTAAACCCAAAACCTTAACACAAACTCTTAACTCTTAAACATTAACCCCTAAACCCTAAACCCTAAACCTTAACCTTAAACACGCAATCCTAAACGTGAAGCCCTAAACATTAAACCATAAATCTCAAATACTAAACCATAAACAATAAACTCAAAACCCTAAACACTAAAACTAACCCTCACCTCAAATCATAAACCTTAATCTATAATCTAGAAAGGCTAAATCTAACCCTTAAACCCTAAACCCTAAATGCTAACCCTAACCCTTAATCCCTAAATCCTAAAGCCTCCGCAAAACCTATAAGATTAATCCCCAAACTCTAACCCCTAACCCCAAAACCCCAACCCAAATACGTAAACCGTAATCCATAAACCAAACTGTAAAGCAACAACCTTAACCCTTAGACCCTAGATCCTAAACAATGAACCCAAAACCATAAAGTAAATCATAAACTTAACCCTTAAACACTCATCTCAAAACCTATTCCCTAACCCTTAACATTCAGAAACTAACCCATAACTCACAAACACTAAACCCCAAGCTTTAAACCATAAAACTTTGACCCTACAACCCTAAACACTAGCCTCAAAACCCTGAGCACAAAAGTTTAGCCCCTAAACACCAAGCCTAATCTAAACTCTAAATCTAAACTCCAAATCTAGACCCTAGTCCTTAAACTCGAAACCTAAAACGTTAGCCCTAGGACTTTAATCCTAAAAATAAAGCACTAAATCCTAAATCCTAAACCTTAAACACTGAACCTGCTTAAACCCTAAACTTTCAACCCCGAATCATTTTTCCTAAACATTAAACCTTAACCTTTAAACCTAAACCTTAACCATTAAATATTAAACCCAAAACCGTAACCCTTAAGCTAAGAGTCCTAACCCATTAAACATGCACTCTTATACCCCAAACCCTAACCTTAAGACCATAATCTTTAACCTAAAACCCTAACACCTAAACTAACCTTAAACCCCAACCCCAAGACACTAACCATTAAACCATCAGCCTTAAACACTAAACCCTAATCATTATACCGTAAACCTTAACCTTTAATCTCTAAACCTTAAACCTTAAACACAAAACCCAAAGCTTAACCCCTAAAAACAAAACCTTAATCCTTAATCCTTGAACCTTAAACCTTAACCCCCAAGCCCTAATCACCAAACCATAACTAAATCTAAAACATTCCATCCACCCATCAACCCTAAGGCCTAAACTTTAACCTATCAACCTTAAACCTAAACCCTTATCCCTAAACTGTAACCCATCACATCAATCTTAAACCTTACCCTAACCCCTAAACTCTTAACTGTAAACCTTTATTCTAAAACCTAAATTCAAGACCATAACTCCCAAACACTAAACCCTAAATCCTAACCGTTAAACCTAAAACTCTAATCCCTAACCCAAATTCCTAGACCCTAAATCCTAAGCCCTAATTCATAAATCTTAAACTTTAAACCCAATCAATTAAACCCTAACCTTTAACAGTAAATCTTAAACCCTAACCCCTAAATTCTAAACCCTAATCCCTAAACCCTAAACCTAAATCCTAACCCTAAACCTTAACAAAAAACTCTTAAATATAAACCTCTAAACCTTAAACTCGAAACCCTAAATCTTAACACTTAAATTGAACACTTAAACCTTAAATCTAAACACTCAAAACCTAAACCCTAACCCAAAACTCTGAACTCCAAACCCTAAAGCCTAACCCTTATCACCTAAAACCCTAAATTATAAACTGATACCATATTTTAAAGGAATGATATTAGGAATGAAAATGAGATAACGTTATTGAAAATTTCTATGTAGAGTACAAGCACAAGTTTGAACATATCTGAATGAAATAAGGGATAAAAGGCTCACCACCACACTTAATACCAAAGGAATATAGAAAATCATAATGTAAGGATAATGAACAAGGACATAGAAACCTCATAACTCACCACTCAAAGGGATATTGATAAACACCACCCTAAGAGATACAAAGATGTTTCTCACCACTCAATGGCTCCCAACCAAAGTGATAAAGAGATGAAAGGCAGAACTCAAAAAGTTTTTAGACATACTAGTTCATGGAATAACCCTTTGTGCATTGATATTTCAAAAATCATTAAGTTTTTACTATAAATAAATCATTTAATGTATTTGTTTGACAAAAGATAAAGTTGGTGGACTAAAATAAGTCTCTCTTGAAGATTGCTAAGGTGTATCCAACCAACCACCACTAAAGAAGCTTCCATAACCTCTTCTCTAGAAAATCTGTAAGGTGTATGCCAATTGTCCTTCACATAGCATGATGGGCTAAATATGTAATAATATAACCACTCTTGTGTCATAAACCGTAGCCGTTGAACCCTAAACCCTAAATCCTAAACCATAGCTGTTGAACCCTAAATCGTAATCCTCAAATCTGAGTGCTTCAAATCTAACCCTTAACCTCTAAGCCCTATAGCTTAAATTCTTAACTATAAGCCCAATATCCTAAACACTAAACCTGAACTACTGAACCTTGAGCCTTAACCATAAAACCTAAACCTTCAACCCCAAAACTTAAACCATAAAACCTAAACCTTTAACCGTAACTCTTAAACCCAAAACTTAAACCCTAAACTCTAAACACTATATCATGGCCCTTAACCCCTCAACTTAAACTACTAAACCCTAAATACTAAATCCAAAACCATAAACTCTTAACCTTAAAACCTAAATTCTAACTCTTGACCACTGATTTCATATTATATTTTGAAGGAATGGTATCAAGAAATGGAAATGATGTAACTTTGCTGAAAAATTTGTTTGGAGAGTACAAGAACAAGATTGAAAAAATTTGAATGAAAATAAAGGATAAAAGGCTTACCATCAAGTTTAATACAAAAGGGATAATGAAAATCACCACCGTCAACAACATAAACAAGAATACAAAAACCTCATAACTCACTAAAGTCTAAGCTATCTTTGGAGTTTAAAGTATTAAAATAAATATTAGTGCATGGAACAACCCTATGCATAGGGATCACAAATTAATTAAGCTTTTACTAATAAGTAAATCATTCTATGCATTTCTTTTTTTTTTTTTAAAAAAAAAAAGAGAAGTTAGTGGGCTCAAAAAAATTTCTCTAGAAAATTGCTAAGGTGGATGCCAACTATCCACCACTTAAGAAGCTTCCATAACTTCCTTTCTTGATAATCTTCCAAAGTGCATGCTGATTATCGATCACATAGCATCATGGGCTAAATGTGGTAATATACATACTCTTGTGTTAAAACCTTAAACCCTAACCCGCAAAGCCTAAACCTTAAAACCAAACCCCTTAGTCGTAAATCCTGGCCCCTAAACCCTAACCCAAACTCTTAGACTCTAACTTCAAAACCTATAATCCATAATAAAAAACTCTAACCTTTAACCTCAAAATTTAAACGATCATCCTAGGACCCTACCCCTAAAGCCCTGAACTATAAACTTAAAACCTAAATATTGAACTTTATACCTAACCCCCTAACATGTAATCCTTAACTAAAAACCAAAGCCCTAAACTTTAAACCTGTTAATCCCTAAATCCTAATATCAAACACTAAACTCTAAACGCTTATCCTAATGCTAACCTATAAACACTTAATCCTTCACCAAAACCCCAAAGCCCTAAAGCCCAAGCCCCAACCTTAACCCCTATGCCCCAATCCTAGAACCCAAACCTAAACCTTAAACTCTAAACTCTAAACCCTCACCACTAAAGCCTAAAAACTAAATCTAAAGCCCTTACACTAAATGCTAAACACTAACTCTTAACCTATAAACCTAAACACCAAATAATAAACCCTAATACCTAAAAACTAGATCCTTAACAATAACCCTTAAATCCTAAAACCTGAACTCTAAACCTTAAACCTTCAACTTTAAACTCGAACCCTAACCCTTAATCCTAAGCCTTAAAATGTAGTCCTAACTCGTAGCCATTAAACCCTAAATCTAAAGGCCTAAACCTAACCTTTAAACCCTAAACCCTTACCCCTAATCCTTATGCCATGAACTGTAAAACCAAACCCTTAAACTGTAATCACCAAATCCTAAACCATAACCCAAAACAATAAACTCTAACTCCTATACCCTAATCCCTAAAACCTAATTCCAAAATCTAAACTTTAACCTAACGAATAACACTAAACCTTAAACCTTAAAACCAAGCCTTGATCCTTAAACCTTAACCCATTACACTCTTAATCCTTAACCATAACTACTAAACCTTGAACCATAGACCCTGAACCCTAAATCAAACTCTTAAACTTTGCACCCTAAACCCTAACCACTAGATTGTAAACCCTAAACCCCAACCACTAGACTATAAACTCTAAACCCTAATCTTAACTCCTAATCCTAAAATACTAAATCCTAAACATTAAACTCAAAATCTAAAACACTAAACCCTAAACCTTAAACCCAAAATCGTAAAACCTAAATTGTAAACCTTAGCACCTAAACCATAAAAGAAGAAGCATAAACCCCTAAGGTTAGAGTATGATGTTTTGGGGCTAGAAGTGATGAAATGTTTGGATGGAACTTATCTAACTTTGATGAAAATTTTGTTTAGAAAGCACATGAAGAAGTTCAAATAGATTTGAATGAAAATAGGGATAAAAGATTCACCATAAAGTTTAATATCAAAGGGATGTAGAAAATTACTATAAGACAATAAGCAAGGATATAGAATCCTCACACTTCCCACTTAAAGGATATAAATAAACATAGCTCATGAGATACAGAGATGTTTCTCACTACTTATTGGCTCTAAAAACAAAAAGTGATATAGAGATAAAGCAAAGAACTCAAATTGTTTTTGCAAACACAGTCAAAGTCTAAGATCCCTTCTATGTCTAAAGTATGAAAATAAATACTAGTGCATGAACCAACTATCTGTGCATAGACACTATGTAAATAATTAAGTTTGTACTGATTACCAACTCATTCAATGCATATCTTTGACAAAAAAATATATAGTTAGTTGGCTAAAATAACTTTCTCTTGGAAATATTAAAAGGTGCATGCCAACTATCGACTAAGGAATCCACCATAACTTCTCTAGGAAAATTCTTTTGAGTAGTTTCGAAAGAAGCCTCAAAGATAAATTTATGAATGCTTCAACACATAAAAGAACACTCAAAAACTCTCTCACAATCAGATTTGACACTTTCGCTAATTTGGGAAGAAAACAGTCTTGTAAAATGCAGGAAAAATAGATTTTTGGTTATGGAAAGCATCATGAGCATATTATGGTAAACATAGATACTCCAATGGCAAAGCTATAAGGGTTGGGGTTAGGGTTTAGGGTTATGGTTTAGAATTTATGTTTTAGGGGTTAGGGTTTATGTTTTAGAACTTAAGGGTTAGATTTACTGTTTTGGATTGACAATTTTGAGTTTAAGATTTATTGTTAATGGTTTAGGATTTTGAGTTATGATATATTATTTAGAGCGTAGAGGATAGGTTTTAAGGCCAAAGGATAGAGTTTAGGACTTAAGGTTTGGAATTGGTTTTGGGTTTAGGGTTTATGATACAAAGACTATAGCTTACATTTTAGGGCTTAAAAGTTAGGTTTAGGATTTAGTGGTAAGGGTTTAGGGGTGAGTAGTTAAGGGTTAAGGTTTAAGTGTTTAGTTTAGGGGTAGTTTAGGGTTTAAGAATTACAGTTATGGATGTCAGTTTAAGGTTAGGTTAGGGTTTAGAGTTTATCATTTTGAATTTAGAGTTTAGAGTTTCAAGTCGAGGGCTCAGGGTTTAGGGTTTAAGGAGCGAAGGTTAAGGATTTAGGGTTTATCATTTATGGTTTAGGGGTTAGGGTTTAAGCTTTAAGGTTTCACTTTATGGGTTAGGATTTAGGAGCTAGAGTTAGGGTTTGGTGTTTAGAGTTTAAGGGTAGTGTTAGGAGCTTAGGGTTTAGTGTCTGGAACTAAGGTTCGAAGGAAAGAGTTTAAGGTTTAGAGTTTATAGTTTAGTAGGTTGATTTAAGGAGTTTGGGCTTTGGGTTTATTATTACGGGTTTAGAGTGCATCGTTTAAGAGGTAGTGGTTATTCTTTAAGGTTTCGAGGTTAGATTTTAGGATTTAAGGTTTAAAGGATAGGATTTAGGTTTTGAGGTTTAGGGGTTATGTTTTATGATTTTGTATTTTGATTTTAGGGTTTAGAGTTTTAGTTTTAGGGTTTGGGGTCTAGTGGCTAAAGTTTAGGTTTGAAGTTTACGGATTAACGTTTAAGAGCTAAAGTTTGATGTTTAGGGTTAAAGGTTACGATTAGAGTTTAGGATTTAGTTTTTAAGGATTGAGATTAGGGTTTTAGGAGTTAGGGCTATGGTGGTTTAAGATTTAAGGGTAGGACTTTAAGGTTTCAGTTTACAGTTGGAGGTTTAAGGTTTAGGATTTAAGGTTTAATAGTTAGTTTTAGGACTTAGGAGGTATGGTTCACAGTTTAGGTTTTAGGATTTTGGGTTGGTGGTTTGGGTTTAGGCTTTAGTATTTTGAGTTTTAGTGTTAATATTTAGAGTTTAGGGTTTATGGTCTAGTAGTTAGGGGTTTAGGGTTACGGTTTAGTGTTTAAGATCAAGGGTTTAGGGGTTAGTATTTTAGGTTTAGATATAGTTTAAGGTTTAGGGTTTAGGGTTTAGTAGTTATGGTTAAGGATTAGGAGTTTAGGGATTAAAATTTTAGAGTTCAGTGTTTATGGTTTGGGATTAGGCTTTAGGCTTTGGGCTTTAAGGTTTATTACTAGAGGGTTAGGCTTTTCAGTTAGGATTAAACTTTATAACTCTATAATTAGGGTTTAAGGGTCAGTGTCTAGGAGTTAAGGTTTATTTTTTGGGATTAGGGTTTCAAATTTAGGGTTTAGTCATTTTCGATTTAGGAGTTAGTGCTTAGAGTTCATAACTTATGGGTTAGGGTTTACAACTTATGGTTTAGGGGTTAGAGTTTAAGCATTTGGGTTTAGGGTTCAAAGGTTACATTGTTTATGGTTAGGGCTTATGGTTTAAAATTTAGAGATGAAAGGTTAAGGTTTCAGCTGATGAGTCCAAGCTTTTAAGGTTTTAAAGGTTTAAAATTTAGGCATTGTGGTGGATTTAGGCATTATGCTTTATGATTTAGGATTTAGGAGTTATGGTTTAGGGCTTAGTTTTTAGCAGTTAAGGTTAATGGTTTCGAGGTTAGTGTTTAAGGTTTAGAGGTTAGGGTTTGGGGGTTTAAGGCTTAAGGTTTAGGGTTTATTGTTTACTATTTAGAGGCTAGTGTTTGGATTTTGGTGTTTTGGGTTTAGTTGTTAGGGGTTTAGGGGCTATGGTCTAACAGTTAGGATTCAGGGAAAGTTTTAGGGTTTAAATGTTCTATTTTAGGTTAGGTTTGTAGATAATAGTTTACAATTTAGGATTTTGGGTTTGGGGTTTGGAAGTTAAGGTTTAGGGAACAAAGTTTAGGGTTTAGAGTTTAGGGATCAGATTTTAGGTGATAGGGTTTTGGGTTCAGCATTGTTTAGAGTTCCAAGTTTAGTGTTTAGGATGTAAAGGTAAGGCTTCAGGGGCTATGATTAGGGTTTAAGGTTTAAGTCTTTAGGGTTTTGGTTAAGGATTAAGTGTTTATTGGTTAGCATCGCAGCTTAGGGTTATAGTTTACTATTCGAGATTAGGGTTTAAGATTAAGTTTTAGGGTTCATAGTTTAGGGGTTTGGGTTTTTATTAAGGATTACTTGTTTGGGCGTTAGGGTTCGAGTTCAGCATTTAGTGTTTAAGAGTTAAGGTTTTGGGTTTAGGAGTTAGGTTTGAGGGGCTATGGTGTAGGGATTATCACTTAGGTTTCAGGGTTTAGAGTTTAGTGGTTAGAGGTTAAGGTTATGGTTGTTGGCTTTGGTTTAAGGGTTAGGGTATAAGAGTTAGAGTTTAGGGTTTGGGGCTGAGGGTTTAGTGATTAAGGTTTAAGGACTAGGACTTAAGGTTTATAACTTGAGGGCTAGGGTTTTAGGTTTGAAAGTGTTTAGGGTTTGGAGATTAGGGTTTTGGTTTCAGGGTTTGGAGTTTTGGGCTTAATTTTTAGTGTTAAGAATCAAGATTTGGTGTTTAGCATTTAGGATTTAGGTTTTGGGGGTTAAAG
Source organism: Moringa oleifera (assembly GCA_021397835.1). Lineage (NCBI taxonomy): Eukaryota > Viridiplantae > Streptophyta > Magnoliopsida > Brassicales > Moringaceae > Moringa > Moringa oleifera. Next base: position 5,659,850 of record JAJFZO010000896.1, on the reverse strand, counting down.
ATTAGTGTTTGAGGAATAGGCATTATAGTTTCAGTTTGAGAGTTTATGATTTAAGGTGTAGGGTTAAGGGTTTAAGATTTAGGGTTTACGGTTTACGATTTAGGATATCAAGTGGGTTTAGGGTTTGATGTCTAGGGTTTAAGGATTAAGGTTAAAGTTTAAGGTTTAGGTTTCGATAGTTAAGGTTTAAGGTTTTAGGGTTAAGTGTTTGGACTTATGGTTAAATGTTTAAGGTACAAGTCTCTAGGGGTTACAGTTTTAGTTTATTGTTAGGATTAAGAGTTAAGATTTAGGGTTTACGGTTTACCAGTTAAGGTTTAGGGCTTAGAGATTACAAGGTTAGGGTTAAGTGAACAGTTTTAAGGGTTAGGTTCGGATTTAGGTGTTAGGGGTTAGGGGTTAGAGTTTTGATGTTAGGATTTAGGGTTTAGGGTTTAGTATCTTAAGCTTTGGGTTTTACTGTTTTTGATTTAGGTTTCAGTGTTTAGTGGTTAACATTAGGGTTTAATGTGTGCTGTTTGGAATTATGGTTTTGTGGTTAGGGTTAAGGTTTTAGTTTAGGCTTTAGGATTTTTTACTAAGGAATAAGGCTTTAAGGGTTATTGTTTAGGGTTTAGTATTTAGGATATGAGGGTTAGGGTCTTGGGTTTAATGTTTTGGCTTTAGGGTTTTGGGTTTAACGATTTGTGTTCAAGTTTTAAAGTTTAGTGGATAGGGGTTAGAGTTTAATATTTTGGGTTTAGGATTTAAGGGTTAAGGTTTACTAGTTAGTTTTGGGGTTAGGGTTTATGATTCAAAGGTTAACATTTAGGCCTTTTGCTTTAGAGTTTAGGTGTTAGGGTTTAAGGATTAAAGGTTTAGTTTAAGGTTTAATGTATAGAGTTTAAGGATTAGTGGTAAAGTTTTAGGGTTTAGGGTATAGAGTTTAAAGTATAGTGGTTAGTGTTTAGAAGTTTCAAGTTAGGGGTTAGGGTTTAAAACTAGGGTTTAGGTGTTTGTGTTTAAGGCTTAGGATTTAACATTTAAGGTTTTCGGTTATGCTTTAGGATTTAGAGTTTAGGGGTTTAAGGTTTATAGTTTGGGGAAACGGGTTTAAGGATTAGGGTTTATAGTTTGGGGTTTAAATGTTTGAGTTTAGGGCTAATGTGCATGAGCCCAAGAAATAATTCGACATACAAGCAGGCTTAATAAATAATATAACCTAAAATTCAATTGAACTTCAAATTAATAGGGCCTGAGATCTAATTGGACCTAAAAATATGATATACGATATAACTAGGCCTCATATGTAATTGAGCTTACGATGTAATGAGTCAAATATAATTAAACTTGAGATATAATTAGGCTCAATAAATAATTTAGAATGATACATAATTAGATCTAGTGTGCAGTATAATTAGGCTTAATAATTAATTGAGAATAATATCAATTGAATCAAATAATTATTATGCTTATCGTGCATCTTATCTAAGAAACAATTGGGCTGAGAACAAATAATTGAGCCTAATAATTAATTTAATCTAATAATTAATTAAGCATAACAATTAATTGACATAAGATTCAAATGCACGTAATAATTAATTGGGTTTAAAATTTATTAAAACTAAATAACTTTAGCTTAATATATAATTGAGATTAATAAATTATTAGGCTAAGAATGAAATAGAAGTATTGTTTCTAATGGTCCAAATAGAAGTATTGTTACTTTAGTTGAGCATGTTAATGACAGAGAAGAAGATGAACGTAGCAATGATCTAAAAGATGATAGTGATGAGGAAGAGATGATCTATGTTGATCATGGCACATCAATTATAGTGCAACATAAGTAGAAGTTGTCCCATTGAAAGAGGGTGAAAGTTGGGTGAGAAAGAATGTGTTTCACTTTCAATGTACTTCTCACGACAGGTTATGCTTGGTGATCATTGGTAATGGCAGCTTTGAGAACATGTTATCCTTAAAGATGGTGCAAAAGCTCAAGTTAGACATAATTCCACATCCAAATCCTTGCCAATTATGCTAGTTACAAAAGAGATGTGAAATTGAGGTAACTAAAAAATGCTTAGTCCCATTTTCTGTTGGAAAGAATTATAAAGATGAAGTATAGTATGATGTTACTCCTATGAGTGCTTGTCATTCGTTGCTAGGTAGACCTTGATAATCTAATACAAGGGTGTTATATGATGGTTACAAGCACACTTATTCTTTTAAGGTGAATGATGATCAGATTGTTTTAGCTCCATTACAACCTCCTGAAGCAGGTCCAACAATAAAACAAGTTAGTGTCCTATGGTGAAATCAAGGATGAATTAGAGAGATGTAGAGTTTTTTTTTGCTATTATGGTAGTAGAGGAGAATGTACAATAAAAAAAACTGCAAAAGAATTAATCATAAAACAAATTTTTGATGAGTTTCAAGATCTTATCCTAGAGGAAATTTCACATGGCCTTCCACTTTTGAGGGACATTCAACATTACATTGATCGTGTTTCAAGGACTATTCTTCCTAGTAAAGTATCCTATCGAATGAGTCTTAAAGAGCATGAAGAGCTTCAAAGGCAATTGATGTATTCGTGCGAAAAGGGTTGATTAGAGGGAGCATGAGTCCATGCGCTATTCTAACCATATCGGTGCCAAAGAAGGATCATTCTAAAAGGATGTGTGTGGATAGCCGTGCTGTCGACAAAATCAAAATTAATTACCAATTTTCAATTCCATGGTTAAATGATTTACTTGATCAATTGTGTGGTGCATCTATTTTTTTCTAAAATTGACTTGAGAAGTGGTTACCATCAAATTAGAATGAGGCCCAAAGATGAATGGAAGACAACATTTAAAACAAGAGATGATTTATATGAATGGTTGGTTAAGCCATTTGGATTGTCTAATACCTCTAGTACTTTCATGCGATTTATGAATCACATACTTATGCCCTACATTGGTTCTTTTGTTATGGTTTAGTTTGATGACATATTGGTGTACAATTAAAATGAAAAGGAATATATGGCTCATCTTGGATAGATGTTTTTAATCTTGAGGGAGCAAAAACTTAATGCTAATTTGAAAAAGTGTGAATTTTTTACTCCAAATGTGGTGTTTTTGGGATATGTTATTTCAAAAAAAGAAATTATCATAGATCAAAATAAGGTACATGTTACTCTCAATTGGCCAATAGCTTCTCTACATGATGTTCAGAGTTTGCATAGGTTGCCTTCTTTTTATTGGCAGTTCATTAAGGATTTTAGTTCTATTATTGCTCAAATCACCAAATGATTTGAAGATGACAAGTTCAAGTGGACTAGTGAAGTTGAGGATGCTTTTGAGTTATTGAAAAGAAAAGGGATAGAAGCTCTCATTTTAAGTCTTCCTAATTTTAACAAGCTTTTTGGGGTTGAATGTGATGCTTTTCATATTGGTATTAGTCTTGCTTTAGGTCAAAAAGGAACACCTATTGCCTTTTTCAATGAGAAAGTTATTGATTGCCAAACAAAGTATTCTATTTGTGACAAGGTGTTCTATGCGGTTTATAGAGCCCTGCACCATTGGGGTTAATTACTTCTTATAAGGCCTTTAATTCTTTATTCTAATCATTAAGTATTGAAGTTCATCAATCATCAACACAAGTTAAATAAGAGATAAAGCAACTTAGGTTGAATTCTTACTATCTTATAACTTAACCATCATGCACAAATCTTGTGTCCAAAATGCTATTACTGATGCATTGAATCAAAAACATTTTTTTTTATCAACTATGGAGGTTAAAGTTGTGAGATTCGATGATTTCAAGGATCTTTATGAGCATGATGTTGATTTTAACTTAATCTACTAGAGTCACAAACTAGTCTCTTGTAAGCAATTTTCTATCTCTGATGGCTTTCTTCTTAAAGCTAATGCATTGTGTGTTCCATCTTGTTCTTTGAGATAAGTGAGTTTGGTAGAAGCTCATGGTGGTGTCTTAGAAGGACACATTGCTAGACAGAAAACTTTACCTTTAAGTTAATTTCTATTGGCCAAAGATGTTTAGAGATGTTGATAGATTTGTAAAATAATGTCGAGTATGTCATTTGGCTAAAATGAAGGGCCAAAATTCTGGTTTGTCCACTCCATTCTAATGCCTAATGCTCCATGGCAGTATATGAGTCTTGATTTTGTTATGGGACTACTAAGAACACAAAGGAACAAGAATTCAATTATGGTCATTATTTATAGGTTCTTAAAGATGTCTCACTTTGCTCCTTGCAACAAAAAGATTCTTGGAAAAAAAATGTTACAATAGCTCGAGGAGACCCCATTTGAATCAAAAACCTTTGTGATAAACATAAGATCATATCCAGATTGAGCTATATTACTTGTGATAAACTTTCTATGGTATCATATACTTCTACTATAACTTCTATCTTAAAATATAATTGAAAAGGAAATATCCATTGTTATTTTTGGCGTTCGTGTCAACTTATTGTGAGCTAGAGGCAATACACGATATGTATTTCTATAATATCTTACCATATCATCAAGTGTTTGCACAGGAAACATCAATTAACATGCAAATATAAGCAAGATTTTTCAAATCTTTATTTATCATTGAAAGCTTTTTGTATGATTCTTTATTTCCATCCATCCACAATCATGCATGGCATAGTACTAGTTCATAGAAATCAATTAAATTTTTATGCTCCTGATTTGTTATTATTAACTCATCCAATGACATCACTAAAGAGATTCTTCACATTACTTAAGCAGAAAGCAAATATTAATTGGTTTTTGGCATATTGATGCATAGAAAAGAGCATCATCAAAAGATCTACTACAATACCCAATCTTAAGATATAAGAAGATTTGCTACAGAGGTTAATGCGAAGATTTGTTGCATAATATTTACTTTTGCTATTATTTGCTTATTAATATATTCTTTTCTTATTTTAGATTTTTTTTTAAATTTATGATAACTACTTTTCTAATTTAGGATATTTTCTTTTCAAATTTAAGACATATTTTTTTAATTTAGGATGACAATTTTTTGAATTTAAGATATTTACTCTCTAGTTTTATGTTATCATTTACCCTTATTTAAATAGGGTGCAAGCATTGTGGAAATAACATTAGTGAATGAAATTTAATATGAGGATTGCTTCCTATTTGGTTCTTTAGAGAAGAACTACTTTAAACTTATCAATGGTTGTTCCTTATGCGTTCAAACTATATACCTACACCTATGGTTCTTAATCCGAGTAATCATTGGGTTAGGTTTTCTTTCATCAAATTTCAACTTTTAGCTTTTAGGATAGGAATCTAAATAGCTTGTTGGATTTTAAGGCAAGTCCTTTGGGTTTCAAGGCAAAGCAATCACTATAACAAAATCAATTTTTAATGATACTTAATAGATGATAGTTTCAATAGAAAACATCATTAAAAGTGGATTAATTATGGATCGAAAAGATTAGATGATAATATAATGATAAACCATGATATTAATTACCATTCCTTATTGGTTCATTGTAGAACCGATAAGCATAAAAAAATTTCACGTCGATTCATTAAAAAATAATTAACAAATTGTCTACTTTAGTGAAACTTTATAACTTGAAAGCGAAGTACAATTGCTCTGATCAAAGCTTCAACAACCTACTACAATTAGTATCTAAAATGTTAATTAAGAATAATGGAATGCCCTTTTCCATGTATAAGGCAAAGAAAACCGTAAATGCATTAGGTATGGATTATGAAATGATACATGCATGTCCAAATGATTGCATTTTATATCAAAAGGAGTACCAAGATGAGACTCAATGTCTAGTGTGTGGTGTTTCTAAATGGAAAGTAACAAAGAATAGTAAAGAAATTAAGCAAAGGATGCCTACAAGGATATTATGGTATTTTCCATCGATATCAAGATTTATGAGACTATTTAGATGCTTTGAAAAATCATAACAACTCAAACAGCATTTAAGGTAAAGAGAAATAGATGGTCAATTAAGGCATCCATCCCATACATCATCTTGAAAGTTAATAGATTTCTTGTGGCTACAATTTGCATCTGAACCCAAAACTTGAGACTCATCGTTTCGACGAACGAAATCAATCAACATAGTTTCTTAAGCAGTCGTTATAGTTGTTGCCTGTGGTCATGGTTACATATAATTTACCACCTTGGTGGACAATGAAGAGAAAGTTTATGTTGCTTACACTATTGATATTGGGACCTAAGCAAGTTGGGAATGATATCGATTTCTATTTGGCACCACTAATTAAAGATTTAGAAATGTTATAGGAGACTAATGTTCAAGTTTATGATGCACATAGTAAGGAGTCATTCAACTAAAAAACAATGTTATTATAGACAATTAATGATTTTTTTGCATATGGTAATTTATTCTATTCTATAATGAAGGGTATTACGCATATCCTATATGTGGTAAAAATGCACATGCGTGTCATTTGCCATATAGTAAGAAGATGTCATTTCTAGGATATAAAATATTTTTATCTCAAAGTCATCCAAAACAATCATATATTTCTACTACAAGTTTACTTTACCTTATCAAAAAACAAGAAGACACAATTTTGTAAGATATTAAGTGAGATAAAGGTGCCAGATGGATACTCTTTAGACATTCAAAACTTTGTATCTTTAAAAGATCTGAAGTTGAATGGGTTGAAATCTCATGGTTGTCATACATTAATGCAACAATTTCTGCCCGTCACTTTATGAGGTTTGTTACATAAACATGTTAGATATGTACTTATAAGATTTGTATATTTTTCAACCTTTTATGCCAAAAGGTTATTGATATGGTAAAGTTAGATGGTATGCAATGTGAACTAGTGACAACATTATGTTTGTTGGAGAAGTATTTTTCTTCAAGTTTTTTTGATATTATGGTTCATCTCATTGTTCATCTAATTAGAGAAGTAAAGCTATGTGATTTTGTGAACTTGCTTTACGTTTTTCATTATAGTGTATACCATATCAGTTGACGATTGGTGACATTGCTAACGTTGTGGCCCTTCAGTCTATTTTCATTTAGTTTATTTTCATTGATCCTCTTATGAATAAGATGATCCATGGGACTCACATCGTGGAGGGCAATGTAAGAGTTTAGATCATAATAGTTATGAAGCCCGATATTCCTTTGCCTCGATTGATAGATGAGGCAAATATCTTTACTTTAGCTCAAGTAATTGGGACACATGTCGCTTAACGATCATAATAGATTATTACTCCAAGATATCAGGTAATACGTTTACATGAACTATATTATATTTATGAAATTTATAAATTAACCGTTATGGATAACATATTTGATCTTTTGAAGGCATCATCTAAATCGGTGCCATGAGTTCATGCAGAACGAGATATAGACTCCATATGTGGACCACTCAAGTTATATTATCATTATGTTTATTGCATAATGGACATAGATATGATGATAGCAATCCCATTTTATGAAAAAAAAAAAATTTTGATGCTCAAGGCACGATATATGTTTGCAAAGATGATATCATGCAATTTTGACATATAAAAGAGTTAAGCGTTACCATCATTCAAGCTTATATCGTAAATGTCTATCATGTTTTATTACTATATTTTAATTTTTTTTTTTTAATTTTCAAGATTAAAAAAGCTTAATTTTTGTATCGTATTATAGGAAGCTTTATAGGGATAAAATGGTCACACGTGGCTTGAATAGTAAGTACTTATTTGTTGATCCGATGATGGTATCAGTGGGGAGCATTAATAATGTTGAAAAGCAAGCAAGATATGTTGACCTAAGGATAGGGTAAGTAGCATGTGACAAGGGAGTCATGATGCTTCCTTGTATATAAAGTAACTAGATGTAAATTTTTAATTGCAAGTATATATTTTGAACAACGATTAATTTTATTTAAATTATGTTATAATATGTACTACACATTAAATGTTGGCCGTCGTAGAGCCTGATTTATACCAATATATGGTTTTTCATCCATTGGGGCACGATGATCGAGATGATTTGGAAAATCTTATCACAATGTGAGTTTATAAAAATTTACTAAAGTTAAATGTTAAGTATAAAATTTATAATTATGTATGATTAATATTTATCTTTCAAAGCTTTTAGGATGTATGTGGCGATTCATGCGCCAAGATTGTCAAGAAAAAATTTTAGAAGTTTTATTACTCATGTATTATTATAATACAATTAAAATTTATGTTTTAAAATTTTTTTCTTTACTTTTATCTGTTACATTGACATCTTCAATTTTTTCGTATAATATCCACGCCAGCCCTCTAACATTGAGTGTGGTTATTGTGTTATGGCATATATGAGGGACGTCATTGAAAGACGTAGTGATACTGTCAGTTTTTATAAAATAGTAAGTTATTTTAATAATTGTTTAATTAGTCAATGTATTTGTTATTAATAACATACAAATTTATTTATGTGTTTTTGTAAATGCAATTGAATGATAAAGCCATGCACACTTAAGCAGAAATAAATCAATTGAGAAAGAATTTTGTGACTTCACATGTTGTTATTTGAGCGATAGTATAGGACGCGAATTTTGAGAATACTTTTTTTTGTAGATTGGAACATATTGAATATACTTTTGCACTCATTATGTAAAAATTAATTATTCAATGAATTTCTTTTATGATAAATATTATACATTTGCATAATTAAATTTGTTAATATTAGGTTGAATCATTCAATGAATATCTTGAATGATAATATTTTAAAGCATTAATTATTGAGAGAGTATTGAAGAGTTATTTAGTGTATTATTATTGCATGATAAAGTTGAAAAGTGAATGTGTTAGTGTATATTGGAGTGTGATTTGGTATATTATAGTTGTAATATTTGAAAATTGAAGGTATTGGTGTATATTTAAATATCATTTGCTGTATTATTGTTGCACTATACAATGTTAGAGTGACGATGTTGATGTGTATTAGAGTAGTGTATTATTAATATGTAATTTGAAGTATGTTGTGTTGAATTTGGCATTGATGTGATTAGTGTATTGTGGTACGCAAAATGAAGTGTGTTGTGTTGAATATAGTGTTGATATGTTGAAAAATGGTGAATCTTAATGTATGTGAAGTATAATTATTATTGATATGGCAACTGAAATATTTTAAGATTGAATTTGATGTATTAATGATGTTTTAAAGTATAATTTTATATATAAAATTTGAGATTATTCATATGATTTTGTAAGTGAAATTGATAATTATGATGTAATTGTAATTATAATAATTGTAAATTACAAATTTAGAATTCATAATGTATTTTTGAAATATTTTAAAAATATAAATATTGGTCTACAATAATTAAAACAAAAATTTTTTAAAAAAATTGAAAACGTTAGATGGTGGTTGTAAATAAAACAGTTATCTAAAATAATGGATATTAGATGAGAGTTGTATCTGCAACTATCATCTAATGTAATTGGACATTATATGACAGTTCTGTACACAATCATCATCTAATGTAATACGATCTTAGATGATAGTTTTGTAATCAACTGTTACTAATGTAATGGGTATTAGATGATGATTGTATTCATAACTCTCATCTTATACAACCCAACATCATAGTAGTTTTACTTACAACTCCTATCTAACGTTGGATTGCATTAAACGACAATCATTGTTAATTCACATCTAATAGTGTAACAACCGTCATTAAAAGTTACATTAGATGATAGTTTTTGCAACCGTCATCTATTTTGCAAAGCCTTTTCTTGTCACTTAAATAGATGACACTTTCACAACCATTGTCTTTAACATTTTTTAACCATCATTAAAAGCATGTTTGGTTGTAATGAACTAGGTTTTCCTAGTAATATTTGCAGCACATAACTTTGATTTTGGCATATGGGCATTCTAGTACAATAAAAAAGTAAGGGAGGCAAAAAGAAGGTAGTAAAAGTTTTTTTAAAAAACAAAAAACAACCATGGTAGAAGATGCCAATGATTATGTAAGTAAATAAAAACATAAAGGCAATACGAACCCAATTTACAAAATAAGGCATCAAACTCTTATGGAACATAATGAGAGGCTTTTCTAAACTCATGACAATAATTAACGTTTAAACCTATATGAAGAGATGTACGTTAGTATAATCAAAACTTTACACAATTAAATGGAGTTTATGCAAGAACATAAAAAATGATGTACCACTTGCCTCCACCTTGAGCATCACGTAAGGTTTGACCATGGTAACCCATCATAACAAAAAAAGTTTTCAACTATATGTTAGGGCACTGTGATCTCTTAAAAACATTAATCATATTTTCTTTGACTTCCCTACCATTCTCTAATTTCCTTATATATTAATCATCATTCAAAGTCACCAACCCATGCATCATCATATTCTCTTCCAAATCCCACATCATTTCTCATGCCCACCAAAAACCCAAACTAGCATTATACTAAGAACAAAACAAGAATCCACGAAACCAAAAAAAAAAAATAAATCATTTTGCAACTTGATCCATCATCCACCATAACTTTTCTTTTTTCCAGTAAAAATTTATAAAGGAGGCAAAACTAAAAATATATTGACAAAATCAATCCAATTCATATACATAAATTCATTATCATAGATTATGAGATGATAAAAATGTTTGATCTTAGAAAAAGAAAAATTTATAACACATTACCTAAGAAATTTGTAAAGTGGTCCTTAAAACATTAATGATCGGCACCGTGATGTGGTGGTCCCTACTACAATCATAACTTATAGAGAGATAAGGAGGAATTATTGATGGATTAAGAGAATCACTAGGCTTATGGTGGTTGTTCATAGTGGTGGAGGTGAAAAAGTCATAATGTAATAGTGTTGCATTGATGATTAGGGGAAAGAGTGAAAGAGAAACGCATATTCTCAACCTCTTTCTATCTCCTTCTAAGTTTAAAGGATACTAAAAGTCGTTGTAGTTAGGAAATATGGTCACTGTATGGGAGAAAGAAAAATCTCTTATCATGGTTTTTATAAATAAAAAATGACCATTGTGGAGAATAATGAGAGAAAGAAAGATTCGCTTTTTATTTTTTTATTTATATTTCCTACTAGTATTTATAGCACATTAATGGATTTTTGGCATATGGACACTCTCGTACAATGAAAAAGTAACGGAGGCAAAAAAGAGGTAGTAAAAGTAAAAAAGAAAATCACCATGGCAAAAGATGCCAACAATTATGTAATTAAATAAAAACAAAAAGGCAATACCGAACTAAGTTTACAAAATAATGTATCAAACTCATATGCAACATATTTAGATGGCTTTCAAAACTCATGACAATAACTAACGTTTAAACCTATATGAAGAGATGCAAGCTTGTATAATCAAAACTTTATATAATCAAATGAAGTTCATTCAAAATCATCAAACCATGAATCATATTCTCTTCCAAATCCCACATCATTTATCATACTCACCAAAAACCCAAATTTGCATCACACTAAGAACAAAACAAGAATCCACAAAACCAAAAAAAAAAAAAAAAACCATTTTGCAACTCGATCCATCATCCATCGTGACTTTTCTTTTTTTTTTTTTGGTATAAATCTATGGAGGCAAACTAAAAATATATTAGAAACATCAATCCAATTCATGTACATAAATTCATTCACATAAATTATGAGGTGAGAAAAATGTTTGATCTTCAAAAAAGAAAAATTTATAACATATTACCCAAGACAATTGTAAAGTGGTCCTTAGGACCTTAATGGCCGATACCATGATGTGGTAGTCCCTACTATAATCATAACTTATAGAGAGAGACAAGTAAGAGATTATCGATGGATCAAGAGAATAACTAGCCTTGTGGTTGTTTGTTCATAGTTGTTGAGGTGAAAAAGTCATAATATAATAGAGCGGCATTGATGATTAGGGAAAGGAGTGAAAAAGCCTATGCCAAAAAGCTAAATCCTCTTTGCTAACCCTCAATAAATTGCCCAGAAAGGGTGCCAAGAGGGCCACATTGCATGGAGATAGGCATGAGAGCCAAGCCACGGTTTCCCCAGCAAGGGTGGCTGGGCGAAAGGCCCAACGTAAGGCTGCAACAAGCGAGCTAGCCATGCAATGGGCACCCCACGCATGCCTGGCCCTCGTCGCTATCCCTCGATAAATAGCTTAGATGGCGTGCTAAGGGAACCATGTGGCATGGGAATTAGGAATGGAAGGCAAGCCATTGATACCCCAAACAGGCATCACATGGGTAGAAGGCCTAACAAGTGACCATGATAGGCATTGGCCATACCGTTAGCGCCACACGCTAGCTAGACCCTTATTGCTATCCCTAGAAAGATTGCCCAATATGCATGCTAATGGAGCCAAGTCGCACTGACCATGAGCACAGGAGGTAAGCCACGGTTGCCATGACTATGCAGTGCATGGGTGAAAGGCCTAGTGGATGATTGCAACTAGCACGCTAGCTAAGCCATGGGCGCCCCAGTTGAGCCAGATCCTCGTCATGGTCCCTTGATTGACTGCCCAAAGAGCATGCCATGGGAGCCACATAGCATGGACCATGGGCATGAGAGGCCAACCACGGCTACCTCGAGTAGGCACGACATGGGTGAAATGCCCAAAGTGTGGCAACAGCAGGCACACTAACCAGGCCATGGATGGCCCATGCGAGCTAGACCATTATCGTTGTCCCTCGATAGGCTCTCTAGCGAGCGTCCCAAAGGTACGGAAAGTAAGCCATGGCTACTTCTAATAGGTGTTACATGGTGGATGGCCCAGTGTGCGACCATAAAAGGCACACTAGCTAAGCCATGGGCGTCCCACACAAGCTAGACTTAGTTGTTGTCCGTCGATAGACTACCTAGCGAGCATGCCAAAAAAGTCACGTTGCACAAAACAAGGGCACGAGAGGCAAGTCGCAGCTAACCCCGATAGGTACAATATGGGCAGAGGCCCAATTTGCAGTTGCAATAAGCATGATAGCTAGTGAGTGTGAGAAGAGAGCCGCATTGCATGGACTATTATTATAAGATGTAAGCCATAGTTACCCTTAGCATGCATCGCATGGTTGGAAGGCCTACCATGCGGCCACAACATAGGTGCTAACCAAGCCATGGGAGCCTCATGCGAGCCATCGCGTTTACTTATGCCATCGGAAGGGAAATCCAACACTGCCATTGGGTAGTCACTAAGCTCCTCTAGTATTGGCACCAGTATCTACCAATGTCTATGATTGCCCATCTGTAGTCAATGGGCTTTCCCGACACTAACGACTATCATACGATCATTGTAGGGCTACCCTGATGCTATCGCTAGTGTCCATCGATACCAATAACTACTCTATTGCAAAAGCTAGGTTACCTTCCCTTAATGCTAGGATTGGCATCTACCAACACGAGCAACTGCCCTATAGTAGTAACTAAGTAGACTTTCGGTTCCCCCAAAGTTGGCATGAGCATCTACCAGCACTAGCGATTTCCATGTAGTAATCATTGGGCTCTCTTTATGCTTTTTACTATAGCTAGGCCATCATTAAGCTTCCTCAGTGCTTGTGCTCACGTCTGCCAGCATCAGTAATAGTAGTTAGGCCATCCTTTATCGCCTTTAGTGTTGACTCTGATATCTACCGACGTCAATGACTACCTTGTCTTATTAGTTGGGCATTCCCAATGCCACCGACTGCCACGGGGTCATTGTTAAACTCTGCTAATGCTTGCTCTAACGTCTACAACACCAGTAACTACACCACAAAAGCAATTGGGTAGTTGTTGGGTTCTCCCAAAGCTGGCGCCAACATTAGCCTGTACTAGGCACTTCCCTGCACTAGTTTTTTGGCTCTTCAAATGCCAACTACTATAGCTAGGCTGACGTTGGGCTCATTCAATGCTTATCATCATGTTTACGTATGCTAGAGAGTACCATTGGGCCATCACAGGGGCAACCTAGTGCCAATCTCTTCCAACATCAGCAACTACTGCTAGTAGTAGTTGTTGGCCTCTATTAATGCCAGTGACTGCCTAGTAGTAGTTATTGGGCTCTCATAACGCCAACAAGAGTTATGGGGTTATCGTAAGGCTCCCTTAGTGTTGGCATGAGCATCTATTGACACCAACAACTACCCCATAATAATTGTTGGCCAGTGCTTAGGTTTTCTTAGTGCTAACACTGATGTTTGTGGACATCGACAACTGCCCCTTAGCAGTAACTATGTAACCATAAGTTTACTCCATAGCTGGCATGAGTCTGCTAGCATCAGCAATTTTTTTGTAGTCATCATTAGGCTCTCTTAATGCCAATAATTGCTGCTATTCCATCGTTGGGCCCATGTAGTACTTTTGCTTTTTGTCTACCTACATCAATGATTGTCACATGCCTATTGCTAGAAGAACCTAGTGTAGATGTCTGCCAACATTAGCAACAATTATTGGATTATCACTAATCTCATTAGTGCTAGTGTTGGCCTCTACTTGTGCCCCTGACTACCCAATGCCAATGATTAGCAGCAATCATTAAGCTCTCTCAATGCCAATGATTGTCATAGGGTCGTTGCAAGGCTTCCTCTATATTAGTGCTCCTATCTACTAACACCAACAATTATCCTATAGTAATAGCTTAGCAATCCCTGGGTTCCCCATGTGCTAGAAATTTCATTTGCCAACACCAACAAGTGCCTCACTACTGTAGCTAAGTAGTCATTAGGTTCCCTCAAAGTTAGCATGAGTGTCTGCAAGCATGAGGGACTACCTTGTTGTAGTCGTTGAGCTCCTCTAATGCTTGCCCTCGCACCTACTTATGCCTCTTACTCTCGTTGGGCCATAGTTGGAGGAACCCAGCATCAATGTTTGCCAAGGCTAGTGATTACCATTAGCTCATTATTAAGCTCCTCTAGCGCTAGTGACTACCCAGCAATAGTTGTTCGACTCTTCCAATGCCAACAACCATCATGAAGTCATCGCTGGATTCCTTTAGTGCTAGCACTAGTGTCTACTAACACTAGTAACTATGTTACAAAGATAGCTAGGCAGCACCTAGGTTCCCCTTGTGTTAGCATTGACGTCTACAAGCACGAGGGACTTCTTTGAGTAGTTGTTGTGTGCTTCCTATGCCAAAAACTACTAGTGTACTGTCGTTGGACTCCTCTACGTGCAATAGTGACTGTCGCTGGGCCATCACTAGGGGAACTTAGTGCAGATGTTTGCCAACACCAGCGATTACTGCTAGGTCATCGCTGAGCTCCCTTAGTGTTGTGTTAGCGTTACACAGTGCCAGTCACTCTTGTGTAAAAGTCATTGGGCTCTTCCAATGTTAGGAACTATCATAGGGACGTCATTAGGCTCTCTCGGTTCTAGCACTAGCATCCACCAACACTAGCAATTGCTTCACAATAATGGTTGAGCAGTTCTAAGGCTCTCTCAATGCAGGCATTGGTGTTGGTTGATATTCGCTAGGCCATTATTAAGAAAACCCACTACAAATGTCTACCAACGCTAAAGACTCTCTGTGGCGGGTCTTTTAGCTATCCCAGTGCACATGTTTGCCAGTGCAAGTGATTGCCCTGCAGCAGTTATAAGGCTTTCTCAATGCCTGTATCTATCGTTGGATCGTCACCATAGAGCTCCTTTAGTGTTGAAATTGGCCCCTACCAACAATCATCGTTAGGCTCTCCTAACACGAGTAAGTGTCATGAGGTCATCACTAGGCTCCCCTATTGCTGGCACTAGCATCTACCGATAAAAACAACTACCTCACAGTAATTGTTGGGAAGTCCCTCAATTTCTCTATTACACCTGTCGACGTCAACCAACACCAGTGATCACCCAGTAACAGTAGCTAGGCGGTTGTTGAGTTCCTTAAAAACTGGCATGAGTGTTTGCCAACACCGATGACTTCTCCACCACAGTCGTTGGGCTCTCCCAATGCCAATAACTGCTTTTAGGCCACTATTAGGCTCTTTTAATGCTTACCATCGCTTTTGCCAGCATCAATGATAGTCATTGGGCCATCGCTGTAGTAATGACAGTGGCTGGCATTTACTAGCATCAGCAGCTACCCGACAGCATTAGTTAGGCTCTTATAATACCACCCATTATCATTGGATCATCGCTGGCCTCCTTTTGTGCTAGCATTAGTGTCTACCGACATTAGCAACTGCCATACAACAATAGTTGAGCAATCTTAGCGTTCCCCCTAGTGCTAGCACCTGCATCCATGAACACTAATAACTGCCTTACAATAATAGTTGGGCAGTCATTGGGTTTCCCCAAAGCTGATGCAAGCATTTACTGCACTAATAACATCGTGCAAAAGATGTTGGGCTCTCCCAATGCCTACTACTGTTGCTAGGCTGTCATTCGACCCTAACTATGCTTGCCCTCATGTTTACATGCACTAGTGACAACCGTTTGTCCATCACTAGGTGACCCAATGCTGATGTTTGCCAATGCCAATGACTATCGCTAAGTCATTCTTAAGTTGCTCTAGTGTTCATGTTGCCATCCATTAGCGTGAATGATTGCTCAGCAGTAGTTGTTGGGCTCTCCCAATAATAGCGACTATCCTCGGGTCAGTGCTAGGCTCCTTTAGTACTCGCACTGGTGTTTAACAACACTAGCAACAGCACTGCAAAAATAACTGGTTAGTCGTTGGGTTCCCCTAAAGCTAGCATGACTATTTACTAGCACCAATGATTTCCCCGTAGTAGTCAGTGGGCTTTCCTAATGCCAATAACTACTGGTTGGTCATGGTTGGGCTCCATTAGGGCTTGCCTTCTCATCAAATGCCTGCTATCTTCAGCAACTCATGCAAATGCCTACTAGCATCAGCAACTACCTAGTAATAATGGTTTACTTTCCGAATGCTCATTACTATCATAGGGATGATATAAGGCCTCCCTCATATTGGTGCAGGCATCTACTCACACTAGCAACTACTGCCCAGTAATAGTTAGGCAGTCCCTAGATTCCCCACTTATTGGTAATTTTGTCTCTAAACACCAATAATAGCCTCACTGCTATAGCTAAAATAAGTGCGAGCATCTGCTGGCATCAGCGAGTGCCCCGCAATAGTCATTAGGCTCTATTTCTGCTTATTACTCTTACTATGTCGTCATTAAGTTCCTCTAGTGCTTACCTTTGTGCCTACTTATGCTTGCTGCTCTTGTTAGGCCATAGTTAACCTCTGATGTTTGCTAGCATTAGTGATTACCGCTAGGTCATTGTTAAGCTCCCTTAGTGCTAGTGATTGCCTAGTAATAGTTGTTCAGCTCTCCTAATGGCAACGACTATCATGAGATCATCCTTGGATTCCCCTAATGCTGGCACTAGCATCTACTAACATCAATAATTGCCCCACAACTAACTAGGTAGTACTTAGGTTCCTCTTGTGCCAGCATCAGTGTCTGCTAGCACCAGGAACTTCCCCAAGCAGTCATTGTGCCTTCCTTATGCTTAATTATTTTTACTGCATCATCTAATGTAGATGTTTGCTAGTGTGAGCGATTGCTTCTAGGTCATCGTTGAGCTCCCTTAATGATGTGCTGGCCTTAAACAACTAGGCACTCTCGAGAAGCACTCGTTAGGCTCTCCTAATGGTAGCAACTATCACAGGGATGTCACTAGGCTCCGTCGGTGCTAGCACTAGCGCCCACTAACACTAGCAACTACTTCACAGTAATAGTTGGGTAGTTTCAAGGCTCTCTCAATGTAGGTGCTCATGTTGATTGACGTTCACTAGGCCATCCTTAAGAGAACCCACTACAAATGTTTGTCAGTGCCAGTGACTATCTCTAGCTTGTCATTGAGCTGTCCTAGTGTAGATGTTTGCCAACATAAGTGATTGCCAAGTAGTAGTTGTAAGGCTCTCCCAATACCTCTAACTATCATTGGCTCTTCATCGTTGAGCTCCCTTAATGCTGATGCTGGCCCTCAATACCATCAACCATTGGGCTCTCTTAATGTAAACGACTGTCATGGGATCATCGCTATGCTCTCCCATTGCTGGCATTGACATCTACTGATTAAAGCAACTGCGTCGTTGCAGTTACTAAGAAGTCCTTTAGATCCCTTAATGCTCACATCGACGTCAACCAACTGTAGCAACTACTCGATAGCAACAGCTGGGTAATCATTGTGTTCCTTAAAAGTTAGTGCGAGTGTCTACAAACATGTGTGACTTCCCCAACATAGTTGTTGGACCACAGTTGTTAGACTCTCCCAATGCCAACAACTGCTGCTAGACCACTGTTAGGCTCCTTTAATGCTTACCCTCGCATTTACTAGCATCAGTGATAGCCTTTGGGCCATCGTTGCTACAATGACAATGGTTGGCATTTACTAGCATTAGCTTTTACCGACATTAACAACTACCTACAGCAATTATTGGGCTCTTTCAATGCTTGCGATAGTCCATTGGGTCATCGCTAGGCTCCCTCGGTGTATGCTCTAGCATTTATCGACCTTAGCAACTACCCCACAGTAATAATGAGGTAGCCTGTGGGTTCTTCTAATGCTAATGTCGGTGTTTGCCAATACCAACAATTGCACTATAGTAGTAGTTGGGAAATTATCGATTTCCTTAAAGCTGGATTATCTCTAAGCTCCGTGAATACTGGTGCTAGCATCTATCATCCTCAATGACTGCTCAACAATAGCTGCTGGCCCTCTCAAGAATAGTGACTATCATGAGGTCATCGCTAAACTCCCCTTATGCTAGCACTAGCATCTATCAACTCAAGGAACTGCCCTACAACAATAGCTAGACAATCCTTGGGTTCCTTTAGTGTTGGTCTAACACTAGCAACTGTCTCACAATCGTAGTTGGGCAATTGTTAAGTTCCCCCAAAGCTAACGAAAGCATCTACTAGCATTAGGTACTTCCTCATAGCAGTTGTTGGCTCTTTTAATGCCAAGTACTATTGCTAGGCCGTCATTGGGCTCCTTTAGTGCTTGCCCTTACGTCTATAGATGCTAATGACTTTTGCTTGGCTATCACTAGAAGAGCCCAGTACAGATGTTTGCTAGTACAAGCGACTACCCAACAGTGATCATAGGGCTCTCCCAATGCGTGCGACTATCACTGGGTTATCACTACTGAGTTCACCAAATGCTGAACATGGCACCTACCAATGCTAGTAATTGCCTAACAATAGTTGTTTAGCTTTCCCAACTCCAGTGACTATCATGGGGTTGTCGTAAGGCTCCCCTATTATTAGCATTGATGTGTATCGATAAAAGCAACAACCTTACAATAAATGTTAGGAAGTTCATTTGTTCCCTAATGCTGGCACTCACATAAACCAACACTAAAGACTGCCTTGCATCACTAGTTGGGTAGTTGTTGGGTTCTTCAAAAATGAGTGTGAGTGTGTACTAACACCTATGACTTCCTCATAGTTATTGTTCATCTTTCTTGATGCCAACAACTACTACTAGGCCATCATTGGGTTCCTCTAGTGCTTGCCTTCTCACCTACTTGAACCTGCGACTGCCATAGGGCATCCTAAGGCAACCCACTGTGAATGACTGCTTGCTTGTAGTTGTTGGGCTCTCGAATGCCAATGACTGTACTTGTTGCTTGGCTCACCCAGTGCTACCACTAGTATCTACCGATACCACCAAGTGCCACGTAGTAATAATTGGGAGTCCTTGCATTCCTCTAGTGCTAGGATCAACGTCTGCCCGCACTAACCATTGCATCAAAGCAGTAGCTGGATAGTCATTTGAGTTCTCTGCCAGCACAAAGACTTCCTTGTAATAATCATTGGGCTATCCTAGCGCTAACTATTAGCCATCGTTAGGCTATCCTAGCGCCAACTACCAGCTATCGTTGGGTTCCTCCAGTGCTTGTCCTCGCCTTTGCTTAGGCCAATGACTTTCGTGCACTAATTGTTAGGCTCTTCCAATGCCCACTACTTTTACCACATTGTGCTTCGGCTCCATTAGTGCTTACCTTTGCATCTACCTATGCCAACGACTGCGATTGTGCCATCATTGGGGGGGAGTTCAATAGAATTGTCTCCCAATGCCAATGATAGTTATTGGGTCATCGTAGAGCTCCCAATCCAGTTACAGTTGTTGCATCAATGACTACCCAATTACAGTTATTGGACTCTCCCAATGATACTCACTATCATGAGATCGTAGTTGGGCTCGCCCAATGTTGACACTAGCATATATTGACACGAATAATTACCCTATGATAATAGCTAAGTAGTCTTTAGGTTCACTTAGTGCTGACACTAGCTTTTTCCAATACTAATAACTACTTCGCAATAATAGCTGGGCAATCATTTGGTTCCCCTACAGTTGGCACTAGCACCTACCAGTGACTTCTTTACAGTAGTTGTTGGGCTCTTCTAGTAGGACACTCTTTGGCTCCCTTTATTCTTGCCTTCGTGTTCACCTAAGCCAACGTCCGTCGTTGGGCCATTACTGGGGAAATCCACAAAAGATATCTACCAGCGCAAGCGACTATCATTAGGCAGTTGCTAAGCTTCCCTAGTGTTAGCACTAGTGACTGCCTCACTATAGTTGTTAGGCTCACTTAATGCCAGCAACAGTCATGGGATCATTGGATCGTCATTAGGCTCTCTTAATGCTAGTGCTTATGTTTACCAACACCAATAACTACCCTACAATAATAGATGAGCAACCCTTAAGCTTTAATGCAGGCATTGGCGTTTGCCAACCCCAACAACTGCCCAACAGTAGTGACTAGGTAGTCGTTGGGTTCCCCCAAAGCTGACTCTAGTATCTGCCACCATTAGTAACTTACTATGTAGTCGTTGGGGCTCTCCTAGTACTTATCCTCATGTCTACCAGTGCCAACAAGTGCCGTAAGGTCATCACTGAGTTGTTCTAGTGTTGGTGCTAGCTTTTACCTACATCAATAACTACCTAACAGTAGTCATTGACACTCCTTCAATGCCAGCAATTGTCTTAAGGCATCATTGGGTTACCCCGATGCCAAAATTAGCGTGTACCAACCCCACAAACTGCTCATAACAATAGTAGAGTAGTCCGTAGGTTTCGTTAGTGTTAGTGCTCACATTTGTCAACACTGGCAATAGGCTCACAATAGTCACTGGATAGTCATTAGGTTCCCCCAAAGCTAGTGATAGTGTCTATAAGCACCAATGGCTACCCAGCAGTAATCTTTAGGCTCTTCATGATACCAACTAGTGCTACTAGATCATCATTGGGTTGCTCGAGTGAATTACCCTCACATTTACCTGATCCAATGACCATTCTTTTTTAATCATTGGGGGAACCCAATGTAGATGTTTGCTAATGCGAGCGACTCTCATTGGGTGGATGCCAAGCTCCCTTCTTGCTAACGTTGGTTTTTACCAATGTTAGTGACTACCCAAGAATCGTTGTTGGGCTCTGCCAACACCAATAATTTTTACGGGGTCATTGTGGGGCAACTCGATCCAAGTATTAGTGTCTATTGACACTAGCACTTGCCCCACAGTAATAGGTGGGCAGCCTCTACATTCCCTTAGTGCTACCATTAGCATCTACTGACATTAACAACATTACTGCTACAGTAGCTAGGCAATCATTGAGTTCCCCCAAAGCTGGTCCTAGAGTCTACTAGTAGCAGTGATTGCCTCGCAATAGTCATTACGCTCTCTTAGCGATTGCCCCAAAGCTAGCATTAGCATTTACTTGTGCTAGCGATTATCATTGGGGCATTGTTGAGGAAGCATAGCGTAAATATTTGCTAATGCCAGCCACTGTCACTAGGTCATTGAAGAGCTCCCTTTGTGCTGGCACTGGCCTTAAAGAACACGAGCGACTACACAGCAGTAGTCATTGGGCTATCCCAACGACAATAACTATTATGGGGATGTCCCTGGGCTCCCATAGTGCTAGCGTTAGTATCTACCAATGCAAGTAACTGCCCCATACCAATAGTTAGCCAGTTTCTAGGTTCTTTTAGTATAGGTACCAATGTTTACCAACACCAAAAGCTGGTATTAGTGTCTACTAGCATGAGTAACTACCCTTTAATAGTAGTTGTGAAGTAGTCAAGATCCCCTAGTGCTGAGGCTGGCTTCTACCAGCGTCATCGACTACCTAGTAGTAGTCGTTGGGCTTTCCTAATGCCAACAAATGTGATGGTGCCATCGCTGGCTCCTCTATTGCCAGAACTAGTGTCTACTAACACCAATAACTGCCCAGCAGTAATAGATGAGCAATCCTTAGGTTTTAGTATGGGCGGTAGCATTTTCCAGCACCAATAACTACCTTTCAACCGTAGCTCAGCAATCATTAGTTTCCACCAAAATTGGTGGTACTGTTTACAAGCACCAATGACTACCACACAATAGTTGTTAGGTCTCCCAAAACCCACTACTGCTGCTAGGCCATCGTTGGCCTGCTCTAGTGCTTGCCCTCTGTCTACATATGCTAGCGACCATCGCTTATGGATCTTTGAGGGAACCTAGTGTAAATGTTTGCTAATGCCAATGATTGCCATTGGGTGGTCGCTACATTCGCTTAGTGTTGGCATCTACTCAAGTTAGGGACTTCTCAATCATAGTCATTGAGCTCTTCTAATGCTAATGACTATCATAGGGTCATCACTGGGCAGCCCGGTGCTAGCATTAGTGTTTACTGACATCAATAACAGCCTCGCAACAATAGCTAGGCAACCCTTACGTTCCCTTAGTGCTATCATTTATGTCTTATAACACTAGTAACTTCCGTGCTCTAGTAGCTAGGCAATCGTTGGTTTCCCCAAAGTTAGCATTAACATCTAACAGCACGAACGATTGCCCTACAACAGTCATCTATCTCTCGTAACTCCAATTACTACTACTATTCAGTCATTGATCTCCTTGATTACTTGCCTTAGCGTCTACCTATGCCAGGAACTACCGTTGGGCCATCATTAGGGGAACCTAATAGAGATGTATGCTAGCGTCAGCGATTATCGTTAGGTCATCGTTGAGCTCCCCTAGTGTTGGCACTAACCTTGAACAGTGCCAAAAATTGCCAGCCTCATTCGTTGGTCTTTCTCGATGCTCGTGACTATTCACGAGGATGTCATTGGGCCTCATCGGTCTTAGCATTAACGTCTACCGACACTAGTAATTGCCCCGTAGTAGTAGTTGGGCAGTTCCAAGGTTCTCCTAGTGCAAGCATTAACATTTACTAACACTAGCAACTTCCCTATAGTACTAATTGGGTAGTCGCTAGGTTTCCTCAAAGTTGGTGTTAAGGTTTGCTAGCATTAGCAATTTTTTTGTAGTAGTTGTTGGGCTCCATCGATTCTAATTACTACTACTAAGTCGTCATTGGGCTTGTCGAGTGCTTGGCCTCACGTCTGGTTACACCAGCGATGTCCACTAGACCATTAATGGGGGAACCCAGTGTAGATCCTTACCAATGCTAGGGACTACTGCTAAGTCATCGTAAAGATCCCCTAGTGATGGTGCTCGCCACTATTAATACTAGCGATTGTCCAATAACAGCCGTTGGGCTCTTACAAAGCGAGCGACTATCATAGGGTTGTCCCTAATTTCCCTCGATGCTGGCACAAGTGTCTATTGACACCAGTATCTACCTTGTAATAGTAGCTAGGCAGTTGTTAGGTTCCCCTAAAGCTAGTTAAGCATCTACTACTACTAACAACTTCCCTGCACTAATTATTGGTCTTTCCCAATGCCAACTACAACTGTTAAGCCGTCGTTAGCTTGTCTAGTGTTTGCCTTCATGTCTGCTTGCGCCAACGACTACTGCTAGGTTGTTGTTGAGCTCCCGTAGTGCTAACACTAGCATTTACTAGTGTCTAAAACTGCCTAAGATAGCGATTGGGCTTTCATAATAATCATGACGATCAAAAGGTCATCATTGGGCTCCCCTAATGCTAGAATTGGCATCTACTATCACCAACAACTACCCCTCAACAATAGTTGGGTAGTCCAAGGTTCCCCTAGTATTAGCATTAGCATCAACCGACAACTTTAACTGCTTTGTAACAGTAGGTGGACAGTCATTAGGTTCCCCTAAAGCTAGTGTTAGAATTTCCCTCACTACTACTTGGCCATTGTTGGTCTCCTCTAGTGCTTGTCCTTGGATATGCCTATGCCAACGATTGCTGCTGGGCCATTACTAGCGCTAGCATCGATGTCAATCCACGCAAACAAGTACCGTTAGGTCATTGCTAAGCTCCCCTAGTGACTGTACTTACCTCTACCAGCGCCAATGATTGTCCAACAATAGTTATTGGGCTCTATCAATGCCAGTAATTGTTATGGAGTCATTGCAAGGCTCCTCTAATGCTAGTAGCATCTACCGACACCAATAACTACCCTACAGTAATGGCTATGAAGTCCAAAGGTTCCCCTAGTCCCTAGGTTCTCCTAGTATCCACTATAACTGCTGGGCCATCATTAGGCTTTTTTGGTGCTTGCCCTCGCGTTTGCCTTTGCCTACTACCGCCACTTAGCCATCGCTGGGGGAACCCTGTGCAGATTTTTACCAAGGCTAGTGACTGCCTAGTAATAGTCATAAGGCACTCCCAACGCTTATGGCTATCTTCTGGTCATCGTTGCTGAACTTCCTTAGTATTGGTGTTGGCCTCTACCAGTACTAGTGACTCCCCAGTAGTAGTTGTTATGCTCTCCTGATGTTAATGATTGTGATAAGGCTCTTCTATTGCTAGCACTAGCATCTATTAACACCAGCAGTTACGTCGCACTAATTGTTAGAAAGTCCCTTAGTTCTCCTAATGCTAGCACCGACGTCAACCAACACTAGCGACTGCCTTACAACTATAGTTAAGAAGTTGTTAGGTTCTCCCCAAGTTGGCGCGAGCATTTGCCAAAACTAGCGACTTCTTCGTAGTCACTGTTGGTCTCTCCCAATGCCAAACATAACTTTTAGGCCGTTATTGGGCTGCTCTAGTGCTTACTTTCATGTTTACCTGTGCCAGCAATTGTCATTAGGTCATTGCCAGGGCAACCTAGTGAAGATGTTTGGCAGCGTTAGCGACTACTGCTGGGTGGTCATCGCTAAGCTCCACTAGTGCTAACACTAACATCTATCAGCATCTGCGATCACCCAGTAGCAGTCGTTAGGCTCTCCCAACATGAGTGACTGTAATTAGGTTGTCGTTGGGCTCCCCTAATGCTAGCATTATTAGTTATCGACACTAACAACTGCCTCCCATAGTGGCTAGGTAATCCTTGGGTTCCTTTAATGCTAGTGTCGGCGTCTAACAACACTTCTAACTAAGTTGTAACAATAGGTGGGTAGTCGATAGGTTCCTCCCAAGCTAGTGCGAACATTCACTTGCACCAATAACATGCTTGCATAAGTTGTTAGCCTTTCCTAGTGCTTATTAACATTGTTAGGTCATCATTCAACCCTTTAATACTTGCCCATATGTCTATGTGCGCTAACGATAGTAATTGGGCCATCACTAAGAGAACCTAAGGTTGATGTTTGCCAATGCCAATAACTATTGTTAGGTCATTGTTAAGCATTTCCACTGCTAACACTACCATCTACTAACGTTAATGATTGCCCAGTAGTAGTTATTAGGCTCTCCTAATGCCAGTGACTATCACGGTGTCATCACTAGCTCCCTCAGTGCTGGCACTAGCATCTATTAATGCCAACAACTGTACTATAACAAAAGCTTGGTAGTCGTTGGGTTCTCGTGAAGCTAATGCAACCATTTGTCTGCACTAGCGAATCCACCACAATCATTGTGAGGCTCTCCTAATGCCAACTATTACTGCTAGGCTATCGTTAGGCTCATCTAGTGCTTACAGTTATGTTTGCCTACATAAGCGATTGTCGTTGGGCCATCGTTAATAGAACCCAGCACAGATGTCGACCAGCTCTAACGAGTGTTGCTAGGTCATCGCTAAGATTCCCTAGTGCTAGCACTTGCTTCTACCAACATAAGCAACTGCCTAGTTATAGTCATTAGTCTCTCCTTATGCCAGCGACCATCATAGGGTCATTGCTTGGCTCCCTAGTGCTAGCACTAACATCTACTCATACCAAGAATTACTATGCAACAATAGCTGTGTAGTCCTTAGTGTAGGTCCTAGCATGTGCCAACATCAGCAACTGCCCTACAACAATAGCTAGGCGATTGTTGGGTTCCTCTAAAGTTGACATGAGCATCTACCAATGCCAATGACTGCCCCTTAGAAGTTATTGGGCTCTCTTAGTGCTGACCACTAGTGCTAGGCCATCGTTAAGGTCCCTTGGTGCTTGCCCTCGAGTTTACTTGCGTCAATGACTACCGCTGGGCCATCGTTGGGGTACTGAATTGAAATGTCTGCCAACGCCAATGACTATTGCTTGGTCATTGTTAATCTCACCTAGTGCTCGCACTGGCATCTACTAGCATCAACGACTACCCAACAACAGTCGTTGGCCTCTTCCAATGCCAACCACTATCACGAGGTCGTCGTTAGGCTTCTTAGTGCTTGCATTAGCATCCACCAATGCTAATAACTGCACCATAGAAGTAACTAGGTAGTCGTTGGGTTCCCCCAAAGCTAACACAATAAGCTGCTAGTATAAGTGACTTTCTTGCAGTAGTTATTGGGCTCTTTCAATGCCAATTACTGCTTCACGGCTGTCGTTAGGCTCCTTTAGTGCTTGCCCTTTGTATTCCTGTGCCAACGACTATGATTAGGCCATTATTGGGGCAACTTAGTAAAGATGTCTACAAGCATAAGCGACTACCTAGTTGGAGTCATAGGGCTTTCCCGATGCCTGCGACTATTATTGGGTTGCCAATGAGCTAGCTTGATCCTAACACTACCGCTTATCGACAGCAGCAACTTCCTTACAGTAATAGGTAGGCCATCCTTGGGTTCCCTTCATGCTAGCACTTGTGTCTGCCAACACTTATCCCCACCGTGCAGCAATAGCTAGGTAGTCATTGCGTTCTTTGACGCTAGTGCTAGTGTTTGCCATCATGAGTAACATCCCCATAAAAGTCTTTGGGCTATCCTAGTGCCTACTCCTATTACTAGGTCATCGTTAGGCTCCTCAGTGCTTGCCCTCGTGTTTACTTGCGCCAGTGATTGTTGCTAGGCCCTAAGAGAACCTAATGCTAATGTTCGCTAATGCCAGCGACGATCACTGAGCTGCTCTAGTGCTAGCATTGCCATCTACTAATGTTAATGATTGCCAGTAGTTATTGGGCTCTCCTAACACTAATGACTATGATGAGGTTGTCATTGGGCTCCCTTATTGCTCTTAACTAGCATTTAGAAACACGAGCGATGGTATCACAGAAATAGCTGGGCAGTCGTTCAGTTCTTCCAAGGCTGGCGCGAGCTTTAGCTTGCTCCAATAAATCCATCGCAATTATCATTGGGCTTGATTAATGGTTACCGTTATGTCTGTTGATGCAACCAACTATTGCTGGCCATCGCAAGAGGAACCCAGCATAGATGTTCGGCCTATGCCAACAACTACCATTGGGTCATCGCTAAGATCCTTTAGTGCGGGCACTAGCATCTACCAACATCAACGACTACCCAGTAGCAATCGTTGGTTGTCCTTATGCCAATGATGATCATAGGGTCATTAGTAGGCTCCCTCAATGCTTGTGCGAGCGTTTAGTAATACTAACTATTGCCTCAAAGCAATAGCTGTATAGTCCCCCGGTTCCTTTAGTATTGGCACTAGCATCTGCTAGCTCTAACAATTGCCCTACTACACTAGCTAGGCAATCATTGGGTCCCTCAAAGCTAGCATAAGAGTCTGCCAATATGAGTAACTGCCACGCAATAGTCATTATGCCCTCCAGTGCTGACCACTATCACTAGGCCATCATTGAGGTCCCTTAGCACTTGCTCTGACGTCAACGTATGCTAGCGATTGTCATTGCGCCATCTCTAGGATCCCAAGAGCAGATGTCTGCCAGTACTAGTGACTAATGCTAGGTCATCGTTATGTTCCCCTTGTGTTAGTGTAGGCATCTACTTGCATCAGCGATAACCCAGCAATAGTCATTGGGCTATCCTAACTCTAGCAGCTGTCATTGAGACATTGTTAGGCTCCACTGGTGCTAGCACTCGCATCTATTGACACCAGTAATTGCACCATAGAAGTAGCTGGACAGTGATTGGGTTCCTCTAAAGTTAGTGTGAGCACCTGCTAGCACAAGCGACTTCCCCACAATATTTGGCTTTTTCCTATGCCAATTACTACTGCCAATTATCGTTGAGCTCCCCTAATGCTGGCACCAGCGTCCATAAATGTCAACGACTCCCCAAGAATAGTCATTGGTCTCTTTCAATGCTAACAACTATCATGGGGTCATCGTTAAAGTCCCCTGACACTAGCATTAATGTCTACCAAATCCTGCCACTGCCCTACTGTAATAGGTGAGTAGTCCCTAGGTCCCTTAGTGCTGGTGCTAGTGTTTAATAACACCAGCTACTGCTCTAAATAGTAACTAGGCAGTTACTAGGTTCCCTCAAAGTTAACACAAGTATTTACCAGCATTGGTATCTTCCCTGTAGTAGTCATTAGGTTCTCTCAATGCCAACCAATGCTACTAGCCATCGTTGGGCTCCTTTAATGCTTGCCTTCACGTCTAGCTACGGCAATGATGAGCATAGGGCCATTGGTAGGCAACCTGATAAAGATGTATGTCAGTGTTAATGACTGCCTAGTAGTAGTTGTTGGGCTCCCCTAGTGCTCCCAATTGTCATTGGGTCGTCGCTAGGCTCCCTTAGTGCTAGCACTGCCATGTACCGACATTACCAACTGCTACGCAGCAATAGCTGGGTAGTCCTTGGGTTCCGTTAGTGTTAGTGCCAGCGTTTGTCAATACTAACAATTGCATCATAGCAATAGGTGGGCTATCGTTGGGTTGCCTCGAAGCTGGTATGAGCGTCTGCCAGCAACGTCGACTTTCCTACAATAGTTGTTTGGCTTTATTAGCATCGACTAGTGCTACTAGGCCATCTTTAGGCTTTTTTAGTGCCTGCCTTTGTGTTTACCTGCACCAATTACTACCATTGGCCATGTCTGGCATAACTTAGTGTAGATGTTTACTAGCGTTAGCAATAGCATAGCTTCAATCGTTTGGCTCTCCCAACACTAGAGACAGTCATTAATTGTCTCTAAGCTCCTCCGTTGTTAGCACTAGCATCTACTCACCATTGCTAGCACTAGTGTCTACTCACCTTTGGTAACACTAACGTTTACTCACATTAGCAATTACCCCCAACAAGTGAGATGGAAGGCCTAACATGCGACCGTAGCAGGCGTGCAAGCCAGACCATAAGAGCCTCACGATAAGCACAACTTGAATGGAAGGGCGAGAGTGTGACCATAATTAGCGTGTTGGTCGAGCCATTGGCAGCCTATATGGGCTAAATCCTTGTTGTTACCCCTCGATGGACTGCCAGTGAGCATGCCAAAAGAGCAATATGGCACGGACAACGGCACAAGAGGCATGCCACGACTGCCCCTAATGGGTATGGCATAGGTAAAAAGCCTTCTGAGCGACTACAGCAGGCGAGCTAGCCAGGGCATGGGCACCCCACGTGAGCTAAACCCTTATCACTGTCTGTTGATAGATTGCCTAACCTGCATGTTAAGGGAGCCGCGTCGGAAAGCACTTGGGCATGAGAGGTAAATCACGACTAGACTCTACTGGTAACGCATGGGTGGAAGGCCAAACATGTAGCTGCAATGCTCTCCAGCCATGCCAAGGGTGACCCTCGTGGGCAAGACCCTTATCGTTGTCCCTCGATAAACTACCTAGTGAGTAAGCTATGGGAGCCGTATTGCATGGACCATGGGCATGGGAGGCAAGCAACGACTGCCGCAAATAGGCATCGTAGGGGCCGAAGGCCTAGCATGCGGCCCTAATAGTTGCGCTAGCCAGGCCCTGGGCACCTCATTCAAGCCAAATCCTTGTCATTGTCCATCAATAGACTCCCTAATGAGCATGCCAAGGAGCCGTATACCAATGTCCATAGGCATGGGAGGTCAACCACAACTACCCCTAACAAGCACGGCATGTGCTAAAGGCCTACCATGTGGCCCATCAAACTCACCAGCCAGGCCATGGGCGTTCCATGTGAGGCAGAACCTCATCACTATCCCTCGATACACTCCCTAGCGCGGATGCCATGGAAGCCGTGTCACATGGACCATGAGAAGGAGAGGCAAGCCACAGTTGCTCCTTATAGATATAGTGTGGGTGCAAGGCCCAACGTCCTCGCTAATAAGGTCATAGGCACCTTATGCGAGCTAAACCTTTATCATTGTTCCTTCATAGACTGCCTAGTGAGGGAGCTATAAGAGCTGCATTGCATGGACCATGGGCATGGGAGGAAAGCAATAGTTATCACTAGCACGCATTGTAAGGGCAAAAAGCCTAGTGTGCCACCGCAACAGGTGCACTAGCGAGGCTATGGGTACCCCACTCGAGCTAAATCATTGTCATTATCCGGCAATAGACTCCTTAGTGAACGTGTCAACGGAGCTACATCCCACAGACTATGGGCACAGGAGGCCAACCGTGGCTGTCCCTAATAGGCACAGCTTAGGTGGAAGGCCCAATGTGCGATCGTAGTAGGCTCGTGACCCAAGCCATGGGCACCTCACGTGACCTAGACCCCCAATGTTGCCTCCCAATAAAATCTTAAGCAAGCATGCCAAGGGAGCCATGCTACATGGACCATAAGAAAGGGAGCCGTGTAGGGCCCAATATGTGACCGCAATGAGCACATTTGCTAGGTCATGGGAGCCCAACGCGAGCTATCATTGGATGGACTACCTATCGAGAATGTAAAAGGAGCCGTGTTGCATAGACAATGGGCTTATGGTGTAATTACCATTTGCCCCCACTAGGCATCGCATGGGTGGAAGGCGTAGTTTGTGGCCACAGCACATGTGCTAGCCAAGCCATAGGCGCCCCAAGCGAGTTAGACCCTCGACGTTATGCCTGGATAGACTGCCCAATGAGCATGCCAAGGAAGCCATGTTGCATGGAACATGGGCACGAGAGGCAAGCCATGGCTGCCACTAAATTGCATGAGATGGGCAAAAGGAGCATGCGGTTATAATAGGCGTGCTAGAGAGGGCATGGGTGCCAATGCAAGCTAGACCATTATCATTGTGCCTCAGTAGGTTGCCTAGCAAGTGTACCGAAGGAGCCGCGTCGCATAGACCATGGCCATAAGAGGCAAGCCACTCCTGCCTCTAGAAGGCACGTGATGGGCAGAAGGACCAACGTGCAACTGCAGCAAGCGCGCTTGCTAGGCCATGAGGGCCTCACTTGAGTTAGACCCTTATCAATATACCTCAATAGACTGTCCAGCCTAAGTGCCATTGGAGTCACATCGCACAAAAGTTGGGCACGAATAGCAAGCCACTGCTACCCTAAGTAGGCGTTGCATGGGTGGAAATCCTAACATGCAACCACAACTGGCGCCAACCATACCATAAGCACCAGCCATACCATAGGAGCGTCATGCAACAAGACCTTTGAGGCTATCCTTTGAGAGACTGCCCAGCAAATATGTTGAGGAACCTGCATCACATAGATCATGGGCATAGGAGGCAAGCCACAGCTGCCACTAGTAGGCACTGTACGAGAAAATGGCCTAACGTGCGGTTGTAACAGGTGCTCTAGCCAGGCGATGGATGCCTTTTTCAGGCTAGATCCTAATTGTTATCCCTCAATAAATTGCCCAATGTGCATGCCAAGGGAGCCAAATCTCATGGGCCATAGGCACGAGATGCATGCCATGGTTGCCCCCAGTAGGAACAACATAGGCGAATGGCCCAATGAGTGGCTAGAGTAAAAGCGCAAGCCAAGCCATGGGCACACCATGAGGGCTAGACCCTCGTCGTTGTCCCTCGATAGACTCTGCAGTGAGCATGGTAAGGGAGCCACATGGCATGAACCATGGTAGAGGTGTTAAGCCATGGCTATCCTTGCAAGATGTGACATGGATAGAAGGCCCAGCGTACGATCACAGGAGGCGTGGTAACTAGGTCATAGGCGCCCTATGCGAGTAGAACTTCTTTGCTGTCCCCTAATAAACTACCTAAAGAATGTGCCAAGGGTGCTATATCGCATGACACAGGGGCATAGGAGGCAAGCCAAGGCTATCCTTAATAGGTACAGGATGGGGGGAAGGCCCAACGTACGGCCGTAGTAAGTGCACCAACCACTACATGGGCACCCCAGATGAGCCAAACCCTCATCTTTATCAGTCAATGAACTGTCCAGCAACCATGAAAAGCTAGCCACATTACACAAAGCATGGTCATTGGACATAACCAACGACTACTCGTGCAGGCATAGCATTGGCAGAAAGCCTAACGTGCGACCCCAGCATGCGTGCCAGCTAGGCTATGAGAGCCTCACGAGATCCAAACCCTCAACATCGTCCCTCAATACACTATGCAGTAACGTGGCAAGGGAGCCATGTTGCATGGAACATAGGAACAAGAGGTAAGCCATGGCTACCTTTAATAGGTACAGGATGGGTGGCAGGCCCAATGTACGACCGTATTAAGCATGCCTGCCAGATCATGGGCACCTAATGCGTGTCAGACTTTTGTTGTTGTCGCTTGATAGACTGCCCAGTATGCGTGCAACCCATGCCATGGGCGCCTCAAGCGAGCTCAATCCTCAACATCATCCCTCAATAGATTTCCCAACAAGTGTGCCAAGGGAGTCATATGCATGGAACATGGGCACGGGAGGCAAGCCATGGCTACCCAAACTAGTATGAGATCGATAGAAGGCCCAATGTGTGGCACTAATAGGCATGCTAGCCAGGCCATTTGCGCCCTATACGAGTTAGAATCTCGTTATTGTCCCTCAAAGGACTGCCGAGCAACCGTGCTAAGGGATTCGCATCATACTAACCATGGGCATAAGAGACAAGCCATGCCTACCTCTAGAAGGCATGTGATGGGTTAAAGGCCTAACGTGAAGTCATAGTAGGCGCGCCAACGAGGCCATGGGAACCCCATTTAGGCTAGATCCTCATCGTTATCTCTCGATAAACTGCCTAACCTATGTGCCAAGGGAGTGTCGCATTGATAAAAGGCCTAAGAAGAGCCACAATAGGCGCTAGCCATGCCATGGGTGCTTGACGTAGGTAAGATCCCCGTCACAATCCCCTAAGAAACTACCTAGCTAATGTGCTAAAAGAACTGCATCGCAAAAACTATAGGCATTAGAGATAAGGCATGGATGCCTTTAACAGATATCGTAAGGGTGGAAGGCCCAAAGTGTGGTTGGACCAGGCGTGCGAGCCAGGTCACGGGCACATCATGCGAGCTAGACCCTCATCGTTATCCCTTAGTAGACTCCTTAGTAAGTGTACTAAGGGAACTGTTATTAAGTCACCTCATTGTTAGTATTTACGTTTACCGATATAAATAACTGCCCTGCAGCAATAGCTGAAAGCCCTTGGTTCCCCTTATTTTGATGCTGGCATTTACCAACACTAGTAACTACCGCATAACAATAATGGGGCAGTCGTTAGGTTCCCCAAAAGTTAGGCAAGCATCTACGAGCACCAATGACTTCCCACACTAATCATTGAGCTCTCTTAATGCCAATTACTACTAGTGACTGCCATTGGACCATCACTAGGGTAACCTAGGGCCAAGTTTGCTAGTGTTAATGACTTCCCTACAACAGTCATTGGCTCTCCCAACTTAAACAATTACTTCTAGGCCATCTTGGACTCTTCTAGTGCTTACCCTCTCATCAACCTGCATTAGTGAATATTGTTGGGCCATCATTGTAAGAACTAGCATAAATGTCTGGCAGTGCTAGCAACTGTTTCCAGGCCATCATTGAGCTTCCCTATGTTGGCGTTGGAAACTACCAACATCAGCAACTGCCTAAAAATAGTCCTTGGGCTTTCCCAACATCAATAACTATCACCAAGTCATCGTTAGGCTCCTTCGGTATTGGCATTGGCATTTACTCATACCAACAACTGCACTGCAAAAGTCACTAAGTAGTCATTAGGTTCCTCCAAAGATGGCGTGAGCATCTACCAGCACTAATAACTTCCCCACAATAGTCGTTGGGCTTTTAGAACACCAATCATTGTTGCTAAGCCATCGCTCGGCTCCTTTAATTCTTCCTCTCATGTTCAATTACGCCAAGGATTGCCATTGGGCCATCATTTAGAAAACCTAGTGAAGATGTCTGCTAGCGTCAGTAATTGCCCAACAGGAGTCGTTGGGCTCCTTATGTGTTAGCACTAGCATCTATTTACACTAGTGAATACCTCATAGCAATAGCGAGGTAGTCATTGGGTTCCTTTTGTTTTAGTGTCGTCATTTGCCAACACACGTAACTGCACCACCTTTATAGCTCAGAAGTCGTTGGATTACCCTAAAGCTGGAGCGAGTGTCTAGTAGCACCATCGACTTACTTGCAGAAGCCGTTGGGCTCTCGCAATGCCTGTTATTGTTACTAGGCTGTCATTTGGCTTCTCTACTGCTTAGTCATGCATCTACATACACCAAGAACTACCGTTGAACCATCATTGGGAGACAATGCTAATGATTATCACTAGGTCATCATTGAGCTTTTATAATGCTGGTCTGGCATCTACCAACTGCAGTGACTGCTTTATAGTTGTCATTGGCCTCTCCCAACATTAAAAGCTATTACAATGTTGTCGTTAGTCTTCCATGATGCTGGCACGAGCATCTATTAACTCTAGCAACTGTATCATAAAAGTAACAGGGCAGTCCGATGGTTCCTTATGACTTCCATGTAGCCGTTGTTGGGCTCCTCTGGTGCTTACCATCGCATCTCCTTATGCCAATAACTGCCACTAAGCCATCACAAGGGGAACCCATCACTGATGCCTGCTAGAGCTAATGACTGCCGTTAGGTCATCACTGAGCTCTCCTAATGTTGGTACTAGCATCTACTAATGTCTGCAATTACCTAACTATCGTTATTGGCTCTCCCAACGCCAATGATCGTCATGAAGTCATCGTTGGGTCGACGTTATTGTTAGCGTCTATTGATACCAATAACTACCCCATTGCTATAGGTGGGCTATCCCTAATTTCTTTTTAGTTCTAGGATGAACATCTATTAACACTCATAACTATCCTATAATAGTAGCTAAGCAGTTGCTAGGTTCTCCCAAAGTTGGTGCAAGCACTTAGCAGGACCAGTGATAGCCACGTAGCTATCATTGGTTCTTCTAATGCTAACTACTGCAGCTAGGCCATTATTAAGCTTCATTAGTACTTGCATTCATGTCTGCCAATGTTAGTAATAATTATTGAATCATCACTAAGCTCCCCTAGTGTTGGTGTTAATATCTACTACCATCAATGATTGCCTTGCAGCAGTCGTTGGGCATTCCCAATGTCACCAACTACCATGGGGTCATTGCTAGACTCGTTTGGTGCTGGCATTAGCGTCTACTAACACCAGCAATTGCACCATAAAAGTAACTAGGCAGTCGTTGGGTCTCACTAAAGCTAGCACTAGCATTTGCCTGCAGCAAGCTCTTACTCAAATCAGTCTTTAGGCTTTCCTAATGCCAATTGCTAATGCTAGGCCAATGTTGGGCCTCTAGTGC
Source organism: Moringa oleifera (assembly GCA_021397835.1). Classification (NCBI taxonomy): domain Eukaryota; kingdom Viridiplantae; phylum Streptophyta; class Magnoliopsida; order Brassicales; family Moringaceae; genus Moringa; species Moringa oleifera. The sequence goes on along the minus strand of JAJFZO010000896.1, from coordinate 5,624,301 downwards.
TTGTTCTCACGTTTACCTATGTCGATGATTACTATTGGGCCATCGTAGGGGCAACTAAGTACAAATGTAAGCCTCATTAGAGACTGTTTCTAAGTCATCGCTAAGCTCCCTTAATGTAGAAGCTGGTTTCGACCAGTGCCAATGACTACCTAACAATAATTGTTGGGCACTCCCAATGCTAGCTACAATCATGGGGTTGTCATACGGCTCCCCTGGTGTAGCACAAGCGTCTATCGACACCATTAATTACCCCATAATAATTGCTAGGTAGTCTTCACTTAATGCTAGCATCAACGTCTAAGAACACTGGCAACTACCCCTCAACAGTAGCTGGCAGTCGTAGGGTTTCTCCAAAGTTGGCACGAGGTCTACTAGCACCAGTGACTTCTTTGTAGTCTTGGTTGGGTTTTCCTAATGCCAATTATTGCTGCTAAGCCATCATTGGACCCATGTAGTACTTTTGGCTCACGTTTACTTGTGTCAGTGACTACATGTGGCCATCATTAGGAGATCCTATCGTAGATGTCTACTAACATGAGCAACTACTGCTAGATCATCGTTGAGCTCCCCTAGTACTATCACTGGCCTTTACCAATGCTCGTGACTGCCTAGCACCAATCATTGGGCTCTCCCCATGCCAATGGCTATCATGGGTCATTGTAAGGCTTCTCCCTTACTGGCACTAGTGCCTACTGGCACTAGTGCCTACTGGCACTGGTAGCTACCTCTCAATAATAACTAGGTAGTCCCTGGGTTCCCCACATATTAGAAATTACATCTATCAGCGCCAGCAATTGCCTCGTTGCTATAACAAGGTAGTTGTTGGGTTTTGCCAAAGCTAGTGCGAGCATCTACTAGTATAATTGATTGCCTCGCAATAGTCATTGGTTTTTTTTAGCGCTTCCTACTCCTGCTATGCCATCATTGAGTTCCTCTAGTGCTTACCAACGTGCCTACCTATGCCAGCTAATGTTAGTGCACTACTATTAGTGAAAACTATAGCACTGAGGTCTACCAGTGCTAGTGAATATCGTTGGCTCATTGCTAAGCTCTCTTTGCACCAGCGACTGCCTAGCAGTAGCTGTTGGGCTCTCCTAATGTTAGTGACCATTATTAGGTCATTGCAGGATTCCCTAGTGTTGGCAACAACATCTATAGACACCAGCAACTACCCCGTAGAAATAGCTAGGCAGTACTTAGGTTCTTCTTGTGCTATTGTCGGTGTCTGCTAGCACCAAGGACTTCCTCGTAGTAGTCGTTATGCTCTCCTTATGCCAACTATTACCCCTATGCCATCGTTGGACTCTTCTACCTACATTAGCGGCTGTCGCTAGGTCATCATTGGGGGAGCCTAACGTAGATGTCTCCCAACGCCAGCGATTGGCACTAGGTCATCGCTGAGCCCCTTAGTGCTACCCTAGCCTTAAACAACACAAGACATTCACTCGTAGCAGTAGTTGGCCTTTCCTATTGCTAGCAACTATTATGGAAATGTCATTAGGCTCCCTCGAAGTGTCTACCGACATTAACAACTGCCCCATAGCAATAATTGAACAGTTCTAAGGTTCTCTAAATGCAAGCACCCTAGCGCCAGTGATTGCCGAGCAATAGTCCCTATGCTTTCCTAATGCCAGCAACCATCATTAGGTTATAATAGAGCTGGCAATAATGTTTAACAGTACCAGCAAATTTCGAGCGAAAATCATTGGGCTCTCCTAATGCCAACTACTAGGTTATCATAAGCTCCCCTAGTAATAGCACTTGCCTCTACCAGTGCCAGCGACTACCCAATAGCAGTCATTGGGCTCTCACAATGCTAGCGACTATAATGGGGTCATTCTTGGGCTCCTCCAATGTTGGCACAAGCATTTACCAACACTTGTAACTGCCCTATAGTAATAGCTAGGCGATCGTTGGGTTCCCTTAAAGCTGCTTAAGCATCTGCCAGCATTAAGACTTCCCCTTACTAGTTATTGGGCTCTCTTAATACCCACTACAAATTTTAGACCATTGTTGGGCTCCTTTATTGTTGCCCTTATGTCTAGCTTTGCCTATGATACTTCATTGGCCATTGTTGGGGGAGCCTAATGCGGATGTTTATCTATGCCAACAATTGTCCAACAGTAGTCGTAAGGCTCTCCCAACGCCTGGGACTATCATTAGGTCATCATTATTAAGTTTCTCTAATGCGGCACTAGCCTCAAACAGCGCTAGCGATCATAACATTAGTAACAGTTGTGGGGCTGTCTATGGGCTTCATCGAAGTTGGCATTAGCATTTACTAGCACCAATAACTACCTTGAAGTTGTAGCAAGGCAGTCGTTGGGTTCCTTCAAAGCACTTGGACTTCCCCATAGTGGTTATTGGTCTTTCCCAACACTAATTATTACTGCAAGGCTGCCATTAGGCTTTTCTAGTATTGGTACTATTGTCTATCGACACGAGAAACTGCCCTGCAACAATAACTAGGCAATCATTGGGTTCTTTTAATGCTAGTAACAGCGTCTACCTACACCAAAAATTACCCCGCAATAGTAGGTAAGTAATCATTGGGTTCCCTTAAAATTGGCGCTAACATTTGCCAACTCTAATTATCGTCTTGCAAAAATCATTGGGCTCTCCAAACACCAATTATTATTACTAGGCCATCGTTAGGCTCCTCTAGTGCTTGCCCTCATGTCTACATGCTAGTGACTGTCATTAGGCCATTGTTAAGGAAACCAAGCACATATCTCTGCTAGCACCAATGACTATTGTTGGGTTATCATTGAGCTCCTTAGTGCTGACGTTGGCTGCAACCAACATCAATGATTACCCCAATTGCAATCATTGGGCTTTCTCAACGCGAATGACTATCATGGGGTCATCACAGAGCTCCCTGAATGCCAAAATTGGCATTTATCAACACTTGCAACTGCCTCGTAGCAATAATTGGCCAGTCCTTAGGTTCCTTTAGTACAGGCACTTGCGTTTAACAACATGAGCTGCTGCCTCGCAATAGAAGCTTAGTAGTTGTTGGGTTTTACCATAGTTGGCACTAGCACTTGCTAGAAATAATAACTTCCTCGCTGTAGTCATTGGGCTCTCCCAATACCTACTATAACTTTTAGGTCATCGTTGGGCTCCTTTAGTGCTTGCCCTCACATTTTTCTATGCCCGTGATAGCCACGAGACCATTACTGAGGGAACCCAATGCAGATGTTTGCCATGGCTAGTGACTGCCTAGCAACAGTGGTAGGCTCTTCCAATGCTTATGACTATCATTAGGTCATCACTACTGAGCTCCTCTAGTGCTGGCCCTAGCTTGTATGAGCACTAAAGACTACCCAGTCGTTGTTGTTTGGCTCTCCCAATGCGAGCGACTATCATGGGGCATAGCTAAGCTCTACTATTGTTAGTACTAGCATATATCAACACCAATAACTTGCATGCAACAATTGCTGGGAAGTCCCTTAATTCCCTTTGTGCTGGCATCGACGTCAACCAGCACTAACAATTGCCCCACAATAGTAGTTGGGCAATTGTTGTATTTCCCTAAAGCTGGTGTGAGCGTCTGCCAATGCCAGTGACTTCTTTGCAGTAGCCGTTAGGCTCTCCTAGTGCCAAACATTATTGCTAGGCCATCATTGGGTTCCTTTAATGCTTACCCTCACATCTACCTACACCAGCGAATATCGTTGGGCCATTATTAAGGTAACCTAGTGCTAATGTTTAGTAGTGTCAGTAACTAATGTTGGGTCATTGTTGAGCTCTCCAAGTGCCCGCACTGCCATTTATTAGCATTAACGATCACCGAGCAATAATCGTTGGGCTCTTCTAACATTAGCGACCATAATTAGGTTGTCGTTGGGATCCCTTGGTGCTAGCACTACCATGTACTAACACTAACAGCTACCCGCAATAATGACTAGATAATCCTTGGGTTCCTCTATTGCTGGTGCCAACGTCTGCCAACACTTATAACTACCGTGTAACAATAAGTGGACGACTTGCCACTAGGTTCCCCTAAAGCTAGCGTGAATGTCTACTTACACAAGCGATATGCTTGCAAAAGTTCTTAGGCTCTCTTAGTGCTTACTACTACTGCTAGGCCATCGTTCAGCCCTTTTAGTACTTGTCCTCATGTCTACCTACAACAATGACAATTATTGGGTGCTCACTAGGAGAACCCAGTGCTGATATTTGACAACTTCAATGACTATTGCTAGGTCGTTACTGAGGTGCTTTAGTGGTCATGCTGCCATTTACCAATGTTAGTGTTTGCCCAACAACAATTGTTGGGCTTTCCTAATGCTAGTGATTATCACGAGGTCGTCACTAGGCTCCCTTGATGCTAGCATTAGCGTTTACTGACACCAATAATTGTATCACAAAAATAGCTGGGCAGACGTTGGATTCCCCTAAAGCTCACGCGAGCGTCTGTCAGCACTAACGAATCCCCATAGTCCCTGTTAGGCTTTTCATACACCAACTATTGCTGCTAGGTTATCGTTGGGCTCGTTTAGTGCTTATAATTGTGTCTACCTACACCAGTGATTGTCGTTAGGCCATCGTTGAGGGAACCCAACATAAATGTCGACCTACCCAAACAACTGTCGCTGGTTCATCGCTAAGATCCCCTAATGCTGACACTAGCATGTACCAGCTGTAGTCACTAGGCTCTTCTTACGCTAGCAACCGTCATAAGGTCATCACTTGGATCTCTTGGTGCTAGTGCTAACATCTACTGATACCAAGAACTACCTCGCAGTAACAGCAAGGCAGTCCCTAGGTTCCTTTAATACAGGCCCTAGCGTCTGCCAACAATAACAACTGCTTTGCTGCTGTGGCTAGGCAATTGTTAGGTTCCCTAGAAGCTGTCATAAGCATCTGTCAATGCCATCGACTACTCACAATGCCATCGACTACTACTATTAGGCCATCATTGACGTCCTACAGTGTTTGTCCTCAAGTTTATCTACACTAGCAACTATCATTAGGCCATCGCTGGGGTACACAGCATAAATGTCTGCCAGCCCTAGCGATTACTACCAGGTCATCGCTAATCTGCCCTAGTGCTCGCACTAGCATTTACCAGCATTAACGTCTAGCTACTAGTAGTCATTGGCCTCTCCCAACGTGAGTCACTATCACGAGGTCATAGTTAGGCTCCCCTGATACTATCACTAGTAGTTACTGACACCAGCAACTGCACCGCAGAAGTAACTAGGTAGTTGTTGGGTTACCGTAAAGTTAGTGCAAGCATCTGTGAGCATAAACAACTTTCTCGTAGTAGTCGTTAGGCTTTCCCAATGCCAACTACTGCTATTAAGCCATCGTTAGGCTCCTCTAATGCTTACCCACGTGTCTTCTGTTGCCAGTGACTACCATTAGGCCATCACTCAAGCAACCAAGTAAATATGTCTGCAAGCGTGATTGACTGCCTAGTAGGAGTTGTAAGGCACTTTCGACGCTTATGACTGTCATTAGGCACTGTTAGGTTATTGACACTAGTAACTTCCTCATAATAATAGCAGGGTAGTGCTTAGGTTTCCCTTGTGCTGGTGCTAGCGTCTAGCAACACCTATAACTGGCCTATAATGAAAGCTAGGCAGTTGTTGGGTTCCTCCAAAGCTAACGTGAATGTTTGCCAATATGAGTGACATCCCTGCAGAAGTTATTAGGCTATCCTAATGCCTACAACTATTGTTAGGCCATCGTTAGGCTTGTCTAGAACTTGCCTTCATGTCTACTTACGCCAATGACTATCATTAGGCCATCGCTAGGAGAACCCAATGCTGATGGCTGCTTACTCCAACAACCATCGCTAGGTCATTGTCGAGTTGCTCTAGTGTGGGCACTACAATCTATCGACATTAGCGATTAACTAGCAGCAGTTGTTGGGCTCTTCCAATGCCAGTGGCTATCACCAAGTCATCGCTAGGCTTTCCTAGTGCTGGCATTAGTGTTTACTAACACTGGCAACTATATCGTAGGAATAGCTAGGCAGTCATTAAGTTCCCCTAAAGCTGGTGCGAGCTTCGACCAGCACTAATGAATCTTTAGCAGTCATCGTTGGGCTTTCCTATTGCAACTGTTACTACTAGGCCATTGTTGGGCTTGTTTAGTGGTTACCATTGCAAAAGGAACCTAGCACAGTGCTCGACTAGCACAAACGATTATCGTTGGGTCATCGCTGAGATCTATTCATGTGAGCAGTAGCATATAACAACATCAGCGACTGCCTAGCTATCATCGTTGGGCTCTCCTTATGCTGATAACCATTATAGGGTTGTCACTAGGCTCCTCGAGTGTTTACACAAGCGTTTGCTAATACCAACTACTACCCTAAAGCAATCGCTACATGGTCCCTCGGTTCTCTAAGTACTGGTACTCGCGTTTACTGCTCAAAGAATTGCCTTATTGTAGTAGCTAGGCAACTCGCACTAGCATCCGTTGGTTAACCTAAAGCTAGCACGGGTGTCTGCCAACACTAGCGATTGCCATTGTTGAGTTCCTCTAATGCTTGCCCTCACTTCTGCCTATGCTAGCGACTGTCATTGGGCTATCTCCAGGATACCTAATGCAGATGTCTATCAGTGCTAGCAACTATTGCTAGCCATCACTAAGCTCCCTTTGTGCTGGCGCTGGGATCTACTTACATCAACAACTACCCAACAACAGTCGTTGGGCTCTCTTAACGTAAGCAACTATTGCTGGGATGTCGTTAAGCTCTCCTGGTACTAGTACTCACATTACCCTACACTAGTAACTACATCGTAAAAGTAATTGGGCAGTCGTTGGATTCCTCCAAAGCTAATGTGAGCATCTGTCAACGCAAACAACTTCCCAACAATAGTTGTTGGGTCCCCTGATACTAGAACTAATGTCTACCAACTCCTACCATTGCCCCACTACACTAAGTGAGCAGTTCTTAGGTTCCCTTCGTGCCAACACTAGTGTCTGATAACACTCCTTACTGCTCTGAGTAGTAGCTAGGAAATTATTAGGTTCCCTCGATGTTAACACGAGCATTTACCAGTACTGGCGACTTCCGTGCAATTGTCATTGGTTCTGTCAATGCCAACCTATGCTACTAGGCCATCGTTGGTCCCTTCTAGTGCTTGCCCTTTTGTCTACTATGCCTACGATGACCATAGGGTCATCGATGGGGCAACTCGATGAAGATGTTTGCCTATGTCAATGATTGCCTAGTAGTAGTTATTGGGCTTCTCCAACGCCATCGACTATCATTGGGTCATCACTAGGCTCCCCTAGTCCTAACACTAGCATCTATCGACACCACCAACTGCCACACAGTAATAGCTAGGTAGTCCTTGGGTTCCCTTAGTATTAGTGTTAGCATTTGTCAATACTAACAATTGCCTCGTAGGAGTACCCGGGATACCGTTGGGTTCCTTTGAAGCTAGTGTGAGCGTTTGCCAGCACCACCCACTTTTTTGTAATAGTTGTTTGGCTCTACCAGCACCAACTAGTATTACTAGGCCATCTTTAGGCTTTTTTAGTGCCGACCCTCATGTCTACCTGTACCACCTACTATCATTGGGTCATCTTTAGCGTAACCCAGCACAAATGTTTGCTAGCATTAGTGATTGCACAATAGTAGCCTGTTAACTCTCCCAACATTATCGACAGTCATTAGTTGTCACTAGGCTCCTCCATTGCTAGTACTAGTGTCTACTCATCATTGCTAGCACTAACATCTGCTCACATTAGTTTCTACCCCCAACAACTGCGGCATGGGAGGAAGGCCCAACATGCGGCCACAGCAGGCATGCTAACCAAGCCATAGGAGAAGCCCCACGGTAGGCATAACATGAATGGAAGGCCTAGAGTGCGACCGTTGTTAGCGTGTCAGCTAGGCCATTGGTAGCCCATGTAGGCCAAATTCTTGTTGTTATCCCTCGATGGATTGCCATTGAGCGTGCCAAGAAAGCATTATGGCACGAATAATGAGCACAAGAGGCAATCCACGACTACCCTTAATGGGCACGGCATGGGCGGAAGGCCTACTGAGTGGTTATAGCAGGCGCGCCAACTAGGGCATAGGCACCCCTTGCAAGTGAGACCGTCATCACTGTGTGTCGATAGACTGCCCAGCCTACGTGCCAAGGGAGCCATGTCGCACGAAACTTGGGCATGTGAGGTAAATCACGGCTAGTCTCTATCGGTAAGGCATGGGTGGAAGGCCAAACATGTAGCCGTAATAGGCTCGCTAGCCATGCTAAGGGTGACCCACATGAGCAAGACCCTCATGCTATCCCTTGATAGACTACCCAGTTAGTGAGCTATGGGAGCCACATCACATGGACCATGGGCATGGGAGGCAAGCAACAACTACCACTAGCAAACACTACAAGGGCAGAAGGCCCAACATGTAGCCTTAATAGGTGCGTTAGCTAGTAAAAAGTGCCAAGGAAGTCGCATCCCATGGACCATGGGCATGAGAGGACAGACACAGCTACTCCCAACAAGCTCAACATGGGCTAAAGGCCTAGTGTGTGATCGTAGTTGGCTTGCCAGAGAGGCCATGGGTGCCCTAAATGAGGTAGACTCTCGTCACTACCCCTCGATACACTCCCTAGCGAGCGTGCCATGGAAGCCGTGTTGTATAGACCATAAAGAGGAGAGCAAGCCATGATTGTTCCTTACACATACAGCATGGGTGGAAGGCCCAACGTCCACACCAACAAGGTCATAGGCACCCCACGCGAGCTAGACCTTCATTGCTGTCCCTCTATAGACTGCCTGGCAAGTAAGCTATAGGAGTCGCGTCGCACAGACCGTGGGCATGGGAAGCAAGCAACAGTCGCTACTAAGATGCATTGCAAGGGCAAAGGCCTAGTGTGCTATTGTAATATAAGCACTAGCTAGGCAATGGGTACCCTATTCTAATTAAATTGTCGTCATTGTCCATCAATAGACTCCCTATTCGGCGTGCCAAGGGAGCTGCATCCCACAGACCATGGGCACAGGATGCCAGCCATGGCTATCCCTAATAGGTGTAGCTTGGGCGAAAGGCCCAATGTTCAACCGTAGCAGGCTCGCTAGCTAGGCCATGGGCGTAACACGTGAAGTAGACCCTCGACGCTATCCCTCGATAGAATCCCAACCGAGTGTGCTGAGGAAGCCATGTTGTATGGACCATAAGAAAGGGAATGGCATAGGGCCCAACATGGAGTCATAACGAGCACGCCTTCTAGGCCATGGGCGCCCAATGTGAGCTATCGTTAGATGGACTGCCCATCAAAAATGCAAAGGGAACTATGTCACATAGACCATGGCCATGGAAAGCAAGCCACACTTGCCACTAGAAAGCCCGTGATGGGCAAAAGGACTAATGTGTGGTCGCAGTCAGTGCGTTGACTAGGCCATAAGGGCCTCACTCGAGCTAGAACCTCGTCAATATACCTTGATAGACTGCCCAACCTATGTGCCATCAAAGTCATATTGCACAAAACTTAGGCACGAATGGCAAGTGACTGCTACCCTAAACCGGAATTGCATGGGTGGAAATCCTAACATGCGACCACAACTAGCACCAACCATACCACAGGCACCCCACACGGGCCAAACCTTTAAGGTTGTCCTTTAAGAAACTATCTAGCAAGTGTGTTAAGGAACCTACATCACACGGACCATGGGCATGGGAGGCAAGCCACAGCTGCCACCAGCAGGCACTGCATGGGAAAAAAGACCAACATGCGACTGTAACAGGTGCTTTAGCCAGGCCGTGGATGCTTCTCTCAGGCTAGATCCTCATTGTTATCCCTCGATAGATTGCCAAATGAGCATGCCAAGGGAGCCACATCGCTTGGACCATAGGCACGAGAAGCATGCCATGGCTGTCCCTAGCAGGAATGGCATAGACAGATGGCCCAACTAGTGACTGGAGTAAAAGCACCAGCCAGGCCATGGGTGCCCTACGAGAGCTAGACCCTCATCACTATCCCTCGATAGACTCCCTAGTGAGCATGGCAAGGGAGCCGCATGGCATGAACCGTGGCATGGGTGATAAGCCATGGCTATCCCTGCCAGATGCGGCATGGGTGGAAGGCCTAGCATACAAGCACAGGGGGTGTAGTTGCCAGGCCATAGGTGCCCCACGCGAGCAAAACTTCATTGTTGTCCCCTAATAAACTGCCTAGTAAGCGTGCCAAGGGTGCCACGTCACATGAAACTCACGCATGAAAGGCAAGCCTATGCTACATTTAATAGGTACGGGATGGGGAGAAGGCCCAACATGTGGCTGCAATAAGTGCACCAGCTAGTGCATGGGCGCCCCACATGAGCTAAACTCTTGTCTCTATCGTGCGACCCTAGCATGCGTGCCAGCTAGGCCATGGGAGCCTTACGGGAGTCGAACCTTCGATGCCATCCCTCGATAAACTAGGCAATAATATGCCAAAGGAGTTGCGTTACACAGAACATGGGAACGAAAGGCAAGCGATGGCTACCTTTAATAGGTACGATATGCGTGACGGGCCTAATGTGTGATCGCATTAAGCACACCTGTCAGGTCATGGGCGCATAATGCGCGCTAAACCCTCATTACTGTCACTTGATAGACTGCCCTAGTACGCATGCAAGCTAGGCCATGGGTGCCTCAAGCGAGCTTTGAACCTCAATATCATCTTGCAATGTATTGCCGAATGAGCGTGCCAACAGAGTCGTGAGAATGGAACATGGGCATTAGAGGCACGAGACAGACAGAAGGCCCAACGTGTGGTAGTAATAGGTATGCTAGCCAAGCCAGTTGTGCCTCATATGTGCTAGACTCTCGTTGTTGTCCCTCAAGAGACTGCCGAGTGAGGGTGCCAAGGGAGCCGCATCACACTGGCCATAGGCATGGGAGGCAAGCCACACCTACCTCTAGAAGGCATGTGATGGGTTAAAGGCCCAACATGCAGCCGTAATAAGTGCACTAGCCAGGCCATGGGCACCCTATTTAAGCCAGACCCTTATTGCTATTCCTTGAATGACTCCTCAACCTGCATGCCAAGGGAGTGTAGCATGAAACTTGGGCACAGAAGGCAAGCCATTATTAACCTTAACAGCGCTCACATTGGTGGAAGGCCTAACATGCGGCCACAGTAGGCGCTAGCCATGCCTTGGGCATTCTACGTAGGCTAAATCCCCGTAGCTGTCCCCTAAGAGACTGCCTAGCTAATGTGCCAAAAGGAGCTGCATCGTAACAACTTTGGGCATGAGAGGTGAGGCACGAGTGCCCCTAATAGACATCATAAAGATGGAAGGCCCAAAGTGTAGTTAAATCAGACATGTAAGCCAGGTCATAGGCACCTCATGCGAGCCAGACCTTCATCTTTATCTCTTAATAGACTTCTTAATAAGTGTGCTAAGGGAGCCATTGTTAGGCTACATCATCGTTAGCAATAGCTTTTACCGGTACAAACAAATGCCCTGCAGCAATAGTTGGGAAGTCTCTAGGTTCCCCTCATGTTGACGCTGGCATCTACCAACATAAGTAACTGCCCCATAACAGTAATAAGGCAGTCGTTGGTTCCCCAAAAGTTAGCAAGCATTAATGACCTCCCTACGCTAATCATTGAGCTTTCCTAGCACCAACTACTATTAGTGACTGCCATTAGACCATCACTAGGGTAACCCAAGGCCAAGTTTTCCAGTGTCAATAACTTGTCCACAATAGTCATTGGCTCTTCCAACACCAATAATTACTTCTAGGCTGTCATTAGACTCTTTTAGTGCTTGCCCTCTCATCAACTCTTGCCAGCGACTATTGCTAGGCCATCATTGTAGGAATCCAGCATAAATGTTTGGCAACGCTAGCGACTGCTGCCAAGTCATCATTGAGCTTTCCTAATGTTGGCATTGGCAACTACCAGCATCAATGACTGCCCAGTAGTAGTCCTTTGGCTCTCTTGACATCAATAACTATCACGAGGTCAATAACTACACTGTAAAAGTCATTAGGCAGTCGTTAGGTTCCCTCAAAGCTGGCATGAGCATCTACCAACACGCCTAGTAAAGATGTTTGCTAGTGCGAGCAATTGTCCAATAGGAGTCGTTAGGCTCTTTCATCACCTGTGATTGTCATTAGGTTATCATTGGGCTCCCTATGTGCTAGTACTAGCATCTATCGACACCATGACTGCCTCGTAGCAATAGTGGGGCCGTCCTTGATTCTTTTTGTTTTAGTGTTGTTATTCGCCAACATACGTAATTGACCATACCTATAGCTTAAAAGTTGTTGGATTACCCTAAAGATGGCGTAAGCATCTACCAGCACCATCAACTTACGTGTAAAAGTTGTTGGCTATTGTAACGCCTGTTATTGCTATCAAACCTTCATTTGGTTTTTCCACTGCTTGCTCATGCATCTACTTACACCAACGACTGTCGCTGAGCCATCATTGGGAGACAACGCCAATGACTATCACTAGGTCATCATTGAGCTTTTATTACGCTGGTGCTCCTATCTACCGATTGCAGCGACTACTCTATAGTAGTCATTGGGCTCTCCTAACGTTAGAAGCTATTATGTGTCATCGTTAGGCTCCCATGATGTTGGCATGAGCATCTAGTGACTCTAGCAACATCATCAAAAAAGTGGTAAGGCAGTCTAATAGTTCCTCATGACTTCCATGTAGCTGTCGTTGCACTCCTCTAGTGCTTACCATCGCATCTCCCTATGCCAATAATAACCACTAGGCCATTGCAGGGAACCCATCACTGATGCCTACTAGCCTAGTGACTGCTGTTTGGTCTTCACTGGGCTCTCCTAGTGTTAGTGCTAGCATTTACTAATATCTATAATTACCTAACTGTCGTCATTGGGCTCTCCTAATGCTAGCAATCATCACGAAGTCATTGTTGGGCTACGTTGACACTATTGCTAGCGTCTATTGATACCAATAACTATCCCGTTGCTATAGCTACGCTATCCCTAAGTTTCCCTAGTGCTAGGATTAGCATCTGTTAACACCCGCAATTGCCTTGTAGCAGTAGCCAAGTAGTTGTTAGGTTCCCTCAAAGTTGGCGTAAACGTCTGCCAGCATCAGCGACTACCACGTAGCTATCATTAGGCATTCCTAATGCTAACTACTATAGCTAGGCCATAATTAAGCTTCTTTAGTACTTGTAATAACATCTACCAATGTCAATAACAATTATTGGGACATCACTAAGCTCCCTTAGTGTTGGCTTTGACATCTACTAGCGTCAATGATTGCCTTACAGTAGTCATTGGGCATTCCTAATGCCACCGACTGCCACAGGGTCGTCATTAGACTTCTTTGGTGTTGGCTTTAGCATCTATAACACCAATAACTACACCGCAAAAGTAGCTGGGCAGTCATTGGGTCTCACTAAACCTAGCACTAGCATCTACCTACACTAAGCACTTCCCCAAATCAATCTTTGGGCTTTCCTAATGCCAACTACTAACGCTAGGCTAACGTTAGGCTCCTATAATGCTTGTCCCCATGTTTACCTATGCTGATGATTACTATTGGGCCATCATAAGGGCAATCCAATACAGATGTAGGCCTTGTTAGTGACTATCGCTATGCTCCCTTAGTGCAGCCACTAGCGTCTACTAGTGCCAATGACCACTTAATGGTAATTGTTGGGCTCTCTAAATGCTAGGGACAGCCATGGGGTTGTCATAGAGCTCCCTTGGTATAGCATAAGCATCTATCAACACTAGTAATTGCCCCACAATAATTGCTGGGTAGTCCTCGAGTTCTCTTAGTGCTACCATCAACATCTAAGAACACCGACAACTGCCCTTTAGCAATAGCTAGGCAGTTCTAGGGTTCCCCTAAAGTTGGCACGAGGTGTACTAGCACCATTGACTTCTTTATAGTCATCGTTGGGCTTCCCTAATGCCAACTATACTACTAGGCCTAGGCCGTTATTGGATCCTTGTAGTACTTTTGCCTCGTGTTTACTTGTGCAGTGACTATAACATGGCCATCACTAGGAGATCCTATCGTAGATGTCTAGCAACATTAACAGCTATCGCTAGATCATCACTGAGCTCCTCTATTGCTATCACTAGCCTCTACCAATACCTATGACTGCCTAGCACCAGCTGTTGGGCTCTCCCAACGTCAATGGCTATCATGGGTCATTGTAAGGCTTGTCACTTACTAGCATTAGTGTCTATTGACACTAGCACTTACCGTTTAGTGATAGCTAGGCAGTCTCTAGATTCCTCATGTATTGGCAATTATGTCTACTAGCACCAACAACTGCTTCACTACTGTAGCTAGGCAGTCATTGGGTTCCCCCAAAGCTTACGTGAGCATCTACTAGCATTAGCGATTGCCTTGCATTAGTCGTTGGGCTCTTTTAGCGCTTTCTACTCTTATTAAGCAATCATTGAGTTCCTTTAGTGCTTACCCTCATGCCTACCTACACCAATTACTATCGTTGTGCTATTGTTAGGGAAAACCACAGCACTAATATCTACTAGCGCTAGTGATTACCGTTAGGTCATCACTAAGCTTTCCTAGCACTAGTGACGGCTTAGCAATAGTTGTTGGGCTTTCCCAATGCTAGCGACCATTATTAGGTCATTAAAGGATTTCCATAGTGTTGGCAGTAGCATCCATAGACACTAGCAACTACCTTACAACAATAGCTAGGTAATACATTGGTTCCCCTTGTGCTAACGTTAGCATTTGCCAGCACTAAAGGCTTACTCGTAGTAGTCATTATGCTTTCCCTACACCAACTACTGCCATTGTGCCATTGTTGGACTCTTGTACCTACATTAGCGACTGTTGTCGGGTTATCGTTGGGGGAGCCCAATGTAGATGTCTCTTAGTGCCAACGATTGTCGCTGGGTCATCGCTGAGCTCCATTAGTGCTGCATTAGCCTTAAACAACACAAGACACTTACTAGTAGTAGTTGTTGCACTTTTTTAATGCTAGCAACTATTATAGGGACGTCATCAGGCTCCCTCAATGCTAGCTCTAGTGTCTAACGACACTAGCAATTACCTTGTAGTAATAGTTAGGTAGTTTTAAGATTCTCTAAATACAAGAGCCCTAACGCGAGTAATTGCCTAGCAATAGTCATTAGGCTCTCCCAATGATAGAACCATTATTAGGTCACTGTAAGATTCCCTTAGTGTTGGTAGTAACATCTACTGACACCAGCAACTGCCTTGTAGTGATAGCTACGCAGTATCTAGGTTCCTCTTGCTCTAGAGTCGACATCTTCTAACACGAAGGACTTCCATGCAGCAGTCGTTGTGCTTTCCCCATGCCAACTACTACAACTACGCCATTGTTGGACTCATCTACCTGCATAAGTGATAGTTGGTGAGTGATCGCTGTGGGAGCCCAACGTAGATGTCTCCCAACGCCAACGATTATCACTGAGTCATCATTGAGCTCCCATAGTGCGGTGCTAGCCTTAAACAACGTGAGACACTCCCGAGCAACAATCATTGGGCTTTCTTAATGCTAGCAACTATCATAGGGATGTCGCTAGGCTCCTTCAATGCTAGCACTAGTGTCTACTGACACTAGCAACTACCCCATAGCAATTGTTAGGCAGTTTTAAGGTTCTCCAAATGCAGGCACTCGTGTTTATCAACACTAGTAACTGTCCTGTAAAAGTTGTTGAGCAGTCATTGGGTTCCCTTAAAGTTGGCAATAGCGTCTATTGGCACAAGCGACTTTTGTGCAAAAATCGTTAGGCTCTCCTGATGCTAACTAATAGGTTATCATAGAGCTCCCCAGGTGATGGCACTTGCCTCTAGCAGTGCCAACGACTACCCAACAGTAGTCATTGGGCTATCAAAATGCTAGCAACTATCGTGGGGTCATTCTTAGGCTCTCTCAATGCTCATATAAGCATCTACTAACATTTGTAACTGCCCTACAATAATAGCGAGGCAGTAGTTAGGTTCCCTTAAAGCTAGTCGAGCGTCTACCAACACCAGCAACTTCCTCGCACTAGTTGTTAGGCTCTTTCAATACCCACTACAGCTTTTAGACCATTGTTTGGCTCCTCTAACGCTTGCCCTCGCGTTTAGCTTTGCCTGTGACTGTGCATTGGCCATGGTTGGGGGAACCTAGTGCAGATGTTTGCTAGTGCTAGCAATTGTCCAACAGTAGTCGCAAGGCTCTCCTAATGCCTGCAATTATCATTAGGTCATTATTGTTGAGCTCCTCTATTACAGTGTTGGCCTCAAACAGCACTAGTGATTGCCTAGTAATAGTTGTTGGGCTTTCATAACACTATAATAGTTGTGGGATTGTCTCTAGGCTCCATTGAAGCTGGCACTAGCATTTAACAGCGCCAATAACCATCTTGAAGTTGTAGCAGGGTAGTCATTGGGTTCCTTCAATGTTGTTGCTAGTGTTTGCTAGCACTTAGGACTTCCTCATAACAGTCGTTGGTCTCTCCTAATGCCAATTACTACTGCAAGGCCACCATTGGGCTCTTCCACTATTGGTACTATTGTGTAGCAACACAAGCAACTGCCCTGTAGCAATAACTAGGCAATTATTGGGTTCTTTCAGTGCTAGTGCCAGCGTCTGCCAACACCAAAAACTACCTCACAGCAACAGTAGGTGGGTAATCATTGGGTTCATCCAAAATTGACGCTAACATTAGCCAGCTCCAACAATTATCTCAAAAAAATTGTTAGGCTCTGCAAATGCCAATTATTGCTATTACGCCATCATTGGGCTTTTTTAGTGCTTGCCCTCACATTTACCTGTGCCAGCGACCTTCATTAGGCCATTGTTGAGGAACTAAGCGCATATGTCTGCTAGCACCAACAACTATTATTGGGTCATCACTAAGCTCGTTTAGCATCAGGATCAGTCGTAACCAACATCAACGACTGCCCAATTGCAATCGTTGGGCTTTGCCAATGCCAGCGACTATAATGGGGTCATCGTTGGGCTCCTCCAATGCCAAAATTGGTGTTTTTCGACACTCGCAACTGCCCTGTAGTAATAGCGGGGCAATCCTTGGGTTCCCTTAGTACAAGCATTGGCATTTAAAAACACCAGCTACTACCCTGTAATATAAGCTAGGTAGTCGTTGGGTTCCACCATAGTTGGTGATAGCACTTGCCAGCACTAGCAACTTCCTTGCAGTAGTCGTTGGGCTCTTTTAATATCCACTAAACCTTTTTGGTCATCGTTGGGCTCCTTTAGTGCTTGCCTTCACATCTACCTTTGCTCGTGATTACCGCTAGACCATTGTTGAGGGAACCCTATGTAGATGTTTGCCATGGCTAACGACCAACTAGCAACAATGGTGGGGCGCTCCCAATGCTTGTGACTATCATTAAGTCATCACTGCGAGCTCCTCTAGTGCTTGTACGAGTTTGTACAAGTGCTAAAGACTACCCAAAAGTTGTCGTTGGGCTCTCCTAATGTGAGCGACTATCATGGGGTCATAACTAGGCTCCTCTATTGTTAGTACTAGCATTTATTTGATACTAGCAACTTAGCCGCAGCAATTGTTAGGAAGTGCCACAACTCCCCAAGTGCTGACATCGACATCAACGAACACTAGCGACTGCATCACAACAGAAGTTGGGCAATCTTGGGTTTCCCCAAAGCTGATGGAAGCATTTACCAATGCTAGTAACTTTTCTATAGTAGCTGTTGGGCTCTCCTAATGCCAAAATCTACTGCTAGGCCATCATTCAACTCCTTTAATTCTTACCCTCACGTCTACCAGTGCCAACGAATACCATTGGGCCATTGCTGGGGTAACCTAGTGTTGATGTTTAGTAGTGTTAGTGACTATCGCTGGGTCATCGTTGAGCTCCCTTGATGCTTACACTGCCATTTACCAGCATTAACGATCGCCAAGCAGTAGTCATTGGGCTCTCCCAATGATTATAATTAGGTTATTGTTGAGCTCCTTTGGTGTTAGCACTACCACGTACTGACACTAGCAACTACCCCACAATAATGGCTAGCAGTCCTTAGGTTCCTTTATTGTTAGTGCCAGTGTCTACGAACACTTATAACTACCCTATAACAATAAGTGGGTGACTTGCTACTAGGTTCCCCTAAAGCTGATGCAAATGTCTGTTTACACCAACGATATGCCTACAGAAGTTCTTAGGCTCTCTTAGTGCTTATTACTTCTGTTAGGCCATTGTTCGACCCTCTTAGTGCTTGCCTTCATGTCTACTTGTACCAGCGATAATTGTTGGGTGTTCGCTAGGAGAACCAAGTGCTAATGTCTGCCAGCTCCAGTGACTATTGCTAGGTCATTACCAAGTTGCTCTAGTGGTCATGCTGCCATCTACCAGTGTTAGTAATTGCCCAATAGCAGTTGTTGTGCTCTCTTAATGTTAGTGACTATCATGGGATCATTATGGGGCTCCCTTGATGCTGGCATTAGCATTTACTAACACTAGCAACTGTGTCACAAAAATAGTTGGGTAGACGTTAAGTTCCCCCAAAGCTCGTGCGAGCGTCTGTCTGCATTAGCAAATCCCCCGTAGTCTTCGTTAGGCTCTTCATACATCAACTATTGTTGCTAGGCTGCTATTGGGCTTGTTTTGTGCTTACAATCATATCTACCTACAATAATTATCTAAGAGAAGATTTTATTATGGATAAAGAGAAAATTCCTGCTAGAAAATATTTGGATTAGAGAATTTTCAACTTTTGTCTTAGAAAAAAGGTTAATATTGAGTCCTGGGACGAAATCGATACCAAGAGTATTAAAAATATTAAGACTGGAGTTAATAATTATAAAATAATTGATAAAATTTATAAAAATGTCTTTTTTATTTCATAACTCATCAAGATCAAGAAATCAAATCATCCAATCAAAAAAGAAACTTTTTTGATTGGATGGGAATGAATGAAGAAATACTAAGTCGTCCTAAATCAAATCTATAACTTTGGGTTTTTTCAGAATTTGTCTTACTGTATAATGCATATAAGATTAAACCGTGGATGGTACCAAGCAAATTACTTCTTTTAAATTTTAATGAAAATGAAAAAAAGGGGAATTGATAATGCATCCGGAAATAAACGATTAATCTCTATCAATAAACCTCATAAAGAACCGAACCATAAAGTACTTAGTATCGATGCTACGAAAAGATATGTTTTTAGATCTCGCATTTTAAATCCTCTTTCTTGATTCAACCCATGGCCCCTTTTTCCTGGAAAGTGGTCACTACCTGAGCCACAGAAGATGCTTTTTGACCAATAGCTACATAAACAGATATTACGTTTTACCCTTGTTAATTGAGAATTGTATCTCGGGCCATCGTTGAGGGAACTTAGCACAAATGTCAACTTGGCCAAATGACTGCCGTTGGGTTGTCGCTAAGATCCCTTAGTGCTTGCACTCGCATCTACTAGTTGCAGTCATTGGGCTCTTCTTATGCTAGCAACCATCATAGGGTCATCACTTGGCTCCTCTAGTGCTAATGCTAGCACTAGCATCTATTGACACTAGGAACTATACTGCAGTAACAGCAGCGTAGTCCTTAGGTTTCATTAGTGCAGGCCCTAGTGTCTATCAATAGCAATAACTGCCTTGTTACTACGGCTACCTCACTGTAGTCGTTGGGCTCTCCTAACGCTGACTACTGCTGTTAGGTCATCGTTAATGTCCCTTTATGTTTGTCCTCACGTTTACTTACACTAGCAACTATCGTTAGGCCATCGCTAGGGTACACAGCGTAGATGTCTGCCAGCCCCAGTGACTGTTGTCGGGTCATCGCTAATCTCCCTTAGTGCTCGTACTGGGGTTTACCAGTATTAACATCTACTAAGCAGTAGTTGTTGGCCTCTCCTAATTCTAGCCACTATTATGGGGTCATCATTAGGCTCCTCGATGCTATCACTAGCATTTACTGACACTCGTAACTGCACCGTAGAAGTAACTAGGCAGTTGTCGGGTTCCCTCAAAGCTAGCCTAAGCATCTGCCAGCATAAGCAACTTACTCGTTGTAGTCGTTGGGCTCTCCCAATGCCAACTACTGCTACTAAGCTATCGTTGGGCTCTTTTAATGCTTGTCAACGTGTCTTCTTGTGCTAGTGACTGCCATTGGGACATCACAGGGGCAACCCAGTAAAGATGTCTCCTATTGTCGCTGACTAAGAAGAGTTGTAAGGCTCTCCTGATGCCTATGACTATCATTGGGTCACTGTTGGGCTGCTTCTATGCTGGCAGCTGGCACTAGCATCTATCAGCACTAGTAACTTCCTCGAAATAATAGCGGGACAGTCCTTGGGTTTCCCTAGTGTTGGCACTAGCGTTTACCAACGCCTATAATCGCCCTATAACAAAAGCTAGGCAGTTGTTTGGTTCCCCCAAAGCTAGCATGAGTGTTTGCCAATATGAGCGACGTCTCCGCAGAAGTTATTAGGCTATCCTAATGCTTGCCTTACAACTATTTTTAAGCCATCACTAGGCTAGTCTAGCGCTTGCTCTCGTGTCTACTTGCGTCAGTGACTAACATTAGGCCATCGCTAGGAGAACCCAGTGCTAATGTTTATGTGCGCCAGCAACCATCACTAGGTCATTGCTAAGCTGCTCTTGTGTGGGCGTTGCAATCTACCGACGTTAATGATTGCTCAACAACAGTTATTGGGCTCTCCTAATACTAGCGACTATCAGCAGGTCATCGCTGGGCTTTCCGACTGCTGTCACTAGTGTTTGCTAACACTAGCAATTATATCGCATAAATAGATAGCCAGTCATTAAGTTCCCCTAAAGCTAGCGCGAGCTTTGACCAACACCAATGAATTTTTAGCAGCCATTGTTGGGCTCTCCTAATGCCAACCACTATTGCTAGGCCATCGTTAGGCTCGATTAGTAGTTACCATCGCAACTATCTATGCCAATGGTTGTCATAGGGCATCGTAAGGGGAACATAACAGAGTGTTTGACTAGCACGAACAATTGTCGCTTGGTCATCGTTGAGATCCATCAGTGCGAGCACTAGCATATACCAACGTTAGTGACTGCCTAGTTGTAATCATTGGGCTCTCCCTACGCTAGTGACCATTAGAGGGTCGTCATTAGGCTCCCCTAGTGCTTGCGCGAGCTTTTGCTAATACCAACTACTGCCCCAAAGCAATAGCTACATGGTCCTTTAATTCCTAACTACTGGCACTCGTGTTTGCCAACTTAAGGAACTGCCTTATTGTCGTAGCTAGGCAACTCGCACTAACGTCACTTGGTTAACCCAAAGCTGGCACGAGGGTTTACCATACTAGCGATTACCACACAGTAGTCATTAGGCTCTCCTAATGCTGACAGTTACTGCTAAGCCATTGTTGAGCTCCTCTAGTGCTTGCCCTTACTTTTACCTATAATAGCGACTGTTATTGCACCATCGCTAGGATACTTATAGAAAATGTCTGGCATTGCTAATGACTATCGCTGGTCATCACTAAGCTCCCGTTGTGCTGTTGCTGGCATCTACCTACATCAGTGATTATCCAACGATAGTCTTTGGGCTTTTTAGCATGAGTGATTATCGCTGGAATGTCATTAGGCTCCCCTAGTACTGATACTCATGTTAACCCATACTAGTAACTTCACTGCAAAAGTAGTTAGGCAGTCATTGAGTTCCTCCAAAGCTAGCACGAGCATCTATCAGCACAAGCGACTTATCAACAATAGTTGTTGATCTCTCGTTATGCCAACTACTGCTGTTAGGCCATCGTTGGGCTGCTTTAATGCATGCCCTCAGGTCTTTTGCCATGAACAATTTATCACCATTGGGCCATCACTAGGGCAACCTAATGTAAATGTTTGCCAATGTCAATGACTGCCCAACAGCAGTTATACAGCGCTTCCAACGCGTGCGACTATCATTAGGTCATGACTGGGATGCCCTGGTGTCTAGCATTGGTGTCTATCGACACTAACAACTAGCTCGCATTAATAACGAAGCAATCCTTGGGGTCTCCTAGTACGGTGCCATTGTCTTCCAACATCGTTAACTAGACCATAATAATAGTATGGAAGTTGATGATTCCTATAAAGCGAAGTTATTGTTGTCCTCCTCTAATGTTGGTGTTGGCATCTACCAACGTCAGTGACTACCTAGGAAAAGTCATTGGGCTCTCTTAACGCCAACAACTATCATGAGGTCATTATTAAACTCTCTTGATGTTAGCATTAGTGTCTACCGACTCTTGCAACTGCCCTACAACAATAAATAAGCAGTCCCTTGGCCCCCCTAATGCTGGCACTAGTGTTTAATAACAACAGCTACTATCACGAAGTAGTCCCTTAAAGCTAACACTAGCATTTGCTAGCACCAACGACTTCCTCGTAGTAATAGTTGGGCTTTCTTAATGCTAACCACGGTTATTAGGTCATCGTTGGGCTCCTCTACTACTTGCTCTCTTATCTACCTGTGCCTGCAACTGCCATATGACCATCATGAGGGTAACCCAGTTAAGATATCCATCAATGTCAATAGCTATTTAGTAGTAGTTATGGGGCTTCCCAATGCCAATGATCATCATTGGGTCATCGCTAGGCTCCGTTAGTGCTAGCACTAGCGTTTATCGACATGATAAATTACTGCACAACAATAGCTTGGTAGTCCTTGGGTTCTCCTTGTGCTAGTGTTGACATTTGTTAATACGAGTAACTACCTCATTGTAGTAGCTTGGCAGTCGTTGTGTTCTCTTAAAGCTGGCATGAGTATGTTAGCACTGGTTACTTTTCCATAACAGTTGTTGGGCTTTATCACCACCAACTACTACTCTTAGGCCATCGTTAGGCTCTTCTAGTGCCTACGTCGCGTCTACCTGCACCACTTACTATAGTTCGGCCATCTCAGCATAAAACAGCTTAGTTGTTTGCTAGCACTAGCGACTGCCGAGCAAAAGTCATTAGGCTATCCAAACTCTAGCAACTGTCATAAGTTGTCACTAGGCTATTTCGTTGCTAGTGCTAGTGTCTATGGACCCCAGTAACGACCCCAGTTGGTACAGCATGGATGGAAGGCCCAATGTGTGATTACAGTAGGTGCGTAAGCTAGGCCATAGGTAGCCCCCCATGAGAAAAAAACGTTGTCACAGTCCCCCGATGCACTGCCCAACGAACATGCCAAGGAAGCTACATCGCGAGGACAATGAGCACGACAAACAAGCCATAGTAGGCCCCAACAGGCACAATATAAGTGAAAAGCCCAGCGTTCAGTTGCAACAGGCAGCCTAACCAAGCCTTGGGCAACCCACGTAAGCAAGATCCTCATGCAATCCCTCGATAGATTGCCCAGTACACAAGCTGCAGGAGCTTTATCGCATGGACCATGGGCACAGGAGGCAAGCCACGGTAGCCCTTATCACGCAAGGCATTAGCAGAAGGCCCAGCATTTAGCCTCACTAGGCGCACTGGCTAGGTCATCGACACCTCATGTGAAGGAAACCCTTGACATCGTCCCTTGATCGAGCCTACCAAGGGAGCCAGTCACGTGGACAAGGGAGGTAAGCCATTACTGCTTTTAATAAGCGCGGCATGGGTATAAGGCCCGACCTAAGCTGTAGTAGTCGTGCCAGTCAATCCATGGGTACCTCCTGAGAGCAAAACCTTCATCACTATCCCTCAATAGGCTGCCAGCAAGAGTGCAAAAGGGGTCACCATTACACGTACCATAGGCATAGGAGGCAAGCCATGATAGCCCTCAACAAGCATAGCATGGGTAAAAGACCTAGCGTGTGACTAGCATAGCCACTCCTACCAAAGCATGGGAGCCCTAGGCAAGCCATACCTTCATCGATCTCCCTTGATAGACTACAAACCAAGTGTATCGAGAGAGCCATATTTCATGGACTATATGCATGTGAGGTAAGCCACGGTTTCCCCCGGCAGGTGTGGCATGGGAACAAAACCCAACGTGCGGCTTTAGTAGGTGCCCAAGCTAGGACATGTGCCCTTCATGTGAGCAAGACCCTTGTCATTATCCCTCGATAGGCTACAAATAGAAGTGCCGAGGAAGTCACTTAATTGGACAATAGGTAAGTGTGGCAAGCCAAGGCTGCACCTACTAGGCACGACATTGTTAGAAGGCAGTCTGCAGCCACAGCAAGAGCACCAGCCAAGCCTTTTGCACTATACACGAGCTAAACCCTTGACATCGTCCTTTGATAGACTGCCCAGTGAGCTTGCTAAGGGAGCTGCATCGCACGAACCATGTGCATGATAGGTAAGCCATGACATACCCCAGCTGGCATGGCATGGGCGGATGGCCCAATGTGCAACTATAACAGGGGCGCCAACCAGGCCATTGGCACCCCACGTGATCAAAAATCTTGTCGTTGTCCTTGGATAAACAGTCGAGTGAGCATGTCAAGGGAGCCATATCAGAAAGACCATGGGCATGGGAAGTAAGCCACAACTAGCCCCAATAGGCACAGTGTGGGAGGATGGCCCAATGTGCAGGCCTAACAAGCTTGCTAGCCAACCTGTAGGCACCTCACGTTTAATAAAATCGTCGTCACTATCCCCCCTTAAACTACTTAAAGAGCATGCCAAGTGAGCCACCTCACATGGACCATCGGTACAGAAGGCAAGCCATGGTTGCCCTCAGTAGGCGTGGCATGAGTGGAAGGCCCATTGTTTGGCCACAACTAGCACCTCACCTAGCCATGGTCACCCTATGCGAGCCAGACCCTAGTTATTGTCCTTTGATAAATGGCCAGCCAGCATATATTGGGAGCATAGAATAGGTGAAAGGCCCAACATATGATCGTAGCAGGCAAGCTTACAAGCCCAACATGAAATCGTAACAAAACCTTCATCACTCTCCCTCAATAGATTACCTAGCAAGGGTGCCAAAGGAGCCACGTTGCATGGACCATAGGCACAAAAAGCAAGCCACAACAGCCCCCAATAAGCACAACATGGTGGAAGGCCCTGTGTACGATCGCAGTAGTTGCATCTACTAGGCCATGGGCACTACACACTAATAAGACCCTTATCGCTTTCCTTTGATAGGCTACCCTACCACTTTATTGAGGGAGCTGCATCGCATAGACCATAGGCATGAGGGAAAAGCCATGGCTGCCCCTAGCAAGCACGACATGGGTGAAAGGTCTTGCATGCAAACATCGTACGCGCCAGCTAGAAAGGACATGTGTGTCCCACCAAGGTTAGGCCATCTTCATTATCCCTTGATAGGCTCCTAGTGATCATGCCAAAGGAGCCACGTTTCATGAATCATGGCCAAGGGAAGCAAGCCATAGCAGCCCCTAGTAGGCCTAGTATGGGTGGAAGGCCCAAGGTGTAGCCATATTAGGTGCACAAGCTATGTCATGGGAGCCCTAACAGAGCCAAAACCTCATCACTGTCCCTAGATAAATTGTCCATTGAGCATGTTGAGGAGCCGCATTGCATGGACCATTAGCATGGGAGGTAATCCATGATTGGCCCCAATAAGAATGGCATGAGAAAAAAGGCCTAACATCATGTCGCAAATGGTACACCTGCCACGTAATGGGTGCCCACACTTGCTTGATCCTTGTCGTTGTTCCTCAATAGTCGACTTTGCAAGCTTGCCAAAGGAGCCACATTGCACAGACAGTGAGGTTAGGTGGCAAGCCAAGGCTACCCCCAATGGTATGGCATGGTGGGAGGCTCAACCTATAGGCACAAGCTAGGCCTTAGGTACCTCACTTGAGCAACACCCTCGATGTCATCCCTCCATAAACTACCCAACAAGCATGCCAAAAGAGCCACTCCACAAGCTACCAAACAAATGTCCAAAAAGAGCCACATTGCATGGATAATTGGGCACGAAAGGCAAGCATGACTACCTCGGTAGTCATCGCATCAGTCGAAGGCCCATGGGCACTCTACTTGAGCTAGGCCCTCAATGTCATCCCTCAAAGACTGCCTAGTAGGTGTGGCAAAGGGGCTACATCCTATGAAACATGGGTAAAAAGCCCTGCTTGAGACCACAATAGGGGCATTAGCCAAGGTGAGGTGCCCCACGGGAGTTAAATCCTCCTTGTTATCCCTCGATAGATTACTTAAAAAAGGTGCCAAGGGGGCCACGTCATACGGATGAAGGGCACGAGACGTAAGCCACGGTTGCCCCTAGTAAGCGTGACATGGGCAAAAGGCCTAATATGAGGTTGCAACAGGTGCTTCACCTAGGCAATAGGCACCTCATATATGGCTAACTTTCGTTGTTATCCCTCAATAGAATGCCCAGATGGCATGCCAAGGAAGTTGAGTCACATGAAAATTGGTTATGGAAGGCAAGCCACTTCTACCCTAAACAAGCATCGCATGGGTGAAAGGCCCACCGTGTGGCCACATCATGGGTGCCACCCAAGCCATGGGAACCCCATGCAAGCCATCACATTTACTTATGCCAATAACTACTGTTAGACCATCATAAAGAGAACCCAACATTGCCGTTGGGTGGTCGCTAACCTCCTCTAGTGTTGGTACTGATATTTACAAATGTCTATGATTGCCTAATTGTAGTCAATGGGCTCTCTTAACAGTAGTGACTATCATGGGGCCGTCTTTGGGCTACTCCGACGCTATTGCTAGTGCCTATCGATACCAATAATTGCTCTATTGTAAAAGTTGAGCTACCTTAGGTTCTTCTAGTGCTAGGACTAGCGTTTGCCAACACCAGCAACTGCCCTGCAATAATAGCTAAGTAATAGTTGGGTTCCTCTAAAGTTGGCCCAAGCGCCTACCAGCACCAGTAACTTCCACACATAATCGTTAAACTCTCCCTGTGCTTTTTACTGCAGCTAAGCCATCATTAAGCTTTTCTAGTGCTTGCACTCACATCTACTAGTGTCAGCGATAGTCATTGGGTCATCCTTAAGCATTTTTAGTGCTAACTTTAACATCTATCAATGTCAAACACTGCCTTATCATAGTAGTTAGGCATTCCCAATGCCACTGATTACCATGGGGTCATCGTTGGACTCCCCGAGTGCTAGCTCTAGCATCTACCAACATTAGCAACAACATCATAAAAGCAATTAGTTAGTCACTAGGTTCCCCCAAAGCTGGCGATAACATCAGCCTGTACTAGGCACTTCTTCCCGGTAATTGTTGGGCTCTCCTAATACCAACTACGACAGCTATCTGACGTTGGGCTCATTTAGTGCTTGTCCTCGTGTTTACCTATGCTAGAGACTACCATTGGGCCATCATAGGGGCAGCCTAGTACAAATCACTGCCAGCATCACTGGCTATCGCTAGCAATATTTATTGCTTTTACTAGTGCTAGTGACTGCCTAGTAGTTGTTTTTGGGTTCTCATAACACCAATGATAATTGTGAGGTTGTCGCAAGGCTCCCTTAGATCTGGCACGAGTGTCTACTAACAACAACTACCCTACAATAATTATAAGGTAATGCCCAGGTTCTTTTAGAGCTAGCATCGATGTCTCCAAACATCGATAATTGCCTCATGGCAGTAGCTACGTAGTCATAAGGTTCCCTCAAAACTGGCACTAGAATCTACTAGCATCAACGACTTCTTTATAGTCATCGTTAGGCTTTTTTAATGCCAACTATTATTGTTAGGCCATCGTTGAACCTATCTAATACTTTTACGTCATGCCTACCTACATCAGCGACTGTTGCATGGTCATCACTATAAGAACTTAGCGTAGATGTCTGCTAATGTTAGCAATTATTGCTCGATCATCGCTAAGCTCTCCTAGTATTGATATTGGCCTTTGCTAGTGCATGTGACTAACTAGTAGCAATTATTGAGCTCTCCCAATGCTAAAGATTGTCATGGGATTATTGCAAGGCTTCCTCTATATTGGCGCTCGCATTTATTGACACTAGCAACTAGCCCTCAGTGACAGCTGGGCAATCCTCAATTCCCCATGTGTTAGCAACTTCATCTGCCAACACAAATAAGTGCCTCACTACTGAAGACAAGTAGTCATTAGGTTCCCCCAAAGTTAGCGCGACCATTTATAAGCATGACGAACTGCCTCATAGCAGTCGTTGAGCTCCTCTAGTGTTTACCCTCGCACCTGCTTATGCTTGTTACTCTTGTTGGACCACAGTTGGGGGAACGCAGTATCAATGACTACTAGCTTTAATGATTACTGTTGTGTCATCGTTAAGCTCCCCTAGCACTAATGACTGCCCAGTAGTAGTCCTTTGGCTCTTTCAATGCCAACGACTATCATGAGGTCATCGCTAGATTCCCTTAGTGCTTGCACAAATGTGCACTAACACTAGTAATTGCCCTAACACCTAAGTTCCCCTTGTATGTTGGCGTCAATGTCTCTTAGCACCAGGGACTTCCCCGAGCAGTTGTTATACCTTCCATATGCCAACTACTACTACTGCACCATTCTTGGACTCCTCTACGAGTAATAGCGATTGTCCCTGGGTCATTGTTAGGGGAGCCTAGCGCAGATCTCTGCCAGTGCTAATGAGTGCCATTGGGTCATAACTGAGCTCCCTTAGTGATGTGTTGGCGCTAGCCACTCCAATCAGTAGTCGTTGGGCTCTCTCAATACTAGTAACTATCATGGGGACGTCGTTAGGCTTCCTCGATGCTAGTACTAGTGTCTACCAACATTAGCAATTACTTAGCAGCAATAATTGAGCAGTTTCGAGGATCTTTCAATGCAGGCGCTGCTGTTGGTTGACGTTCATTAGGCCATCTTTTGGAGAACCTACAGCAAATATTTGCCAGAGCCAACAATTGTCTCTTGATCATTGGTGAGCTAATCTAGTGTAGATGTTTGCCAATGCAACTGATTAGCCAACAATAGTTTTAAGGTTGTCCCAACACCTATAACTATCATTAGGTCATCATCGCTAAGCGGCCCTAGTGCTAACATTTGCTTCTACCAACAACCATTATTGGGCTCTCCTAACGTGAGCAACTGTCATGAGGTCATCACTAGAGTCCCCCATTGCTGGCACTAGCATCTACTGATAAAAGAAACTTCCTTACACAAATTGCTGGGAAGTCTCTTAATTCCCTTAATGCTTGCATTGATGTTAACCAACACCAGCGATTACGCGATAGCAATAGTTGGGCAGTCGTTGAATTCCTTAAAAGCTGGCTTGAGCGTGTGCCAACACTTGTGGCTTCCCCATCATAGTTATTGGGCTCTTTTAATGCCAACAAATGCTGCTAGGCCATTATTAGGATCCTTTAATGTTTACCCTCGCATCTACTAGCATTAGTGGCAGTCGTTGGGCCATCACTGCAGTAATGACAGCGGCTAGCATCTATTAGCATCAGCGACTATGAGACAGTAATAGTTAGGCCTTTCCAATGCCAGCCATTGTCATTGGGTCATCGCTAGCCTCTTTTCATGCTAGCACTAGTGTCTATCGACACTAGCAACTACCATGCAATAATAGTTCAACAATCCTGGGGTTCCCCTTAGTGCTAGCACCAGCATTTGCGAACACCAATAATGCCCTTGCAATAATAGGCTAGGTAGTTGTTGGGTTTCTTCAAACTTAGTGCAAGCCTTTACAAGAACCAATGACATCATGCAGATCCCAATGCCTACTACTGCTGCTAGGCCATCATTCGACCCCAACTGTGCTTGCCCCAATGTTATCTTGCACCAACGATAACCGTTTGGCCATCACTTGGCGAACCTAGTCCTGATGTCTACAAGTGCCAACCACTATTGTTAGGTTATTGTTGAGTTGCTCTAGTGCTCATGTTGCTATTTATTAGTGTCAGTCGTTGCCCAGCAGTGGTTGTCGGGCTCTCCCAATGCCAATGACTATCATATGGTCATTGCTAGGCTCCCTCGGTGCTGGAACTAGTGTTTATCAACACCAGCGATAGCGTTGCAAAAATAACTGGGTAGTCATTGGGCTCCCTTAAAGCTAGCACGAGCGTTTGCCAACATGAGTGACTTCCCCATAGCAGTCATTCGGCTCTCCTAATGCTAACAACTGTCGCTAAGTCGTAGTTGGGACTCTCTAGGGCTTCCTTATTGTCTACCTATGCCTATGACTTCCATAAAGCCATCACTTGGGTAACCCCTATAAATGTCTGCCAGTATTAGCAACTAGCTAGCAGTAATCGTTGGGCTCTCCCATTGCTACTGACTGTCATGCGGTTATCGCAATGCTTCCTTCATATTAGCATGTACTAACACCAATAACTACTTAATAATAGTAGGGCAGTCCTTATGTGATAGGTTTTTCCCCCAATGCTCAGCTCCATCCCCACGTGTTTGGTAATTTCGTCTGCCAACACTAGTAATTACCTCACTGTTGTAGTTAAATAGTCATTAGGCCACCTCAAAGTTAGTGCGAGCGTCTGTTAGCATCACTGACTGCCCTGCAATGGTCATTGGGTTCTTTTTGTGCTTACTACTCTTACTACACCTTCGTTAAGCGCTTCTAGTACTTACCGCTCATGCCTACGTAAAGTAAGCTTGCTACTCTCATTGGGCCACAGTTGGGGGAACGCAGCATCGATGTCTACTAACACTATTGATTGCTACTAGGCTCCCCTAGCGTTAGTGACTACCCAACAATAGTCGTTCGGCTTTCCTAATGTCAGCGACCATCATGAGGTCGTCGCTGGATTCCCCCAGTGCTGGCACTAGTGTCTCCTAACACTAGTAATTGCCCTACAATGATAGCTAGGCAGTACTTAAGTTCCCCTTATGTTGGCGTTAATGTTTGCCAACACATGGGACTTCCTCGAGCAGTCGGTGTGCCTTCCCTCTGCCAATAACTAGTACTACATCATCGTTGGACTCCTCTACCTATAATTGGGAGTATCACTAGGTCAACATTGGGGGAACGTAGCACAAATGTTTGCTGGTACATGTGATTGCTGTTGGGTCATCGTTGAGTTCCCCTAGTGTTGTGCTGGCCTTAAATAGTGCTAGCCACTCCTGAGAAGCAGTCATTGGCTCTTTCAATGCTAACAACTATCGTAGAGACATCGCTAGGCTCCCTTGTGCTAGCACTAGCATCCACCGACACTAGCAACTGCTTTGCAATAATAGTTGGGTAGTGCCAAGGCTCTCTCAATGCAGGCGCTGATGTCAGTTGACGTTCACTAGGCCATCATTAGGAAAAACCCACTCAACAGGACTCTAGTGAGAGCGACAATCTCTGGCTCATCGCTGAGCTATCCTAATGTAGATGTTTACTAGCACAAGTGACTACCTACTAGTAGTAGTGGGGCTCTCTTAATGCCTGTAACTATCATTGAGTTGTCGCTGTTGAGCTCCCTTAGTGCTGACACTAGCCCCTATGAACACTTGTCGTTAGGTTCTCTTAATCCTCTCGACGATGTCAACCAACATCAATGACTACCTAACAGTAGCTGGGTAGTCATTGAGCTCCTCAAAAGCTAGTATGAGTTTTTATCAACACGCATGACTTCTTCCCCACAGTCGTTAGGCTCTCTTAATGTCAAAAACTTCTACTAGGCTACTTTTAGGCTCCACTAATGCTTACCCTCGCAACTACCATCATCAATGACAACCGTTGGGCCATTACTATAGTGATGATAATGGCTGGCAGCACTAGCACTGGCGTCTATCAATACTAGCAACTGCCCAGTAGCAATCGTTGGCTCTCTCAACGTCTACGATAGTCATTTAGTTATTGCTGGGCTCCTTTGGTGCAAGCTCTAGCATCTATCGACCTGGGCAACTGCCCCACAACAATAACAGGGTAATCCATGGATGCCCCTAATACTGGTGTCGGCGTCTGACAACACTGGTAATTACACTATAGTAGTAATTAAGAAGTTGTCGATTCCCCTAAAGTTGGGTTATCATTAAGCTCCCCAAATGCTGATGCTAGCATTTATCATCCTCAATGAGTACTCAATAACAATCGTTGGCCCTCCTAACACTGATGACTATTATGGGGTCATGGTTGGACTCTTCTGATGCTAGCACTAGCATCTACCAACTTTAACAACTGCCCATAGCAATAGGTGGGTAGTCCCTAAATTCCTTTAGTTTTGACGTTGGTGTCTAATAACACCAACAATTGTCCTATAGTTGTAGCTGAGCAATCTATAGGTCCCCCTAAATTTAACGTAAGCTACTAGCACCAGCGACTTCCCTAAAGAAATTGTTGGCTCTCTTAATGCCATCTTCTACTTTTAGGCCATCGTTTGGACTCTTTTAGTGCTTGCCTTCATGTCTGCTAATGCTAATGACTTCTGCTTGGTCATCACTAAGAGAACCCAGTACGGATGTGTAGCAATGCAAGCGACTGCCTAATAGCGATCCTAAAGCTCTCCTAACTCTTGCAACTATCATTGGGTTATCATTGCTGAGCTCCCTCAATGCTAAACCTAGCGTCTACCACGACCAATGACTACCCAACAATAGTTGTTTAGCTTTCCTAACACAAGCGACCATTATGGGACTATCGTAGGGCTCCCTTATTACTAGCATTGATGTCTATCGATAAAACCAATCACATTACAACAATTGCTGGGAAGTTCATTTATTCCTTTAGTGCTGGCACTAACATAAATCAACACTAGAGATTGTCTTGCATCAGTAGCTGGGCAATCGTTGGGTTCCTCGATAGTAGGCGTAAATGCTTACCAACACCTGCAGCTTCCCTGCAGCCACCATTCGACTCTCTCAATGCCAACAACTGCT
The DNA here is from genome assembly GCA_021397835.1 of Moringa oleifera. Taxonomy (NCBI): domain Eukaryota; kingdom Viridiplantae; phylum Streptophyta; class Magnoliopsida; order Brassicales; family Moringaceae; genus Moringa; species Moringa oleifera. The sequence continues at coordinate 5,591,716 of JAJFZO010000896.1, read as the reverse complement.
GCTAGGCCATCGTTAGGCTCCTCTAGTACTTACTCTCGCGTCTACCTACACAACAATTACTGTTGGGACATTGTTGGGGCAATGACAGTGGCAAGTATCTACTACCATTAGTAACTATCCAATTATAGTGGTTGGGCTCTCCTAACGCCAGCTACTATCGTTGGGTCATTATTGGGCTTCACTAGTGCTAGGACAAGCATCTACCGACACTAACTAGTGCCCCATAGTTATAGTTGGGCAGTTTTAAGGTTCCCAAAGACCTAGCACTGATGTCTGCGAGCACTAATAACTGCTTTACAACAATAGCTAGGCAGTCATTAGGTTCTTTGAAAGCTGGCACGATGTCTGCCAACACCAGTGACACCACGCGGAAGTCATTGGGTTCTTTTAGTGCTACTACTACTTTCATTGGGTCGTCAGTGGGAAAACCTAGTGCAACATTTATCGACACTAGTAATTTCCTCGCAATAATAGCTTGGAGGTCTTTCGATTCCCTTGATGTTGGCGCCATTGCTTACCAACACCTATAACCACCATTCGATAATAGCTAGGCAATTGTTAGGTTCCTCTAAAATTGGCGTGAGTGTGTGTTAGCACCAGCGATGTCTCTCCAAAAGTTGTTGGGCTCTGTTAGTGTTATTACCACTATTAGGCGATCATTCGGCTCCTTATGTAGTTAACCTCATGTCTATCTACGTTAGTGGTAGTCGTGAGGTCATTGTTAAGTTGCCTTAGTGCTAACGCTACCATCTGCCAGTGTCAGTGATTGCCTAGCCACAATTATTAGTCCCTCTTAATACCAATGATTATCACGGAGTCTTCGTTAGGCCCCGTTGGTGCTAACACTAGTGTTTACCAACATCAGCAATTATAACACAAAAATAGCTGAGTAGTCGTTGGGTTCCCCAAAAGGTAGTATGAGTTTTAGCTAGCCCAGTAAATCCTGCATAATCATCGCTTGGCTCTTCCAATGCCAACTACTGCTACTATGCCTTCATTGAGCTCTATTAGTGGTTACTATTGCATCTATCTATGCGAGCGACTACCACTGCACCATTATTGGGGGAACCTAGCATAGATGTCAACTAACGCCAATGACTATCACTGGCTCATCACTAAGATCCTTTAGTACTAGCACTAGTATCTACGAGCATCAATGATTGCCCAGCTACAGTCATCAGGCTTTTCCAGTGCTAACAGTAGTGTCTACGAACACCAACTACCCATAACAATAATTGGGTTGTCCTTAGGTTCCTTTAACACTAGAAATAGTCATTAGGCTCTCCCAATGCTAACTACTATTGTTAGTCTATCGTTGGGCTGCTCTAATGCTTACTTCAACATGTTCTTGTGCCTGCAACTACTATTGGGCCATTGTTGGGGCAACCAAATGCAAATGTCTACATGCATCAGTAACTGCCCAACAGCTGTCATAGGTCTTTCCTAATGCTTGCATCTATCATTGGGTTATCGTTGGGTTGCCTCAGTACTAGCACTAGCATCAATCGACACTAGCAATTACCTCACAATAATAACAAGGCAGTCCTTGGGTTCCCCTGGTGTTAGCATCAACATCTACCAACAGCAACAACTGCACTAAAGTAGTAGTTGAGAATTTGATGATTCCCTTATGGTTGGGTTGTTGCTGAGTTCCCTCAATGTTGGCATTAGCATCTACCAATGTCAGCGATTGCCCTGGAACAGTCGTTAGGCTCTTCTAGTACCCGCGATTAGTGACACCTTTGATGTAATCAATAGCGTCTGCCAACTCTTTTAACTGCCTTACAATAATAGCTAGGCAGCCCTTAGGCTCATTTATTGCTCGTGCTGGCATCTGCTAATACCAATAATTGACCTGAAGCAGTAGTTGGGAAGTCGTTAAGTTCCTTTTAAAGGTGACATGAGCATTGATCGGCACAATTACTTCCTTGCAGCAGTCTTTAGGCTCTCCCAACCCTAACCACTACTGCTAGGCGTCATTAGGCTACTTTAGTGCTTGCATTCTCGTCTACTTGCGCTTATGACTAGTACAGGGCCATCGCCAGGGCAACCCAATTCCAATGTTTACCAACATCAATAACAGCCTAGTAGCAATGTTTGGCTTCATGAATTCGAGTGACTATCATTGGGTTATCACTTGGCTCCCTCAACACTAGCATTAGCATCTATTGACACCACCAACTGCCACACGGCAATAGCTGGATAGTCCTTGGGTTCCCCTAATGCTGGGATTGACGTCTGCCAGCACTAACCACTGTCCCACACTAGTAGCTAGTTAGTTATTGGGTTCCTTTAAAGCTGGTACGAGTGTTAGCTAGCGCAATGAATCCTGCGTAGTCATTGTTCGGCTTTCCCAATAGCAACAACTATTGTTAGGTTGTCGTTGGGCTCCATTAGTAGTTATCATTGCATCAACCTGTGTTAACGACTATGACTAGGCCATCGCTTGGGGCACCTAGCATCGATGTCGACCAGCACCAAAGACTACCATTGGAGTCATTGTTAAGATCCCTTAGTGCTCGCACTAGCATCTACGTACATCAAAAACTGCTTTGCTACAGTTGTTGGGCTTTTTTTATGCGTGTGACCATCATAAGGTTGTTACTAAGCTCCCTTAGTGCTAACACTAGTGTCTATTAATACTATCAATCGCCCTGTAACAATAGTTGGGTTGTCCTTGGATTCCTTTAGTGCTAGCACTGGCATCTAGCAATTCCAGCAACTACCCTACTAGTAGCTAGGTAATCATTGGGTTGCCCTAAAGTTGGCATGAGCATTTGCAAGCATTAGCGATTGCCCCACAATAGACATTGGGCTTTCCCAATGCTGACCATTGCCATTAAGCCATCATTGAGCTCCTTTAGTGCTTGCCCTCACTTTTACCTGTGCTAGTGACTTTCGTTAGGACATCGCTAGGGTACCTAACACAGATGTGTGCCAATGCCAATGACAGCTACTCGATCATCGCTAATCTCCGTAGGTACTAGCGTTAGCATCTACTAACATTAGCGACTAACCTGCAATAATCATTGGGCTCTTTTAACAGTAGCGACTATTGTAAGGTCATCATGAGGCGCCCTCCGTGTTCGCATTAGCATTTACCGACACTAGTAATTGCACAATAGAAGTAGCTGGGCAGTCATAAGGTTCCTTCAAGCTAGCGCAAGCATAAGCTAACATAAGTAACTTCTCTGTAGTAGTTGTTGGCTTTCCTGATGCCAATTATTACTGCTAGGTCATCGTTTAGCTCCTTCAGTGCTTGCCCTTGTGTCTTCTTGTGCCTTTAACTACTACTGAGCCATCACTGGGGTAACCTAATGCATATGTGTACCATCACCATTGACTACCCAGCAATAGTCATAATGCTCTTCTAACTCCTGCGACTATCATTGGGTTATTGTTGGGTTACCTGGTACTAACACTAAGTGTCAATCGATAGTAGCAGCTGCCCTGTAACAATAGCGATCAAGTCCTTGAGTTCCCTTAGTGCTAGCGTCAAAGTTTGCCAACAGCGACAACTGCACTGTAGTAGTTGTTGGGAAGTTGATGATTCCTCTAAGGCTTGGTTGTCACTGAGCTCCCTTAAAGCTAACACTGGCATCTACCAACATCAATAATTGCCCTACAAGAGTCATTGAGTTGTCCCAACACCAGTGACTAATAACACCCTTGATACTAGCACTAGTGTTTACTAACTCCTGTGACTGCCCTACATCAATAGTTGGGCAATCTCTAGGTTCCCCTAATGCTAATGCTAGCATTTTTTAATACCAGCAACTACTCCGAAGCAGAAGTGAGGCAATCATTGGGTTCCTTTAAAGTTGAGGGGAGCATTTGTTGGCACTAGCGACTTCCCCGCAATAGTTATTGGGCTCTCCTGATGCCAACCACTGCTACTACGCCATAGTTGGGCTCTTTTAGAGCTTGCCCTCGTGTCTACCTATGCTAGTGACTACTATTCAAGCAACCCAGCATAGTTATTTGTCAGTGTGAACAACTATCAGTAGACCATCACTATGTCCCTAAGTGCTACGTTGGCATCGACTAGTGTCAACGACAGCCGCAGGCCTATAATTACGAGAATCCAGCGTAAATGTCTGGGAGTGCCAACAACCACTATAAGGTCATCCCAAAGCTCCCTTAATGTTGATGTTGGCCTCTAACAATGGCAATGACTTTCCAACAATAGTTGTTAGGCTTTTTTAATACCAGCGACCTTCATGTGGTAGTCGCTGGGCTCCCCCAATGTTGGCATAGCGTTTCCCAACACCTGTAATGTCTCACAAAAATAGCTAGAAAGTCCCTATGCCCACTTAATGTTGGTGCTGATGTCTACAAACATCGACAACTACCTTGTAGCCATAGTTAAGAAGTTGTTGGGTTCCCCCAAAGTTGACAAGAGCATTTACTAGCACGAGCGACTTCCCCATAGAAGTAATTGTGCTTTCTTAGTGCCTACTATTACTATTAGGCCATTGTTGGGCTATTTTTGGTGCCTTCCCTTGTGACTACCTACACTAATGCGCACCTAGCAGTAATCATTGGGCTCTCTTAACGCCAACGGCTGTCATGGGGTTATTGTTAAGCTCCTCAGTGTTGGCACTAGTATTTACCAACACCATTAATTGCCCCATCGCAATAACTAGCTTATCCTTGGATCCTCCTAGTGTTGGCCTCGGTGTCTGCCAATACTAATAATTCCCCCACATTTGTAGGTAAGAAGTCATTAGATCCTCCCATAGTTGGCATAAATGTCTACCAACACCAGTGACTTCCCCGCAATAATCGTTGGGCTCTCCCAATGCCGACTACTGTTACCACGGCATCGTTGGGTCCTCTAGTGCTTGCCCTCATGTCTACCTACGCCAGCAACTATCGTTGGGCCATCATCAAGGGAACCCAGCATTGATATTTGCTAGTACCAACGATTGCTTTTCGATTGTCCTAGGCTCCCTCAATGGTGGCACTAGGTTCTACCGACAGCAATGATTGCCTAGTACTAGTCTATGGGCTTTCCCGATGCCAACAACTCTTCGGCGGTTATTGCTAGCCTCCTGTGGTACTAGTACTAATTTCTATCGACATCAACAATTGCCTATAGTAGTACTCGAAAGTCTCTTGGTTCACTTGATGCTGGCATCAGCGTCTGATAACACCAACAAGTACCCCGCAGCAGTAACTGAGTAATCATTGGTTCTCCCAAAATAGCGTGAGCGTCTGCTAGCAAAAATGACTTTTTCGTTGCAATCGTTGGACTTTCCCAGTGCCAACTACTACTGCTAGGCCATTGTTAGGCTCCTTTAATGCTTGCACTAACGTAGACATGCGCCAAAGACTATCATTCGACCATCACTAGGGGAACCTAATTCAAATATTTGCTAGTGCTAGCGACTACTGCTGGGTTGTTGCTCTATTTCCCCGATGCTGATGCTAGCCTCCATATAAACTAATGACCCCCACAATAGCCATTGGGCTCTTCTAATGTTAGTGACTATCATTGGATCATTGATGGGCTCCCTAGGCTCTAGCATTAACGTCTACTAACACCAGCAACTGCCTTGTAATTAGGCAGTCCTTGGGCTCTATTAGTGCTGACACCGATGTTTGACAACACCAGCAAAGGAGCTTGGTCACATGGACTATGGACATGGGATGCAAGCCACAACTGCCCCTAATAAGCATGGCATGGATGAAAGGCCCTACCTACAATCGTAGTAATCGAGCCAACCAATCCATGGTCGCTTCACATAAGCAAAACCCTCTTCGTTGTCCCTCGATAGGTTGCACAGCGAGCGTGGCAAGGGAGCCGCATCACATGGACCATGGCCATGGGAAGCAAGCCATGGTAGCCCCTAATAGGCACGGCATGAGTAAAAGGCCTAGCGTATGGCCACTATAGTCGTGTCTCCCACTCCATGGGATGCGTTAAAGGCCGAACGTGTGGCTACAACAAGCAAGCTTGCAAGGACATCAATGCCTCATAAGAGCAAAACTTTCTTCGCTCTCCCTAGATAAATTGCCCACCGAGCGTGCCAATAGAGCCACGTCGCATGGACCATGGGCACAAAAAGCAAGCCGTGATAGCCCCCAATAAGTATGGCATGGGTGAAGGCCCTGTGTGTGGCCACAGTAATCGTACCCACCAGGCCATGGGCGCTTCATGCTAGCAAAATCCTCATCGCTATCCCTTAATAAACTACCCTACCACCCTGCCACCATGTCAAGGGAGTTGCATTGCATGAGAGGCAAGCCACGATTGCCCTCAATAGGCACAACATGGGTTAAAGGCCCAGCATACGGATGCAACAAGCGCGTCAGAAAGGACATAGGCATCCCACGCGAGTCAAACCATCGTCGTTGTCCCTTGATAGACAACTAATGATTGTGCGTAATGAGCCATATCCCAAGGATTGTGGGAACAAAAAGCAAGCCATGGTAGCTCTCACCACACATGGCATAGGATAAAAGGCCCAGAATGCAGCCACAGCAGGAGCGCTAAACTAGACCATGGGAGCCCTACATGAGCTAGAACCTTATCACTGTCCTTAGATAAACTGCCCAATGAGTGTGTTAAAGAGCCACATTGCATGGATCATTGGCATGGGACCTAAGCCACAACTGGCCCCAGTAGGCATGCCATGAGAAAAAAGGCCAAACGTTTTGTTGCAAATGGTGCACCCGCTAAGCCATGGGCTCCCATGCTTGCTCGACCCTCGTATTTGCTCCTTAATAGATTGCAATACGAGTGTGCCAAGGGAGTCATAGTACAAACAGTGGGGTCAAGTGGAGAGCGAGGGCTGCCCCTAATAGGTATGACGTGGTGGGAGGCCCAGCTTGCGACCATAGTAGGCACCAGCCAGCCTTAGGCAACCCATGTGAGCAAAACCCCTGATGTCATCCCTCCACAGAATGCCAAGCGAGCATGCTAAAGGAGGCACTCTACACGGATGGGCATGGTAAGTAAGCCATGAGTGCTTCAACATGCTTAACATTGGTAAAAGGCCCAACGTACTGCTGAAGCAAGCGTGTCAGTGAGGCTAAAGGCGCCTCATACGAGTTAAACACTCGTCATTGTCACTCAATAGACTACCCAACGAGTCTGCTAAGGGAGCCATGTTGTATAAATGATGGGATTATGAGAGAAGCCATGGGTGCCCTACGTGGGCTAAACCCTCAGCATCATCCCTTGATAGACTACCAATCAAGCATGCTAAGGGAATCACATCACAAAGACCATGGGCACGGGATGCAAGCCATAGTTGCCCTCAGGAGGTGTAGCAAGGATGGAAGGCCTAACATGTTGCATAATAAGAGCATCGGCAAGGCCATGGGTTCCCTCATGCAAGGTAGACCCTCGTCGCTATTACTCGATAAACTGCCCATCGAGCATGCCAAAGGAGCCGCATTGCAAGGACCATAGGCATGGGAGGCAGGCCACGGCTGCCCCTAGGAGGTAGAGCAAAGATGGAAGGCCCAATGTGCAGCTGTAGTAGGGGCACCAGCCAGGCCCTAGGCACCCCTATGCAAGCTAGACACTCATCATTGTTACTCCATAGATTGCCTAGCAAGTGTGTAAAGGGAGCTGCATTGAATGGACCATGGGCATGAAAGGCAAGCCACGAGTGCCCCCGATAGTCACGCGTCCTGGGTGAAATGCCCAACGAAAGCTACAGTAGGCACGCTAGCCAGGACATGGGCGCCTACATGAGCCAAACCCTCATCACTATCCCTTGATAGATTGTCGATTGAGTATTCTGAGGGAGCAACATCGCATGGACCATGGACATGAAGGCAAGCCACGGCTGCCTTTAGTAGGCTTATGATGGGCGAAAGGCCCAACGAACGATCGCAGCAAGCACACCAACCGAATCATTGGTACCTCACATGAGCTTGACCCTCATCGCATCGCTTGATAAATTTGCTCAAAGAATGTGCAAAGAGAGCCATGCTGCGCAGACAATGGGCACGGGAGGTAAGCCTAGCTGCCTTCGGTAAGCACCGCATCAGTGGAAGGCCTATGGGCACCCCACGTGAACTAGACCCTCGACGCCGTCCCTCGATAGACTACTGAGCGAGTGTGCCAAGGGAGCCACGTCACACGAAGCATAGGCATGGAAGGCAATCCACAGTAGCCCCTAATAAGCATAGCTTAGGCAAAAAGCCTAGCTTATAATCGTAGTAGAGGCATTAGCCAACCTATAGGTGCCCTAGGGAGCTAAATCCTCCTTGTTATTCCTCGATAAATTGCCTAAAAAGGGTGCCAAGGAGGCCATGCGGCACAGATGATAGGCATAGGAGCCAAGCCACAGTTTCCCCCAGTAGGGGTGAAATGGGCGAAAGGCCCAATGTAAGGCTGCAATAGGTGTGTCAGGCAGGCAACGGGCCCCCCACATGTGCCTGACCCTCATCGCTATCCCTCGATAGGCAGCTTATGCGACAGGGCAAAGGCGTCGTGTTGCACGGGACTTGGGCATGGAAAGCAAGCCATTGATACCCAAACAAGCATCACATGGGTGGAAGGCATCACACACTAGCCAAACCTTGTTGCTATCCATGGAGGCATTGCCCAACACGCGTGCTAAGGGAGCCACGTCGCACAGACCATGGGCATAGAAGGCAAGCCACAGTTGCCACGACTATACAGTGCACGGGTGAAAGACCCAGCTAGTGGTCATAACTAGCACGCCAGCTAGGCCATGGGTGCCCGACTAGAGCCAGATCCTCATCGTTGTCCATCGATTGACTAACCAGTAAGCATGCCATAGGAGTCGCATAGCATGGACCATGGGTATGAGAGGCCAGCCACAGCTACCTCGAGCACACACAACATAGGTGAAAGGCCTAGAGTGTGGTATTAGCAAGCGCACAAGCTAGGCCATGGACGGCCTATATGAGCTAGAACCTTGTCGTTATCTCTTGATAGAATCCCTAATGAGCTTCCGTAAGGTACAAGAGGTAAGCCGTAGCTACTTCTCGTAGATGCAACATAGGTGGAAGACCTAGCATGCAATCGTAAAAGGCATAGTAGCCAAGCCATGGGTGTCCCGCGTGAGCCAGACCCTTATCTTTGTCTGTCGATAGACTGCCTAATGAGCGTGCCAAAGGAGTTGCTATGCACAAAACATGGGCACGAAAAGTAAGCCGCGACTACCCCAACAAGTACGATATGGGCAGAAGGCCCAATCTACGGTCGCAATAAGTGTGCCAACCAGGTCATAGGCGCTCCACACGAACCAGACCCTTGTCACTATCACTCAATAGACTTTACAATGAGTGTGCGAAGGGAGCCACATTGCATGGACCATTGGCATGGGAGGCAAGCCACAGCTACCTTTAACACGTATTGCATGGTTGGAAGCCCCATCATGCGGCCATAACATGGGTGCCAGCCAAGCCATGGCAGCCCCACGCGAGCCATCGCGTTTACTTATGCCATCACAGGGATAACCCAGCATTGCCGTTGCGTCATCGCTAAGCTCCTCAGGAGTAGTCGTTGGGCTGTCCCAATAATAGTAACTATCATGGAGATGTCACTGGGCTCATATAGTGCTTATACTAGCATCTACCGACACCAATAACTGCCACACGCCAATAATTGGCCAGTTCTTAGGTTCTCCCATTATAGGCACTGGTGTTTACTAACACCAATAACTACCTAACAGTAGTAACCAGGCAATTATTGGGTTCCCTAAGAGGTCATTGGGATCCCCTAGTGTTGGGGCTGGTTTCTACCAAAGTCATCGACTACTCGTAGTAGTCGTTGGGCTTTCCTAATGCCAATAACTATGATAGGGCCACCGCTCGCTCCATTGGCGCCAGAACTAGCGTCTACTAACACCAGCAACTGCCTAGCAATAATAGATGAGCAATCCTTATGTTCTAGTGTGGGTGCTTGCATTTGCCAGCACCAACAACTACCTTTCAGCCGTAGCTCGATAGTCATTGGGTTTAACCAAAGTTGGTGATAGTGTTTACAAGTACCAATGACTGCCACGTAACAGTTGTTAGGCTTTGCTAATACCAATATCAGCTGCTAGGCCATCGTTGGCCTACTCTAATGTTTGCCCTCACATCTACTTATGTTAGTGACCATCGCTTATGCATCATTAAGGGAACCCAATGTAGATGTTTGCCAATGCCAACAATTGCCATTGGGTTATACTCGTGTTAGGGACTTCCCAATCATAATCATTAGGCTCTCTTAGCATTAATGACTGTCATAACGTCGTCGTTGGGGGGCTCTAGTGCTGGCATTAGTGTCTACTGACACTAATAACTACCTCACAGCAATAGCTAAGAAACCCTTGCGTTTCCCTAGTGTTATCATTCGTGTCTTTTAACACCAGCAACTTCCCTGCTGTAGTAACTAGGCAGTCGTTGGGTTCCCTCAAAGCTAGCGATAACGTCTACCAACACAAACGATTGCCCTACAACAGTCATTGATCTCTCGTAACTCTAATTAGTACTACTATTGTATTGTTGATCTCCTTAATTACTTGCCTTAGCGTCTACCTGTGCTAGCAACTGTCGTTGGGCCATCATTAAGGGAACCTAGTGGAGATGTATGCCAGCACCAGTGACTACCACTAGGTCATCGTTGAGTTCCCTTAGTGGTGGTACTGACCTTCGCTAAAAACTGCTCGCCACACTCGTTAAACTCTCTCAATGCTAGCCATTTTCATAGGGACATCATTGGGCTCCATTGATCCTAACAATGGTGTCTACCGACACTAGTAACTACCCCGTAGTAGTAGTTGGGTAGTTCTAAGATTCTATTAGTGCAAGCACTAGCATTTACCAACACCAATAACGGCCTTATAATAGTAGATAGGCAACCGATTCCCCCAAAGTTGGTGTTAAGGTTTGCTAGCTCTAGCAATTTTGCCATAGCAATTGTTAGGCTTTATCAATCCCAACTACAACTACTAGGCCATCATTAGGCTCCTCTAGTCCTTGGCCTCACGTCTCAACGATGTTCACTAGGCCATTAATGGGGGAACCTAGCATAGATCTCTATCAATGTTAGGGATTACTGCTAAGTCATAGCAAAGATACCTTAGTGATGGTATTGGCCACTACTAATGCTAGTGATTACCTTACAGTAGTCGTTAGGCTCTCACAATGCTAGTGACTATCATAGGGTTGTCCCTAGGTTCCCTTAGTGCCAACACAAGTGTCTGCTGGCATAAGTGTCTACTGATACCAATATCTGCCCTGTAGTAGTCTTTGGGCAGTCGTTGGGTTCCCCCAAAACTGGTTGAACATCTGATACCACTATCGACTTTCTTGTACCAATTGTTGGTCTCTCATAATGCTAAGTACTATTGTTAGGGCATTGGCGCCAACGACCATTGCTAATTTGTTGCTGAGCTCCCCTAGTGCTAGCACTGGCATTTATTAGTGTCTAAGACTGCCCAAGATAATGGTTGGGCTTTCCTAATGATCATGACGGCTAAAGGGTCATTATTGGGCTTCCCTAGTGTTAGAATTGGCATCTACTGACACCAACAACACCCTTAGTATTGACGCAAGAGTCTTTGGGCTCTTTTAGTGCCAACTACTACTTGGCCATTGTTAGTCTCCTTTAGTGCTTGTCTTTACGTTTGCCTATGCTAGCGACTACAGTTGCGCCATTACTAGGAAAACGTAGCATTGATGTCTACCAAAGCAAGTGAATGCTGCTGGGTCATTGCTAAGCTACCCCAATGATGGTGCTTGCTTGTATGACCGCCAACGATTGCCCAACAACAGTTATTAGGGTCTACTTATGCTAGCAACTGTCATGAAGTCATCGTAAGGCTCTCTCAGTGCTAATAGAATCTACCAATACTAGGAATTACCCCACAGCAATAGCTGTGAAGTCCCTAGGTTCCCCCAGTGTTGGCATTGATGTCTGCCAACACCAGTATTAGAGTCGCAATAGTAGTTACGTAGTCATTTGGTTGCCCCAATGTTAGTGCGAGCATCCACCAGCATGAGCGATTTCTTCCCACTAGTCGTTGGCCTTTCCCAATGCCAACTACTATTACTAGGTTATCGTTGGGCTCCTTGAGTGCTTACTCTCGTGACTAAGTGAGCTACGACTATTATTGGGCCATCTTTAAGTGGTACCCAACAGAGATATCTCGTTATAGTAGCGACTGTCGTTGGGTCATCATTAAGCTCCAATAGTGCTGGTATTGGCATTTACCATTGTGAGCGACTACGCACAGTAGTCATTGGGCTTTCCTAATAATAGCGACTGTCATGAGGTCATCATTAGGCTCTACCTATGCTAGCACTAGAGTCTACCAACACCAAAAACTACCTTGTGGCAGCAGTTAAGAAATACCTGGGTTCCCTTGCTGCTTACACAAGCATTCACGAACGTTAATGATTGCCACATAAAAGTAGGTGGGCAGTCAATGGGTTCCTCTAAAGCTAGCGTAAGCATCAACTAATATAAATGACTTCCCTGCAATAGTCGATGGGCTTTTCCAATGCCAATTTCTATTCCTAGGCCATCGTTGGACATCTCTAGTGCCAGCATTTATGTCTACTTATACCAAAGACTACCATTAAGCCATTCTGGGGGAAATAACACAGATATTTACTAGTGCCAGTGACTGCCATTGGGCCATCACTGAGTCTCCTTATGCTGACGCTTGTATCAGCCAATGCCATTAATTGCCTAGCAATGATCATTAGGCTTAACCAACACTAATGCTTGTCAAGGGGCTCACCCAATGCTAGTAACAATCATAGGACCATTACTAGGCTCCTCAGCACTGGCACTAGTGTGTATAGAATCCAAAAACTTCCTTATAGTAGTTATTAGGCCATTATTGGGCTCCTCAAGAGTTTGCCTTTTTATCTGCTTACACAAGCGACTACCGTAAGGGCATCGCAAAGGGAATTGAACGAGGATGTTTACCAGCGATAGTGATTGCTACTAGGTCATCTCTGAGCTCTTTTAGTGATGGTGTTGGTGTTTACCAGCTCCAATGAGTTCTCACTAGAAGTCAGTGAGCTCTCCATATGTTAATGACTATCATGGGGCCATCGTTGGGCTCTTTCGGTGCTAGCACTAGCATTTACCGACACAAGTAACTACTTGAAGCAATAGCTAAGTAGTCTTTAAGTTCCCCTAATGTTGGCGCTAGCATCACCTTACAATAACAACTACCCTGTAATATAGCTTGGTAGTGATTCGGTTCCCCCAAGGTTGGTGCTAGCATTTGCTGGCACTAGTGACTTCCTTACAACAGTCTTTTGTCGGCATTAGCTAGGTAGTCCTTAGGTTACCATGGTACTGGTGCTAGCGTTTGCTAATACTAGCAACCACCCCGTTGCTCTAATTGGATGGTCGTTGGTTTCCCCCAGAGTTGGCGTTTGCCAGTACCAATGATTTTCACGTAGTAATCATTGGACTCTTACATTTACGCCATCGTTGGGCTCCTATAATGGTTACCCTCGCGTTTACCTACGTCAGCTATTATCATTGGGCCATCACTCGGGGAACCCAACATAGATGTTTGCTTACGCCAATGACTGTCACTGAGTCGTCGCTGAACTCCTCTATTATTGGCGTTGACTTCTATTAGCGTATATGGTTGCCCAACAGTAGTCGACGAACTCACCCAATACTGAAGACTGCCGTGGGTTCATCGCTAGGCTCCCCTAACACCAACACTAATATCTACCAACACCAACAAATACCCCAGAGTAATAATAGAGTAGTCCGTGATTTCCTTAATGCTGGCGCTGATGTTTGCCAACATGAGCAACTGCTTTACAATAATGGCAAGGCAGTTGTTGGGCTCCCCTAAAGTTGACATTCGTTGGGCCATCATTGGGGGAACATAGTGCAGATGTTTCCTAGCATCAATGAGTGCCGTTGGGTCATCGCTAAGCTCTCTTAATGCTGGTGCTAGATCTTACTGACATGAGCAATTACCTTGTAGTAGTAGTTGGGCAATCATTAGGTTCCTCAAAAGTTGGTGCAGTGCCTACCTGCACTTGTGACTTCCCCATAACAATCATCGGCCTTTCTAATTCTAACCACAATTACGAGGCCATTGTTGGGCTCCTTCAGTGCTTGTTCTTGAGTTTGCATGGGCCAATGACAACCATTGGGCCATCGCTAGGGGAACCCAGTGCAAATGTCGACTAGCACGAGTGACAGCCACTAGGTTATTGTTGAACTCCCTTATTGCCACCACTAGCCTTAAATAGTAACTGTGAGAGAGACCATCATGGACATGTCATTGGGTTCTCCAATGCCAGCGACTATCGTGGACACGTAGCATAGCTCACTCAGTGTTAGCACTAGCATTTATCGACACTAGTAACTTTTTCGCAGTAATAGGTAGGTAATCGTTGGGTCCAAAAGTTGCACTAGCATCAGCCAACACTTGTGACTTTCTTGCCATAGTCGATGGGCTCTTCTAACTCTAATAATTGCTTTTAGGCTATTGTTTTTACTCCACTAATGCTTGCCATTTCATCTACCGATGCTAGCTACTATAGCTGGGCTATTGATAAAGGAACCTAGTTCAAATCTCTGCTAGTGCTACTGACTATCGTTAAGTCATTGCTAAGCTCCTTAGTGCTGCACTAGCTTAAAATAGTGCCAATGAATGCCTAGCAACAGTCGTTGGGCTCTCACAATGCCAACGACTATCTTGGGGTAGTCCTAAGGCTCCCACAAGGTTGGCACTACTGTCTACTAGCACTAGTAACTTCCTCATAGTAGTCGTTGGGCTTTCCCAATACCAATTATAGCTGCTAGGCCATTGTTGGGCTCCTCTACTGCTTGCACTCGCATCAAGCTTTGCATGCAATTGCCCCTGAACCATCGTTGAGGGAACCTTGTGCACATGTTTACTAGCATTAGCGACTATTATTAGGTCATAGTTGCTGAGCTCCTTTAGTGACCCTAAACAGTGCCAACGACTATCGAACAGTAGCCATTAGGCTCTTACAATGTGAGCAACAATTACATTGCTATCTTTGAGCTTTTTCGAAGCTAGCACTAGCATTTACCAACACCAACAACTGCCCTAAAGTTATAGTAGAGTAGCCGTTTGGTTCCCCCAAAGCTCGCGCTAACATCTCTAAGCACTTAGGACTTCTTCATACCAGTACGTCTCCTAGCACTTGGGACTTCTTCGCACCAGTAGTTGGGCTCTCCCAGCGCTAAAAACTGCTAGCCACACTCATTAAGCTCTTTCAATGCTAGCCATTTTCATGGGGACATCATTGGGCTCCATTGATCCTAACGCTGGTGTCTACCGACACTAGTAACTGCCCCGTAGTAGTGATTGGGTAGTTCTAAGGTTCTATTAGTGCAAGCACTAGCATTTACCAACACCAACAACCGCCTTATAATAGTACGTAGGCAATCGATTCCCTCAAAGTTGGTGTTAAGGTTTGCTAGCTCTAGCAATTTTGCCATAGCAATTGTTAGGCTTTATCAATCCCAACTACAACTACTAGGCAATTAATGGGGGAACCTAGCATAGATCTCTATCAGTGTTAGGGATTACTACTAAGTCATAACAAAGATACCTTAGTGATGGTGTTGGCCACTACCAATGCTAGCGATTACCTTACAGTAGTCATTGGGCTCTCACAATGCTAGCGACTGTCATAGGGTTGTCCCTAGTTTCCCTTAGTGCCAACACAAGTGTCTGCTGGCATAAGTGTCCACTGACACCAATATCTGCCCTGTAGCAGTCGTTCGGTTCCCCCAATGCTGGTTGAACATCTGATACTACTAGCGACTTTCCTGCACCAATTGTTGGTCTCTCCCAATGCTAACTACTATTGTTAGGCCATTGGCGCCAACGACTATCGTTAATTTGTTGCCAAGCTCCCCTAGTGCTAGTACTAGCATTTACTAATGTCTAAGACTGCCCAAGATAGTGGTTGGGCTTTCCTAATGATCATGATGGCTAAAGGGTCATTATTGGGCTTCCCTAGTGCTAGAATTAGCATCTACTGACACCAACAACTCCCTTAGTATTGATGCAAGAGTCGTTGGGCTCTCTCAGTGCCAACTACTACTTGGCCATTGTTAGTCTCCTTTAGTACTTGTCTTTGCGTCTGCCTATGCCAGCGACTACAGTTGCGCCATTACTAGGAGAACGTAGCATTGATGTCTACCAACGTAAGTGAGTGCTGCTGGGTCATTGCTAAGCTACCCCAATGACGGTGCTTGCTTGTATAAGCTCCAACGATTGCCCAACAACAGTTTTTGGGGTCTACTTACGCTAGCAACTGTCATGAAGTCATCCTAAGGCTCTTTCAGTGCTTATAGCATCTACCAATACTAGGAATTACCCCACAGCAATAGCTGTGAAGTCCCTAAGCTCCCCTAGTGTTGGCATTGATGTCTGCCAACACCAGTATTAGACTCGCAATAGTAGTTGTGTAGTCATTTGGTTGTCCCAATGTTAGTGCGAGCATCCACCAGCATGAGCGATTTCTTCCCACTAGTTGTTTGCCTTTCCCAATGCCAACTACTATTACTAGGTTGTCGCTGGGCTCCTCGAGTGCTTACTCTCATGACTAAGTGAGCTACGACTACTATTGGGCCATCTTTAAGGGGTACCCAACAAAGATATCTCATTATAGTAGCGACTGTCGTTGGGTCATCATTAAGCTCCAATAGTGCTGGTACTGGCATTTGCCATTGTGAGCGACTGCGCGCAGTAGTCATTGGGCTTTCCTAATAATAGTGACTGTCATGAGGTCATCATTAGGCTCCACCTATGCTAGCACTAGAGTCTACCAACACCAAAAACTACCTTGTGGCAACAATTGGAAAATCCCTGGGTTCCCTTGCTATTTACGCAAGCATTCACGAACATTAATCTTTGCCTCATAAAAGTAGCGGACAGTCACTGGGTTCCTCTAAAGCTAGCGTAAGCATCAGCTAATATAAATGACTTCCCTGCAATAGTCGATGGGCTTTTCCAATGCCAATTTTTATTCCTAAGCCATCGTTGGACATCTCTAGTGCCTGCATTTATGTCTACTTACACCAAAGACTACCATTAGGGCATTGCTGGGGGAACATAACACAGATATTTACTAGTGCCAATGACTCCCATTGGGACATCACTGAGTCTCCTTATGCTGACGCTTAATTCTGCCAATGCCATTAATTGCCTAGCAACGGTTATTAGGCTCAACCAACACTAATGCTTGTCAAGGGGCTTACCCAATCCTAATAACAATCATAGGACCATTACTAGGCTCCCCAATGCTGGTACTAGTATGTATATAATCCAAAAACTTCCTTATAGCAGTTACTAGGCCATTATTGTGCTCCTTAAGTGATTGCCTTTGTATCTGCTTGCATGAGTGACTACCGTAGGGGCATCGCTAAGGGAATTGAACGCAAATGTCTACCAGCGATAGTGATTGCTACTGGGTCATCTCTGAGCTCTTTTAGTGATGGTGTTGGTGTTTACCAGTGCCAATGAGTTCTCACTAGAAGTCGATGAGCTCTCCATATGTTAGTGATTGTCATGGGGCCATCGTTGGGCTCTTTTGGTGCTAGCACTAGCATTTACCGACGCTAGTAACAACCTTGAAGCAATAGCTAAGTAATCTTTAAGTTCCCCTAATGTTGGCGCTAGCACCACCTTATAATAACAACTACCTTGTAATATAGCTTGGTAGTGATTCGGTTCCCCCAAGGTTGGTGCTAGCATTTGCTGGCACTAATGACTTCCTCACAACAGTCATTTGTTGGCATTAGCTAGGTAGTCCTTAGGTTACCATGGTACTAGTGCTAGCGTTTACTAATACTAGCAACCACCCTGTTGCTCTAATTGGATGGTCGTTGGTTTCCCCCAAAGTTGGCGTCTACCAATACCAATGACTTTCACGTAGTAGTCATTGGACTCTTACATCTAGGCCATCGTTGGGCTCCTATAGTGGTTACCCTCGCGTTTACCTATGTCAGCTACTATCATTGGGCCATCACTCGGGGAACCCAACATAGATGTTTGCTTGCGCCAATGACTATCGCTGAGTCATCGCTAAACTCCCCTATTATTGGCGTTGGCTTCTATTAGCATATATGGCTGCCCAACAGTAGTTGACGAACTCACCCAATACTGAAGACTGTCATGGGGTCATCGCTAGGTTCCCCTAACACCAACACTAGTATCTACCAACACTAACAAATACCTCAGAGCAATAATAGAGTAGTTTGTGCTTTCCTTAATGCTGGCGCTGATGTTTACCAACATGAGCAACTACTCTATAATAATGGCAAGGTAGTCGTTGGGCTCTCTTAATGCTGTCATTCGTTGGGCCATCACCGGGGGAAAACAGCGCAGATGTTTCCTAGCATCAATGAGTGCCGCTGGGTCATCGCTAAGCTCTCTTAATGCTGGTGCTGGATCTTACTGACATGAGCAATTGCCTTGTAGTAGTAGTTAGGCAATCATTAGGTTTCTCAAAAGTTAGTGCAGTGCCTACCCGCACTTGTGACTTCACCATAACAATCATCAGCCTCTCTTAATTCTAACTACAATTGCAAGGCTGTTGTTAGGCTCCTTCAGTGCTTGTTCTTGAGTCTACATGTGTAAATGACAACCATTAGGCCATCGCTAGGGGAGCCCAGTGCAAATGTCTACTAGCACGAGTGACGGCCACTAGGTTATTGTTGAGCTCCCTATTGCCACCATTAGCCTCAAATAGCGACTGTGAGAGAGACCATCATGGACATGTCATTGGGTTCTCCAATGCTAGCGACTATCGTGGACACATTGCGCAGCTCACTCAGTGTTAGCACTAGCGTTTATCGACACTAGTAACTTTCCCGCAATAATAGGTAGGTAATCGTTGGGTCCAAAAGTTGCACTAACATCAGCCAACACTTGTGACTTTGTTGCCATAGTCGATGGGCTCTTCTAACTCCAATAATTGCTGTTAGGCTATTATTTTTGCTCCGCTAATGCTTGCCATTTCATCTACCGATGCTAGCTACTACAGCTGGGCTATTGTTAAAGGTACCTAGTTGAAATCTCAGCTAGTGCTAGCAACTACCGTTGAGTCTTCGCTAAGCTCTTAGTGCTGTACTAGCTTAAACTAGTGCCAATGAATGCCCAACAACAGTCGTTGGGCTCTCACAATGCAAACGACTATCTTGGGGTAGTCCTTAGGCTCCTACAAGGTTGGCACTACTGTCTAGTAGCACTAGTAACTTCCTCATAGTAGTCGTTGGGCTTTCCCAATACCAATTATAGTTGCTAGGCCATTGTTGGGCTCATCTACTGCTTGCACTCAAGTCAAGCTTTGCACGCAATTGCCCCTTAACCATCGTTGAAGGAACCTTGTGCACATGTTTACTAGCGTTAGCGACTGCCCGATAGCAGTTGTAGGGCTCTCCCAACTCGTGCAACAATCATTAGGTCATAGTTGCTGAGCTCTTTTAGTGACCCTAAACAGTGCCAACCATTATTGAACAGTAGTCATTGGGCTCTCACAATGTGAGTGACAATTATATTGCTGTCCTTGAGCTCCGTCGAAGCTAGCACTAGCATTTACCAACACCAACAACTACCCTGAAGTTGTAATAGAGTAGCCGTTGGGTTCCTCCAAAGCTCAGGCTAACTTCTCCTAGCACTTGGGACTTCTTCGCACCAGCAGTTAGGCTCTCCCAGCGCTAATAACTGCTACAAGGTTAACGTTGGGTTCTTCCAATGATGGCACTAATGTCTACTAACACCAATAACTTTTTCGCATTAATAGCTTGGTAATCCTTAGGTTCCCCCAGTGTTGGTGCCTGCGTGTGCCAACACTACCATGTACCCCATAGCAGTAGCTAGACAGTCGTTAGGTTCCCCAAAAGCTGGCGTTAATATTTGCTAGCTCCAACAACTATCTTGCAATAATCATTTGGCTTTTTAAATGCTAACTACTACTATTAAGCTATCATTAGGCTCTTCTAATGCTTGCCCTTACATCTACATATACTAGCAATAGTCACTAGACCATCACTGAGGGAACTAAAGTAATTGTCTGCTAGCGTCAATGAGTGTTTTTGGGTCATTGCTGAGCTTTTCCAGTAGTGGTGCTGGCTGCAACCAAAGATAACGACTGCATAGCTACAATTATTGAGGTCTCCCAACACTTAGGGCTATCTTCGGTTCATCATTGCTGGGCTCCTTTAGTGTTAGTGCTGGCCTCTACCAATGCTAGTGACTCTTCAAGAGCAATTATTGGGCTCTTCTAATTGCTAAAAAGTCCTTTAGTTCCCCTAATGGTGGGGCCGATGTAAACCAACACTAGTGACTGCCTTACAACTATAGTTGGGCAGTCGTTAGGTTCCCCCAAAGTTGGTGTGAGCATTTGCCAACACTAGCGACTTCTTTGTAGTTGCTGTTAGGCTCTCTCAGTGCCAAACATAACTTTTAGGCCATTGTTGGGCTCGTCTAATGCTTATGCTCACATTTACTTGTCCCAATGATTGTCATTGGATCATTGCCAGGGCTACCTAATGCATATGTTTGGCAGCATCAGCGCCAACCATTGGGTCATCGCTGCGCTCCGCTAGTGCTAGCACTAGCATTTACCAGCATCTGCAGTCATCCAATAGCAGTTGCTAAGCTCTCCCAACATGAGTAACTATAATTAGGTTGTCGCTGGGCTCCCCTAATGCTAGCACTACTGGCTATTGACACTAGTAACTACCCCGCAATAGTGGCTAGGCAGTCCTTGGGTTCCTCTAATGCTAGTGCCGACGTCTGCCAACACTTCTAACTACCTCATAACAATAGGTGGCAGTCATTGGGTTTCTCCAAAGCTGGTGCAAATATTCACTAGCACCAGCGACATGCTCACATAAGTTGTTAGGCTCTGCTAGTGCTCACTACTATTACTAGCCATTATTTGACCCCTCTAATGCTTGCCCTTGTGTTTACACACACCAGCGATAGCAGCTAGGCCATCACTAGGAGAACCCAGTGTTGATATCTACTAATGCCAATAATTATCGCTAGGTCGTTGTTGAGTTACTCCAGTGCTAGCGCTGCCATCTACCAATCTTAGTGATTACTCAGCAATAATTATTGGGCTCTCCCAATGCCAGTGACTATCACGGTGTCGTCATTGGGATCCCCCGGTATTGGTACTAGCGTCTATTGACTTCAGTAACTATGCTGTAAAAAAGCTGGGCAGTCGTTAGGTTCTTGTGAAGCTAACGCAAACGTCTATTTGCACTAGCAAATTCCCCTGCAGTCGTCGTAGGGCTCTCCCAATGCCAACTATCAATGGTAGGTTATCGTTGGGCTCGTCCAGTGCTTATAGTCGTGTCTGCCTACATAAGCAATTGTCGTCGGGCCATCATTAGTAGAACCCAGCACAGATGTTGACCAGCTCTAACGAGTGTTGTTAAGTCATCGCTAAGATTTCCTAGTGCTAGCACTTACTTCTACTAATGTAAATGACCGCCCAGTTATAATCATTGGGCTCTCTTTATGCCACCGACCATCATATTGTCATTGCTTGGCCCCCTAATGCTAGCACTAACATCTACTGCTACCAAAAACTACCATGCAACAATAGCTGGGCAGCCCCTAAGTTCCTTTAATGTAGGTTTTGGCATCTACTAACATCAGTAATTACCTTACAATAGTAGCTAGGCGATTGTTAGGTTCCCCCAAAGTTAGCACGAGCATCTGCAAACGCCAGTGACTGCCCCTCAGAAGTCATTAGGCTCTCCTAATCTAATAGGTACTACTAGGCCATCGTTGAGGTCCCTTGGTGCTTACCCTCGAGTTTACTTGCACCAGTGATTACCGTTGGGCCATCATTGGGGTACTTAAGGCAATTGTCTATTACTGCCAGTGACTATTGTTTGTTCATCGCTAATCTCACCTAGTGCTTGCACTGGCATCTACTAGTATCAACGACTACCCAACAAGAGTCGTTGGCCTCTCCCAATGCTAACAATTATCATGAGGTCGTCATTAGGCTTCCTCGATATTAGCACTGGCATCTACCAACATAACAGTTGCACCTTAAAAGTAACTAGGTAGTCTTTTGGGTTCGCCCAAAACTAGCACAAGAAGCAGCTAGTATAAGCGACTTCCTTACAATAGTCGTTGGGTTCTCTCAATGCCAACTACTACTGCAAGGCCGTCGTTGGGCTCTCTCAATGCCAACTACCACTACAAGGCCATCGTTAGGTTCTTCTAGTGCTCGCTTTTTGTCTTCCTGCACTAGTGACTATGATGGAGCCATCGCTGAGGCAACCTAGTGAAAGATGTTTGCGAGCATCAGCGATTACCTAATAAGAGTCGTAGGGCTTTACTGACACGTGCGACTCTTATTGGGTTATTAGGGGGCTAGCCCGATGCTAACACTAGCATCTATCGACATTAGTAATTTCCCTGCAGTAATAACGAGGCAGTCCTTAAGTTCCCTTAGTGCTAGCGTCAGCGTCTACCAATACTTATAACCATCATGCAACAATAATTAGGTAGTCATTGGGTTCCCTTAAAGCTAATGCTAGTGTTTGCCAGCATGAGTAATGTCACCACAGAAGTTGTTGGGCTATCCTAATGCCTACTACTATTATTAAGTCATTGTCAGGCTCCTCTAGTGCTTGCCCTCGTGTCTACCTGCGCTAGTGACTTTTGCTAGCCCATCACTAAGAGAACCTACTACTGATGTCTGCTAGCGCTAGCGATGATTGCTAAGTAATTGCTGAGGTGCTCTAGTGCTAGCGTTACCATTTGTTGATGTTAATGATTGCCCAGCAGTAGTTATTGGGCTCTTCTAACACCACCTACTATGACGAGGTCATCATTGGGCTCCTTTACTGCCAACACTAGCATTTAAAAAGACGTGTGACGATATCGCAAAAATAACTGGCCAGTCGTTGAGTTCCCCCAAGCCTGGTATGAGCTTTAGCCAGCTCTAAAAAATCCCTCGTAGTCATCATTGGCTCTCGTAATGCTAACTACAGCTGTTAGGCTGTTGTTGGGCTCAATTAGTAGTTACTGTTGCATCTATGATGCAAGCGACTACCACTGGCCATCGCAAGGGGAACCCAGCATAGATGTTTGGCCTATGCCAACAAATGTTGTTGGGTCATCGCTGACATCCCTTAGTACAGCCACTAGCATCTACCAGCATTAAGGACTACCCAGTAGCAATCGTTGGGCTATTCTTATGCCAGTGACGATCATAGGGTTGTTAATGGGCTCCATCGATGCTTGCGTTAGTGTTTAGTAATACTAACTATTACCTCAAAGCAATGACTGCATAATTCCTTGGTTCCCTTAGTACTGGCAATAACATCTACTAGCTCTAGCAATTGCCCTGTTGCATTAGCTAGGCAATCATGGGGTTCCCTCAAAGCTAGCGCAAGCATCTACGAGTATGAGCAACTGCCATGCAATAGTCATTATGCTCCCTCAATTCTAACCACCACTACAAGGCCATCGTTGAGGTCCTTTAGTACTTGCCCTCGTGTCTACGTATGCTAGCGATTGTCATTGGGCTATTGCTAGGATACCCAGAGTAAATGTCTGCCAGTGCTAGTGGCTACCATTGGATCGTCGTTATGTTCCCCTTGTGCAGGCGTTGGCATCCACCTACGTCAGCAACTACCCAGCAATAGTCATTAGGCTTTTCTAACGCCAACAGTTACCACTGAGATGTTTTTAGGCTCCCCTAATGCTGGCACTTGCATCTGCCGATGCCAGTAACTGCACCGCAGAAGTTACTGGGCAGTCATTAGGTTCTTTTAAAGTTAGTGTAAGCATCTGCCCGCACAAGCAACTTCCTCGCAATTGTCGTTAGGCCTTCCCTATGCCAATTACTATTGCTAAGCCGTCGTTGGGATGCTCTAGTGCTTGCCCTTGCACCTTTTTGCTCCAATAACTACCATTGGGTCATCATTGGGGCAACCCAATGCAGATATCTACCAACGTTAGTGACTGCCTAACAACAGTCTTAGGGCTCTCCCAACGCCTGCAACTATCATTGGGTTTTGACTAGACTACCTCGGTGCTAGCACTAGCATCTATCAACATTAGAAACTGTCTTGCAGCAATAGCGGTGTGGTCCTTGGGTGCCTCTAGTGCGATGCTAGCATCTACCAACATCGACAACTAGACTACAACTGCAGTAAGGAAGTTAATGATTCCTATAAAGTTAAGTTTTCATTTAGCTCCCTTAATGCTGGCACTAGCATCCACAAGTGTCAATGACTTCCTAAAAATAGTCGTTGGGCTTTCTCAACGCTAGCATTTATGATGGGGTCATCGCTAAGGTTCCTTGATGCTAGCACTAATGTCTACCAACTCCTACCACCACCCCACTACAATAGGTGAGCAGTTCCTAGGTTCCCTTAATGCTAACGCTAGTGTGTGATAACTGTTTTGAATAGTAGCTAGGTAGTTATTGGGTTCCTTTAAAGTTAACACGAGCATTTACCAGCACTGGCAACTTCCCTGTAATTGTCATTAGGCCACCAGCGCTATTAGGCCATCGTTGGTCTCCTCTAGTGCTTGCCCTCTCATCTACCTATACCTACGATGACCATAGGGCCATCGTTGGGGCAACCCAATAAAGATGTTTACCGACGTCAATGATTGTCTAGTTGTAGTTATTGGGCTTCTTTAGCGCCATCGACTGTCATTGGGTCGTAGTTAGGCTCCCTTACTGCTAGCACTAACATTTACCGACACCACCCACTATGACACAGTAATAGTTGGATAGTCATTGGGTTCCTTTAGTGCTAGTGCTAGCGTTTGTCAATGCCAACAATTGCCTCGAAGCAGTACATGAGATACCATTGGGTTCCCTTGAAGCTGTTTTCAGCGTATGCCATCACCACCGACTTTCTCGTAATAGTTGTTCAGCTCTACTAGCACCAATTAGTGCTATTAGGCCATCTTTAGGCTTTTTTAGTGCCTGCCCTCGTGCCTACCTGCACCATCTACTACCGTTGGGCTATCTTTAGTGTAACCTAGTGCAAATGTTTGCTAGCATTAACAATTGCACAGTAGTAGCCGTTTGGCTCTCCCAACACTAACAACAGTCATTAGTTATTGCTCAGCTCTTCCGTTGCTAGCATTAGCGTTTACTCGTCGTTGCTAGCATTAGCATTTGCTTACATTAGCAACTACCCCCAACAAGTGCAGCATGGGTGGAAGGCCCAATGTGCGGCCGCAGTAGGCATGCTAGCCTAGCCATAAGAGCCCAACGGTAGGCACAACTTGAATGGAAGGCCTAGAGTGCGATCGTAGTTAGGGTGTCAGCTAGGCCATCGGCAGCCTATGTGGGCCAAATGCTTGTTGTTGTCCTTTGATGGGCTACTAGTAAGCATGCCAAGAGATCATTATGGCATGGAAAATGGCCACGAGAAGCAAGCCACGATTACCCCCAATGGGCATGGCATGGGCAGAAGGCTTACTAAGCAGCTGCATCAGGCGCACCAACCAGGGCATGGGCACCTAACATGAGTGAGACCGTCATCACTGTTTGTCAACAGACTGCCCAGCCAACGTGCTAAAGGAGCCATGTCACACAGAACTTGGGCATGTGAGGTAAATCACGGCTAGTCTCTGCCGGTAAGGCATGGGTTGAAGGCCAAACATGTAGCAGTAATAAACTCGCTAGCCATACCAAGAATGACCCATATGGGCAAGACCCTCATGCTGTCCCTTGATAGACTACCCAGTGAGTGAACTATGAGAGCCTCATCGCATGGATCATGGGCTTGGAAGGCAAGTAACAACTGCCACTAGCAAACACTATAGGGGCAGAAGGCCCAACATGTGGCCCCAATATGCACGTTAGCCAGTGAGAGGTGCCAAGTAAGCCGCATCCCACAGACCATGGGCATGAGAGGTCACACACAGCTAACCCCAATAAGCATAGCATGAGCTGAAGGCCTAGCATGTGGTCGCACAAGCTCGCCAATGAGGCCATGGGCGCCTTAAATGAGGTAGACCCTCATCGCTATCTCTCGATAAACTACCTTACGAGCATGCCAAGGAAGCCATGCTGCATGGACCATACGAAGGAGAGCAAGTCCTAGTTGCTTCTTACATATACAGCATGGGTCGAAGGTCCAGTGTCCACACCAATATGGTCATAGGTACCCTGCGCGAGCTAGACTTTCATCGTTGTCCTTCCATAGACTGCTTAGCGAGTGAGCTATAGGAGCCATGTCGCACTAACCATAAGCACGGGAGGTAAGCAAAACTGCCATTAGCACGCATTACAAAGGCAAAAGGCTTAGCGTGCCACTGTAACATGAGCACTAGCCAGGCCATGGGCACCCCACTCTAACTAGATCATTGTCATTGTCCATCAATATAGTCCCTAGTGAGCGTGCCAAGGGTGCTGCATCCCACTGGCCATGGGAATAAAAGGTTAGCCATGGCTATCCCTAATAGGCATAGCTTGGGTGGAAGGCCCAGTGTGCAGCCGTAGCAGGCTCGCCAGCCAAGCCATGGGTGCCCCACGTGAGCTAAACCCTCGATGCTGTCCCTTAACAGAATCCCAAGTGAGTGTGCCAAGGGACCTTGTTGGGCCCAACATGCAGTCGTAAGGAGCATGCCTGCTAGGTCATGAGAGCCCAATGCAAGCTATCACTGGATGGACTGCCCATCGAAAATGCGAAGGAAGCCACATTGCACAGACAATGGGCTTGGGGTGCAATTACCGTTTACCCCTAGTAGGCATCGCATGGGTGGAAGGCATAGTTTGTGGCCATGGCACATGTGCCAACTAAGCCATGGGAGCCCCAAGGGAGCCAGATCCTCAATGTTGTGCCTGGATAGACTACCTCATGAGCATGCCAAGAGAGCCACGTTGCATAGAACATGGGCATGATATGCAAACCATAGCTCCCCCAAAATGGTACGGGATGGGCGAAAGGCCTAGCGTGCGGCTGTAAAAGGCGTGCCAAAAAGGCCATGGGCGGTTAATGCTAGTAAGACCGTCATCGCTGTAACTCAGTAGATTGCCCAGCGAGCATACCAAAGGAGCTACGTCGCATAGACCATGGCCACGATAGGCAAGCCACACCTGCTTCTAGAAGGCAAGTGATAGGCGAAGGGACCAACATGCGGCCGCAACAAGCACGCTTGCTAAGCCATGGAGGTTTCACTCGAGCCAGACTCTTGTGAATATAACTCGATAGACTGCTTGGCCTATATGCCATTAGAGTCACATCGCATGAAAGCTTTGGCATGAATGGCAAGCCACTACTACCCTAAACTGGCATTGCATAGGTGGAAATCCTAACATGCAACCACAACTAGCACCAGCCATACCATAGTCACCCCACACAGGCCAGACCTTTAAGGTGTCCCTTGAGAAACTTTCCAGCAAGTGTGGTAAGGAACTTGTATCATGTCGATCATGGGCATGGGAGGCAAGCCACAACTGCCACCAAGAGGCACTACATGGGAAAAAGGCCGAGCGTCTGATCGTAACAAGTGCTTTAACTAAGCCATGGATGCCTTTCTCAAGCTAGATCCTCATCATTATCCTTCGATAGATTACCTAATGAGCATGCCAAGAGAGCCACACATCGCTTGAACCATAGGCACAAGAAGCATGCCGTGGCTATCCACAGCAGGAACGACATAAATGGATGGCTTAACGAGTGGCTCGAGTAAAAGCACCAGCCAGGCCATGGGCGCCCCGTGAGAGCTAGACCTTTTTCACTATCCCACGGTAGACTCCCTAGTGAGCATGGCAAGGGAGCCGTGTGGCACAAACCATGGCATGGGTGATAAGCCATGGCTATCCTTGCTAGATGTAGCTTGGGTGGAAGGCCTAGCGTACGAGTGCAGGAGGTGCAGTTGCCAGGCCCTGGATGCCCCATGTGAGCATAACTTCATTGCCATTCCCCAATAAACTACCTAGTGAGCATGCTAAGGGTGTCATGTCACATGAAACACGGGCATGAGAGGCAAGCCAGGGTTACTTTTAATAGTTATGGGATGGGCGGAGGGCTCAATGTGTGGCTGCAACAAGTGCACCAACCAATGCATAGGCGCCCCATGTGAGCTAAATTCTCATCTTTATCAATCAATAGACTGCCCAATGACCATGCAAAGTTAGCAACATTACACAAACCATAGGCACGGGACGTAACTCACGACTACCCTATAGGTATAGCATTAGTGGATGGCCCAACGTGCGGCCCCAGCATACATGCCAGCTAAGCCATAGGAGCCTCACAAGAGCTGAACCCTTGATGTCGTCCCTTGATAGACTATGCAACAACGTGCCAAGGGATCTGCGTTGCACAGAACATGGGAACAAGAGGCAAGCAATGGCTACCCTTAAAAGGTACGAAATGCGTGACGGGCCTAATGTGCGACCGCATTAAGCACGCTTACCAGGTCATAGGCGCCTAATATGCGCCCGACCCTCGTTATTGTTGTTTGATAGACTACCATAGTACGCATGCGAGCTAGGCCATGGGCACCTTAAGCGAGCTCGACCCTCAACGTCATCCCTCAATAGATTGCCTAACGAGCGTGCCAACAGAGTCGTATGCGTGGAACATGGGAATTGAAAGCACGAGATAGGCATATGACCCAATGTGTGGCAATAGTAGTTATGCTAACCAAGCCATTTGCGCCTCATATGAGCGACACTCTGGTTGTTGTCCATCAAAGGACTGTCGAGCGAGGGTGCCAAGGGAGCCACATCACACTGACCATGGGCACGGGAGGAAAGCCAAACCCACCTCTAGAAGGCATGTGATGGGTTAAGGGCCCAACATGCGGTCGTATTAAGTGTGCTAGCAAGGCCATGGGCACCCTATTTAAGCCAGACCCTCATCGTTATCCCTTGATAGACTACCCAACCTGCGTGCAAGGGAGTGTTGCATGAAACTTGGGCACAAAAAGCAAGCCACTACTACCTTTAACAGGGTCGCATTAGTGGAAGGCCTAACATCCGGCCATAATAGGCGCTAGCCATGCCATGGGCATTCCACGTAGGCTAGACTCCCGTCGCTGTCCCGTAAGAGACTGCCTAGCTAATGTACTAAAAGAGCCATATCGTAAACACTATAGACATGGAAGGTAAGACACGGTGCCCCTAATGGACATTGTAAGGGTGGAAGGCCCAAAGTGCGGTTGGAGCATAAACGCGAGCCAAGTTATGGGCACTTCATGCGAGCTAGAGCCTTATCGTTATCTCTTGATAGACTCCCTAGCAAGTGTGCTAAAGGAACTGTCGTTAGGTTACCTCATTGTTAGCATTAACGTTTATCAATACAAATAACTACCTAACAGCAACAGTTGGGAAGTCCTTAGGTTCCTCTCATGTTAACACTGGCATCTACCAACACAAATAACTGCCCTATAACAATAATAAGGTAGTCGTTAGGTTCCTTAAAAGTTAGGCAAGTATTAATGACTTCCCTATGCTAATCATTAAGCTCTCCTAACGCCAACTACTATTAATGACTGCCATTGGACCATCGCTAGGGTAACCCAAGGCCAAGTTTGCTAGTGTCAACGATTTCCCTGCAATAGTTATTGGCTCTCCCAACGCCAATAATTACTTTTAGGTCATCGTTGGACTTTTCTAGTACTTGCCCTCTCATCAACTTATGCCAGCAATTATTGTTGGGCCATCATTGTAGGAACCCAGCATAAATGTTTGGTAGCGCTAGTGACTGTCGCCAAGTCATCATTGAGCTTCCTTAGTGTTGGCATTGGCAACTACAAGCATCAATGATTGCCGAGCAATAGTCCTTGGGCTCTCTTAACATCAATAACTATCACAAGGTCATCTTTAAGCCCCCTTGATGCTGGTAGTGGCATCTACTCACACCAATAATTACACTACAAAAGTCGCTAGGCAGTCGTTATGTTCCTCCAAAGCTGGTATGAGCATCTATTAGCAGTAATGACTTCCCCACAACAGTAATTAGGATCTCTGAACGCCAACCACTATTGCTAGGCTGTCGTTTGGCTCCTTTAATTCTTCCTCTTATGTTTATCGGCACCAGCGACTGCCACAGTGCCATCATTGGGAAAACTTAGTGAAGATGTCTGCTAGCATTAATAATTGCCCAATAGGAGTCGTTGGGCTCTCTCATTACCTACTATTCATTAGGTCATCGTTGGGCTGCCTATGTACTAGCACTAGCATCTATCGACACCGTGGCTACCTTGTAGCAATAGTAAGGCAATCCTTGGGTTCTTTTTGTTTTAGTGTCATCATTTGCCAACACACGCAACTGCACCACACCTATAGCTTAGAAGTTGTTAGATTACCTTAAAGCTGGCATAAGCATCTATTAGCACCATTGACTTACCTGTAAAAGCTATTAGGCTATCGTAACGCCTATTAGTGCTACTAGGCCTTTATTTGGCTTCTCCACTACTTGCTTTTGCATCCACTTACACCAACGATTTTCACTAAGCCATCATTGGGGGACAACGCCAATAACAATCACTAGGTTATCGTTGAGCTTTTATTGTGCTGGTGCAATCATCTACCGATTACAGCGACTGCTTTGCATTAGCCATTAGGCTCTCCCAACATTAAAGGCTATTATGGTGTCATTGTTAGGCTCCCACAATGCTGGCATCAGCATCTATTGACTCTAACAATAGCATCGCAAAAGTAGCAAGGCAGTCTGATGGTTCCTCATGACTTCCATGTGGCCGTCGTTGCACTCCTCTAGCACTTACCATCACATCTCTCTATGCCAATAAGTACCATTATGCCATCATAGGGAGCCCATCACTGATGCCTACTAG
The DNA here is from genome assembly GCA_021397835.1 of Moringa oleifera. NCBI lineage: Eukaryota > Viridiplantae > Streptophyta > Magnoliopsida > Brassicales > Moringaceae > Moringa > Moringa oleifera. The sequence continues at coordinate 5,560,955 of JAJFZO010000896.1, read as the reverse complement.
CACAAGTGACTGCCGTTAGGTCTTCACCAAGCCCTCCGAGTATTAATACCGGCATCTACTAATGTCTACAATTACCCAACTATCGTCATTGGGCTTTTCCAAGGCCAACAATCATCATGAAGTCATCGTTGGGCTACATTGATACTATTGCTAGCGTCTATTGATACCAATAACTACCCCGTTGCTATAGCTGGGCTATCCCTAGGTTCCTCTAGTGCTAGGATTAGCATCTGTTAACACCCACAACTGCCGTATAGCAGTAGCTAAATAGTTGTTAGGTTCCCCCAAAGTTGGCGCAAGTGTCTGCTAGCACCAGCGACTGCCATGTAGCTACATTGGGCTCTCTTAGTGCTAACTACTATAGCTAGGCCATCATTGAGCTTCTTTAGTGCTTGCGCTCGTGTCTACTAATATTAGCAACAATTATTAGGTAATCGCTAAGCTCCCTTAGTGTTAATGTTGACATCTACTAGTGTCAATAATTGCCTTGCACTAGTCATTGGCTATTCCTAATGCCACCGACTACCATAAGGTCATCTCTAGACTCCTTCAGTGTTAGCTTTAGCGTTTACCAACACCAACAAGTGCACTGCAAAAGTAATTAGGTCATCACTGGGTCTCCTAAAGCTAGTGTCAGCATTTACATGCACTAAGCACTTCCCCGAATCAATCTTTGGGCTTTCTCAATGCTAACTATTAATGCTAGGCTAACATTAGGCTCCACTAGTAGATGTCCCCATATTTACCTATGCCGACGATTACTATTGGGCCATCGCAGGGATAACTTAGTACAGATATAGGCCTTATTAGCAGCTGTCGTTAAGTTGTTGCTAAGCTCCCCTAGTGCTAGCGCTAGTGTCTACTAGTGCCAATGACTACCGAATAGTAATCGATGCTAGGGACAGTTAGAGGGTTGTCATAGGGCTCCTTTACTGTAGCAGAAGCGTCAATCAACACTAATAAGTGCCCTATAATAATTGTTAGGTAGTTCCCAAGTTCTCTTAGCGTTAGCATCAATTTCTAAGAACACCGACAACTGCCTCTCAGCAATAGCTGGGCAGTTGTAGGGTTCCCCCAAAGTTGGCACAAGGTCTGCTAGCACCAGTGACTTCTTTGTAGTCATCGATGGGCTTCCTTAATGCCAACGATTGCTGCTAGGTCATTGTTGGACCGTTGTAGTACTTTGCCTTATGTTTACTTATGTCAGCGACTACCATATGGCCATCACTAGGAGATCCTATCGTAGAAGTCTAGTGACATTAGCAACTACCACTAGATCATCGCTGAGCTCCCCTAGTGCTATCATTGGCCTCCACCAATGGCCATGATTGCTTAGCACCAGTCGTTGGGCTCTCCCAATGCCAATGGCTATCATGGGTCATTATAAGGCTTCTCTCTTGCTGGCATTGAAGTCTACTAACATAGATAGACAGTCCCTACATTCTCCATGTGTTGGCAATTGCACCTACCAGCACCAACAACTATCTCATTACCTTAGCTAGGCAGTTGTTGGGTTCCTCCAAAGCTGGCGTAAGCATCTACTAGCATCAGCGATTGCCTTGCATCAGTCATTAGGCTTTTTTAGTGCTTCCTCCTCCTATTAAGCCATCATTGAGTTCCTGTAGTGCTTACCCTCATGCCTACCTATGCCAGCCACTATCATTATGCTACTGTTAGGGAAAACCATAGCACCAATGTTTACGAGTGCTAGTGATTGTGTTGGGTCATTACTAAGCTTTCGTAGCACTAATGACTATGTAGCAACAGTCATTGGGCTCTCCTAATGCCAACGACCATTATTAGGTCATTGTAGGATTCCCCTAGTGTTGGTAGTAGCATCCATAGACATCAGTAATTACCTTGCAACAATAGGGAGGTAATATATAGGTTCCCCTTGTGCTAACGTCAGAGTTTATCAGCACCAAGGACTTCCTCGTAGCAATTGTTATGCTCTCTCTATGCCAACTACTACCACTGTACCATTGTTGGATTCTTGTACCTACATTAGTGACTATCGTTAGGTTATCACTGGGGGAGTCCAACATAGATGTCTCCTAGTGTTAGTGATTGCCACTGGGTCATCGCTGAGCTCCCTTAGTGTTGTACTAGCCTTAAACAGCATGAGACACTTACTAATAATAGTTGTTGGGCTTTCCCAATGCTAGTAACTATCATGGGGGCGTCATTAGGCTCCCTCGATGCTAGCGTTAGTGTCTACCAACACTAGCAACTACACCGTAGTAATTGTTAGGCAGTTCTAAGGTTCTCTAAATGCAAGCACCTTAGCGCGAGTGATTTCCCAGCAATAGACATTCAGCTCTCCCAATGCTAGTAACCATCATTATGTCATCGTAAGATTCCCGTAGTGTTGGTAATAATGTCTACTGACACTAGCAACTGCCCTACAGTAATAGCTAGGTAGTATTCCAAGTTCCCTTTGTTTTGGAGTCGACATCTGCCAGCACGAAGGACTTCCCCGCAGCAGTCATTGTGCTTTCTAATGCCAATTATTACTACTGCACCATCGTTGGACTCTTCTCCCGCATTAGTTTTGACAGTTGGTGGGTCATCGCTGTGGGAGCCTAACGCAGATGTCTCCTAGCACCAGCAATTGCTACTGAGTCATCGCTAAGCTCCCATAGTGCTGCGCTGGCCTTAAACAGCATGAAACACTCCCCAGTAGCAATCATTGGGCTTTCCCAATGCTAGCAACTATCATGGGGATGTCGCTAGGCTCTTTCAATGCTACCATTAGCATATACTGACACTAGCAACTACCCCATAGCAATTGTTAGGCAGTTTCAAGGTTCTCCAAATGCAAGCGCTCGTGTTTACCAACAATAACAGCGACCCTGTAAAAGTTGTTGGGCAATCATTGGGCTCTCTCAAAGTTAGCGATAGTATCTACCAACACGAGCAACTTTTGCTCAAAAATCATTGGGCTCTCCTAATGCTAACTACTAGGTTATTATAGAGCTCCCTTAGTGATCGTGCTAGCCTTTAATAGTGCCAGCGACTAACCAATAATAGTCATTGGGCTGTCAAAATGCTAGCCTATTGTGGGGTAATTCTTGGGCTCCTTCAATGCTGACACAAGCATCTACCAACATTTATAACTACCCTACAATAATAGCTAGGCAGTTGTTGATTTTCCTTGAAGTTGGTCAAGTATCTGCCAGTACCAGTGACTTCTTCACACTAGTTGTTGAACTCTCTCAATACTCACTACACTTCTAGACCATTGCTGGGCTCCTTCAGTGCTTGCCCTTGCATCTAGCTTTGCTTACGATTATGCATTGGCCATCACTGGGAGAACCTAGTGTAGATGTTTGCTAGTGTCAGCAATTGTCCAACAGTAGTTGTAAGGCTCTCCTAATGCCTGCGATTGTCATTAAGTCATTATTACTGAGCTCCTCTATTGCAGCACTGGCCATAAACAGTGCTAGCGATTGCCCAGTAATAGTCATTGGGCTCTCACAACACCAATAACAATTGTGGGATAGTCCTTAGGCTCCATCAAAGCTGGCACTAGCATTTACTAGCACCAACAACTATCTTGAAGTTGTAACAGGGCAGTCATTGGGTTTCTTTAATGCTGTTACTAGTGTTTACCAACACTTGGGACTTCCCTACAGTAGTCATTGGTCTCTGCCAATGCTAATCACTAAAGCATGGTTGCCATTGGGTTATTCCACTATTGGTACTATTGTCTATCGACATAAGCAACTGCCTTACAGTAATAATTAGGCAATCACTTCTAGTGCTACTTCCAACACCTGTCAACACTAAAAACTACCCCGCAACAGTAGTAGGTAAGTAATCATTGGGTTCCTCAAACATTGATGCTAACATTTGCCAGCTCCAATGATTATCTCAAAAAAATCAATGGGCTCTGCAAATGCCAATTATTGCTATTAGGCGATTATCAGGCTCCTACAATGCTTGCCCTTATGTCTTCCTATGCCAGCAACCATTGTTGGGCCATTATTGGGGAGCCAAGCGCATATGTCTGCTAGCATCGATGACATTGCTGGGTCATCACTGAGCTCCTTTGGTATTGGCGTTGGCTACAACTAATATCAACGACTGCCCAACTACAATCGTTGGGCTCTGCCAATGTCAGCGACTTTCATGGGGTCATCGTTGGGCTTCTTCGATGCTAGAATTAGTGTTTATTGACATTCATAACTGCCCCATGGCAATAGCACGGCAATCTTTGGGTTCCTCTAGTACAGGCACTAGCGTTTAATAACACCAGCTACTACCCTGCAATAAAAGCTCGGTAGTCATTGGGTTCCACCATAGTAGGTGCTAGCACTAGCAACTTCTTTGTAGTAGTCATTGGGCTCTCCTAATATCTACTACACCTTTTAGGTCATCGTTGGGCTCTTTTAGTGCTTGCCCTCGCATTTGCCTTTGCCCGTGATTACCGCTAGACCATCGCTGAGGGAACCCTATGCAGATGTTTGCCATGGCTAACGATCACCTAGTAATAGTGGTAAGTCTCTCCCAATGCTTACGACTACCATTGAGTCATCACTGTTGAGCTCCCCTAGTGCTTGCGATAGTTTGCACAAGCACTAAAGACTACTCAGCAGTTATAATTGGGCTCTCCCAACGCGAGCAACCATCATGGGGTCATAGCTAGGCTCTTTTATTTTAGTACTAGTATGTACTGATACCAGCAATTGGCGTCGATATCAACCAACACTAGTAACTATCCCACAATTGAAGTTTGGCAATCGTTGGGTTCCCCAAAGCTGATGCAAGCATTTGCCAACACCAACAATTTTTTTACAGTAGCCATTAGGCTCTCTTAGTGCTAAACACTACTGTTACACTATCATTAGGCTCTTTTAATGCTTACCAGCACGTCTACTTGTGCCAGCGAATACTGTTGGGCCATTATTGGGGTAACCTAGTGTTAATGTTTAATAGTATCAGTGATTATTGCTAAGTCATCGTTGAGCTCCCCTAATGTTTACACTGCCATTTTTTAGCATTCATGATCGCCCAACAGTAGTCGTTGGGCTCTCTTAACGATTGTAATTAGGTTATCGTTGAGCTCTCTTGGTGCTAGCACTACCATGTACTGACATTAGCTACTGCCTTGCAATAATAGCTAGTAGTCTTTAGGTTCCTCCATTGCTGGTGCCGACGTCTGTGAACACTTATGACTACCCTATAATAATAAGGGTGACTTGTCGCTAGGTTCCCCCAAAGCTGGTGCAAATGTCTGCTTACACCAGCGATATGCCCGTAGAAGTTCTTAGGCTCTCTTGGTGCTTACTACTGCTGCTAGGCCATCGTTTGGCCCCGTTAGTGCTTGCCTTCATGTCTACCTGCGCTAATGAAAATTATTGGCCGCTCGCTAAGAGAACCTAATGCTGATGTCTGCTAGATCTAGCAACTATCGCTAGATCGTTGCTTAGTTGCTCTAGTGGTCATGCTACCATTTACCAGTATTAGTGATTACTTAATAATAGTCATTGGGCTCTCTTAATGCTAGTAACTATCATGGAGTCATCGTTAGACTCCCCCAATGCTAGCATTAACATTTACTGACACTAGCAATTGTCGCAAAAAATAACTTAGCAGACGTTGAGTTCCCCTAAAGTTTGAGCGAGCATCTGTCTACACTAGCGAAAACCCTATGGTCCTCATTGGGCTCCCTATACACCAACTATTGCTGCTAGGCTGTCGTTGGGCTCGTCTTGTACTTACAATCACGTCTATCTACACTAGTGATTGCCATTAAGCCATCGTTGAGGGAACTTAGCACAAATGTTGACCTGCCCAAATGATTACCGTTGGGTTGCTGCTAAGATCCCCTGGTGCTTGCACTCGCATCTACTAGCTGTAGTCATTGGGCTTTTCTTACACTAGCAACCATCATAGGGTCATCACTTGGCTCCCCTAATGCTAGTGTTAGTCTCTATTGATACCAAGAACTACCCTACAGTAATAACAGGGCAGTCCCTAGGTTTCGTTAGTGTAGGCCCTAACATCTACCAATCGCAACAACTGCCCGGCTATTATAGCTAGGTAATTGTTAGGTTCCCTTAAAGCTATCGCAAGTATTTGTCAATGCAAGTGACTACCTCACAGTAGTCGTTAGGCTCTCCTAACGCTGACCACTGTTGCCAGCCATTGTTGACGTCCCCTAATGTTTGCCCTCACATTTACCTGCACTAGTGATTGTCCTTAGGCCATCGCTAGAGTGCATAACGTAAATGTCTGCTAGCCCCAGTGACTGCTGTCGAGTCATTGCTAATCTCCCCTAGTGCTCGCACTGGCATTTACTAGCGTTAACGTCTACCAAGTAGTAGTTGTTGGCCTCTCCCAACGCTAACCACTCTCACGGGGTCATCATTAGTCTTCCTCGATGCTGTCACTAGTGTTTACCGACACTAGTAACTGCACCGTAGAAGTATTTAAATAGTTTTCGGGTTCCCTCAAAGCTAGCATAATCACCTGCCAGTATAAGCAACTTGCTCGTAGTAGTCGTTGGGCTTTCCGAATGTCAACTACTGCTATTAAGCCATCGTTGGGCTCTTATAACGCTTACCCATGTGTCTTCCTATGCCAATAAATGCCATTGGGACATCATAGGTGCAACCCAATAAAGATGTCTCCTACTGCCGTTGCCTAACAAGAGTCGTAAGGTTCTTTGATTCCTACGACTGTCATTGGATCACTGTTGGGCTCCCTTTATGTTAGCACTAGCATTTATCGACACTAGTAACTTCCTCCTAATAATAACAAGGTAGTCCTTGGGTTTCCTCAGTGTGGCACTAGCATCTACCAATGCCTATAACTGCCCTACAATGAAAGCTAGGTAGTCATTGGGTTCTCTCAAAGCTAACACGAGCGTTTGCCAATATGAGCGATGTCCTTGCAAAAGTTATTAGGCTACCCTAGTGCTTGCCCTACAACTATTGTGAGGCCATTGTTAGGCTTGTCTAGCGCTTGCCGACGCATCTACTTGTGCTGGTGACTGTCATTAGGCCATTGTTAGGAGAACTCAGTACTAATGCTTGCGTGCGCTAGCAACCATCACTAGGTCATTACTGAGCTAGTGCGGGCACTATAATTTACCAATGTTGATGATTGCCTAACAGCAGTTATAAGGCACTCCCAATGCCAACGACTATAACTAGGTCATCGCTGAGCTCTCCTAGCGCTGTCATTAGTGTTTACTAACACTAGTAACTATATCATAGAAATAGCTAATCTGTCGTTGAGTTCCCCTAAAGCTAGTGCAAGCTTCGGCCAACACCAATGAATCCCTAGCAGTCATTGTTAGGCTCTTCCAATGCCAACTACTACTGTTAGGATGTCATTGGGCTCGATTAGTGGTTATCGTCGCGTCTACCTATACCAATGACTATTATAGGGACATCGCAAGGGGAACTTAGCATAATGTTTAGCTAGCACCAATAATTACCACTGGGTCATCGCTGAGATCCATCAGTACGAGCACTAGCATTTACCAACGTCAACGACAGCCCAGCAGTAATCATCAGGCTTTCACTACGCTAGTGACCATTAGAGGGTCATTACTAGGCTCCTCTAGTGCTTGAGCGATCGTTTGCTAATACCAACTACTACCCCAAAGCAATAGCTACATGGTCCCTCGGTTCCTTAAGTACTGGCACTCACGTTTGCCAACTCAAGGAACTGCCTTATTGTAATAGCTAGGCAACTAGCACTAGTGTCCCTTAGTTAATCCAAAGCTGGCATGAGCGTTTACCAGTACTAGCGACTGCCACGCAGTCGTCGTTAGGCTCTCATAATGCTGATAGTTATTGCTAGGCCATTATTGAGCTCGTCTAATGCTTGCCCTTGTTTCTACCTATGCTAGCGATTGTCATTGGGCTATCGCTAAGATGCTTGTAACAAATGTCTACCAGTGCTAGCAATTGCTACTAGTCATCATTAAGCTCCCCTTGTGCTGGCGCTTGCATCTACCAATGTCAGCGACTATCTAGCAACAATCTTTGGCTTTCTTAACATGAGCAACTATTGCAGGGATGTTGTTAGGCTCCCTTGGTACTAGTACTCACGTTAACCCATACTAGTAACTTCACTGTAAAAGTAGCTGGGCAGTCGTTGGGTTCCTTCAAAGCTAGCGTGAGCATATGCCAGCACAAGCAAATTCTTAGCAGTTGTTGTTGAGCTTTCCTTATGCCAACTACTATTGCTAGGTTGTCGTTGGACTACTCTAGTTCATGCCCTTAAGACTTTCTACATCAACTATCGCCATTGGGCTATCACTACGGTAACCTAATGCAGATGTCTGCCAATGTCAATGATTGCCCAACAACAGTAGTAAAGCTATCCCAACGCGTGCGATTATCACTAGGTCATGACTGGGCTGCTTTGGTCACTAACATTGGCATCTATCAACACTAGCAACTACCTCGTATTAATAATGGGGCAATCCCTAGGGTCTCCTAGTATAAGGCCGGTGTTTTCGAACATCGATAACTAGACCATAATGATAATAGGGAAGTTAATGATTCTTATAAAGCGAGGTTGTCACTGTGCTCCCCTAATGCCGGCGCTGGCATCTATCAATGTCAGCAACTACCTAAGAAAAGTCATTGGGCTCTCCTAATGTCAACGACTATCATGGGATCATTACTAAACTCTCTTGATGCTAGCGCTAGTGTCTACCGACTCTTGCAACTGTCATACAATAATAAGTGAGTAGTCCCTAGGTTCCCCTAGTGCTAGCGCTAGTGTTTAATAACACCAGCTACCATTGCGAAGTAGTCCCTTAAAGCTAACACTAGCATTTGCTAGCACCAGCGACTTCCTCATAGTAATTGTTGGGCTTTCTCAATGCTAACTACTACTACTAGGTTGTCGTTGGGCTCTTCTAGTGCTTGCTCTCTTACCTACCTGCCCCTGCTATTGCTATATGACCATCATGATGGCAACCCAGCGAAGATGTCCACCAGCATCAATGACTATTTAGTAGTAATTGTGGGCCTTCTCAATGCCAACGATTATCATTAGGCCATCATTAGGCTCCGTTATTGCTAGCACTAGTGCTTATCGACACCACCAACTATCGCACAATAGTAACTAGAAAATCCTTGGGTTCTCTTAGTGCTGGTGCTGACATTTGTCAATTTGAGTAACTGCCTCATTGTAGTAGCTGGGCAGTCATTGGGTTCCCTAAAAGCTAGCGTGAGCATCTATTAGCACTGATTAATTTTCCATAACAGTTGTTGGGCTTTATCAGCGCCAACTACTATTCCTAGGCCATCGTTAGGCTCTTTTAATGCCTACGTCACGTTTACTTATGCCACTTACTACAATTAGGCCATTTCTAGCACAAGACAGTGCAGTTATTTGCTAGCACTAGCGACTGCTGAGCAAAAGTTGTTAGGTTATCCTTACTCTAGTAACTATCATCGATTGTTGCTAGACTATTTCGTTGCTAGCACTAGTGTCTATCAACCCCAGCAACGGCCTCTTATTGGTACAACATGGGCGGAAGGCCTAATGTGCTGTCGCCGTAGGTGCGCTAGCTAGGCCATGGGTGCCCCACATGAAAAAAAAAAAACATTATCGTATTCCTTCGATAGACTACCCAACGAACATGCCAAGGAAGCCACATTGCGTGGACAATGGCCATGAGAAATAAGCCATAATAGGCCCCAATAGGCATAATATAAGTGAAAGGCCTAGCGTTTAGTTGTAATAGGTAGCCCAGCCAAGCCATAGGCAACCCACGTAAGTAAGACCTTCGTGCTACCCCTCAATAGATTACCCATCAAGCAAGTTGAAAGAGCCAACAAACTACCCACCAGCCAGGCCATGGGCACCCCATACGAGCAATACCCTCGATGTCGTCCCTCCACCGACTACCCAACAAGCATGTGAAAAGAGCCATTCCACAGGTTATCAAAAAAGAACATCCAAAAGGAGTTGTATTGCATGGACAATTAGGCATAAAAGGCAAGCCTGATTACCTCGATAGGCATCACATCAGTGAAAGCCCCATAGGCACCCCACTTGAGCTAGAGCCTTAATGTCATCCCTCAAAAGACTGCCCAGTCGGTGTGCCAAGGGTGCCACATCACATGAAACATGGGCTTAGGAGGTAAGCCATGGTTGCCCTTAACAAGCACGACATGGGCAAAAAGCCTAGCTTGAGACCGTAATAAGGGCATTATCCAAGGCGTAGTCACCCCACGGGAGTTAAATCCTCCTCGTTATGCCTTGATAGATTACTCAAAAAGAGTGCCAAAGGGCCATTTCACATGGATGAGGGGCACGAGAGGTAAGCCATGGTTGCCTCTAGTAAGTGTGGCATGGGCAAAAGGCCCAATAAAAGGTTGCAACAAGTGCTCCACCCAGGCAGTGGGCACATTACATGTGCCTAACTGTCATCGTTATCCCTCAATAGAACACCGAGATGGCATGTTAAGGCAGCCGAGTCGCACAAAACTTGGGCATGGAAGGCAAGCCGCTTCTATCCCAAATAGGCATTGCATGGGTGGAAGGCCCAACATGCGACCATAATTGGTACTAGCCATACCATGGGCACCACATGCAGGCCAGACCCTTGTTGTGGCCCTTAGATAGATTGCCAAGCATGCGTGCTAAGGAAGCTGTGTTGCACGAACCATAGGGACGAGAGGCAAGCCATGGTTGCCATGAGTAGGGAGTGCATGAGCAAAAGGCCCAACATGTGGCTGCAACTATTGTGCCAGCCAAGCCATAGGTGCCCCACTTGAGCTAGACCCTTGCCATCGTCCTTCGATTGATTGCCCAGTAAGCATGCCATGGGAGTCGCATAGCATGGACTATAGGCATGAGAGGCCAGCCACTATTGCCCTTAGTAGGCACGACATGGGTAGAAGGCCTAACATGTGGCAATAATAGGTGAGCTAGCCAAAACATGGATGGCTTACTTAAGCTAAACCATTATTATTGTCCCTTAATAGACTTCCAAGTGAGTGTCCCAAAGGTATAAATGGTAAGCCATGACTACCTCTAATAGATGCGGCATGGGTAGAAGGCCTAGTATGCGATCGTAAGAGGCACGTTAACCAAGCCATGGTTGTCTTATGTGAACTAGACCCTCATCACTATCCCCCGATAGATTACTTGGTGAGCATGCCAAAGGGATCATGTTACATGAAACATGGCACGGAAGGCAAGCCGTGGCTACCCCTAATAGGCATCGTCTCAGTGAAAGGCCCAATATGCAACCATAATAAGCGTACCAGCCAGGTCATAGGCACTCCAAATGAGATAGACCCTCATCGCTATCATTTGATAGACTTTATAGTGAGTGTGCAAAGGGAGCTACATTGCATGGACCATCAGCATAGGAGGCAAGCCGTAGCTACCCCTAGCATGCATCACATGGATGGAAGGCCTACCGTGTGGCCACAGCATGGGTGCCACCTAAGCCATATGAGCAATCGTGTTTACCTATGGCAATAACTACTGTTAGGCCATTGTAAAAGGAACCCAACACTACTGTTGGGTCGTCGCTAAGCTCCCTTAGTGTTGGCACTAGCATCTACAAACGTCTATGATTGCCCAACTATAGTCTATGGGCTCTCCTAACACCAGCAACTATCATTGAGTTGTCGTTGGGCTACCCCGACATTATCGCTAGTGCCTATCGATACCAATAATTACTCAATTGCAAAAGCTGAGCTACCCCTAGGTTCCCTTAGTGCTAGGACTGGTGTCTGCCAACACTAGCAACTACCCTGCAGTAACAGCTAAGTGGTTGTTGGGCTCCCCTAAAGTTGGCATAAGCATCTGTCAACACCAGTAACTTCCACGCATAATCTTAGACTCTCCCTGTGTTTTTTACTACAGCTGAGCCATCATTAAGCTTTTCTAGTGCTTGCACTCAAGTTTGCCAGTGCCAGCGATAATCATTAGGTCATCCTTAAGCATTTTTACTGCTAACTCTAACATTTATCAACGTTAACGACTGCTTTATCATAGTGGTTAGGCATTCTTAATGCCACCGACTACCACGAGGTTATCGTTAGACTTCCCCGGTGCTAGCTCTAGCGTCTACTAATACCAGCAACTACATCGCAAAAGCAATTGGTTAGTCATTAGGTTCCCGTAATGCTGGCGCAATCATTAGCTTGTGCTAGGCACTTCCCCTCAGTAGTTGTTGGGCTCTCTTGATACCAACTTCGACAGCTGGGTTAACATTGGGCTTATTTAGTGCTTGTCCTCGTGTTTATGTGTGCTAAAGACTACCATTCGGCCATCGTAGGGGCAGCCTAGTGTAGATCTCTGCTAGTATCACTGACTGTCGCTAGCAATAGTTGTTGGCCTTTACTAGTGCGAACGACTGCCTAGTAGTAGTTGTTGGACTCTCGTTACACCAACGATAGTTGTGAGGTTGTCGTAAAGCTCCCTTAGTGCTGGCATGAGTGTATACTGACACCAACAACTACCCTACAATAGGTAGTGCCTAATAGTAGTCGTTGGGCTCTCTCAATGCCAGCGACTATCATGAGGTTATTACTGGGCTCCCTCGATGCTGGAACTAGAGTTTAACAACACCAGCAATAGCATTGCAAAAATAATTGGGTAGCTATTGGGCTCCTTTAAAGCTGGCATGAGCATTTACCAGCATGAATGATTTCCCCGTAGGAGTCATTGGGCTCTCTTAATGCTAATAAGTGTTGCTAAGTCGTGGTTGGGCTCCTCTAAGGCTTGCCCTCTCATCTACCTATGCCTGTGACTTCCATAGGGCCATCGTTGGGTAACCCCTATAAATGTCTGCCAACATTAGTAACTGGCCAGCAGCAATCATTGGGCTCTCCCAATGCTAGTGACTGTCATGGGGTTATCGCAAGGCTTCCCTCATATTGGTGTTGGCATCTACTGAAACCAGCGTCTACTTAATAATAACTAAGCAGTCCCTGGATTCTCTACGTGTTGGCAATTTCGTCTGCTTACACCAGTAATTACCTCACTGCTGTAGCTAACTAGTCATTAGGCTACCTCAAAGTTAGTTTGAGCACCTGTTGGCATTATTGACTGCCCATAACAATCATTGGGCTCTTTTGGTGCTTACTACTCTTGCTACACCATTGTTAAGCTCTTCTAGTACTTACCATCATGCCTACTTATGCTTGCTACTCTCATTGGGCCATAATTGGGGGAACGCAGCATCGACGTCTACCAGCATTAGTGATTACTATTGGGCTCCCCTAGCACTAGTGACTGCACAATAATAATTGTTCGGCATTCCCAATATCAACGACCATCATGAGGTTGTAACTGGATTCCCCTAGTGTTGGCACTAGCGTCTCCTAACACTAATAACTACCCCACAGTGATAGTTAGGCAGTACCTAGGTTCCTCTTGTGTTGGTGTCAACGTTTGCCAACACGTGGGACTTCCTCGAGCAGTTGGTTTGCCTTCCCTATGCCAATAACCACTACTACATCATCATTGGACTCCTCTACCTATAATTGGAACTGTCACTAGGTCATGATTGGGGGAAGATAGCACAAATGTTTGTTGGTGCAAGTGATTGCTGTTAGGTCATTACTACGTTCCCCTAATGCTGTGCTGGCCTTCAAAAGTGCCAACCACTCCTGAGTAGCAGTCATTGGGCTCTTTCAATGCTAACAACTATCGTAGAGACATCGCTAGGCTTTCTCGGTGATAGCACTAGTGTCCATCGACACCACCAACTTCTTCTCAGCAATAATTAGGTAGTTCCAAGGCTATTTCAATGCAGGTGTTGATGTTAGTTGACGTTTATTAAGCAGTCACTAGGAGAACCCACTGCAAATGACTCCTAGTGAGAGCGACAATCTTTGGCTCATCGCTGAGCTATCCCAGTGTAGATGTTTACCAGCTCAAGCAACTGCCTACTAGTAGTTATAGGGCTCTCCCAATGCTTGTAACTATCATTGGGTCGTCACCATTGAGCCGCCCTAATGCTGACACTAGCCTCTACCAACACCCATCATTAGGCTCTCCTAATGCCCTTGTAAATGTCAATCAACATCAATGACTACCCAGTAGTAGTAGTTGGGCAGTCATTGAGTTCCTCAAAAGCTAGCATGAGCATTTACCCACACGTGCAAATTCTTCCCTATAGTCGTTAAGCTCTCTTAATGCTAAAAACTTCTACTAAGCCACTATTGGGCTCCTCTAATGCTGACCCTCATAACTACCATCATTAATGACAACCGTTGGGCCATTACTGTAGCAATGATAATGGTTAGCACCACTAGCACTAGTGTCTACCAACACTAGCAACTGCCCAGCAACAATCGTTGGGCTCTCTCAATGCTTATGATAGTCATTGGGTCATTATTGGGCTCCTTTGGTGCAAGCTCTAGCATCTATCGACCTAGGAAACTACCCCACAACAATAGCGAGGTAGTCCATAGGTGCCCCTAATACCAGTATGGGCATCTGCCAACACTGGTAATTACACTATAATGGCAGTTGGGAAGTTGTTGATTTCCCCAAAGTTGGGCTATCGTTAAGCTCCCCAAATGTTAATGCTAGCATTTATCATCCTCAATGACTACTTAACAACAATTGTTGGGCCTCTCAACACTAGTGATTGTCATGAGGTCATTGTTGGACTTTTCTGATGCTAGCACTAGCATCTACTGACTCCAGCAACTACCTATAGTAATAGGTGGGCAGTTCCTTAGGTTCCCCTAGTGTTGGCGCTAGTGTGTACTAACACCAGCAACTGTCCTATAGTCGTAGCTGAGCAATCTATAGGTCCCTCCAAATCTAACACAAGTATCTACTAGCACCAATGGCTTCCCCAAAGTAGTTGTTAGTTCTCTTAATGCCATCTACTATTGCTAGGCCATCATTGGGGCTCTTTTAGTGCTTGCCTTCATGTTTGCTGACGCTAATGACTTCTGCTTGGTTGTCGCTAGGAGAATCTAGTACGGATGTTTACCAATCTAAGCGACTGCCGAATAACGATCGTAGAGCTCTCCTAATGCCTACGACTATCGTTGAGTTATCACTACTAAGCTCTCCCAGTGTTAAATCTAGTGCCTACTAGTGCCAATGACTGCCAAACAATAGTCATTTGGTTTTTTTAATGCAAGCGAACATCATGGGTTTATCACAGGGCTCCCTTATTACTAGCGTTGACGTCTATCGATAAAAGCAACTATCTTACAGCAATTGTTGGGAAGTTCGTTTATTCCCTTAGTGCTGGCACTAACATAAACCAACACTAGAGACTGCCTTGCATCAGTAGCTGGGCAGTTGTTGCGTTCCTCGATAGCAAGCGCAAATGCTTAGCAACACCTGCAGCTTCCTTGCAACCACCGTTCGACTCTCTCAATGGCAATAACTGCTGTTACGCCATTGTTAGGCTCCTTTAATTCTTACCTTCACATTTACCTATACCAGCGATTACCGTTGAGGCATCATTGGGGTAGTGACAGTGGCAAGCATCTACTAGCATTAGTGACTATCCAATTATAGTGGTTGGGCTCTCCTAACGCCAGCCACTATCGTTGGGTCATTGTTGGGCTCCATCGGTGCTAGGACAAGCATCTACCAACACTAACTAGTGCCCCGTAAGTATAGTTGGGCAGTTTTAGGTTCCCAAACTGCTATCACCAGCGTCTGCGACCACTAATAATTACCTCACAATAATAGCTAGGCAGTTATTAGGTTCTCTCAAAGCAGGCATGATGTCTGCCAGTACTAGTGACACCATATAAAGGTCATTGGGTTCTTTTAGTGCCTATTACTATTGCTAGGCTGTTGTCCCTCCTATGCTTGCTCTCACGTCTACGTGTGACAGCGACTTTCATTGGGTCATCAGTGAGAAAACCTAGTGCTAGTACTAGCATCTATCGACAATAGTAATTTCTTTGCAATAATAGCTCGGAGGTCTTTCAATTCCCCTAGGGTTGGTGCCATTGTTTACAAACACCTATAACGACCACCTAATAATAGCTAAGAAATCGTTAGGTTCCTCCAAAGCTAGCGTGAGTGTGTGCTAGCACCAGTAATGTCCCTGCAGAAGTCGTTGGGCTCTCTTAGTGCCTATTACTACTATTAGACCATCATTCGGCTCCTCCTATAATTAACCTCATGTCTATTTGCATTAGTGATTGTCTTGACGTTGCTGTTGAGTTGCCTTAGTACTAATGCAACCATCTGCTAGTGTAAGTGATTGCCTAGCCGCAACTATTAATCTCTCTCAATGCCAATGATTATCATGGGGTCATCGTTAGGCCCTGTCGTTGCTAACACTAGCGTTTACCAACATTAGCAATTGCAGCGCCAAAATAACTGAGTAGTCGTTGGGTTCCCAAGAAGCTAGTATGAGTTTCAGCTAGCCTAGTGAATCCTACATAATCATCGTTCGACTCTTCCAATGCCAACTACTACTACTATGCCTTCGTTAGGCTTCATTAGTGGTTACCATTGCATCTATCTATGCAAGCAACTGCCATTGGGCCATTGCTGGGGGGACCTAGCACAGATGTTAACCAGCACTAACGACTGTTGTTGGCTTATCACTAAGATCCTTTAGTGCTGGCACTAGTATCTACTAGCGTTAATGACTGCCTAGTTATAGTTATTGGGCTCCTCCGGTGCTAAGAGTAGCATCTAACAACACCAACAACTACCCTACAACAATAGGTAGATTGTCCTTAGGTTCTTTTAGCACTAGAAATAGTCATTGAGCTCTCCCAATGCCAACTACTATTGTTAGCCTATCGTTGGGTCGCTCTAGTGCTTGCTCCTGCATGTTCGTGTGCCTACAACTACCATTGGGCCATCGTTGGGCCAACAAATGCAAATGTCTACATGCATCAGCAATTGCCCAATAGCTATCATAGGCTTCTCCTAATGCCTGCGACTATCATTGGGTTGCCTTAGTACTAGCACTAGCATCAATCGATACTAGCAATTACCTCACAGCAATAATCGACACTAGTCCTTAATTTCCCTTAGTGTTAACATCAACATCTACCAACAACAACAACTGCACTACAGTAGTAGTTGAGAAGTTGATGATTCCCCTAAAGTTGGGTTGTTGCTAAGTTCCCTCAATGTTGGCACCAGCATCTACCAACGTTAAAGACCGCCCAAGAACAGTCGTTAGGCTCTCCTAGTATCCACGATTAGCGACGCCTCTGATGCAATCAATAGCATCTACCAACTCTTTCGATTGCCTCACGGTAATAACTGGGCAGTCCCTAGGCTCTTTTAGTGATCGTGCTAGCATCTGCTAATACCAACAACCGCCCAAAGTAGTAATTAGGAAGTCGTTAGGTTCCCTCAAAGATGACAAGAGCATTGGTCAGCACAATGACTTCCTCACAGCAGTCTTTAGGCTCTCCCAACCCCAACCACTACTGCTAGGCCGTCATTGGGCTACTCTAATGCTTGCTCTCTCGTTTACTTGCGCTTATGATTATTATAGGGCCATCACTAAGGCAACCTAATGCTAATGTCTACCAACGTCAACAACAACCTAGTGGTAATGTTTGGGCTTTGTGAATACGAGCGACTAGTATTGGGTTATCACTTGTTTCCTTCAATGCTAGCAGTAGCATTTACCAATACCACCAACTACCACATAGCAATAGCTGGGTAGTCCTTGGGTTTCTCTAGTGCTAGGACTGACGTCTGCCAGCACTAACCATTGTCCCACTCTAGTAGCTAGTTAATTATTGGGTTCCCCCAAAATTGGGACGAGCGTCAACTAGCATAGTGAATTTTGTGTAGTCGTTGTTTGGATTTCCCAATGCCAACAACTATTGTTAGGCTGTCGTTGGGCTCCATTAGTGGTGATCGTTGCATTTACCTATGCCAACGACTGCGACTGGGCCATCACTTGTGGAACTTAGCATCGATGTCAACTAGCACCAATGACTATCAGTGAGGTCATTGTTGAGATCCTATAGTGCTGGCACTGGCATCCACGTATGCTAACAACTACCTAGCTACAGTCATTGGGCTTTCTTTATTCGTGTGACCATCATAAGGTCGTCACTAAGCTCCTTTAGTGCTAGTGCTAGTGTCTACTAATACCATTAACTGCCCTATAACAATAGGTTATTGTTGGAGTTCCTTTAGTGCTAGCACTGGCATCTGACAACTCTAACAACTACCCTACTAGTAGCTAGGTAACCCA
Source organism: Moringa oleifera (assembly GCA_021397835.1). Lineage (NCBI taxonomy): Eukaryota > Viridiplantae > Streptophyta > Magnoliopsida > Brassicales > Moringaceae > Moringa > Moringa oleifera. The sequence goes on along the minus strand of JAJFZO010000896.1, from coordinate 5,542,795 downwards.
ATGGTTACCCTAAAGTTGGCACGACCATCTGCAAGCACTAACAACTGCCCCGTAATAGTCATTGGGCTTTCTCAACATTGACCATTGTCATTAAGCCATCGTTGAGCTCCTCTAATGCATGCCCTCACTTTTACCTGTGCTAGTGATTTTCTTAGGATATTGCTAGGGTACCAACGCAAATATCTGTCAATACCAATGACAAATACTTGGTCATTACTAATCTCTGTAGGTACTAGCGTTAGCTTTTACTAACATCAGTGACTAACTTGCAGCAATCGTTGGGCTCTTCTAACACCAGCGACTATCGTAAGGTCATCGTAAGGCTCCCCCCATGTTGGCATTAGCATCTATCGACACCAATAATTGCACAATAGAAGTAGCTGGGAAGTCATAGGGTTCCCTTAAAGCTAGCGCAAGCATCGGCCAGCACAAGTGACTTCCTTGTAGTAGTTGTTGGGCTCTTCACATGCTAATTATTACTAGAAAGTTTTCGTTTACCTCCTCTAGTGCTTGCCCTCGTGTCTTCTTGTGCCTTCAACTACCACTACACCATCGCTGGGGTAACCTAATGTATATTTCTACCACCATCGATGACTACCCAGCAGTAGTCATGCTGCTCTCTTAATGCTTGTGATGGTCATTAAGTGGTTGTTGGATGACCTCAGTGCTAGCGTCGAAGTCTGCCAGCACCGACAATTGCACTGTAGTAATAGTTGGGAAGTTGATGATTCTCCTGAGGCTCAATTGTCACTAAGCTCCCTTAATGCTAGTGCTGGCATCTACTAACATCAGCGATTGCCCCTAGAATAGTCGTTGGGCTGTCCCAACACCAACGATCAATGATGTCCTTGATGCTAGCACTGGTGTTTACCAACTCCTGTGACTGCCTTACATCAAAGTTGGGCAGTCCATGGGTTCCTCTATTGCTAGTGCTAGCATATTCTAATACCAACAACTACTCCGAAGTAGTAGCTAGATAGTCGTTGGGTTCCTTCAAAGCTGATGGGAGTATTGGGTCAGCACTAGCAACTTCCCCGCAATAATCATTGGGCTCTCCCAATGCCAACCACTGCTACTACACCATCATTGGGCTCTTTTAGAGCTTACCCTTATGTCTACTTACGCTAGTGATTACTATTCGGGCAACCCATCTTATAACACCAGCAACTTCTCCGCTGTAGTAGTTAAGCAGCCGTTGGGTTCCCCCAAAGCTAATGATAACGTCTAACAACAAGAATGATTACCTTATAATAGTCATCGGTCTCTCGCAACTCTAATTATTGCTATTATTCCATCGTTGGTCTCCTTAATTACTTGCCGTAAGGTCTACCTATGTCAGCAATTATCGGTGGGCCATCATTAGGGAAACCTAGTAGAGATGTATGCCATCGCCAGCAATTGCCGGTAGGTCATCGTTGAGCTCCCATAATATTGGCACTGACCTTAAATAGAGCTAGAAACTACCAGTCACACTCATTAGGCTCTCCTAATGTTAGCCACTATCATGGGGACATCGTTGGGCTCTATCGATCCTAACACTAGTAAATGCCCTACAGCAGTAGTTAAATAGTTCTAAGGTTCTCTTAGTGCAAGCGCTAGCATTTACCAACATCAACAATTGCCTTATAGTAGTATGTAGGCAATCGTTAGGTTTCCCTAAAGTTGGTTTTAAAGTTTGCTAGCATTAGCAATTTTACCATAGTAATTGCTAGGCTCTATCAATCCCAACTATTACTGCTTGGCCATTGTTGGGCTCGTCTAGTGCTTGGACTCACTTCTGGTCATGCTAGCGATGTCCACTGGGCTATCAATGGGGGAACTTAGCGTAGATATCTATCAGTGTTAGGGACTGTTGTTAAGTCATAGCAAAGATCCTTAGTGATGGTGCTGGCCACTATTAATGCTAGCGATTGACCAATAACAATTGTTGGGCTCTCACAATGCCAACAACTATCATGGAGTTATCCCTAGTTTCCCTTGGTGCTGGCACAAGTGTCTATTGATACCAATATCTACCCTGTAGCAGTTGTTAGGTCCCTCTAAAGCTGGTTAAATGTCACTTGCAACTTCCTTGCATCAATTGTTGGTCTCTCCCATTGCTAACTACTAATGTTAGGCCATCATTGAGCTCGTCTAGTGCTTGCCCTCATGTATGCCTGCATTAACTACTACCTTTGATTTGTTGCTGAGCTCCCTTAGTGCTAGCACTAGCATCTACTAGTGTCTAAGACAGCCCCAGATAGTGGTTATGCTTCCCCAATGATCATGATGGTCAAAGGATCATCATTAGACTTCCCTAGTGCTATAATCAGCATCTATTGACACCAACAACTGCCTCGCAATAATAGTTGGGCAGTCCAGGGTTCCCTTAGTATTGGTGCTAGCATTAACCAATAGCTTTAACTGCTTCGTAGTAGTAGTTGGACAGTTGTTAGGTTTCCCTAAAACTGGTGTTAGCATTTCTCGACCCCAACAAATGCCCTACAAGAGTCGTTGGGCTCTCTCAGTGCCAATTACTACTATTTGGCCATTGTTAGTTTCCTTTAGTGCTTGTCCTTGTGTCTGCCTATGCCAGTGACTATAGCTGGGCCATTATTGGAGGAACTTAGCATTGATATCTGCCAACGCAAGAGAGTGTCACTAGGTCATTGCTAAGCTACCCTAGTGATGGTGCTTGCCTCTACCAGCGCCAAAAATTGCTCAATAATAGTTGTTGGTCTCTACTTATACAAGTAACTATTGTAGAGTCATCGTAAGGCTCTCTCAGTGCTAATAGCATATACCGATACCAGCAACTACCCCGTAGCAATAGCTGTGAAGTCCTTAAGTTCTCCCAGTGCTGGCATTGATGTTTGTTAACACCAGCAATAGACTCGTAGTAGTAGTTGTGTAGTCATTTGGTTGCCTCAATGTTGGTGCGAATGTTTGCCAGCATGAGTGACTTCTTCCCACTAGTCATTGGCCTCTCCCAATGCCAACTACTATTGCTAAGCCGTTGTTGGGCTCTTCTAGTGCTTACTCTTGTGACTAAGTGAGCTAGCGATTATTATTGGGCCATCTTTATAGGAACCCAGAAAAGATGTCTCTTTACAGTAGCAACTGTCATTAGATCATCGTTGAGCTTCTATAGTGCTGGCATTGGCATTTGCCATTGTCAGCGACTGCATGAAGTAGTCATTAGCTTTCCTAATAATAGTGACTGTCATAAGGTGATCGTTAGGCTCCACCTATGCTAGCATTAGAGTCTACCAACACCAAAAATTACCCTGTGGAAATAATTGGGAAATCTTTAGGTTTCTTTGTTGCTTGCGCAATCATTTACAAACGCCAGTGATTGCCTCATAGAAGTAACTAGACAGTTATTAGGTTCCTCTAAAGCTAGTGCAGCCAATACAAATGACTTCCCTGTAATAGTCGATGGGCTTTCCTATTGCCAATTTCTACTGCTAGGCTATCGTTGTGCATTTCTAGTGCTTGTCTTTGTGTCTACTTGCACAAAAGACTGCCAGTAGGCCATCGTTGGGGGAATATAACGCAGATATTTGCTAGTGCCGATGACTACCATTGAGCCATCATTGAGCTCTCCCTATGATGATGCTTGCATCTGCCAACTCCATTGATTGCTTAGCAATGGTCATTAGGCTCACCCAACACCAATGCTTGTCAAGGGGCTCATCCAATGCCAGCGACAATCATGGGGCCGTTGCTGGGCTCCCTAGTGTTGGCACTAGCATGTATAGACTCAAATAACTTCCTTATAGCATTTACTGGGCCATTATTAGGCTCCTCAAGTGTTTGCCTTCGTATATGCTTGCACGACGACTATCGTAGGGGTCATCGCTAAGGGAACTAAACGCAGATGTCTACTAGCAATAGTGATTGCTGCTGGGTCATCTCTAAGCTCTCTTAGTGATGGCATTGGTGTTTATTAGCTTTAATAACTTCTCACTAGTAGTAGTTGACCTCTCCATACATTAATGACTATCATACGGCCATCGCTAGGCTCCCCCGGTGCTAGCACTAGCATTTACCGACATTAGTAACTACCCTGAAGCAATAGCTAGGTGGTCTTTTGGTTCCCCTAGTACTGGCGCTAGTATTACCTTACAATAACAATTACCCAGCAATAGTAGCTTGGTAGTGATTAGGTTCCCCCTTCCTCCCCGCGATTGGTGCTAGCATTTGCTCGCACTAGTGACTTTCTCATAATAGTCATTAGGTTCTCCTAATGCCACCTACTGCTGCTAGGCCTTCGTAGGCTCCTTTAGTGCTTTCCCTCATGTTTACCTTTTCCAACAACTGTTACTAGGCCACCGCTGGGGAATCCCAGCGCAAATATCAACTAATGCCAATGACTGCCGTGGGGTCATCTTCGAGTTCCTCTAGTAATGGCGCTAGGGGAATCAAGTGCAAATGTTTGCCAATGCCAATGACCACCATTGGGTTTTTGTTGAGTTTTCTTGGTGCTAGCACTAGCATCTACTAACACTAACAATTGCCTCACAGCCATTGTCTCGTAGCAATAACCAGGTAGTCCCTCGGTTCCCTAGGGTTGGCACTCGCTTTAACTAACACGAGCAACTGCCCTGAAAGAATGGTTGGGTAGTTGTTAGGCTCTCCCATCACCAATTACTACTGCAAGGTCATTGTTGGGTTCCTCAAGTGCTTGCCCACGTGTCCATCTGCGCTAGTGACTGTCGCTGGGCCATCGTTGAGGGAAACCAGTGCAAATGTCTACTAGCACCTATAACTGCTAGTGATTAATCATTGAGCTCCCTAATGTTGGCACTAACCTTAAACACCGCTAGCGATTATCGAGCAGGAGTCGTTGGTCACTTTTAATGCCAGTAGCTCTAATCGGGACATCGTAGGGCTCCATTGGTACTAGCCCCATCATTTACCGACACCAACAACTGCCTCGTAGCAATAGCCAGGCCATCTTAGATTTTCCTTAATCATGATATTAGCATTTGCCAACACCAAAAATTACTATACAGTAGTTGGGTTCCCCCAAAGCTAGTACTAGCATTTGTTAGCACCAGTGACTTTCTTGGAATCATTGTTGGGCTCTCACAGTGCCAATAATTGCTGTTAAACCATCATTGGGCTTTTTTAGTGCTTGTCATTGCATTTGGCTACACTAGTGACATTTGTTGGGCCATGCTAGAGGAACCCAGCATAGATGCCCATGAGTGCCAGCGACTATCATTGGTCGTTGTTGAGCTTTGTGGGTGATGTTGTTGGCCTCTACTAGTGCCAATAACTAGCCTATAATAGCTGTTGGGCTCTCATAATGCCAGCAACTATCGCGGGGACTTCTTTGGACTCCTTTGGTATTGGCACTAGCTTCTACACACGCGAGCTACTACTCTGTAGTAATAGTTGGGCAGTCCATGCATTCCTTTAGTACTAGCGTTGCCGTTTTCTAACACTAACAACTACCTTACAATAGTAGCTGGGTAGTCGATAGGTTCCACCAAAGTTTGTACTAGTATCTGCCAACACTAACGACTTCTCCAGCATCATCATTGGGCTCGATAAGTGCTTCCCTCGTGCTTACTTATGCTAGCAACTACTGCTAGCCTATAGCTAGAGGAACTTAGTGCAAATGTCTACGACAACCAACGACTACTATTAGGTCATCGTCGACTCCTTCAGCGCTAGCCTCAAGCAGTGCGAGCGACTGCCTAGTAGTAATCATTATGGTCTCTGAGCGATAGAAGCTATTATGGGGTCGTCATTGGGCTCCCTCAGAGCTAGCACTAGTGCCTACCAACATCAGCAACTACTCTGCGACATTAGCTAGGCAGTCGTTAGGTTATCGTGGTGTTGGTGCTAGCGTTTACCAATACTAGCAACTACCCTATTGCTCTAATAGGATGGTCATTGGGTAATAGTCATTAGACTCCTACATTTAGGCCATCACTAGGCTCCTCTAGTGCTTTGCGTTTACATATGTCAACAACTACTGTTAGGCCATTACTTAAGGAACTCAATGTAGATGTTTACTAGCGCCAATGACTGTAGTTGAGTCATTGCTAAGCTCCCCTATTATTGGCATTGGCTTCTATTAGCTCCTATGGTTGCCCAATAATAGTCAACGGACTTACCCAATACTGAAGACTGTCATGGGGTCGTCACTAGGCTCCTCTAGTGCCAACACTAGTGTCTCCCAATACCAACAAATGCCATATAGTAATAATGAGGTAGTCCCTTGTTTCCCTCAATGCTGGCGCTGATGTTTACCATCATGAGTAACTACCCTACAATAATGGCAAGATGGTTGTTGGGCTCCCCTAAAGCTGATGTTCACTGGGCCATCATTGGGGGAACACAGTGCAGATGTTTCCTAGCGTCAATGAGTGCCGCTGGGTCATCGCTCAGCTCTCCTACTGCTGATGTTGGATCCTACCAACATGAACAACTGCCTTACAGTAGTAGTTGGGCAATCATTAGCTTCTTCAAAAGTTGGTGCTGTGCCTAGTCGCACTTGCAAGTTCCCCATAACAATCATTGGCCTCTCCTAATGCTAACTACAACTGTAAGGTCGTTATTAGGCTTTAATGCTTGTTCTTGAGTCTACATGTGCCAACGACAACCATTGGGCCATCATTAGAGGAAACCAGTGCAAATGTCTAGTAGCAGCAGTGATGGCCACTAGGTTATTGTTGAGCTTCCCTATTGCCAGCACTAGCCTCAAATAGCGAATATCAGAGAGATCATCATGGAGATGTCGTTTGGTTCTCCAATGCCAGCGACTATCGTGGAGACATTGCAGAGCTCTCTCAGTGTTAGCACTAGCAATTATCAACACTAGTAACTTCTCTACAGTAATAGCTAGGTAGTCGTTGGGTCCAAAAGTTGGACTACCATCAGCCAACACTTGTGACTTTCCTGTTGTAGTCGATGGGCTCTTCTAACTCCAACAATTGCTATTAGGCTATTGGTTTTGCTTTGCTAGTGCTTGCCATCTCGTCTGCCAATGCCAGCTACTGTAGGTGGGCTATTGTTGACGAAATATAGTTCAAATATGCGCTAGTGCTAGTGACTACTGTTGAGTCATCGCTAAGCTCCCCTAGTGCTGCACTGGTCTCAAACAACGCCACAACTACCTAGCAATAGTCATTAGGCTCTCACAATGCCAAAGACTATCATGGGGCAGTCCTTAGGCTCCCACAAGGCTAGCACTAGTATCTGCTAGCACTAGCAATTTCCTCTTAGTAGTCGTTGGGCTTTCCCAACACCTACTACAACTGCTAGGCCATTATTGGGCTCCTCTAGTGCTAGCCCTCGCATCAAGCTTTGCGTGCAATTTCCTCTTAGCCATCATTGGAGGAACCTTATGCCCATGTTTTCTAGCGTTAGCGATTGCCCAATAGCAGTTGTAGGGCTTTCCCAACTCCTACGACAATCATTAGGTCATCGTTGATGAGCTTCTCTAGTGTAGCATTGACCTCAGACAATGCCAGCGATTATCAAACAGTAGTCATTAGGCTCTCATAATGCAAGTGATAATTATATTACTGCCCTTGGGCTCCCTTGAGGTTAGCACTAGCATTTACTAACACCAGCAACTACCCTGAAGTCATAGTAGGGCAGTCGTTGGGTTCCTTCAAAGCTCGTGCTAATGTCTACCAGCAGTTGGGACTTCTCCACATGAGTAGTTGGGCTCTCCCAGCGCTAACAAGTGCTACAAGGTTATCGTTGGGTTCTTCCAATGCTAGCACTAATGTCTACTGACATCAGTAACTCTTTTGCATCAATAGTTGGGTAATCCTTGGGTTCCTCCAGTGTTTGCGTCAGCATGTGCCAACGCTACCATGTACCCCACAACAGTAGCTAGGTAGTCGATGGGTTCCTCCAAAGCTGGCACTAATATTTGCTAGCTTCAACAACTATCGTATAATAATCATTGGGCTCTTTAAACGCCAACTACTGCTATTAAGCTATCATTAGGCTCCTCTATTGCTTGTCCTCACGTTTACTTATGCCAGCAATAGTTAGTGGACGATCATTGAGCGAACCAAGCATAGATGTCTTTTAGCACCAATGAGTGTTTTTGGGTCATCGGTAAGCTTTTCCAGTGGTGGTGTTGGCTAAAACTAACATCAACGACTGCATAACTGCAATCCTTGGGCTCTCCTAACGCTAGCGATTGTGATAGGGTCATTGCTGGGCTACCTCGGTGCTAGAATTGGCATTTATCGACACTAGCGATTGCCCCATAGCAATAACTTAACAGTCCGTTGGTTCCTTTAATCTAGGCACTGGTGTTTCACAACACCACTTACTACCTTGCAATAGTAGCTAGGTAGTCACTAGGTTCCACCAAAGTTGACGCTAGGGTCTCTACCACGAACAACTTCCTTGTAGTAATCATTAGGCTCTCTTAATACCCACTACAACTGCTAGGCCATCATTAGGCTTTTCTAGTGCTTGCTTTTGTGCCTGCTTTTGCCTGTTATTGTTGCTTAGCCATCATGGGGGAAACCCTGTGCAGATGTTTACTAAGGCTAGTGATTGCTTAGCAACAATCGTAGGGCTCTCCCAACACTTCGGGTCATGATTGCTGAGCTCCCTTAGTGTTAGTGTTGGCCTCTACCAATGCTAGTGACTCTTCAAAAGCAGTTATTGGGCTCTTCTAATGCCAGTGATTGTCAAGGGGTACATCCCTAGGCACCCTTATTGCTAGTACTAATGCCTACTGACACCCGCATTTACCCTGCACAAATTATGAAAAAGACCTTTAGTTCTTCTAATGGTGGCACCGACGTCAACTAACACTAGTGACTGCCTTGCAGCTATAGTTGAGCAGTCGTTAGGTTACCCCAAAGTTAGAGTGAGTGTCTGCCAACACCAATGACTTTTGTACAATTGCCATTGGGCCCTCCCAGTGCGAAACACAACTTTTAGGCCATTGTTGGTCTCATCTAGTGCTTACTCCCATGTTTACCTGTGCGAGCGATTATCATTGGATCATTGCCAAGGCAACTTAGTGCAGATGTTTGGCGGCATCAACGACAACCGTTGGGTCATCACTGGGTTCCATTAATGCTAGCACTAGCATTTACCCGTATTTGCGGACATCTAGTAGCAATCGTTAGGCTCTCCCAGCACGAGTGACTATAATTAGGTTGTCGCTAGGCTCTCCTAGTGCTAACACTACTGGCTATTGACACTAGTAACTGCCTTTCGGTAATGGCTAGGTAGTCCTTGGGTTCTTGTAGTGCTAGTGCTGACGTCTGCCAACACTTCTAACTAGCTCGTAACAATAGGTGGGCAGTCATTAGGTTCTTTCAAAGCTAGCGCTAATGTTCACTTGCACCAGCAACATGCCTGCATAAGTTGTTAGGCTATCTTAGTACTTACTACTAGTGCTAGGCCATTGTTCGACCCCTCTAATGCTTGCCCTCGTGTCTACGTGCATCAACGACGACAACTAGGCCATCGCTAAAAGAACCTAATGTTGATGTCTGCCAATGCCAACAACTATCGCTAGGTCATTGCTAAGTTGTTCCAGTGCTAGTGCTGCCATTTACCAACGTTAGCGATTACCCAGCAGTAGTTGTTGGGCTCTGTCAACGCAATGACTATCACAGTGTCATGGCTAGGCTCCCCTAGTACTGACACTAGCATCTATCGACACTAGTAACTATACCGTAAAAATAGCTAGGCAATCGTTGGGTTCTTGTGAAGCTAACATAAGCATCTATCTGCACTAGCGAATTCCCCTGTAGTCGTCATAGGGCTCTCCCAATGCTAACTATTACTACTAGGCAATTGTTGGGCTCGTCTAGTGCTTACAGTCATGTTTGCCTACATAAGCGATTGTCATTTGGCCATTATTAGTAGAAACCCAGAACAGATATCGACAAGCTCTAACGAGTGTCTTTAGGTCATCGCTAAGATTCCTTAGTGTTAGCAATCGCTTTTACTAATGTAAGTAACTGCCCAGTTATTGTCATTGGGCTCTCCTTACACCAGTGACCATCATAAGGTCATTGCTTGGCTCCCAAGTGCTAGCACTAACATCTACTAATCCCAAAAACTACCATGCAATAATAGCTGGGCAGTCCCTAGGTTCCCTTAGTGTAGTTTTTGGTATCTACTAACACCAGCAGATACCCTACAATAGTAGCTAGGCGATTGTTAGGTTCCCCCAAAGTTGGTGCGAGCATCTACTAACTCCAGTGACTACCCTTTAGAAGTCATTAGGCTCTCCCAATGCTAACCACTATTACTAGGCCATCATTGAAGTCCCTTGGTGCTTGCCCTCGAGTCTACTTGTACTAGTGACTACCGTTAGGCCATCGTTAGATTACTTAATGCAAATGTCTACCAACACCAGTGACTATCGCTTAGTCATCACTAATCTTGCCTAGTGCTCGCACTGGCATCTGCTAGCGTCAACGACTACCTGTAACAGTTGTTGATCTCTCCCAATGCCAATAACTATCACGAGGTCATCATTAGGCTTCCTTGATGCTGGCACTAGTGTTTACCAACACAACAACTGCACTGTAGAAGTAACAAGGCAGTCATTGGGTTCCACCAAAGCTAACGCAAGAAGTTGCTAGTATAAGTGACTTCCTTGCAGTAGGCGCCAGGCTCTCTCAATGCTAACTATTACTAGAAGGCCATTGTGATTGGGCCATCGCTAGGGCATCTAGTGAAGATGTCTACAAGTATTAACGACTACTTAGCAGTGGTAGTAGGGCTTTCTTGACGCTTGCGACTATTATTGTTGCTAGTGGGCGAGCTTGGTGTTAACACTAGCTTTTGTCGATACCAATAGCTTCCCCGTAGTAATAGCGAGCAATCCTTAGGTTCCATTAGTGCTAGCGCCAGTGTCTAATAACACTTGTAACCACCATGCAATAATAATTAGGTAGTCATTCGGTTCCCTTAAAGCTAGTATAGTGTTTGCCAGCATGAGTAACGTCCCCACAGAAGTCTTTGGGCTATCCTAGTGCCTACTACAATTACTAGGTCGTCGTTAGGCTCTTCTAGTGCTTGCCCTCACGTCTACCTATGCCAGTGACTATCGCTAGGCCATCGCTCAAAAAACTTAGTGCTGATGTCTGCTAGCACCAGTGACGATTGTTGAGTCATTGCTAAGGTGCTCCAGTGTTAGCGTTGCCATCTACCAATGTTAATGATTGCCCAGCAATAGTTATTGGGCTCTCCTAACACCAGCGACTATAACTAGGGCATCGTTGGGCTCCGCTACTATTAGCACTAGCATTTACAAACATGAGTGATGGTATCGCGAAAATAGCTGGGCAATCGTTCAGTCCCTCTAAGGTTGGTGTTAGCTTTAGCCAGCTCCAACAAATCCCTCGCATTCGTCGTTGGACTCTCCCAATGCCAACTACAGCTACTGGGCTGTCGTTGGGCTCGATTAGTGGTTTATTGTTCCGTCTATTGATGCAAGCGACTATCACTGGCCATCGCAAAGGGAACCTAGCATAAATGCTCGGCCCGTGCCAACAACTGTCGCAAAGTCATCACTAAGATCCTTTAGCTTGGGCACTAACATCTACCAGCATCAACGACTACCCAGTAGCAATCTTTTAGTACGTGCCCACTCATCGACTTGTGCCAATAATTGCCACTGGGCCATCATTGTGAGAACCCAGCATAAATATCTAGCAGTACTAGTGACTATTGCCAGGTCATCATTGAGCTTCACTAATGTTGGCATTGGCAACTACCAGTATCAATGACTGCCCAGCAGTAGTCCTTGGGCTCCCCTAACATCTATAACCATCACAAGGTCATCATTAGGCTCCCTTGATAGTGGCATTAATGTCCATTCACACCAACGACTGCCTTACAAAAGTCCCTAGGTAGTCATTAGGTTCCCCCAAAGCTAGCATAAGCATCTACCGACACTAATGACTTCCTCGCAATAGTCATTGGGCTTTACAAAGTTCAGCCACTATTGCTAGGCCATCATTCGACTCCTTTACTTCTTCCTCTTATGTTTACTTGCGTCGACGACTGCCATTAGGCCATTATTGGGAAAACTTAGTAAAGATGTTTGCTAGCATCAACGACAGCCTAACAAAAGTCATTGGGCTTTTTTATCAACTACGACTATCATTAGGTTGTCGTTGGGCTCCCTATGTGCTAGCACTAGCATCTAGCGATACGAGTGATTGCCTTACAGCAATAACGGGGTAATCCTTGGGTTTCCCTTGTTTTAGTGTCATCATTTGCCAACACACGCAACTGTGCCATAACTACAGCTCAAAAGTCATTGGATTATCCCAAAGCTGGCGCGAGCATCTACCGACCCCACTAACTTATGTGTAGAAGCCATTAGGATCTCGCAACGCTTGTTATGGCTACTAGGCCTTCATTTGGCTTATCCACTACTTCCTCATGCATCAACTTACACCAACAACTGTTGATGAACCATCGTTGGGACACAAGATTAATAACTATTGCTAGGTTATCAGCAGCTTTTATGGTGTTGGTGCTAACATCTATCGACTGCAGCAAATGCTCTGTATTAGTCATTTGGGCTCTGACAACATTAGAGTCTATTGCGGTGTCATCATTAGGCTCCCATGATGCTGGCACCAGCATTTATTGACTCTAGCAACTGCATCTCAAAAGTAGCAAGGTAGTTTGATGGTTCCTCATGACTTCCATGTAGTCATCGTTGGGCTTTTCTCGTGGTTACCATCGCATCTTCCTATGCCAATAACTACCACAAGGCCATCGTAAGGGGAACCCATTACTGATGTCTACTAGCGCTAATGATTGCCATTAGATCATCACTAAGCTCTCTAAATGTTGACGCCAGCATCTACTAATGTTTACAATTACCTAACTGTCAACATTAGGCTCTCCCAACACTTGCAATCATTATGTAGTCATCGTTGGGCTACATCGACAGTATTGCTAGAGTCTATTGATACCAATAACTACCCCGTTGGTACAGCTAGGCTATCCCTAGGTTTCTCTAGTGCTGGGATTAGCATCTGTTAATACTCATAATTGCCCTATAGTAGTAGCTAGCCAGTTGTTAGTTTCTCCCAAAGTTGGCACAAGCGTTTGTTGGCACCAGCGACTGCCGCATAGCTATAATTGGGCTCTTTTAGTGCTAATTACTATAGCTAGGCCATTATTGAGCTTTTTTAGTGCTTGCACTAGCGTTTTCAATGTCAGCAATAATTATTGGGTCATCACTAAGCTCCTTTACATTGGTGTTTATATTTACTAATGTGAATCACTACCTTGCAGTAGTCGTTGGGCATTCTAATACCACCAACTACCATGGGGTCATTGCTAAACTCCTTTGGTGCTAGCTTTAGCATTTATTAACAATAACAACTGCACTGCAAAAGTAACTCGACAGTCGTTGAGTCTCACTAAAGCTAGTGCCAGCATCTACCTGCATTAAGCACTTCTCGAAATCAGTCTCTGGGCTTTCCCAATGCCAACTACTAATGTTAGGCCAACGTTGGGCCCTTCTATTGCTTGTCTTCGCGTTTACCTATGCCAATGATTAGTATTTGGCTATTGTAGGGGCAACCTAATACATATGTAGGCCTCGTTAACGACTATCGCTAAGTCGTTGCTAAGCTCCCTTAATACAGGCGCTGGTCTCTACCAGTGCCAACGATTGCCTAATAGTAACTATTGGGCTATCCCAATGTTAGCAACAGTCATAGGGCTGTCATAGGGCTCCTTTAGTGTAGTACAAGCATCTATCGATACCAATAATTGCATCACAATAATTTTTGGGTAGTCCCTGAGTTCTCTTAGTGCTAGCATCGATATCTAAGAATACTGACAACTACCTCTCAACAGTAGTTGGGCAGTTGTAAGGTTCCCGCAAAGTTGGCACGAGGTCTATTAGCATCAGTGACTTCTTTGTAGTCATCATTGGGCTTTTCTAATGCCAACTATTACTGCTAGGCCATCGTTGGAACCCTTTAGTACTTTTGCCTTGTGTCTACTTGTGTCAGTGAGTACCACATGGCCATAACTCGAAGATTCTATCACAGATGTCTACCAACATCAGCAACTACCATTAAATCATCATTAAGCTCCCCTAGTGCTGGCATTGGCCTCTAGTAATGCCCGTGACTGCCTAGCACCAGTCGTTCGGTTCTCTTAATGCCAATGGTATCATGGGTCATTATAAGGCTTCTCCATTACTGGCATTGGCATTTAGTGACACAAGCAACTACCTCTCAGTGATAGCTAGGCGGTCCTTGAGTTCCCTACGTATTGGTAATTACATCTACTAGCACCAATAACTTCCTTGCTACTATAGTTAGGCAATCGTTGGGTTCCTTCAAAGCTAATGCGAGTATCCACTAGCATCAGCGATTACCCCGCAGCAATTGTTGGGCTCTTTTAAGGAAAACCGCCAGTTACTGTCGTTGCACTACCGTTAAGGAAAACCGCAGCACCGATGTCTAACAGCGCTAGTGATTGCGGTTGGGTCATTGCTAAGCTCTCCTAACTCTAGTGACTGCTTAGCAATAGTCATTAGGATCTTCCAATGCTAGCAATGACTATTAGGTCATCGCACAATTCCCCCAGTATTGGCAGTAGCATCTACAAATACCAGCAACTACGCCGCAGTAATAGCTAGGCAGTATATAGGTTCCCCCTGTGCTAACTTCAGCATCTACCAGCATCAAGGACTTTATCATAACAGTCGTTATGCTCTCCCGACGCCAACTACTGCTAGTGTGCCATCGTTTGACTCTTCTACTTACATTAGCGACTATCGCTAGGTCATCATTGGGCGAGACCAATGCAGATGTCTCCCAGCGCCAACGATTATCGATGGGTCATACCTAAGCTCCCCTAATGCTGCGAAAGTCTTAAATAGCATGAAACACTCACTAATAGCAATCGTTGGGCTTTCCCAATGCTAACAACTATTATAGGGACATCATTAGGCTCTATTGATGATAGCACTAATGTCTATCAACACTAGCAACTACCCCTTAGCAATAGTTAGGTAGTTCTAAGGTTCTCCAAATGCAAGCGCCCTAGCACCACTGATTGCCCAGCAATAGTCATTAGGCTCTCCAAATGCCAGCAACCATCATTAGATCATTGTAGGATTCCACTAGTTTGTGTAGTAACATCTATTGACACTAGTAACTACTGTGCAGTAATTGCTCTTTGTGGATGTCACTTGGCTCTCTGTGTGCTAGCACTAGCTTCTATCGACACTGGCAATTGCCCCATAGCAATTGTTAGGCAGTTTCGAGGTTCTCCAAATGCAAGCTCTACTGTTTACTAACACCAGCAACTGCCCTGCAAAAGTTGTTGGGCACTCATTGGGTTCCGTCAAAGCTGGCAACAGTGTTTACTAGTACTAGCGACTTTCATGCAGAAATCATTGGGCTCACCCAATGTCAACTACTAGGTTATCATAGAGCTACCCTAGTGATAGCACTAGCGTCTACAATGCGAATGACTACCTAACAGTAGTTATTGGTCTATCCCAATGCTAATTACTATGCAAGACCGCCATTGAGCTCTTCTAGTGTTGGTACTATTGTCTACCGACACGAGCAACTGCCCTACAGCAATAACTAGGCAATCATGGGGTTATTTTAGTGCTAGTGCCAACGTCTGCCAACACCAAAAACTACCACGTAGCAGTAATTGGGTTCCCCCAAAATTGGTGTTAACATTTACTAGCTCCAACGATTATTTCGCAAAAATCATTAGGCTCTCCAAACGCCAATTATTGCTATTAGGCCATTATTGGGCTCCTCTAATGCTTGCCCTCACATCTACCTATGCCAGCGACCATCGTTGGGCCATTGTTGACGGAACCAAGCAAACATGTCTACTAGCACTAACGATTATCATTGGGTCATCGCTGAGCTCTTCTAATGCTGGTGTTGGCTACAACCCACATTAACGACTACCCAACTGCAATCGTTGGGCTTTGCCAATACCAACAACTATCATAGGGTTATCGTTGGGCTCCCCTGATCCCAGAATTGGCATTTATCGAAACTCATAATTACCTTGTAGCAATAGCGGGGCAATCCTCGGGTTCCCCTAGTACAAGCACTAACATTTAACAACACCAGCTACTACCCCACAATAGAAGCTCGGTAGTCGTTGGGTTCCACCATAGTTAGCACTAGCACTTGCCAACACTAATAACTTCCTTGGAGCAGTCGTTTGGCTCTCTCAACACCTACTACAACTTTTGGGTCGTTGTTGGACTCCTTCATTTCTTGCCCTCACATTTGCATTTGCCTATGACTGCCACTAGACCATCATTGAGGGAACCCTGTGCAGATGTTTGTTGTGGCAAGTGATTACCTAGCAACAGTGGTAGAGCTCTCCCAATACTTACGACTATCATTAAGTCGTCAGTGTGGAGCTCCCCTAATGTTGGCATTAGCCTGTACGAGCACTAGTGACTATCCAGTAGTTGGTGTTGGGCTCTCCCATGCGATAGTAAGAGCACCAACCAGGCCCAATGGGTGGTCACAATAAGTGCGTGAGCCAAGTCATGGGCGTCTTACGCGAGCTTGACCCTTATCACAATCGCTCGATAGGCTATCGATCAAACATGCAAAGGGAGCCACGTTGCATGGACAATAGGTACGGGAGGCAAGATAACTACCTCGGCATGCATCACATCAGTGAAAGGCAAATTGGCACCCTATGTGAGCTAAACCCTTGATGTTATCCCTCAAGAGACTGTCCAGTGGGTGTGCCAACGGAGCCACATTCATGAAACATGGGCTCCAGAGGCAAGCCATGGCTGCCTCTAATAAGCATGAGATAGGTGAAAAGCCCAACTTGTGACCGCAGTAGGGACATTAGCCAAGCCATAGGCGCTATATAGGAGTTAAATCCTCCTCACCATCCCTCGATAGATTACCCAGAGAGGATGCCCAATGGGCCATGTCGCAAGGATGATGGGCACAGGAGGTAAGCCACGGTTGCCCCTAGTAGGCGTGGCATGGGCGAAAGGCCCAATGTAAGGTTGCAACAGGTGCTCCACCTAGGCAATGGGTAGTTCATGTGTGCCTGATTGTCATCACTATCCCTTAATAGAACATTTAGATGGCATGCCAAGGGAGTCGCATCGTACTGACCATGGGCATGGAAGGCAAGCCACGGTTGCCATGAATAGGTAGTGCACAAGTAAAAGGCCCAGCATGTAGCTACAATTAATGCACCAACCAAGCCATAGGCACCCCACTTGAGCTGGATCCTCGTCGTTTTCCCTTGATTGACTACCCAGTGAGAGTGCCATAGGAGCTGCATAGCACAAACCATGGGCATAAGAGGCTAGCCACTCTTCCCCTGAGCAGGCAAGACATGGGTGGAAGGCCGAGCGTATGGCGATAGTAAGCGAGCAAGCCAGAACATGGATGGCCCACTTGAGCTAGACCCCTATTTCTGTCCCTTAATAGACTCCCTAGCAAGCGTCCCAATGGTACAGAAGGTAAGCCACAGCTACCCCCAGCAGATGCGGCATGGGTAGAAGGCCTAGCATGCTATTGTAAAAGGCATGTTAGCCAAGCCATAGGAGTCCCACGCAAGCTAGAATCTCATCGCTATCTCTTGATAGATTGCCCAACAAGCGTGCCAAAGGAGTCATGTTGCATGAAACATAGGCAGGCGAGGCAAGCCGTGGTTACCCCCAATAGGCATGGTATAGGCGAAGGGCCCAATATGTGGCCACAACAAGCGTGCCACCCAGGTCATGGGCATTCCACATGAGCCAAACCTTCATCGCTATCACTTGATATATTTCGCATTGAGTGTGTGAAGGAAGTTACATTGCACAGACCATCAGTACAAGAGGCAAGCCACAGATACCCCTAGCATGCATCGCATGGGTGGAAGGCCCACCGTGTGGCCACAGCATGGGTGCCAGCCAAGCCATGGGAGCCCAATGCAAGGCATTACGTTTACCTATGCCAACAACCGTTGTTAACCCATCATAAGGGGAACCTAGCACTGTCGTTAGGTCACCGCTAAGCTTCCCTAGTGTTTGGCACCAGTATCTAAAAATGTGTACGATTGCCCAACTATAGTCAATGGGCTTTCTTAACACTAGCGACTGTCATGGGGTCATCGTTGGGCAACCCCGATGCTATCGCTAGTGCTTATCGATACCAATAACTACCTTGTCGCAAAAGCTGGACTACCCCTAAGTTCCTCTAGTTCTACGACTGGCATCTACGAACATCAGTAACTGCTCTACAGTAATAACTAAGTAGTTGTTGGGTTCCCCTAAAGTTGGCATAAGCATGTGCTAGTACCAGCAACTTCCACGCAGTAATCATTGGACTTTCCTTGTGCTTTTTACTGTAGCTAATTCATCACTAAGCTTTCCTAGTTTTTGCACTCACGTCTGCTAATGTCAGCGATAGTCACTGGGTCATCCTTAAGAGCCCTTGGTGCTGACTCTGACATCTATTAGTGTCAATGACTACCTTACCATAATGGTTGGGCATTCCCAGCACCACCGACTACCATGGGGTCATTGCTAGACTCCCCTAGTGCTAGCTCTAGTGTTTACCAACACCAACAACTGCATCTAAAAGCAATTGGTTAGTTGTTGGGTTCCCTTAAAAGCTGACGCTAGTATCAGCCTATACTAAGCACCTCCTCATAGTAGTTGTTGGGCTCTCCCAATGCTAACTACTACAGTTAGGCCGATGTTAGGCTCATTCAATGCTTGTCCTCATGTTTACCTGTGCTAGAGACTACCATTAGGCCATCAGAGGGGCAACCTAGTCCAGATCTATGCTAGCATTAGTGACTACCGCTATCAGTGGTTATTAGTCTTTACTAGTGCCAACGACTGCCTAGTAGTAGTTGTTAGGTTCTCGTAATGCCAATGACAATTATGGGGTTGTCACAGGGCTCCCTTAGTGCTGGTATGAGTGTCTACCGACATCAATAACTACCTTACAATAATTGCAGTGTAGTGCCTAGGTTCTCTTAGAGCTAGCATCGACATTTACGAACATCGACAAGTACTCCGTAGCAGTAGCTACACAGTTATAAGGTTCTCCCAAAGCTGACTCTAGCATTTACTAGTATCAGCAACTTCTTCGTAGTCGTCGTTGGGCTCTTTTAATGCCAACAATTGTTACTAGGCCATCGTTGGACCTATCTAATACTTTTGCCTCATGTCTACCTGCATCAGTGTCTGTTGCATGGTCATCGCTGCAAGAACTTAGCATAGATGTATACCAACGTCAGTAACTATTGCTCAATCATTGCCAAGATCCCTTATTGTTGATGTTGGCATCTGTTAGCGCTCGTGACTACTAGTAGAAATTATTGGGCTTTCCCAATGCCAACGATTGTCATGAGGTTATTACAAAGCTTCCTCTATATTGGCATTCGCATTTACTGACTCTAGCAACTACCTTTCGGTAATAGCTTGGCAATCTTGGGTTCCTACGTGTTGGCAACTTTTTGTGCCAACAAATAAGTGCCTCATCGCTGAAGCCAAGTAGTAGTTAAGTTCCCCCAAAGTTAATGCAGACGTTTGTAAGCATTAGGGATTGTCCCTCAACAGTAATTGAGCTTCTTTAGTGCTTGCCCTCACGCCACGTCCGTTACTCTCGTTGGGCCACAGTTAAGGGAACACGACATTGATGTCTACTAGCGCTAATGATTACCGCTGAGTCATTACTAAGCTCCCCTGGCGCTAATGAGTGCCCAGCAGTAGTCATTTGGCTCTCTCAATGCTAATGACTATCATGAGGTCATCGTTAGATTCCCTTAGTGCTTGCACTAGCATTTACTAACACTAGCAATTGCCCTGGCACCTAAGTTCCCCTTGTGTTGGTGTTAGTGTCTACTAGCACCAGGGACTTACCTGAGCAGTTGTTATACCCTCACTATGCCAACTACCACTGCTGCACTGTCATTGGACTCCTCTACGTGCAATAACGACTGTCACTGGGTAATTGCTGACGAAGCCTAGCACAAATCTTTGCTAGTGCTAGCAATTACTGTTAGGTCATTGCTAAGCTCCTCTAGTGATGTACTGGCCTTAAATAGTGCCATCCACTTCCTAGCAATAGTTGTTGGGCTCTCCCAATGCCAACAACTATTGTAGGGATGTCACTAGGCTCCCTTAATGCTGGCACTAGCATCCACTAACGTTAGCAACTACTTCGTAACAATAGTTGAGTAGTTCTAAGGCTCTCTCAATGTAAGTGCTGTTGTTGGTTGATGTTCACTAGGCCATCATTTGGAGAACCTATTCTAAATGTTTGCTAGCACCAATGATTATCTCTCGATCATTGTTGA